>CM040121.1:196464331-197064331 GCA_022559845.1 Amorphophallus konjac | reverse complement strand
CGAGGACTACACCAGCCCGAGGTGACATTTCCACGCCACAGTGATGACCACCCAGGCAAGTCAGCACGAGGCATCAGCGGCAACGTGGATTGGTGCGCTCGGAAGGCGAAGTACGTCCATGACTGGAACAGGCGGGGCCGAGCAGTGAAGGAGCGAGATGAGAGCGACGAGGCATATCTGAAGGCCTTCGCTCAACTCTACGGCGACCGGGTGTACCGAGGTACCCGACGACCGGTATGCAAATTCTAAACTCAAAAACTCTTTCTATATGCAAAAATGCAACGAGCTAGATGTACTGACTTACATGCTTTCTAAATGCAGCTAGACCCTGAGGGACGGATAGCCGAGCTGGAGGGACTACTCCACTCCACCATCCAGCAGCGGGATGAGTACCGGACCGCCCTGGAGCTTCTGGTAAGATTCTAAAACTTAGACTTAAATGATTATGATTATGCAATGCAAAATGATGCTAATGCTGACTAACCATGACACCTAACTGTGATTTATAAATGCAGCGGGCCGAGGGAGCCCAACGAGCGGGACCGGATGCCCCATCGTCTTCCTCGCAGCCTGCGGGAGGCAGGGCTGAGCAGGAGGCCGAGTTTGCTCGGGCGGTTGCCCGGGCCGAGGAGGCGGAGGCCACCCTCGCGGAGCGGGTAAGATGCTAAAAAATGCTTATGCTTTATGATTATGCCAATTAAATGCTTTATGATTATCTGTGTGAAATGCAACCTACAGGCGAGAGAACTAGCCGCAGCAACGACCGAGACACAGCGACTCCGGGAGGAGCTGACTCGGTCACAGGCCGAGATCGAGCGACTCCGAGTTGGGACGGTAGATTTAGACCGCTACCGGACCGAGGCACGCGAGGCTCGGCGCCAGGCTTACGATATGAAGATTGAGCTGCGGACCCTCGAGAGGACTGTCCGGATGATAGGCTGAGGACCTGAGCGGAGTGTTTCACAGAGCGGAGCACAGAGGAGCGTCGCTCGGAGCGGGACGGTGGCTGATTTCCTTGTGAATTCCTCCGGCCAACGGAGGAATGAGAGGGTGGAGAGAGGACAGCAGGAGGAGAGTGCCTCCATAGCACCGCCAGTAAGGAAGTCGGAGGGTGGAGATGAGGAGGGCGGCCCGGCGAATGAGCCGGTCGAATGATGCATTTCTTTTTTATTTTTGTACATGACTATATATATAGAAAAATGAAATTCTTTTTTTGGCATTTTTGTTTTGTTTCATGAGTGTGAATGAATAAATATGCAGGAATGAATGAGTGAACGAATGGTTTGGCAGGTTTGAATGTGAATGCAGAGATGAATGATCGATTCAGATGATTTGAGTGCGAGAGATGTGTGTGAATGTATGAATGCATGTATGCGGAAAAAAGAGTATGTATGAGAATGCGTAGATGATGAATGAGTTGTAGAATGTGTGAAAGACCGCCAGGTCTAACACAAGGGCAGGAAGAAATTGCCTGAATTCAGCAGCAGAGAAAGTAACGGTCCAGGGTCAGACCGTCATAATCAAATAACGCACTGGCTGAAGGGCGTTATACACAACAGAGGCCAAATTTGTAATCTGAGCTGTAGGAAAAGCGACGGCCCACCTCTGGTGCGTCAGAGGGAAATAACGACCAATGCTAGACCGTTGATCATGGCAGAACGATGGGTTGTCAGGGCAACTAGCAGGAAATGTGACGGCCCACGGGAGACGCGTCGGGGTGAAATAACGGCCATATCCAAGACAGTCGGGAAAATGTTGAACCCAAAAGCCAATATCTGAACGACCGAGAGTGTAACGGATCATGGTCCACGCGTTACAAGATAACGACGGCCAAAGACTAGACCGTTAAGCTTCACAGAACAGGGTCGGGCCACATCAAAACCACAGGAAATGCGATGGCCTAAGGATGGCGCGTTAGAGACAAATGACGGCCCCACGATAGACCGTTAGAGACTGAGTTGTGTTCCGAGATGGATTGAGCCGTGAGAGCCTAAACTCGAGTTTTATCCACTTAATCTCCCACTAGAACCTATCTAGATTGAAGATAAAGCCTACCAACTCAAGTCTTATCCTTTCTAAGCCAAAATCAAGCCTTTAAAACTTGGAAACTCAACCAAAAATCGTAGCTTTGCTAAAAACCTCTGCTCTAGGGCTGAAGAACCTCTCCTAAGGGTAGAAATCAAGATGAAGAGAAGCTTCGAGGTGATGGCTATGGAGGAGAAGGTCTACACCGGACCTAAAGCTGCCAGAAAAGAACATGGAGAGCTCCAACGGTTGACGTCAATTCCAAAGCACTTAAGCTCCAATGTTCAAAGGGTGGTAAGTTCCCAACAACACATCCAAGTTCAAAAAATTTTGCACTTTAATTCTCTTTATGACTTCTTCTTCTCCTTCTTTCTTCAAGCCTCTTCCTGGTCCAAGATGCTACGCTAATCTGAAGTTGGTGGCTCCCATGGTAAAAGCACTCCCTATAGAAGTCACATCCATCCTTAAAGCTTGGCACCTTCAACCTCTCTTGGTTTTAGGCAAAAAGTTCCAGAAATTATCCTTAGATTGGCCAAGTATTTCAGCTCTTGTAGAACTATGGCATCCACAAACTCATACTTTCATCTTCCCTTCCTTCGAAGCAACAGTCCTATTAGAAGAGGTAGAGACCTACCTAGCCTTTCCTAAGACTAAGGCGGGGGATGAAGACTGAGTTTGCTATACAATAGAGCCTATTGACCTGTCCTTGATCTTGAGTGATTTCATCCATAATACAAAGGACGTGAGGACCATGATCAGCCCACACCACGTTCATTTGATACCCTTGGCACAGTGGATAGTGTCTCATTGTAAAAACAAGTGGGAGAGACACGAAGCAATAGCCAAGGCGGTGGCGGTTTGCCTATGCGGAGTCTTCCTTTTCACTACGACCGACCACCTTCTAGACACCCAAAATCTCAGCATTATTAGCGGGTTGTGGCGGGGAATGTCCATCTCTCAAGCGATCCTTTCATACCTTTATGAAGGACTCAGCTCGGCTTGCCTAGGAGGACTTCTGTTCAGCTCCATGATACTCCTTGAGTGCTGGATGGGAGTAAGAGTCAAATTCCAATACAAGGAGGACCTAACTTCAACTAGCCGAATCTTTGGGAGCCACCCTCTCTTCTTCATTGGAGGGGCATTTGGATACTCTTCACAGGTTGAATGTAAGACGGCGGATAAGAAAACGCGGGATAAATGGCGCCTCTTCTTCAACACTTTGCCAATAGATAAGTTGATCATGCGACCAAGAATCCTTCGAAGCACTCTTCTTAAAATATCACGGCGTCAAGACCTAGACCTCCAGCTAGTGGGGAACACCACCATGGCGATCTACAACCCGCACCGGTGCCATCTTCAGATCGGACTTCCAAGAACCCAAGCTCCTACACTATCACACTACCCTCCCCTTCTATCTAGGAAGATGGGGACCGAGGAGGATGAAAGAGCGATCCGGAATGCGCTGACCATGTGGGAGATCAGCAAAGTGCGCCCGTGGCAAGAAGAAGTTGAAGAGAACGACGAAGCACGCCGAGGCTACGTGAAAGAGCTGAGAAGAATCCGCCCTCTTGCGGATAAAAAACTGAATGTACCTTGATTTCCTTTTGTTCATGAGAGATATTGTTTGTAATTGACAATCCGAGTTTGGAATTTTTATGAATTCATGTTTCATTAAGCTTGCTTGAATGAGATGAGATTGCCTTAGTTGAATGAGCATGAGCTTTGTGGTTTGATTGGCTAGAATGATGTGAAGAGGCAGAGCCTCTGGAGGATGTAACGGATGGGCAGTGGGCCGCCGTAAAGAAACGACGGTCCGACGATGAGCCGTCAGAATGAAAGCCTTATCAATCCTGCTCTCTGAAGCATGTAACGGATGGGCGATGGGCCGTTATATAGAAGTGACGGTTATGGACCCAGGCCATCAGAGTGATAACGGTTGACAAAACAAAAAGCCCATGCCTGAAGAGAATTAACGGTCAAGGAGGGGACCATTAGATACCTGTGACGGTCGAACACTGATGCGTTACAGACCGCATAGTTGTAATCCTGAACTTGATCCTGCTGTCTGCACATGCTAAAACATGAAATAAGTTAGATCCGTTCTTAGACTCAACCCCTTGCCTTGAAGTAAGGTTGATAATGACCGTTTCTTGATATTTGGTCAAGGGGTGGAGCCTTATTAAATAGGCGGAAAAACATAATAAAAATGCAATGCATGCTATGCACATGATAGAGTTTTGGGAAATATCTGATTTTTGTGGGATTTTTGAAAATATTCAGTTTTTTTTTATTTTGAAAATATTTGATGTTTTTAGATTTTGGAAATATTCCGATTTTTTTTTCTTTGGGTTTTGGAAAATATTAAATTTGTTTGGATTTTGAAAATATTTAATTTTTTTGGATTTTTGGAAAACCAGTGCTTCCCCAGCAGCGTGAGCCCTTCCTTGTTGATATCGAGTCCGGGGGGTGGGTGTGAGAGAAGGTGACGACCCCTGGATAAGGTCCAATTGTCATGACGGTGTTTCTGCCAGGGCCATACCCAGGGTACTAATGTTGGTCCTAAAAGAAAAACAGAATATGGGGGTAAGCTTTAGGCCAGATATAGAAGTTTTTAAGACTTGATTTCCTTTCCGTACAACCCATTAGAGACTTGGTCTGTTGTATCGGGGCTTTGAGTCCGTCATCGAACCTTAATCCACCCTAGGCATGCATGCGATCGGGCTCATAACGTCCCGCGGGGAACTGTACTGCCACTCTTGTCATGCCTAGCTTTTCTTGCTTTGCCTTTCTGGAGCTTTGGAATTCATAATTCATACTATATCGACTTTGAGGTGATGCTTTTGATTTTGTCATAAAGATTGCCCCTTCGCTGTCTCTTTTGATTTTTTGTGGCGTCAGGTCATAACGGACTGCCCCTATTTGAGACCTCCTCTCGTGAGGGTGTTTGGATCGGTTATCGCCTCTTTATTCACCTCTTGCCCCTGGTTTTAGCTGAAGGAAGAAACGGACAGGGACCTTGACTTTGCCCCAAAGCATGGCCAAGGAAAAACGTTGTCCTTTCTCAACGTGGGAAACCTGACCAGGGACGTCGTGTAGTGTGTGATTGCCTCACTCGGGACTCCTTTAGTGACAGGAGGAACATCTTGCCGCCGGGGTAGCACATGGTTAGACTCTAAGGAAAGAAATGCTTAAGATACAACCCATTCCACGGGTGAGAGAGCTCCTCACCTTCCGCGTTTACTAAACGATAAGCATTTCCCGGATAAGCTTCTTTTACTACAAACGGCCCTTCCCAATTATGTTGTAATTTAGACCTAGGACCTGCAGACCGAATGAATTTTCGTTTCAAAACCATATCACCTTTTAGAAACTTACGTTCGATTACCTTCTTTTGAAAATAACGCGAGACTCTCTTTTGATAGACGGATACATGATCGGCCGCATTCATCCTCTTCTCATCTAAGAGTTCTAACTGAACCAGCAACGCCTCTCGACGTTCATCGAGATTAAGTTCCTTATTAAGCTGCACTCTAAGGGAAGGGATCAGGATCTCATATGGGAGCACCGCCTCCATCCCATAGGTAAGAGAATAGGGAGTTTGTCCCGTAGGGGTACGGACGGAGGTGCGGTAAGCCCACAGAGCTTCCACTAATCTTTCTGGCCAATCAGAGGACTTATGAGCTTCACATGTTTTCTTGATGATTTTAAGAAGGGTTTTATTAGTGGCCTCGGCTTGACCGTTGCCTTGAGGATAATATGGGGATGAGTGATGCAATGTAATATTGAACTTCTTACATAGGTCCTTGAGCTCTTGGGAAACGAACTGGGGTCCGTTGTCGGTGATGATGCTGCTTGGCACTCCGAACCGTGAGATGATATTCGTCATAATAAAGCGGCACACCGTTGTAGCTTTGATCTCTGCATACGCCTCGGCTTCGGCCCACTTGGTGAAGTACTCAGTGGCGGTAAGGATAAAGGATTTCTGCTTGATCTGGGAGTTAGGATCACCGAGTGGGCCGACAACGTCAAAGGCCCACATAGAGAATGGCCAAGGAGCGGTCATAGGATGGAGAGACGAAGCTGGAGAATGAATTTTATCAGCGTGGAGTTGGCACTTAAGACACCTCCGGACATAGAGGGAGCAATCTTCCTCTAGAGTGGGCCAATAGTAGCCCTGCCTCATGATCTTCTTCGCTAGAGCCTGGCCATTGACATGACCCCCACACTCACTAGAATGGGCTGCTTCGGCCACCTTCCAAGCTTCAACATCATCTAAGCATCTCATGAGCATCCCATTAGTAGCGCGCCTGTACAGTTCTCCTGCGACGATAGTATACCTTGCGGCGGCTCTTCTGATTGACTTGCGTTGCTCAGCAGTTGCCCCTTCTGGGAACGACCCCTCTTTGCAAAACAACTCGATTTCATGATACCAAGGCAACCCCTCTTCGTCCAGAATCTCCTCTAGCTCTGTTAATGAAACTTCCTTGATGTCTTCCTTCTCAGCTCTTGCCTCTACAGATTTCCTAAGGTTGATGAACCAAGGATCCTGAAGGGAGGGTGCGTCCAATCTTTGGACGACGATAGTCTTAGTGCTCCGACTGAGAGGAAAAGATAGGGAAGAAGCAAGGGATGCCAGAGCATCAGCCAGAATGTTCTGAGAACGGGGAGTATGGATGTAGATCAGCTTACGGAATTGCCTAGCGAGGAGCGTGACCAAATCTTGATAAGGTTTGAGCTTAGGGTCACGAGTACGGTAAGTGGATAGAACTTGCCGTAGGACGAGCTGAGAATCTCCTATGATGTTTAAATAACGCGCGCCTAGGAGGTAGGCGTGCTTCAACCTGGCCAGGAGAGCCTCATACTCAGCGATATTGTTGGTAGCAGGAAACCGAAGTTGATAAGCAAAGGGAATGGTCACTCCCTCCGGAGTTAGCAAAACAGCACCGATCCCTCGGCCTTGAGAGTTGAGTGCACCATCGAAGTGCAGAGACCAGAAGGGGTGATGAGAGATAACAGAAAGATGCTCATCAGGGAAATCGTCCTGAATGGAATCGGTGTGAGGAATGGGGAGATGGGCAAGATGCTCAGCAATGGCATATCATTTGACTGCCTTCTGAACAACAAAGGTGATATCGAACTGAGATAGGAAGCTCTGCCAGCGAGCTAACCTACTAGAAAGGACAGGCTTTTCTAAGAGATAACGGATCGGGTCCATTCTAGAGATCAACCTAACTGGGTGGGCAAGAAAGTAGTGTTTCAGCTTCTGAGCTACCCACACTAAGGTGGCACAAGTCTTCTCCATAGCGGTGTACTTGGATTCAGCTGGATTAAACAACCGAGAGAGATAGTATGCAGCTCGCTCTTTTCCTTCATCGTCCACTTGTGCTAAGACCGCCCCTAGGGAGTCCTCAATAACCGAGATGTATAGGATTAGGGGTTTCCCAGGGACAGGAGGTTGCAGAACCGGGGGATTGGATAGATATTCCTTAAGGTCCTCATAGGCCTTCTGACAATCTTGATTCCATTCGAACTTGACCCCCGCCTTAAGCAATTCATAAAACGGATAGCACCTTTGAGAATGTTGGGATATGAATCTTCTAATGAATTGTAATCTACCAATCAATCCTCGAAGTTCCATAATGTTCTTAGGCGGAGGCATATCCATGACGGCATGTGCTTTGTTAGGATCAATTTGGATCCCCCGTTTGCTCACTATAAAACCTAACAGCTTCCCTGTGAAGACTCCGAATACACACTTCTTCGGATTCATCTTAAGCTTGTACTCCCTGGCTCTTTGCAGTACCTTAGCCAGAATAGAGGGGTGCTCCTCCTTAGTCCTTGACTTTACCAAAATATCATCCACGTAAGCTTCCATATAGATGTGCATCATGTCGTGGAAGATGGCCATCATTGCCCTTTGATAGGTGGCACCTGCGTTCTTCAGACCAAATGACATAACCACATAACAGTACGTGCCCCAGGGCATGGTGAAGGAAGTTTTCTCTTGATCTTCAGGAGCGAGACGGATTTGATTGTAGCCCGAATATCCATCCATGAATGATAGAGCTTCATACCCGGCGGTGTTGTCTACTAGGACGTCTATATGAGGCAACGGGAAATCATCTTTAGGACATGCTTTATTAAGATCCCTGAAATCGATGCAAATACGCACTTTTCCATCCTTCTTGATAACAGGGACTATATTTGCCACCCACTGAGGATATAAAACAACTCTGATGAATCTGGCCTTGTATAGCTTGTCGACCTCTTCCTTGATCCTCAGGGCCATGTGGGGTGAAATCTTCTTGACCTTTGTTTTACAGGTGTTGCCCCTGGTTTAAGCACGAGTCGGTGTTCCACTAAGGAGGGGTCAAGACCCGACATGTCCTCGTAAGACCAGGCGAAGGAATCGCTATACTCCCTTAGAACTTTGATTAAATCTTCTTCTACTTGCGGAGGGAGATTAGCGGCAATAATGATGGGCCTTGGGTCTTCTTCAGTTCCCAAGTTGATTTCCTTCGTAGGTTCGTCCACTGCCATCGACGGCTCGTCGAATCTCTTAAGTCCTTGTGCATACAAATCGGTAGTGTCATCTACGTCACTGTCCTCATTAACCGGATCTTTTTCACCCAGGATTTCATAGACGCCGAGTCCGTCATCGCCCCACGCCCCTTCTATTTCTTCTCCATCCTCAATCGTAATTGCCGTAGCAACAAATTCCAGACATTTTAAAAGGGCATGACAGTGCTGAGCTAGGTCTTGCAAGAACCTATCAGGAACAGATTTGGGAGGACGCGCAAGCGGGCGCGGCTCAGAGGAGGAAGGGTTGGATGACCCAGAACAAGACCCTACTTCTTTAGACCTAACTAATTCTACTTCCCTAGACTCGATAGACCCTAATCCTAACCTAGGAGAAAGGAGACCTAGTGGAAGGGAAAGAGCAGGGGACTCGTGCCCCTGGGATGAGGATGGAGACAGGGTAGCATAATCTTCCACTGAAATCTCCATTTTGAATTTGACGTTTTTTTTTTGGAGATCAGCAGAGACTATACAGCAAGATGGAGGAGGCGGAAGCTGCATAGGGAATAGCTCAGGGAAGATGCAGTCAAAGAAGGGATCGGAAGATGAGAACCACATCTCGTGGAGTTGGGCGTTTGGAGGAGGAGGAGTGAATAGAGTGGATAAATCAATGGGCGGGCAGTGCCCGCAAGCGCAAGGAACAAATAGAATCTCAGGCGGATCAACGAAGGATGGATTTACCATGATAGGAGGAAGACGGGGTAAGAACTCCCATTGCTGGAGGAGAGATTGAAAGTGGGAGGGAGACCAAGAAAAGACAATCGACGAGCTCCCCTCCTCCCGTGGATCATCGTCTGGCCGCTTCTTCGGTCTCCATTGCATGGGCTGAACCTCTTGCTTCTTTTGGCAGTCTTCTTCATGAAACATCCCCTGAAGGGTTTGACCATAATCAAGCATATCATGTTCTGGTCTTTTTAGTGCCGGCGGAGGACTGGCAATCGGACATACTGTATTTCTCTCTAACGGAGCTGGCTGCAGAGCCAATGTGCCGGGCTGGAGAGGCCCTCGGACAAAGTGCTGGCGGTAGTCCCAGGTGAGTGGCCCAGAATCACCCATCACAGATAACGCGGTCTCTTTGTAGCCAAGACCTCTTCTGCCCATCTTTCTTACCTTGGGTATGGGCTTGGTCATTCCTTGTAATTGTACACCGAGGTCTCTCCCCGGTTGGTAGCCCAGTTTCAGTATAATGTTCCAGCCTTTTGGGTCTCGGATCTGGGGCTTCATCTTGATGTTAACTGGAGTAGTGATGGGCCTAGGAGGCGTATAAGCCCAAGGGAAGTTTAAATCCAGCACTGATATGACGGGTCGACTGCTTGGCCAAAGTGTAGGAAGAATCTGTTCTGAAATGGCCTTAACCGATTGCACTGTAGATAGGCTTTTGACCTTGACGACCCTTCCTTGGAAAGGGAATTTGACGCACTGATGTGCGGTGGAGGGCACGGCACCGAGCGTATCCAGCCATGGATGACCCAAGATAGCCTTGAACATAGGGTCGATGTCTAGTACATAGAATTCCACAGCCATTGTAAGGGGTCCGAGCTCTGCTTGGATAGTGACCACCCCGTGACATGCTCGCCTTGAATTGTCATATGCTGCTATGGTGGTCGGGGTAGGTCGTAATAATTCTTCGGATATGTTGCAAGCTCGTAGAGTGCTGAGTGGGCACACATTGATTGAAGCCCCTGTGTCAACTAGTGCTGCTTCAATGCTGACTTTGTTCAGAGTGATTGTAATGCGGAGCGGCATTTGCCGAGCTTCCGGGAGTGCTAGCTCGGATTCTGAAAATGTGATTGCCGGCCCTTTGGAAATGGTTGCTAGGGCCGTTGGTAAGCTGTCAACTGCCATATCTTCGCTGACCATTACCTTCTGTAGAAAATTTCTCAGTGCATCCTGATGAAGGGTAGACCTTTTGATCAGCTCCAGCACAGATATTTTAGCGGGCACTCGATCCAGATGATGCAGTAAGTCATATTGAGTACCCGGCAGAGGCTCAGTTTCTACCTGCTCGACTGTTGGCTGAGAGGACTGGGGATTGGAATTAGTAGGGTAGTTCCGATGGAACATCTTCCCGCTTCTTAAGGCGCAACTTGTAGCGGCCGCAGCATCGGTGGATAATATGATGGACCCTGCGGGGTGGATGAGCTGTGTAGGCTGTGTAGGGGAGATGAGTAGGTGGGATGTGAGGTTAGTGGGGGTAATGGGCGGTGGTGAGCGGATGATGGGTGAAGGATTGATGGAAGGCGGGATGGTGATGGTGGGTGGTACGGATGGAGGGAGTGTTGGTGGAGGTGTTAAAACGGGTGATAGGTTAGGTGATGGTGTGATGATGGTGGCAGAGGTAAATGGCGAGGGGTATGACGGAGTGGTGGGTGGTAGTAAATTTGTTGGAGCGGGCGTAAACGGGAGGACCAGTGGAGAGGATATTGGGTGTAAAGGAAGGACGAAGGAGGGGGTAAGAGGATTGCGGTGGTTGTGGTGGAGGGCCATGACTTGCGGTGTAGCGCCATCGTCATCAAAAGACCACTCGGCACTAGGGGCCGGGGGTTGAACTACGTTCACTTGAGCCGGTGTAGGCGGCTGAGGTTGCTGTAGAGCAGGCGGATGATTTGGCATCGGATTTTGATGGATCCCCAGATCCAAAGCCTGTTGTAGTTACTGTTGTGGTAGTGGCTGCTGCGGCTGTGGTGCTTGTTGCTGCTGTGCTTGCTGCCTCGGCTGCTGCCCTCTTTTCTCCTTGATTTCAACAATGGCCCGATGCATCGCGGCCCAATCAATTCTCTGTCCCTCATGGAGATCGTATACCAGATCCCGGAACTGATAACATCCTTCGATAGTGTGGCCTGGCTGCCTATGGAACATGCAATATTTCGTCTGATCAACGGCTGGATTCCAGTTAGGCCGTTCTGGAGGAAGTTGAATTGCATTCACCGACATAAGAGCTGAGAAGATATCCGTGAGGGTCTCTGGCAGTGGAGGATATTGTGCCCACTTGGGAGCCGGGTGCTTGTTGTTCAGATTGTTGTTATAACCGTTGGGTGGAGGGACATTATGGAATTGCGGAGGTGGTGATTGTTGCTGCGGAGCGACGAAGGCGTTTTGTGGAACGGTGAAGGCGGGCGGAAAGTTTTGTGGAGCGGCTTGAAAGTTCTGTGAAGCGGGATTTTGTGGAGTGTGGGGGTTTTGGGGGAAGCGGAATGGTGCGGCTTGGAATGGAAAGGCAACGGCTTATACCTGTTCGTTTGTCTGGACCCCCTCGGTAACCGGCCCTTGTGGTTTCTTGTGATATTTGGGCTTTTAGTTTTCAAATAGGGCGTGTATGGGAGAATCCTTGAACTGGGTTTGTATGAAGCGCGCCCGGCTATAGAGTTGATGCATGTTAGCTATATCATTCATTGCCAGGATGTTCCTGAAGGTCGGGGTAGCATTTGAAATGAGCAGCTTGACCTTCTCTTCCTCCGGAATGTGACCAGGCACTCTAGCAGCCATCTGTCTCCACATGTCTGCATAAGTGGCGAACTTCTCATCTGGCTTCATCTTCTCGGCTACTAGATCTGTAAATGAATATTCTGGGCCGACCCTATCTTGGAACCGCTGGATAAATTTGTCCTTTACTACCTTGAAACTTTCAGCTTCTTCTAGCGGCAAAGAGTAGAACCACTCCAGAGCAACACCATCCAAAGATCGGCGGAATAAGTACGCCATAAGGCGATCATCATATTGGAACTGCGCCGATTCATATAGAAAATCTCTCACATGAATGAAGGGATTGTCGTTCCCATCGTACTTGCGGTAGTTAGGGAGTTCTGTGTGGGGGGAACCAAATATTCTGGAAGCTCGGGACAGGAACATCTGCCAAAGATTGCGGGCCAACCCGCTTCTGGAGGAAATCGAGTTGTTGCTGCATGGCGGCCCATTTGTCAAGCAAGTCCTGCTCTCGGGAGGGAGCAGGGGTGGTAAAAGACGCTGATTGAATTTGAGGAGTAGATGGAACGGTTGCGGCAGAAGGTGGAAGCCCATAGGCAGGAGTGGAGGATAGACAGTAGAGATGGGGGGCCCATAAGAAGGATATTGGGCCTGAGATTGGCCCAGATTAGAATGAGCTTGAGCCACCCCTTGCCGAGGGTGCAAGAAATCAGAAGGGCCCATGAGAACTTGCGAAGCTACCGGAGTAGATACGTGATGATCCATTTGAACAAAAGAGGGGATGGGCGACTTTCCCTTATCGAAGGATTGTTGGGCCGAATTGGAAGACTGGCTCGTTTCCATGCCCGCGAAAGTGATGGTCCGTGGTTGGACCGGGGTGAGATCAATTGGAGTGGGTTGAATGGGAAGCCCAATAATGGAAGGATTGGATTGATTTTGGATGATGGTAGAAGGAGATGCGTTGGACCCTTGCATGGCCTGATAAAGAGCTTGGAGTTGGGCCGGATCCAATTGGGCCATCATCTGAAGGACGGAGCCCGCGGAAGGAGTGGAGAAAGAAGGGGTGGCTTGACCACCTTCTATGGAAGTGGAGGATAGAAGAGGGGCAGTCCCCTCTCCAGAAGAAAAGGAGGTAACCCTGGGAGGGTTTTCAAGAAGCCCTTGAGGAAGGGAGTCATCTTGGGAACGGGGAGGATTAAAGGATGCCATGGTGGACTCGAAAAGAGGATTGGCATAGGACTTGAAGAAGGAATTGACTTGAGGAGATGAGTCGGACAGACGAAAACAACTCCACATGCAACGGACAACCTTGACAAAATGCAAACAAACAACACAAACAATCACACAATGAGTAACCAAACTCGAATGTTTTTTTTTTTTAGAAAAAGATGTAAGTGATAAAAGGTGAAGGCACTCAAAGTCAACCAAGTTGTTTTAAGATGATGCAACACAATTCTTGTGATTTCTCCTTTGGAACCTTAGTGACTTGATTGAAATGTGCTCTCAACAATGGGTTCCTAACAGGAGATGGGTATGGGACTTGGTTTGACTTTAAGTGTAATCACTCCTCACTTATGCAACCCTAGACACGGGGTGGGAAAGGTACAACCAGCCCGGCGTCCGTGTGGGAATCAACGGCTCGCGGGGACTTATGGAGGTCCCTGGTGTGATTTCCTAGTCGGCCCCAAGGAATATGGAGACGAGAGGTCCGCACACCAAGGTAGGAAAATGCGATCTAGGATATGAAAAGATGAATGGTCCTATGTGCACCGGAGTGCATGCAAAGTCTAGCCTAAAATCTAGCAATCAATGATGCACACAATGATATGGAGATATGAAACAAAGCAAGGAGGAAGTCAAGTATCACCCAAGCAAAAAAAATCACAGCAGAAACTGCGGAAATAAATGCACCTAGGGGCGTACCTATCTGGAGTATAACGGTCTAGGAACCCTGCGTCAGAAGAAAATAACGGTCGAATGCCAGACCGCCAGAAATAATATAACGCAGGGAGCTAGGACCGTCAAATGAGCCAGAAAACCAAAATCAGCCAGAAGTAACAGGAAAAACCGTGAAAGCTCTCAGCAGAACAGATGTAGCGGTCTAATGCCCCTACGTCAGAGGACTGTAACGCAGGGACACAGGGCCGTCAGAGCACTCAGAGAATCAGGACTAACAGGAAATAAGGGGAAAACGGGAGGGGACAACACAAGAGATGATGGCAGGTTTAACAGGAATCAAAAGCACGATTGGCACAAGTTGTCCCACCATGATCGCCAAAAAATTATCTGTTAATTTTATTTTGCTTATCTATCTTCTTTTCTTGGGGTCTTAGTGATGATATGTAGCAAGATGACAAGCAAATAATCAAAGATCTGCACTCAACCTATGAACATGTGATCATGAACCTAGGCAACCAAAACAAGCTATAGCATGGGCATGCTATCTCAATCAAACTAAGCTAAGGAATAAAGGAAAAACACACGTCGGGGCGTGGAGCAAGGAGTAAATAGAAACACACCGCGAGGGGTGAAACAAGCAAGGAAATAAAAGATGTGAGATGCGAAAGAGAAAGCTAATGCCCAATACTTAAGAAAGATGTGATCGCCACCAAAGTAAAAACAAGCCAAAGACCTGAAAATACCTTGG
This sequence comes from Amorphophallus konjac, assembly GCA_022559845.1. Taxonomy (NCBI): domain Eukaryota; kingdom Viridiplantae; phylum Streptophyta; class Magnoliopsida; order Alismatales; family Araceae; genus Amorphophallus; species Amorphophallus konjac. The sequence goes on along the minus strand of CM040121.1, from coordinate 197,049,657 downwards.
AAATAGGTGGATGAAGCACCCTCCCACGGGAGAGAAAACCAAAGAGAACCTGCAGGTCATCTAGAAGTAACGGCCAGAACCCCGTGCGTCACTTGAAAGTGACGGTCGCTCGATAGACCGCTGGAAGACTCTGACGCGCCTGCACAAGGCCGTCATAATACCTGTAGTAGCAAAGTGTGGATCCTTTTAATTCCAACTCTTCCAGCCGGCTAGAAGACTTGGGCCTCGCCCTAGTGAACCTGTAAACCTACCAAAGAAGTGGAAGACAAGAACAAAACAACCCAAATCAGCCCTTTCAACAATATAGCATCAATTCTTCAATAAACAAAATATCATCAAAAGGAGAGGGGAATACCGGGGAGTTTTGGTTTTTTTAACCCCTCTGGGCGTTTTAAAAGATTAGGAGGATGTTTAGATGATGAAAACCAGTGAAAAACGTGGAGAAAGGAGAGAAATAATGCTTATGATGAAAGGGAGATTGAATGGAAACTCAATATACAAATATGAACTTTGGAACCAAGAGGAACAAATACTCCCTTCACCAGGCAGCAAACGAACGTGAGAAGCACTTCTCCTTGATCAAACGTGACTCTAAAATGCGGCAGCACTTCGATGCAACTCCAGATCTTCCCCCCTCTTGGCCATGAAGTTAAGGGTTCTATTTATAGACCCCCAAACTCTCAGGTCGAGCAGAGGATAATCCGGCAAGAGAAAGGGATAACTCTTAGCAAATCCTTGAAGATGATATCACCAAGAGTCCATAGAATCAAACAGAAGGTCCTGAGGATCAGATTTGAAAGAGATATCGCCAATCCAAGTTCTTATCTCGACCACGGAGTAGCAGAGAAAAGGCCTGGACTGCCAGGACTCTCTGAAGGAAGTAACGGCTGCACGACAGACCGCCACTTGGAAATAACGCACCAAGGATCGTCCGTTACTTTCAACCTTATCCCTAAAAGATAAGATCAACAGGGAGAAGGCCAAAGCAATAGGACTCTGTGAAGAAAGCAACGGCCAAGGCATAGGGTGTCATAATGAAACAACGGCTGCACGACAGACCGTTATTATCAACGTGTAAGCCAAAAGATAAAGATTGAAACGAGACCTTAAGCCTTAGGACTCTTCAAAGAGTAACGGCCCAGGACCCACCCGTTATAAAGAAACAACGCTCCTGGAGCAGACCGTTATTATCAATGGAAGAAATGAAGGTTTTGCTAAGCCTTAGTCAAATGAAATGTCACAAAAAGCCACATCTAATCAAGGAAAAGACCCAAGAAATAGGCTCCAAATCAATCAAGGAGACTCAATGAAGAGTGAATTACTCGGAGCATCATGTAGAATGAACAAGGAGATGACCCTGACTCATTGGTCATAAAACGGGTGTCAACACCCGTGGCCTCCGGCGGACTAGTTGCGTTGGAGAATGCTTCGCGAACTGCATCTCCTTCTTCTTCGGACGGTCTTCTTCTTCACTGAACATCTTTTCAAAGTAGACACAAAAATCTTCCATATCTTCCACTAGCCCCTTCAGCGGCGGCGGTGGGTCAGAAACATCACAGGCGGCATCAACCTTAACATCAGCACATGGCGGTGGCTTTTTAAAAGTGTCGGGCTGCAGCGGGCCTTTCACGAAGTGTTGATGGTAATCCCACGTCAGTGGCCCGGAGTCTCCCAGAATGGACAATGCTGAATCTCGATAACCAAGGCCTCTGCGGCCCATCTTTCTGCCTTTAGGGATGGGCTTAGTCTGCCCCTGTAATTGTGCGCCGAGACCCAAGCCCGGTTGATAACCCAATTTTAGAATCATGTGCCACCCCTTTCGAATCCCTAATCTTGGACTTAATTTTTATATTGACTGGTGTAGTGGCGGGCTTACGTGACGCATATGCCCATGAATAATTTAAGTCCATCACTGAAAGAAATGGCTTGTTACTCGGCCACAGAGTGGGGAGGATCTTGTCCGTAATTGCATCGACTGACTGGATAGTGGAGATACTTTTTACCTTAACCACCCGGTCTTGGAATGGGAACTTCAGGCATTGATGGGTGGTCGAGGGCACAGCATTTAAACTATCAATCCATGGACGACCCAGAATTGCTTTGAACATCGGGTCTATGTCCAACACATAGACCTCCACATCCATCACTAAAGGCCCTAGCTCGGCCTGGACCGTCACGACCCCGTGGCATGCTCGTCTGGAGTTCTCGTAGGCTGCAATTATGGTCGGTGTCGGCTTAAGCATGTCCTCTGAAATGTTACAGGCACGCAGTGTACTCAGTGGACACACATTTATCGATGCTCCCGTGTCCACTAGGGCAGACTCAACGGCCACCTTGTTTAAAGAAATGGTGATGTAGAGTGGCATCTGCCGTGCCTTTGGGGGTGCCAATTCTGATTCAGAAAATGAAATGGAAGGCCCCCTTGCAATGGTCGCCAACACCGATGGCAAGCTGTCTACCGCCACATCCTCGCTAACTATAACCTTCTGAAGAAAATTCCTGAGGGCGTCCTGGTGTAGCGTGGATCTCTTGATCAACTCCAAAACTGATATCTTGGCCGGCATCCAGTCCAATTGCTGCAGTAGATCATACTTCGTGCCTGGCACGGGGTCTATTTCTTCTGTTTCAGATGTAGGGAAAGGAACTTGGGGGTTGGGTGCAGACGCACCAGAGGAAGGGTAAACTCTATGAAATGGACGCCCGCTGCGAAGGGCACAATGTCATGCCGGCACAGCTTGGGACGGGCCCTCGCTTGGCCCAATGGGGTAGGTGGAGGGGGTAGAAATAAGAGCGAAGATGACGGAGGCTGGTCTGACCGGCCCTGGCGGAGGGGTAACGGGTGAAGGGTGATGAGGGCATCTCCCGACACCCCTCTAGCTTTGATCGCCTGCACACTCTTGATATGGATTGATCATGATCTACACTTGTTATCTTCATTTCCCAAGTTTCATTTTATGTATTTTCTTTTTATTGAGTCCTATCTTATGTATTTTCCTTTATTGAGTCATATGGTTTTAGTCCATTTCCCTTGTTATGTTTAATTGGGCCTTATTACTTTAGTTATGGGCCCATAGGATTGAGTCTAGGATATGCTCGGTCTTTTATCTTATTGTCAAGGGTATTGTGGTCATGTAAAGAATGGTTGCCTATATATAGGCCCCATCTCTCCTCTTGTATTCAACTTTTGATGAATATTGAAGAAAACCCTTTCAAACTCTCTCAATATCTCTCTCTCTCTCATTATCTCTCCATTCTCTCTCCTCCTCTCTCTAAATTTCGAAATTCACTCTCTCTCCTCCCCCTCTCAACCACTTCCAACCCCCACCTACCTCCATTAACTCCCCACAACTTCCCACAACCCCTCTTTAATCCTCACCTAGTCCCAAGGAAGTTCCACCACTCAAAACCCCACCCTCCAACCACCACCTACCCCTTTCACTTCCCTAAGCATATCTCCACCTTCCCAAGGCTGAATTAACTCATTCCAAAGCCCAAATTCGAATCTCCCCTTCCCTCCTTGCTCCCTAGGTCGCACCCCTCCTCTCCCCTCAAGCCAAGTTCACCCCCTCCTCTCTTCTCCACTCCAGCTTTGTGTGCAGGCCGACCTGCAGTTTAGCACTCTGTTGCAGCGACGTCCACGACTGCATCCTGGTTCTGCTGGTGGCGTGGCCTAACTTTCTGGAAAGGCCTCCCTGTACTCTTCGCAGGCGAGGTGGAATCACTCCATTCCGAGTTCGTGGCCGTCCGTGAAGGCTGTTCTTCCCCGACTGCGCAGAACCTCTCAGACCAGGAGCCAGAGCGTCAGAGAAGACTCTCCCACGACAAACCTTGAAGGAACCAGTCTTCGAGGTCTTCTACAAAGTTCTTCCTCCCCCTGTCAGCGTCTAGGAACAGAAGGCGGAACCCCGTTCGGCATCCGAAAACCAGAGATACCAATTTTATACCACACCCACGCCGGTCTGCCTCCTCACAGTCTGCACCGACCACCGTCCACTTCTCTGGACACCCAGATCATCTCCAACATCAGAAGACTTCACCGTTTGTTTTGCTGCAAAGTAGACTCGTCCACGATTCCAAAGAGTCTAGCGGTGCCAAATTTGGAGCTCAGGAGCGATCGTGGCAGCTTCTGCAACCTGCTATTTCAGACTGAGCTCGGCCAGAGACCAGAGCTGCATCCATCTTCCAGTCGCTGGAGCAGTCAGCCCCCAGATCAGAACGTCATCCAAAAAATTCAAGCCACACCCCTCTCCGGTTAGCAAGATTTTGGCGCAAGTTTCATGAGATTCCAAGTTCGGTGGAATTATTGACAGCATCGACATCGGCCCTCTATCCAGAATTACAGAAGCTAGGCAGAATCGGCAAAGCTTGGAAAGTCGACTCTATCTCGCTCGTTCCCCTCCCCGCTTGGCCGGCTGAAAGCCCCTCCCTGCGTGGAGGTAATTTTTGGTTGTAATACATTAACCCCCACCCCAAGATCCCCCCCTTGCAAGGGGCGTAGTGCTGTACCTCTTCACATTTTCAGGTCAAGCTCCATCGCCGCGGCGATCGGGTGTATACCCTCGCCTCCCGGCGCGCCCTCGTCTCCGAACGGGATCGGTGTCTTCACACCGATCAGGTGAGCTTCTGATCACACCCTTGTAGCTTCATTTCTGCAAATGTAGTATTGCCTTGAATGCCCGTCGGACGGTAAGAGAGTGCTCGGAATTCATTTTAAGCAATATCGTGCCCACCGCGGCCCGTGAGTGAGTGCCACCCCACACCCCGCCTTGCGGGCCAGCCACCCACAAAGTTGGGACTCCCAGGCCCATTGGAGGTCAGCCTTAGCATTGTAAGTCCATTAGGACAATTGGGTCTCGCCTCGGACCCTCACCATCATCTCCCGGACCCACCGGGTGAACGTGTGAACCGAGTGAGCAGAAATCGTCGTTGTGAGAATCATTGAGCGCTTGTATGCTTGCGGGTCTAAGTCCTAGGGTCACCTTATCATATTTAGTGGTCTTTGGGCTGTGCCACATCAAGTGGTATCAGAGCGGTCATAGGCTTGTCCTTACAAGTCTAGTCTTGGGTCACACTAAGTCTTTCATAGGTGCATCCGCACACCCTTGCATAGCCCACCCAACCTTGCATGACCACTCGTAGTGGTACTCGCTTTCAACCCAATACTGCATCTTCCAATCCCACAATGAATCCAAAACCCCAAGGGATGCCTACCACTAACACTCATGACTTCAACTACTTCATGAAAGCCTTGACCTATGCCAATGAGCGACTTGATAACATATCGGGCCGACTCAACCAACTTGGAAAAAATAGGCCCGCCCTAAGAACGGACGATAGGATGGCCCCTTTCCCACTTCCCACCTTTGATGGGACCTCTCCTAGCAAATATTTAGATTGGGAAGCTACAATGGACCAATACTTCAATTGGTATCATATTTTCGAGGATGAAAAGGCATGGGTTGCCAAAATACAACTAACCAAAAGGGCTCAAACTCATTGGTGTAAAATTGAGGGCTTAAGGATAATTAGACGGGAAGCTCCCCTCACCACATGGGAGGACATGAAGGATCAACTAAGGGCTAGGTATGTGTCCCCATCCCACTCGGATCACCAAAACCCAAGGAGCACTCCCACTCCTCCCACCCCACCCGTCCAAACCCTTATCACTAAAACCCAAGTACCTAAGACCTCCACCTCCCCACCTAACCCCATGAGGTCCCCCACATCCCAACCAAAACCCCCTTCCCTAACCTACACTAGTCAAGCCCCTTTAGCCCCCACTTCCACCCCAAGTGATCCCAAGGGCAAGAGACCCCTAACCAACCCAATTCCCTCCATGGTGACTACCACTCATCCAACCCTCACCATTAAAAACCATGTGGACACCATGTCCACCCCTCCACCAAGGCCCATAATGGCCACCACCCCAAAACCCAAAACCCCTCACCCAATCCACCTCCCGCTTCCTACACCAATCTTACCCCAAATTAGGCCTCCACTACTTCCACTCCCAAGTCCAACCCATGTCCGACCTTGCTCACCTCCTCGAGTGCGCCATGCCTCGACTAACACCAACCCACCCACCATAGACCTTCCTACCCCATTGTCCTTAGGAGTTGCAACCCACACACCTACCCAAGTGGAGAGGGATACCAATTCGGATCCACCTCCCAAAATCAAGGAAATCCAAGGGCCATACAACTCACCCACCCCTCCTAACCTAGTTCATCAAGAGCTATACACCCTTCCCCATGACACCATCACCATAGATAAGTCCATATTCCTATGGCTCAAGCGAGGCCTCACCATTCCTAGTTTACAACCAAGCCACCTACTCATGGGACATCAATCCCAACTCATTCCCACTCAGCCTCATGTCACTTATCAAACCTCCTATTGTGTAGAAGATTTGGGAGACTTAGTGGCCTACCTACATTGGCAAGTCCACTTGACCGATATGCTAGCCATGAGGCCATCAGAGTCTAGCACCATTAGCTTAACTTACCCCACCATTGGCTCCATCACTTCCATCTACACCAATGGCCAATTTACAAGTGAGATCATACTCCTTCTTCCCATGGAGGAGGAACCCATCCTAGTCTACTCCCCAACCATTGAGATCCCAAGTACTTTGATTAGCCAACCCATTAGCAACCTTGGCCCAATTATCTTAGAGAGAGATGATTCGCCATTTGAGGACATTGAGAACATGGAGTACCCCTACCTAGGTGACCCTTACCATAATCCCTTTGACCCTTTTCTATGGGAGCCTAAATCTCCATGTGACCCACTTTCCCTACTCACCAGCCACCTCACCTTACCCACATCGCCCATGTCGACCCAAACTCCTCCCTTCCTAGAATCGGGTTACAACATGAGAGCCTTGACCTTAGGCAACAAACACCTTAGGATTGATGAAGTGCCCCACCCCATAACCACGTTCGTAGATCCCTTCGACCCATTCACGTGGACGTTCAAAAGTCATCCCACATCTATGCACATGGAAGTCACCTTTGGGATAAACATGCATGTGTCCAGGCCTACCACACCATTTGACATGATTCATAAGTCGGATACATTCATCCACATCACCCACATGTCAAGTAGGCAGCATAAGTGGACCATATTCGGATGTATTGGCCCACCTTCATTCATCATGAGTCTTAAGCATGATAGGAGCATACATGGATGTCCGGGTCCCCCGACATTTATCACACCCATGCATAAAAGGTTCATCTATGGATGTCCCGGCCCTTCTAAGACTACCACAGTCTTCATAGCATCAAAGTGTGATCGGTCTACATTTGGCTGCCCAGGTCCACCTTGGCATACGCATTCTCGCAAGCATATAGGAAGGATCAATGAGACTTACAAAAGGCGGGCAGATGCTCATCGGCGCCACTACGAGTTCCAAGTGGGAGACTCGGTGATGGTGAGGACGGAGCAGCTCCTTCCGGGACCTGCCTCCAAGTTGAGGGCACGGGGTTCGGGACCCTTTCGAGTTCTACGACGACTTGGCAGCAATGCTTATGAGCTTGACCTACCAGAAAGCTATGGGGTGCACCCTACCTTCAGTGTGGCGGACCTGGTACCCCACAAAGGCCCCGCGGTGGAACCCAGTGAGGAGCTTGAGCCTTTACCGCCCCTTATGAGAGACACTCCCGGAGGGACTCCACTTTCTAGCTTGAGAGACCGACGAGAGCAGGTAGAGGCAATACTGGATGAGCAGAGTATCATTACGAGGCACAGGGTGTATCAGCGCTATCTGGTTAGGTGGAAGAGCCGTCCCCCGATCGAGGATACATGGGTGAGTCAGGGAGGATTTGATATGCTTGGATCCCAACATGATGGAGCAGTACGACAGCCAGGCAGACCCATACTCGACAGGGTCGAGCTCTCCCCACCCCGGGGGATTTGATGAGGGCATCTCCCGACACCCCTCTAGCTTTGATCGCCTGCACACTCTTGATATGGATTGATCATGATCTACACTTGTTATCTTCATTTCCCAAGTTTCATTTTATGTATTTTCTTTTTATTGAGTCCTATCTTATGTATTTTCCTTTATTGAGTCATATGGTTTTAGTCCATTTCCCTTGTTATGTTTAATTGGGCCTTATTACTTTAGTTATGGGCCCATAGGATTGAGTCTAGGATATGCTCGGTCTTTTATCTTATTGTCAAGGGTATTGTGGTCATGTAAAGAATGGTTGCCTATATATAGGCCCCATCTCTCCTCTTGTATTCAACTTTTGATGAATATTGAAGAAAACCCTTTCAAACTCTCTCAATATCTCTCTCTCTCTCATTATCTCTCCATTCTCTCTCCTCCTCTCTCTAAATTTCGAAATTCACTCTCTCTCCTCCCCCTCTCAACCACTTCCAACCCCCACCTACCTCCATTAACTCCCCACAACTTCCCACAACCCCTCTTTAATCCTCACCTAGTCCCAAGGAAGTTCCACCACTCAAAACCCCACCCTCCAACCACCACCTACCCCTTTCACTTCCCTAAGCATATCTCCACCTTCCCAAGGCTGAATTAACTCATTCCAAAGCCCAAATTCGAATCTCCCCTTCCCTCCTTGCTCCCTAGGTCGCACCCCTCCTCTCCCCTCAAGCCAAGTTCACCCCCTCCTCTCTTCTCCACTCCAGCTTTGTGTGCAGGCCGACCTGCAGTTTAGCACTCTGTTGCAGCGACGTCCACGATTGCATCCTGGTTCTGCTGGTGGCGTGGCCTAACTTTCTGGAAAGGCCTCCCTGTACTCTTCGCAGGCGAGGTGGAATCACTCCATTCCGAGTTCGTGGCCGTCCGTGAAGGCTGTTCTTCCCCGACTGCGCAGAACCTCTCAGACCAGGAGCCAGAGCGGCAGAGAAGACTCTCCCACGACAAACCTTGAAGGAACCAGTCTTCGAGGTCTTCTACAAAGTTCTTCCTCCCCCTGTCAGCGTCTAGGAACAGAAGGCGGAACCCCGTTCGGCATCCGAAAACCAGAGATACCAATTTTATACCACACCCACGCCGGTCTGCCTCCTCACAGTCTGCACCGACCACCGTCCACTTCTCTGGACACCCAGCTCATCTCCAACATCATAAGACTTCACCGTTTGTTTTGCTGCAAAGTAGACTCGTCCACGATTCCAAAGAGTCTAGCGGTGCCAAATTTGGAGCTCAGGAGCGATCGTGGCAGCTTCTGCAACCTGCTGTTTCAGACTGAGCTCGGCCAGAGACCAGAGCTGCATCCATCTTCCAGTCGCTGGAGCAGTCAGCCCCCAGATCAGAACGTCGTCCAAAAAATTCAAGCCACACCCCTCTCCGGTTAGCAAGATTTTGGCGCAAGTTTCATGAGATTCCAAGTTCGGTGGAATTATTGGCAGCATCGACATCGGCCCTCTATCCAGAATTACAGAAGCTAGGCAGAATCGGCAAAGCTTGGAAAGTCGACTCTATCTCGCTCGTTCCCCTCCCCGCTTGGCCGGCTGAAAGCCCCTCCCTGCGTGGAGGTAATTTTTGGTTGTAATACATTAACCCCCACCCCAAGATCCCCCCCTTGCAAGGGGCGTAGTGCTGTACCTCTTCACATTTTCAGGTCAAGCTCCATCGCCGCGGCGATCGGGTGTATACCCTCGCCTCCCGGCGCGCCCTCGTCTCCGAACGGGATCGGTGTCTTCACACCGATCAGGTGAGCTTCTGATCACACCCTTGTAGCTTCATTTCTGCAAATGTAGTATTGCCTTGAATGCCCGTCGGACGGTAAGAGAGTGCTCGGAATTCATTTTAAGCAATATCGTGCCCACCGCGGCCCGTGAGTGAGTGCCACCCCACACCCCGCCTTGCGGGCCAGCCACCCACAAAGTTGGGACTCCCAGGCCCATTGGAGGTCAGCCTTAGCATTGTAAGTCCATTAGGACAATTGGGTCCCGCCTCGGACCCTCACCATCATCTCCCGGACCCACCGGGTGAACGTGTGAACCGAGTGAGCAGAAATCGTCGTTGTGAGAATCATTGAGCGCTTGTATGCTTGCGGGTCTAAGTCCTAGGGTCACCTTATCATATTTAGTGGTCTTTGGGCTGTGCCACATCAAAGGGTTAAGTGGAGGGGTGATGATGGAGGGAATGGCGGGTGATGGCGGAAGGACGGGCGGAATGGTAGGGAATGTGGCGGGTGAGAAAGTTGGTCGAGAAGGGATGGTGGGTGGAGTAGTAGTGAAGGTGGTGGGTCAGAGGATGGAGGGAACAGAAGGCGCGGGGCTAGTATGGTGGAAGGCCAAGACATGGGCAGGGGTCTCATCATCAAAAGACCACCCAGCATTAGGGGCTAGGCGGTGGGCTGCATTTACCTGAGCCAGTGCCGGCGGCTGTTGTTGTGGTTGCTGCTGAGGAGCGGGTGGATGTACTGGCATGGGATTCTGGTGAATCCCGAGGTCTTGCTGCTGCTGTATGGGTTTGTTGTTGTTGGAGGGGTTGTTGTTGGAACTGCTATTGCTGGGGCGCCGCCTGCTGCGGCCTTGCTTGTCTTCGTCTCTCCTATATATCTTCAATTATCTTGTGCATTTGGGCCCAATCAATCCTCTGGCCCTCATGCAGATCATACACCAAATCTCTAAACTGAAAGCATCTTTCTATGGTGTGCCCGGGCTGCCGATGGTATATACAATACCTGGACTGATCGGCTGTCGGATTCCAATCCTGATGTTCGGGAGGCAATTGGATGTCACCAGTGTACATTAGAGCTGAAAATATGTCGCGGAGGGTTTCTGGCAGTGGTGGATAATTAGCGCTCTTGGGTGCCGGCCGAGCAAGCCCATAACCAGCGGGAGGAGGAACATTGTGGTACTCGGGTGGCGGTTGCGGCTATTGAGGTGGTGGTGGTTGTTGTTGGGGGTGCTGAGGATCTTGGAAGGCGGGTCGGGGAGCTTGCGGAGTGGCAAACTGGGGGTTGCGTGGGGGTTGCTGGAAACGGGGTGAAGCAGGCTGGTTAGGGAATTGAACGGCCTGGACCTGCTCGTTGACTTGGACTCCCTCAGTAACTGGGCCCTGGGATTTTCGGGTAGTCTTGGATTTCTGGGCTTCAAACAATGAATGGATGGGGGAGTCTTTAAATTGGGTCTGGATAAACCGGGCCCGACTGTACAACTGGTGCATGTTAGAAATGTCGTTCATTGCCAAAATATTCCGGAATGTCGGAGTGGCATTAGAAATTAACAATTTTACTTTTTCTTCCTCCGGGATCTGCCCGGGCACACGCGAGGCCATCTGCCTCCATCTATCTGCATATACAGCAAAGTCTTCATCCGGCTTCATTTTTTCTGCTACTAGATCAGTGAAAGAATATTCGGGACCAACTCGATCCTAGAATCTCTGAATGAACTTCTCCTTGACAGTCTTGAAACTTTCCGCCTCCTGTGGACGTATAAAATTGTACGTTCATATGTCCCACTGAGCCCCGCATTAACGCCAAAGTCAAAGGGAGAAGACTCCGGGAGACTGGCCACCCAGGGCCCCGGAGGAATACCACCGTCCGGCAAATCCCCATATTTGCACGGGCGCACCATGAGACCAAGAAAACACAGGATGCCCTCCTGAATTGATACACTTCTATGGACCCCCCCTCGGGTCCCTAACGGTGAAGAAATATCCCCAAGAATGCACAACTTAAGTTCCTGAATCAAGAGCTGGTGCCCCTTTCAACGGCACACTCCAAACAGCCTCAGCGGCACACCCTGAAGTGCCCCAGCGGCATGCCCTGAGGTGCCCCAGTGGCACACCCCCTGAAGTGCCCCAGCGGCACGCTGCCAGCTTCCCCAGCGGCACGCTCTATGGGAGTGCTCCCAACGGCACGTCTTCTTGGTGCCTTCCAGCGGCACACCCCTTGGAAGCCTCCAGCGGCACAGCCCCAACGCCCTCTCAGCAGCACGCTCCAAACAGCCCCAACGCCCTCTCAGCGGCACAGCCTCCAAGCCCTCAGCGGCACAGCGTTGAATTCCCCTGAACTGCACGCACCGGTAGAAGATACAACGGTCAATAGGCAGACCCATTGGCGCACAGTTCGGCCACTTCAAAGCTAGCTAGCGCCCGCTTCGGTGTCACCTTCTGGCTGGAGGAGGGAGATCTTCACCTGATGAGAAAGATACCGAAGTCAACCTCGGATGGCAGTGCCATCATAAGGTTGGCCTCGTCAACAGCCCATGTATAAAAGGCTTCCACAGAGAAAGAAAAAAGAGAGAGGCTGCATGCAAAGACACCCGTTCGAAGAGAGCACCAGAGCAGAGAAGAAGAAGAGAAGAAGAAGAAGAGAAGAAGAAGAAGGTAGAGGAGAGCAAAAAAAAGAGAGAGGGTGTCGTGTAATGGAGTGGGAAGGATGGCGGTGAAGGGGATGATCACCCTTCCTCCTTCTGACCCTCTCCCCAAATTTTCTTCTTTTCTCTTCTCTTCCCTGTTTCTTTGAATGTACTGAATCATGTTAGGCCGTCAGGCCATGATCTTCGTTATTTTGAGTTTGCCATGAATGAAGCGTCTTTTGGCTTTGCTCTTTTTAGTTGCATTTGTCTTTTTCTCCCCATGGGCGGTCTGTAATCCTGGTTGCATGCTCCCTTAGCTACCTAACTTCCTGTTTCGTTAGTTCTCCCATGTCTTTGGCCCGCATAGGCATACGATTGGTGTTTCTAGCTGGATGATACAAGGTTAACATCCCCCCTCCTTTTCATGATGCTCTCCAATGAGATTCCCTTTTTCTTCCCACAAAGCATGTTGAAGTTTATGAGGTCTTCTACTTGGCGTGTGTCACCCATCTGTCGTCCAGAAGGCTCCCCAGCCTTTCCTCCCAAGTCCACGGTGCACATACACCCGTTCCAACCTCCTACCACCCTACCGCTCGAACCCTTCAGTGGCACGCTTCCCTTCGGGCTGTTCGGCGACACGCCTCTACTGATCGCCCAGTGGTACACCTCTTCGGGTCAGCCCAGCGGTACACTCCTCCCTGGGTCTGCTCCGCGGTGCAGCCCCCCCCCCCCCTTTTTTTTTGTTCGCTCGGCGGCACACTCCCTCCAGCTGCCAGTGGTACACCCTTGGCTGCCAGCCCGGCACGCCTTGGCTGTCATTCCTCCGGTGTACTCGTGGCTGGCATTAGCCTATTGGTTTCTCGTTCGGCGCTTTCCCCGAGTTTTCTGAAGTTTCCCTAAAGGTGGCTGCCCAGGCACCCACCTCAGTTGTTGGTTCATGTCACTCCCTGTGGGCATGTTCCTTGTTATTCCCTTACCTCCCGGGTCAAGGGGAGATGCTGTCAAATTTTCGTCAGGAATAACAATAAATTTAAAGGATGAAAAGAAGTAGCAAACAGATAGACTAAACAACAATGAGACACTTTAATCAACTAAAAGGACTGTACAAAATTCAAGGAATCGAACTGAACAAGACTTCAAGAATTGCATCGCTAGATATAACTTGGGACTCAATCTCATGACAGGAAACTAAAAGCTTAACCATCTAAGATTCTTCATCATGAACTGAACAAGGGACCCTCTCTCGAACCCTGGCCCACTCTTTGAACATCATACTTTGCTTGGTTTTACTCTCCATTCTTCCCAGCGGTACGCTCCCACCTGCCCCCAGCGGTACGCTCTCCTTTGCCTTTCGAGCAGCATACCTCCCTTACCCTCCAGCGGTACGCTCCTACCTGCCTTCAGTGGTACGCTCTCCCCCTCACCAGCGGCACTGTCCACTTCTCTTAACTTTTCAGCAGCATACCTAGCTCCCCTAACTTCCCTTGGCCGGCCCTGAGCGGCACACTCCAAATCACCTTCCAGCGGCACGGCCTCCCCCTTTGCATGAACATGCATTGCACCGATACAGCCTCCAGGCCGCACTGACTATGCCTAGCATTGAACTGACTTCGCCCCCTTTGCATGAACATGCCTTGCAACGATACATCCCCCCTCCAGGCTGCACTGACTATGCTTAGTATTGCACTGACCTCGTCCCCTTGCATGAACAGACTTTGCCCCCTCCCCTCCTCCAGAGACCATAGCAACACACCTCCCAACCGTACATCGGTACACCCTAGTCTCCACCCTCCAGCGGCACACCTTCTACCGTACAGCGGTACACTCCATCATCTCTCCAATGAATACATATATATATGTAATAAGAGGGGGGCTATATAATAAAAGGAATGATGAATAATAATAATAATGATAAGACAAAAGGGGGTGGTCCCAATCAAGATAATAATAAAAAAAGGGAAAAAATAATAACAAAAGGGAGGGGGATAATAATAAAAGGGGGGGGTAATAAGGAACAGAAGAAGAACTCACGGTCCCTGGGTGATAAAAGGCAATCAACGAAGAAAGGGTAGCGTCAATAAATAAATGATAATAGCAAGCATTAACAACCATTGTGAATACAATCGTGTGGCAATAGTCTCTCCCCCCCCCCTCGGGTTCCGGACCCGGGAATATTAGTGATGCCTTCGCAGGCTGGGCTTCGCCCCTGGGAGCTATTCCTCCCGTCATGGTTACTGCCCGGCCTTGTCCCGGGCCAACATCTTGCCAAGGTCTCCCCCTTTTCTCATCAGGACCTGAACCCCCCTCCCCCCATTTTGCATTAAAATTGCCATCCCTTGGCAGACATTCGCACGGATTCATCCCCCGTTACCGTCTTATCTTCTGTATGGATTTTCGTCCAAACATGGAATGGTCCATGAGTGACCGACATAATCTGAGTATTCATGCCCTCACCTCGGGCTCACCGCATAGCCCGACGGTTGTTTCCTCCCTACATTAATTAGTATTTCTTTCGACCGTGGAGCCCTTATTTCCGGCAATTAATCAAGGGTATTCCCCTCTCCGAGGGGATGTAAATGACGTTGTGACCTTTATGGCACAACGGGTCTCAGTCTCGACCCGAACCACACAATCGTCTGATTAGTCAGATCGAGCGCACAATAAATCATCACTTTGTGACTGGCACGCCCACGCACCTAAATAAACGAACAACATGATCAGTGAAAATAAGTGTGTCCACAAGTCTGGCACGCCCGGTGGGACTGGATCACCCTTCATCTCTTTGCCAGAACTGAGGGCTCCATGGCCCCCTTCTTGTAATACTAATCCTGTGATATGCAAATGCAGGTTGCTTCATGAACGTCGGGATGGCACTCACTTTCGACCGGCAACCCGTCGAGAGCCACGTGCAGAATGGCTACTTGGCCATCCCCCTCGCTTTCGGGAGCTTCCCTCCCTCGGTAGGCTTCCCCAACTTCTTGGGAGTGGCCTTTGCGAATCTGCTGGACGTCGAGGCATCCGACAGAGTCGAAAGCAACGCCTCCATCCAGGAGGCCGCCAAAGCTACTATCGGTCGACCAATGGCCGGACCTCCCAAGACTGCTCCCGTGAAGACATTGGGCTGCAACGTGCACCACGTGCACGAAAGCGCGGGCCCGTTACGCACAAGATCGGCTTCCTACCAGAGAAGGCTCCGGAGGAGCCATGCCACTGCATCACCCCGAGCCCGGGTCTCCAGCACCGGCAAGTCTATTATCGTCGGAACGTTCCGGGTGCATCTTTCCGGGCAATGCTCCGAAGTGATCCTGGATCGCATCATACCTGCCGTACCGGTGCGCAACTCCTTCCAGTCACTGGGGAAGATGAAGGGCAGTATGACACCCGCATCTCCAGCCACAGTTCCACAGCACCAACCGGCCCCTAGGCCGACCAAGGGCAGACGGGCGTGGGTTTCCAAAGTAGCCCGGGGCACTTCACCAACCTGAGCAGGGCCCAGCACCTTTCGCCCGGCAAGGGCTCAACAGGCAGACTGGGTCAAGACCTCGGCCCCCGTATACCAATCGGCAGTAGTCACACTGGCCCCACCGGAGAACGCCCACCGTCGACGCCACCGACATCATCGTCAGGCTGTCCGTGCGGAGCCTGCAGCCCACGCGCCCGTTGCTGTCAGCAGAGCAGTATCACCCGCCTCTCCTCCTGACCAAGACTGGGAAGAAATGGAGCAGGCCATGAGAAACTACTTACGGGGCCCGGGGAGCACCCCCTTGGGTCGCCAGAGACTGTTGGGGGCAGTAGCCTCTGCATTTGAAGAAGAAGAAATCCGACCCGTACCTAGTGCCGAGTCGAGGAACTGCTCTGAGGAGCGCTATCAGTCCCCGCCAAGGGAAGAAGTGAGGCCGCGGAGGTCGGTCTTCGATAGACTGGTCTTCTCGGGGAGGACGTCGAGAAGAGCAGCAAGAAGAGGCAGAGACCTAAGGGTCTATACTTGCAACATGGCAGGGGTATTCGGCCGGTACGGGGCCATGCCCACCGAGCCTGAGGAAGTGGCCAGACTTGCAGCGAGGCCAGGACCTCTCACCAGAAGAGGGAAAGCAGCAACTGAAAAGACATAAGCTCACACTGAAGGAACTGAATATGGGGAATCATCAATGGCCCTGACTGCCAATGTCATTACTGAAGGCACCACGGGAGGACCGTCCACTTCGTCCGAAGAGATGCCAGCTGAAGAAAGAGGGGGCACCCCTAGCCTCTCCATGAGTGACCCAGCTGTATTACTTATGATGCAGCAATATCAAAGGGAGATCGAGTTGCTAAAGAAGCAGTTGACCGACAAAGCTGCTCAGCCCTCGACATCCGGGCAGACCGAAGCATTACCAGAGACCCCTGGGGGCAACGGTCAAGCCTCGGAAGCTTCTCCACAGGCGACGGTGTCTCCACCGATCCCCAGCTACACCGGGGGCATACCCCTGCATCAGCCACATCACACAACTCCGGCCCCGCCGCCGAACCTACCATTCCAGGGATCCACCATTGCACCTTAGGTGACAGTGTTAACAACGCCACTGGCGCAACCGGCTCATTTTTACCCGAACTCGGTGGACCCGGCGACGGTAAACAGACTGATGTTGGAACAGATGATAGACATGAAGCTGGCAGAAAGGAGCAATAGTGATTGCACGCCCTTTGATGTGTATCGAGTACCTTATCCGACACACTATGCTGCAAGGAGGCTCCCGGCCGGTATCACCAAGCCGCCGAAATTTGAGAAGTTTAATGGGCAGGGGTCTCCTAGGGAGCACATTGCCTACTATGTGAATGTTATGGGGGATCTAGCTGCAGATGAAGCCTACCTCCTCAAATTCTTTGGCTTTACACTTACCGGGCTTGCTTTCGAATGGTACTCGAGCTTGCCCGCCGGGTCCATTGTAGACTGGCCCGACATGCAGAAGAAATTTAAAGAAAGGTTCTACATAGTTGAACGGGAGGTCACCGTGGCAGAACTCTACGCCACGAGGCAAAGAAATGATGAGTCAGCACTCGACTACATAAAGAGGTGGAGGAACCTCAGCATGAGATACAGACGCCCCCCGCATCAGGAGGACGTGGTGCAAATCTGTAAACAGAACCTGAAGAAAGAAATCCTTGAGAGAATGATTGGTGCCGAAGTAAGGTCATTTGACCACTTAAACAATATAGTGGCGGAGATCGAGGCGTTCCTTACTCGATACTCTTCCGCACCAACTGTATCAAGTCAGAGGGCCAGGCAGACCGAGAAGAAGTCGATACCACCAGAAGTCCACGCATTGGACTTTCAAGCTTTTGAGAAACAGATAGAGAAAGCCAAGGAGGCGACCAATCCCCCTCCAGCCAGGTCTACTGAGCGGCGGGAGGGTCCTTCCCTGCGGGAGAAAATGAGGAATAAGTTGTATTCTTTTCCTCGGGACAAGTCTCGGATCCTATTTGAATGGGCCACCAGGTACAATAAAATCACATTGCCAGAACCAAAGAGGCCTGGCGACATAAAGAAGAAGGATGATCCCCGTTTCTGCCCGTATCACCAGATGCTGGGGCATACTATCGAAGAATGTTACATCTTCAAGGATGTCGTTGAATCTTTGATCAGGAAGGGAGAACTGGATATGGGGGAGCACAAGATAGATCCTCTGCAGCCGCACGAGATGCCGAGCCTCAGAACTAGTGTCAACATGGTGTCTCTGTACCAGCAGCTACCTGAAGAATGGGCGAAGGCCAGCACAAAGGCCACTTATGAAGCCTTCGTCATGGCGCCGGCTCAAGATCAGGGAGGTTGGCAGGCGGTGCCGACAAGGAATAGGAGAAGAAGGCAAGCCCCTCGACCCACGCCGGAGGTTCATATAAGGGGTGTCACACCTCGACCAGTCTCGTCACCAGTGACGCCTGTTTGGCACGATACAGCCCCCCGGCTGGTCGTGCGGCGCTTCACTAACAACAAGAAGAAGCATACCCCGGTGTGGGTGCACAAAAAAACCAGTCCCGCGGTGGAGAGACTCCAGGCTATTATTGATGGGCTTGAAGATTATGAGCAGCCTGAAATCTGGCCTGTGGAGCTGAAGGAATATGTCCCCTGGAAGGAGTTAGAGTCACTCGAACTAGCTCCAGAAGCAAAAGCCGAGGCAAAGGAAGAGCCCCTCTTGTGGGGTGAACCTCCCCAAGGGCAGTTGCCAGCCACTGAAGAAGAGAAGAAAAAGAAGAAGAGGAGGCCCAGAAGAAAGAAGAAGAGCGGGGTCATCCTTTCTTGCAACACCCTCTCAGCATTGTTTGACACTGCCCTCTCCCTCGGGGAGGAAGAGCAAGAGACGCCCATTGAGTCGTCAGAAGTGAACCAGGCTGAAGCATCCACCTCCCAGCATGCCACTAGGTCGGGAAGGAAATGGGGATGCCCTCCTCAGGCCAACCATAACATCCTACTCAGGGGAGAACAACCATATCATATCCCTGAACCTAGGGTCCAAGGCACGTAGATTCCCCCTCCCTCAGGTCTCTACCTCGGGGAGCCGGTCGGCCAGAATGTCCATTCATTAATTGAATTCCTCACGACTCAAGGGGGGAGGCAGTCATGCCCCCGCGAGTCTCGGCAGATCAAAGAAGCAAGTAGCCTCCCGGCCCCGCTAGTAGTAATTCCTTCTCGGTCAAGGGAAGAACCTGACAACACCCTGAACCTTGCCGAGTTCATGTGAGAGAAGGAAGTGACCCAACAGGCCCCGCAAGCTCAAGTGATACCTGACCCGGTGGAGGAAGCACCCGCTGAGCCGGCTCCCCAGGCCCAGACCGGGGGCAGGCGCAGCAGGGCCGAAGAGATGAAGTTGCTCGAGGTCCGAGCTAGCAATAGAATAGTCAAACACCTGAAGAAGATCCCAGCCAGGTTCACCGTCTGGGAGATCCTGTCCCTAGATGAAGAGAAACGGCGGGCCGTCATCGCAGCACTCCAGACACCAGCATATGTGGAAGCCTGCCTTGCAGAAATGTCACCCGAGGTAGCTGTGGCTTTCACAGAAGAAGATATGCTCCTACCTACCTGCAGTCACAACATGCCACTCTATATGAGGGGGCAGCTGAATGGGCATCCCATCAACAGAGTATTGATTGACCCTGGGGCGGCAGTGAACATACTCCCCTACCGGATATACCAGAAACATTACTTTGACGTACACTTGGTCGAGGTCAAGAATGTTAAGATTGCTGGCTTCAACCAGAAGTGTGAGGTCCCCATGGGGATTGCCGAGTTTAATCTCTCTCTCGGCGATTTCACGACTAAGGTCCAGTTTCATGTGATTAACTCCAGTACCTCCTACAAAGTATTGCTCGGCCGGCCTTGGCTGCACCAGAACAGGGTAGTGCCGTCTACTCTGCATCAATGCATCAAGTACCCCGGCAACGGGAAGGAGGAGAGAATATTTGCTGACCTACATCCTTTTGAGGTGTTCGAATGCCATCTCTCAGACGCCAATTTGTATCTAGAGAAGCTAAAGCAAACTCCCCAAGTCACCCTAGACAAGGGAAAGAAGAAGGCGGAGCCTGACAATTGGTTCCCTCCACCGCCGCCAGGCTATGTGGCTCCCCGCCAAGTGTCACTTGTTTCTGGAGAGGGCAGAGTATTCAAAACCACCTCTCCTCCCATCTACCCTGCACCAGGGATGCCGCACCTCGAAGACTTGCTAGAGGACATCAGGGTCCCACTCGGGGTCATCAAGCCTCTCGCAGAAGTTGACTGCCAAGTGGTTGAACCATTGAAGACCTTTGAGGTGCCTAACCCCGGGGGACGGTCTACTATTTTCTATGTGGCTGATGAGCACCCGGTCAGAGGGGACGATGATTGTAAACTCCCCGACGAACTGCATGACCCACTCGTCCCGATCACGGGGCTGCCTGACATAACCGGCCGTGTAGCCAGAATGACCAGAAAATAAGGGATCCCCTTTTGCCAGCTCTCCAGTCGGAAGGACATGTTCAAAAAGATGTGGAACCCACCAAACCTGGACCGGAGATTGCTACAAATCACCCAGCACCCGGGATTAGGTTTCTCATTAGAAGATTCCTACGAAGCCGACGTTATATCGGTCTTGGCTCCGAACGGCAACAGCCTCACAGGTGCCGCATGCCCGCAAGAGGTCAAAGGTCGCCAACACCTTAAGCCTTCAGCTAATGAAGAGCAGGATGAAGAGGTATTCCTATGGAATCCACCTCCCTGCAGGAGCAAGGAAAAGACCCCGTCCTCCTCTGAGGGACTGGCCCTGGATGATTACAGCAGAGGACCGCCGTTGCCTTTGTCTGATACTGATGCAAAAGATGAAGAAGCAAGTCGGACCCCGGGCCTCCCTCAGTGCGACTCCACCCTGTTTGCCATGTGCTATCAGTAGTAGTGAGAGATCGAGATGCTGAAGGCTCAGCTGGCCGAAGTGACCGCACTCGTGTCCGACTTGATCTGGGGCATCTTCCACCAGTAGAATATCGGCACGCACCTGCCCCCGAGCACCACCCCGAACATCCCTATGTACTGGAGAAAGGAGGCTAGAGGCACAACCGTTTCCCCAGTCAGACGGCCGGCCGACCGGAATCCTACATTACAAGAGAGAATGCGGAGGCCCTACTCCTTCCCGAGGAATAAAACCCGAGGGATCTTCGAATGGGCTTGCTACTATGGCAAAGTCACCCTCCCAAGGTCCAAGAGGCCGCAATATGCTCGTAGAAGTGGTGACCCTTTGTTCTGCCCTTATCACCAAATACTGGGCCACCCCATCGAGGACTGCTACGTTTTCAAGGATATTGCTCAGGATCTGATTGAGATGGATGAGCTCAGAATGGGGGACTATATAGTGGCCCCGCCATGCCCCCACGTGACAGACAGTCACGACAGAGGCATCCACATGGTGTCGATTCAGCACCAGAGTTTTGAAGATGCAGCTGAGAACCAACCCCCAGTGGGGCAATCAATTACTCCAGCCCATGCCGAAGCCGTCTATGACAAATACCAAGAAGACTTCGGAGGGCTTCTTTGCTTCTTCGCACAGGAGGATCCCTTGAAGTCGCAGCCCACAAGCCCGGAACGGGGGAATAACAGCAAAGCCTCATTGCCCGACAGGGTGGAGCCAGGCGACACTTACGGAGTCCTTGAGGTGGAAGATGGCGAAGTTCAGGATTTCGTCGACTTATTGTCGGCACCGCCAGAAATTGAAGATGGCGGTCAGGCCATAGTAGATGAACTTATCAAAATTAACCTGGGCACGGAAGGCGACCCCAGGCCGACCTTTCTAAGTGCCCTTCTTCCTCTACAGGAGAGGGAACAGTATATCAAGTTGCTGCAAGAGTTCCGGGACTGTTTTACCTGGAACTATAAGGAGATGCCCGGCCTGAGTCCCGGCATGACTCAACATATTCTGGCCATTGACCCCAAGGTGGAACCAGTGAAGCAGTCTCCCCGGCGCATGAGGCCGGAGCTGATAAACCAAATTTGCAAAGAAGTCGACAAGCTCATAGAGGTTGATTTTGTAGCTGAAAACCAATATACCACCTGGTTGGCCAACATTGTGCCGGTGAAGAAGAAGAACGGACATATCAGGATTTGTGTGGACTTCCGCGACCTGAATAGAGCCTGCCCAAAAGATGACTTCGCGGTGCCCATCACTGAAGTCATGATTGATGCAACCACTGGCCACGAGGCCTTGTCCTTCATGGACGGATCATCCGGCTATAACCAAATCTGGATAGCCGAGCACGACCGAATTCACACGGCCTTCCGGTCGCCCAAAGGAATATTCCATTACAAAAGAATGCCCTTCGGCCTCAAGAACGCCGGCGCTACCTACCAGCGGGCGATGACCAAAATATTCGACGAGCTGCTATACAACAAAGTCGAATGCTACATTGATGACTTGGTCGTCAAGACAAAGAAAAAGGAAGATCACCTGAAGGACCTTAGAGTCATCTTCGAGAGACTCCGGCAGTATGAGTTGAAAATGAACCCGATGAAGTGTGCCTTTGGCATCTCCAGTGGGAACTTCCTCGGCTTCATTGTCCGATATAGAGGGATCGAGATCGACCCCTTTAAAATAAAAGCCATTCAGGAGTTGCCTCCTCCGAAGGACCTGGGAGAGCTAAGATCCCTGCAGGGCCGACTGGCCTACATCCGAAGATTTATTTCCACTTTGTCAGGGTGCTGTCAGCCACTCCACAAATTGATGATGAAGAATGCGCCTTTTGACTGGAACCAGGAATGCCAGAAGGCCTTCGATCAGCTGAAGGACTACTTAAGGACCCCGCCTGTGCTGGGGGCACCTGTCAAGGGGAGGCCGCTTATTCTATACATAGCTGCCACCGAATGTTCACTGGGGGCAATGCTCGCCCAGAACAATGACGAGGGAAAAGAGCAGGCTCTCTATTATCTTAGCCGAAGGCTAGTGGGGGCAGAAGCAAAATACACCCCGATTGAGAAGGTCTATCTCACCTTGGTCTTCACAGTCAAGAAGTTGAGGCATTACATGCTCTCCCATGAAGTGAGCCTGATCTCCAGGGCCGACCCAGTTAAACACATTCTCTCCCAGCCAGTCCTGAAATGGCGTCTCGGCAAGTGGGCCGTGCTGCTAATGGAATTTGATATCACCTACGTGCCGCAAAAGGCCGTCAAGGGTCAAGCCGTGGCCAAATTCTTTGCGGCACATCCTGTGTCTGAAGATTCCCCACTGGCTACAGAGTTGTTGAAGTTAGATGGAAGGCTCTATCACCACAGGATGTGGATCTAGAGGGGGGGTGAATAGATCAATTGGCTATTTAAAAATTAGGCCTAGAATCAAATGCGGAATTAGAAGAACACTAAATGAACACAGCCAATGCACCGAATGAAACACACAAGATCTACTGAACAAGCAATCAAACACACGAGAGGCACAAGGCTTTTAGGTGGTTCGGTCAATCCGACCTACATCCACCCCACATTCAACTCGAATGTGGATTACTGCTGATACACAGCTTCAATCAGCTGGGCTCTACAGCTTGCCAACAACGGCTGGGGCTTACAGCTTATCCCGACCAGAGGAACACCCTCTGCAACAGCTAAGCTTCACAGCTTGCTCTGCTGGGCACTACAGCTTAGCCGACCAGAGGAACACCTCTGCAACCCGCTGCCTCACAGCTTGAAACCGCTGACTAACAGCTTGATAGAACAAGAGTTTTCAAAGAGAAAATAGCAAAACTGAAAACAAACAAAACACACAATCGAATGGAAGAAAACCAAAACGACTGTAGCTCAAGGTTGAGCAATATCAGCTCTGGTAACTAGACCAAGAGACTGATTCACAAGCTCTCACAATAACTCTCTCAACTCATCTCTCTTTTTCTTCTTCTCTCCTTTTCTTCTTCTCTACTTTTCTTCCTCTCACAGTGGATCTCGGTGGCTGCTACTTCAGACTGGATGTATAGACTTCGCCAACTTCGATCAGCCTTTACAGAAGATGAAGACTGATATATATAACAGCAGTAGGTGGATAAGGGTGCGTGGCTTCCACGTTTTCCCGCCCAAGGAATTCTCCAGATTCGAGGTGCTTCCATCCACGTGGCAGCATCTGGTCACCTCATCCTCCTGGGATCACGAGCCATGTCAGCAATCTCAGTAGAGAATCCCTGTCAGACAGAGTATCGGATGATCAGATTAAATAACAACTCTGTATAGACTTATCAGAAGAACTGCGTTGTATAGACTTCATATAAGTGAAAGCGATGTACATACTTGCTGTATGAAGCAACCGCCGTACAGACTTAGGTGATATGAAGATTGTCAATATATAGACTAAGTGAAGATCAATGCAATGTACAGACTTCCCAAATGAAGATGCAATGTGTAGACTTCATGAATGAAGATGCAATGTGTAGACTTCATGAATGAAGATGAGCGATGTATAGACTTCACGACTGATGAATGCAATGTACAGACTTTGTAATATGTGAAGGAGTTGAGTGTATAGACTTCACGATGTGAAGACTTGTCAACAAAGGACTGTACAGACTTGAGGTGAAGACTGATGTATAGACTTTCTAAAGGAAGGGCTGTATATACTTTGAAGCAATGGAAAACATCGACTGTATAGACTTTGAACTGCAACGTAGGTAAAGGCATCGATGTATAGACTTCGAAGCTGAACGTAGGTAAATAACCCAATGTGCAGACTTTGAATCACAACGACGGAACATATGCCAATGTACAGACTTTGGCAAACAGCGATGTACAGACTTGGCCAAACAGTCCAATGTATAGACTTGAGGCATGGAGGCCAATGTACAGACTTTACCTCGTGCAAGCTACAGTGAATGAATGTATAGACTTCGAACCCTTGAGCTCTGCATAGACTTTGCAGTCAACAGGCGATGTATAGACTTTGGAGTCTGAAACCAATGTACAGACTTTGTAAAACAGAAGCCTGTATAGACTTGGAAGATCAAGACGCTAAGGAAGACGGTCATTGTACAGACTTAGACGCCATTGACAAGTGCATGCCACAGTCCAATGTGTGGACTTACATGAGATGCTCATTGAGACGCTCAATGTACATACTTCGCCTGACACCGTCCAATGTACATACTTTGCCTTAGACTCTAAATGAGACGGACAGTGTATAGACTTAGCCAATGCAATGAGTTGACGCTACAGTGTATGTCAATGCAATGAGTTGACGCAGTCCAATGTACAGACTTTGCCTTAGACTCTAAATGAGACGGTCAGTGTATAGACTTAGCCAAAGCAATGCACTGTGGATGTATGGACTTTGAACAATGCAGTGTATAGACATGTGAACTGCAAAGAACACTCAGGCAAATTGATAACACACATTCATCAATCACAGACAATCTAACAACATAAATACATCAAAACATAAACAGTGTTGCCAATCAATCAAAATAATGTGTTGCCATATGAAGTAAAGTTACATGTCAACACCATCAACACATAAGAGTCACAACAATCTCCCCCTTTTTGATGATGGCAACCCCCTATCATATAGAGTAGCAACATCCTGTCATACAGATGCATTTTTTGATGAAGGACATGATTTGTTATTCAGATTGTTATGCAGGTGCATGTAGATGCTATGAATGACATGCTGCATGCTGCAAATGTAAGCAACTCCCTGCTAACAAAATTTCCCCCATTTGCTATATCATGATGCAGATGCATACACTCCCCCTGAATGCAGAATTCTCAATTGAGAATTCTCCCCCTGAACTGAAAGAATGAATTCAGACAATATTCTCCCCCTTTGCCATCAACAAATAGAAGGGAAAGTGAGTGCCAGGGAAGGAAAAAGAAAGTTCAGCTGACTGGCATTCTTAGCAAGTAGTTCAGAAATTAAGCAACTAAAGCACAGAATCTTCAGTCATATGAACTGAGAAACGGCTTAGAAATTGAAATTCTGGTTTAAAGGTTATAAAAATGAGAGTTCATGCACTACATTCATTAGATAAGGTAGATGTGCATGATAAAACAATAAACCAGAGTTATATTTTCATGAGAGATTCAATTTCAGAATATCTTACTTTCATAGCCTCAGTTAAGAGAAACCATGTCATGTATTGAAATTAAACAATTGACATCCATGAAATTTCTTTGAAGGAACAGCATTTTCAGTATTATTTCATTTAGGGCATTCAGGTACCAAGAGTCTTTTTGCGTAAGGGTATACGTTTATCAGACGCCAATACCCCTAGATACTCAACATGATGGACCATCTTGCCTATGATCAAACTCAATAGAATTGATTGACACCTTTTTGTGTGAGGGTACACGTTTATTAGACGTCAGTTACCCCCAGGTACTCAGTGAAAACAACCTACTGTTTTGATCATTTTATACAGAGATAGCTGATAGACCTCATGACATGAGTGGTGTCCACTTCTTTGATGGATCACTCAGTTTCTCAGTGATTTACCAGTCATTGCTCTGTCAATGCTATTTTTCAAATATTTTTCAATGTTTTTCAATATCTTTCTTAGCTGCCCTTTATTTGTTTCAGAATGACTTGTTTAAGGACAATACACATACTTAGCTTCTTTAACATAATTTCAGATGAGTTTTCAGATTTCAGATATAATTAGCTTTGTCTGACATGAAATAAGATAAGGTTGAGAGCTTTATCAATTTTCAGCATCCTTATTTACTGATTGTAGTCTTTCAACTCTAAAGATTATAAATTTAAACCATTAAGTCGGTCTTTAAGCAATTAAAGTTCTTATGAAAGAAGAAATATGTTTTCTATTGCTTAATATTAGAACT
Source organism: Amorphophallus konjac (assembly GCA_022559845.1). Classification (NCBI taxonomy): domain Eukaryota; kingdom Viridiplantae; phylum Streptophyta; class Magnoliopsida; order Alismatales; family Araceae; genus Amorphophallus; species Amorphophallus konjac. The sequence goes on along the minus strand of CM040121.1, from coordinate 197,023,079 downwards.
GACTAAAAGATTGCCATACTGTCAGACTCAATCATTCAGAGTCAAGGATTGACTAGACAGCGTCGACGCTGGGAGTTCAAGGCGTCTACGCATCAGTTAAAGAGGCAACAGTATAAGACACTGAGATAGTGTCAGTGCGTCGACTCCATGCTATTGCAGCGTCAACTCATCAGAATAATGAAACAGAGATATTCACAGATCTAGTTCACTGCGTCAACGCCACATTATAGCAGCGTCGACGCAGCAATTCACCTTGAAATTCTGACAAAACTCCCCCTGTCTATATGCATGCAATTTTTGCAAAAGATGACAGATCAGATGTTTTTTGAAGTTCATGCTTACTCAGACTATCTTATCGTGCAGTATGACCCATACAGAAATATAGACATATCATGCATCTAGACATATATATGCAATGATGATCATGAGTGCAATAAAAAATATGAGAGTCATGCATTATCATAAGTCTGTTGCACAATGTTTATTCAATCTATCAATAGCAAGTCCAAATCAGAAGTTTATTCAAAGCAGCTCAAAAGTTTTATTCAAGTCAAAAAAGAGTTCATTCATTATGCTGAAATTTACACAAGCCAAGTTCTCTTCTAAAAAATTTAAATTTTTCATTTCCAAGTGGCTTAGTAAAGATATCAGCAACTTGTTTGTCTGTTTCAATGAAGTCCAGTTCAATTTCCTTTTTGTTCACAGCATCTCTTAGAAAATGATGTTTTATTTCTATGTGCTTAGTGCTAGAATGATGAACAGGATTTTTAGCAAGGCATATGGCACTAGTATTATCACATAGAATTGGAATACATTCCAGTTTTATCTGATAATCATCTAGTTGGTGCTTAATCCAAAGTACTTGGGCAGCACAATTACCTGCTGCAACATATTCAGCCTCAGCTGTAGACAAGGCTACAGTGTGTTGCTTCTTAGATGCCCAAGATACTAGACAGCCACCAAGGAATTGACAATAGTCACTAGTACTTTTTCTATCTACTCGACACCCAGCATAATCAGCATCAGTGTAAGCTAGAAGCTCTAACTCACACCTAGCATGATACCATAATCCTAGCTCTTGGGTGCCTAGCAGATATCTAAAAATCCTTTTCACTGCTTTAAAATAATTTTCTTTAGGACTGGCCTGAAACCTAGCACATAATCCTACAGCGAATTGAATATCAGGCCTAGATGATGTTAAGTAGAGAAGGGATCCGATCATACCTCTGTATAACTTCTGGTCAAATGGGTTACCTTTAGTATCTTCATCCAAGCTTGTAGAGGTACCCATTGGAGAAGCTATCTCTTTAAGGTTATCCATCTTGTATTTCTTGAGTAGATCCCTTGTGTACTTGGACTGAGTGATAAACACTCCATCCTTTGTTTGTGTAACCTGCAGTCCAAGAAATAATTTGAGCTCACCCATTGAGCTCATTTCAAACTCATTAGTCATTGTTTTAGAAAATTCCTCACACAATTTGGGGTTAGTTGACCCAAAAATGATATCATCCACATAAATCTGTACAATAAGAATTTCAGAATGACTCACCTTTATAAACAAGGTCTGATCAACTACTCCTCTAGTGAAATTTTGATCAGTGAGGAACTTGCTCAACCTGTTGTACCAAGCTCTGGGAGCTTGCTTAAGACCATAGAGAGCTTTATTCAATTTGTAAACATGATTAGGGAAATATAGACATTCAAACCCAGGGGGCTGTCTAACATAGACATCCTCATTAATTTCCCCATTCAAGAATGCAGATTTTACATCCATCTGCTGGAGGATTATACCTAGGGAACATGCATAAGCTAATAAAATTCTAACAGCTTCTAATCTAGCTATAGGGGCAAATGACTCTTCAAAGTCAATACCAAACTTCTGGTTGTACCCCTGAGCAACAAGTCTGGCTTTATTTTTAACAATATTCCCTAATTCATCAGATTTATTCCTGAAAACCCACCTAGTCCCTATGAATGTTCCATGATCAGGAGGTGGGACCAAGTGCCACACCTTGTTCCTGTCGAACTGATTAAGCTCCTCATGCATGGCATTAATCCAATGCATATCCTTGAGGGCACAGTCAATGGACTTGGGTTCAATTTGAGAGACAAGAGCATATGCATTTAATTCATCCTGAATTCTAAAGTGACCTCTAGTTCTAGGGGGATCATTCATATTGCCAATGACATTATTCACAGGGGGATCTTTAAGATATCTAATATTAACAATCTGAGTTTTAGGAATTTCACTTACCTCCCCCTGAACTTCAGGTTCTTCTTCATTTTGCTCTTCTTTATCTTCCTCACCATCAGACTGGTCTGCAGAGTTTTCATCTTTCAAAATGTTCCCATCTTCGTTCCTGCAATAACCATGGTTGGTTTCCATCAAGGTTTCATCAAAGATAATGTGTGGAGATTCTTCAACAATTTTTGAGTTTAAATTGAACACTCTATAAGCCCGGGTGTTTTCAGAATAACCAAGGAAGATTCCTGGTTCACCTTTTGGCTCAAATTTATCAAGGTCCCTCTTGTCATTTATATGTATAAAACATTTACAACCAAAGACCTTGAAGTGGGCGATTGAAGGTTTCTTACCTCTCAAAATCTCATAAGGGGTTTTCTGGGTGGAAGGTCTTACCATTGCCCTGTTAATTACATAACAGGCTGTGTTGACTGCTTCAGCCCATAATTTTCTTGACAGTTGACCTTCAACTAAGAGAGTTCGGCCCATTTCCACTAGAGTTATGTTCCTCCTCTCGACAACACCATTCTGCTCAGGTGTCCTGGGTGAGGAGAACTTATGATGAATCCCACTTGACCTGCAAAATTTTTCAAAGTGTGAGTTTTCAAACTCACCTCCATGATCAGTCAAAATATTTTCAATTTTCTGATTTATTCTTATACAGAACTCCTGAAATTCTGAGAATGCATCATTCTTATGTGACAGAAAAAATATCCAAGTATACCTAGAAAAATCATCTACTAAGACAAACCCATACCTCTTCCCTGATAAACTGACAGACCTGGTTGGCCCAAATAGGTCCATGTGTATCAGTTCATAAGGTTTAGTGGTTAGATTTTATGTCCTAGATTTGAATGATTTAATTTCTAGTCAACTTGGATTGAGTGCATGCATTACAAAATTTATTGTCCTTTTTAAAAGAGACTTCAGGGAGTCCTCTAACCATGCTATGCTTATTTAGTTTATGCAAAATAGTATAACTCGCATGGCCTAACCTACGATGCCATAAAAATGCTAAATCTTCTCTACTGGCAGTAAGACATGGGTTAGAATGCTGAATATCATCTAAATCTATCATGTATGTGTTATTTATTCTTTTTCCAGAAATTTTGACAATTTCAGAATTAGGTTCAAAAATCTTGCAGCATTGAGAATCAAATAAGACTTTATGTCCTTTATCACACAACTGGATGATACTAAGTAAATTATAAGCTAACCCTTCAACCAGCATAACATCATCAATGCAGCAGGTAGAACACTTACCTACCTTACCTGACCCAATGATCCTACCCTTTGTGTTGCTTCCAAAGGTGACAAGGCCTCCTAACTTTTCAGTTAGCATGCAAAACTTGACCTTATCTCCTGTCATATGCCTGGAGCAGCCACTGTCCAAGTACCACAAGTTGCTCTTGGCTGCCAAGCATACCTGCACACACAATTAGGGCAAAGAGTTTGGAACCCAAGTCTGATTGGGCTCCAGAGAAGATGAAAAGCAGTTAAAACAAGAAAGCAGGTTTTTAGGAATCCACATTTGTTTGAAGCAGTTCTGTTCAGTGGATTTTCTAGATTTCTTTTTATTTTGCCTTTTCTTGTTTTTCTTGATTTTCTCTTTATTTGCACCAACAGAGTTATTCACAGAATTGTTGTTATTGTACCAATGCTTCGGCCAGGTTGCATTCATAAAGTTTTGGCCATAGTAGTTCCTGGGCTGGCTGTGGAAATGTTGGTAATTCCTAGGCATCCGACTACCATACCCATTTTCCCAATTTCTGACATAGGGTCTGTAAAAGTGTGTAGGTTGATGAACATACCATGTATGAATCCCTTGAGTTCTAGTCCACCCACACCCATTAGGATAGATTGGCTGTGTGGGGTAGTAGGACTGAACTCTAGGTGGATTGAATTTGTTGGGCTGACTTCTGAAAATATTTTGTCTTTCCTGCACCCTTGACCCTGCTGACCTATTCATAGGTTTTGGTTGGGTCCTTTTCTGTGATGATGGTGGTGAAGACTTTTTGGCATTGACATGGGGTTTGTTTACCTGAGCAGTCTGACCCCTAACCTTAGGTTGAGCACTAGAGCTAGGTTTGGAAGTCCCAATTCTACTAGGCTCACCTACTTTCTGTTTGCCCTTCTCCTCTGCATTTAGCCTTTTCAGATTCAAATTTGTCTTTACAGCATTATTAGAATTCATGTTGATCAGAGGTCCTTTCTCCTTTGGTGTAACAAAGGAAATAGTTTTCATTCCAAAGCTTTTAGTTGCACTAGAGTTGAATCCTAGGCCCTCTCTTCTGAAATTTACCTTTGACCCCAATAATGCATCTAAATTTTCAGATCATTGGGTCAGTTTCTCAATTGTTTTTAGCTTATCCTCATTATCTTTCTGAACTTCATCAATAGATTTTTTCAACTCATTATTCACATTGAGGACAGCTTCATATTTTTCAGAAACAATCTTTATCTCATTTTCATAATTCTGAATTTTCAATTTCCATGCATCAATTTCATTGTCTAATCTCACATTTTCTTCCTTAGAAATTTTCAGTTCTTTATTGATTTCTTCAAATTCAGAACATGTGAGTTTCAGCTTACTGTTCTCAGTTTCTAAGCAGGCAATTTTATCAGACAATGAAGTATCATTTTGCATGATTTTAATTTTTCTTCGTAGATGCCTGTTTTCTTTTCTGACCTCATCTACTCTATCAGTAAGTTCATCATAAGCAACCATCCAATCAGTAATAGTAAAATTTTCATAGCGAGAGGATACCTCATCAGATTCTTCCTCTCTATCTTCTGAGCTGGTTGCCATGAGACAGATTGGCTTCTCAGCTTCAACTTCACTATCCGAAATGTTGCTCAAGGATCCCTCGTCCTCATCACTCCAGGTACTTACCATAGCTTTCCCTTTTGTGTTCTTTTTCTTGGACTTGTCCTTGAGGTTCTGATTTGTCGGACATTCAGCTTTAAAGTGACCAGCCTTCCTGCATTGATAGCAAACATTAGTCTCAGCTTTCTTTACAGTGTTTGATTTATACCTTGTGTCTCGGCGGCCACTGTTGGGATTTCTTCGGCTGAATCTTCTTCCTTCCTTCTTGAGAAATCTCCGGAATTCCCTAGTAATCATGGCAATATCAGCATTTGCCACTTCTTCTTCAGACAAGCTCTCTTCAGTTGATGATCCGTTGGGGCTGGATCGACTGGATCTGCTAGCACCAGCCTTCAGAGCTATAGGCTTCCTCTTTCTGTCAGCCTCCTTTATCTTCGGCAGATTCATCTCATAAGCCATTAGAGATCCGATCAGCTCATCTGCCTTAGTATTGTGCAGATCTCTTGACTCTTCCATAACTGTGGCCTTGGTGTGCCAAATTGGAGTCAAGGATCGCAAGATCTTCCTGACTACATCATACTCAGAATATTTTTTCCCGAAGCCTCTGAGACCATTTGTGATAATAGTCAGCCGAGCATACATTTCTTTGATCGTCTCATTAGGCTTCATCTTGAAAGCTTCGTATTCTGAAACCAGTAGATTAGTCTTAGTATCTCTGACTTGTGAAGTCCCCTCATAGATGACTTCAAGTGCATCCCACATTTCCTTCGCTGAGGAGCAGGCAGATATTCGTGAGAACTCGGTAGGATGCAGAGAGCACTGGATTGCATTGATTGCACTCCAGTTGAGCGTGGACCTTCTAATTTCCTCCTTGGTCCATACATCTTCATTTGGGGACAGCTCGAAAGGTCCCTTGCTAACCACCTTCCAAATTTCATAATCTTTAGCCCTCAAGAATACCTGCATACGGTGCTTCCAGTATACGTAGTTGGTTCCATCGAAGTACGGGGGCTTGGATGTGGAGTGTCCTTCAGCTATCATCCCTCTTCCGTCCATCTATGCTTATCCTCTTCGGGCGGTAAGTCCCTGTAGAAGAGTCTAGCTCTGATACCAAGTGTTGAAGTTAGATGGAAGGCTCTATCACCACAGGATGTGGATCTAGAGGGGGGGGTGAATAGATCAACTGGCTATTTAAAAATTAGGCCTAGAATCAAATGCGGAATTAGAAGAACACTAAACGAACACAGCCAATGCACCGAATGAAACACACAAGATCTGCTGAACAAGCAATCAAACACACGAGAGGCACAAGGCTTTTAGGTGGTTCGGTCAATCCGACCTACGTCCACCCCACATTCAACTCGAATGTGGATTACTGCTGATACACAGCTTCAATCAGCTGGGCTCTACAGCTTGCCAACAACGGCTGGGGCTTACAGCTTATCCCGACCAGAGGAACACCTCTGCAACCCGCTGCCTCACAGCTTGAAACCGCTGACTAACAGCTTGATAGAACAAGAGTTTTCAAAGAGAAAATAGCAAAACTGAAAACAAACAAAACACACAATCGAATGGAAGAAAACCAAAACGACTGTAGCTCAAGGTTGAGCAATATCAGCTCTGGTAACTGGACCAAGAGACTGATTCACAAGCTCTCACAATAACTCTCTCAACTCATCTCTCTTTTTCTTCTTCTCTCCTTTTCTTCTTGATGTGAAACGGTCTACCTAGGATGATAATGACCCTTAGACCTATGCATCCACAAGCATACAAGCTCTCAATTCGGCTCACCGTGCGACCTATCTCACGCGACGCACATGCGCTCCCGGTGGGTCCGAGTGATGCCGGCGAGGATCCGGGGTGGGACCCTAAGGTTTCCACCGGTTGGTGGGCTTATGGCTGACCCCTAATGGGCCTGGGATACCCAATTTATGGGCGGGCTAGCACGCTGGGGCGTGGGCTTGGGTGGCGCTCTCTCACTTGCCACGGTGGTGCGCTCGTGGTTTCACAAACAATCAAGTCCGGGCACTCAATTACCGCCAACGAGCTAAGGAAACGATACTAGCTAAGCAAAGTAAATGAGGACCAGGAGAGGGACCAGAAGCTCACCTGATCGGTGTGAAGACACCGATCCCGGCCGGAGACGATGGGCGCGCCGGGAGGCGTGGGTATGCACCCGAACGCCGCGGCGGGGTAGCTTGACCTGCTGGTTAGTTAATTACACAACTACGCCTCTCGCAGGAGGGGGGATCTCGGGGTGGGGGTTATGGAGTTTACACCAAACACTACCACCACGCAGGGTGGGGCCTTCAGCCGGCCAAGCGGGGTGGGGAAAATTGGTTAATTATCACACCGGCGGTCGATACCGAAACCTGTCCGGTTCTGGGATTCTGGACCAGCAGTCACTGATGTAGCCGTAGAACACTTTCTGGAATTTTGCCGGAGGCGCGGTCGGTGTCGTTGGCTTCGTAACAGAATAGGGGTGCGCCTCAAATTTTATGGATTTTCGTTCTGCACGAGCCGGGCTGCCACGATCGACCGAACGGGGTCCCTGTTCAGGACCTGCACAGGTTCAGCTTCTGAACAGCAGATTGCCGAGGACGCCACGAACGCTCCCGGGCTCTGTTTTGCAAACGGCTGGTGTCGATGGAAGCGTGGGGAAGTCTACTTTCCAACGGAGCCGGCCTCGCCACTGTCTGAAGTCCGTGTGGACAGGATGGTCCCGTTGAAGGGGGACAGGTCGGGGAAGACAGACAGGAGGCAGAACGAACGCCCGGCGGTATAAAAATGGTAACTTCCACTTACGGCGTTCAAACGATGCTCCGTCTTCGGCTTCTGAAAGCTGACAGGGGGAGGAAGAATTTTGATGAAGAGTTTGATGACCGATTCCTCCAGTCTTGGCCGCTGCACGAGGGTCGAACAGAGATGGCCTTCTGGTTGAGCCCCCAGTGCGCAGTCGCGGTAGAACGGAGCTAGCGGCCGGCCACGATCTTGGAACGGAGCGATTCCAACTCGCCTGCGGAGAAGACTCGTGGATGCACAAGTTTGCTGAAGCGCTTGGATGCCGAATCCTCCTGGATCGGGTTGGAAAATGCTCTGCAAGTTGGGGCCAGAAACTGCCTGCGGGCTGGAATGGATTTGTGGAGGGGAGGCTAAGGTGGTGGTGGTGTATGAGGGTGGAGATGGAGGGGGGTGCGACCCTAGGAGGGAGGGGAAGGGGATGGACGACCTAGGGAGGTGAAGGGGTCCCTTGGAGAGGGGAAAGGGGTCTTGGGTGGAGGAATATGGCTTGGGAAGGGTGGGGAGTGGCCTTGGGAAGGTGAAAGGGTGCCTGGGAAGATGAAAGGGTGCCTAGGAGAAGGGGTTTCCACCTAGGGGTTGGAGGGGGAATTGAATGAGTGTATAGGGAAGGGGGAGGGGTCTTAAAGAAGGGTGATTAGGGAGGAGAGAGAGGGGATTTCGAAATTTAGAGAGAGAGAGGGAGAAGTAGTGAGAGAGAGAGAGAGAACTATAGAGAGAGGGAGAGAGAATACTTGAGGGTTTAATTTTTCAATTCATCAAAAGTTCTTACAAATGGGAGAGGGGGGGGTCCTTATATAGAGTTGGACCATTTGCACAAAACCCCTAACAAAGTGCATAAATGCAAAAGACCAAGAGACGGGGGGGGCGCCCATGGGCCAAGCCCACTAACTGGGCCCAATGTCCTCAACTAAGGGTCCAAATGACTCAAGACTTGGATAATTAACTCTAAGACCTAGATAATGGACTCAAATAAAGGAAAATTACACATGATATGACTCAAATAAAGAAACTACATAAGCAACAAATAAAGATAGCCATGAGGACCACATCTCCAAGGGGTCACGAAGTCGGAGTCGCCTCGTGCCATAGGGAATGCCGGGAGATGTCCTCATCAAATCCCCCGGGGTGGGGAGAACTCGACCCCGTCGAGTAGGGGTCCAATCGGCTCTCGTACTGCACCAGCAGGTCCGGGTCTAGGCGCATCAAGTCCTCTCGGCTTACCCAAGCATCCTCGGTCGGGGAACGGCCTTTCCACCTCACGAGGTAGCGCTGGTAGACCCTGTTCCTGGTAAGTGTGCTCTGCTCATCCAGTATTGCCTCCACTTGCTCAAGTCGGCCTCTCAATCGGGGTGGTAGTTTCGCTCCGGGAGGGTCACTCACAAGGGGGGGTAAAGGCTCGAGATCCTGACTGGGTTCCACCGTGGGGCCCTTATAGCGAACCAGATCCGCCACATTGAAAGTGGGGTGAACCCCAAAGCCCTTAGGTAAGTCGAGCTCATAAGCATTGGTACCAACCCGTCTTAGAACCCGAAAGGGTCCCAAACCCCGTGTCCTCAATTTGGAGGCGGGCCCTGGGAGGAGCCGCTCCGTTCTCACCATCACATGGTCTCCCACTTGGTATTCATAGTGACGACGATGAGCATCGGCCTGCCTTTTGTAAGCCTCATTGCTTTTGCCTATATGCTTGCGGATGTTTTCATGTATCTTTGTGGATGTTGACTCACTAGGAGATAATGGGGGTCCTGGACAACCAAAAGTGGACCTATCATGCAGTGGTGCTACACAGACTTTGGTAGACCTAGGAGGCTTATGCGTCTTGTCAAAGGGGGTGGGGATGGAAGACCCGGAAAACCCATAAAGGGACCTATCATGCCATGCCATGTAGGCCCTAATAGACCTAGGTGGGCCAGGACAACCATAGATGGATCTATCATGCATGGTGGTGATAATTACCGGGGAACCCGAACTTCCTTGAATATTTCTCTCATGCCTAAGACTTGCGACGAACGAGGGTGGGCCATTACATCCGTACATAGACCACTCATACTTCTTACATGTCATGTGGGTGATTTGAATGAATGGACCCGACTCATGAATCATGTCAAGCGGTGTGGTGTGTCTAGACACATGCATTCCTTCCCAAATGGCATCCCTAATGTGTATGGCTTGGTGTGGGAGTTTCCTCTCATAGGGGTCAAATGGGTCTGGGAAAATAGAGTGGGCCTGGTCTATTAAGGTGGGTGAGGGTAGGAAAGGGTGGGTGGTGGGTAAGGGGGGTGGGTTGCATGGGGGTCTAGACTCCCATAGGAAGGGGTCAAAGGGGTCATGGTAAGGGTCCCCTAGGGAGAGGAACTCCAGGTCCTCATGTAGCGGTGAGTCATCCTTCTCTAAAGAAATAATTGGGCCGAAGTCTTTGGTGGGTGGATCAGCCAGGAAGGGATGGTTTGACACTCTACCCGAGATAAGCAATTCTAATTCATGGAGAGCAGCAGGCTCATCCGGTGTAGGGAGGATTAGAAGGAGGTCGCTAGTGTAGCAACCTACAGTGTAAGCTGTGGTGATGGATCCGACACATAGATGTAGGAGGTCAACGCTCCTAGGTTGGTCAGCCATTGTGGCCAACATGTCGGTCAACTCTATTTGCCATGCTAGGCCCTTAAGAAGGTCATCCCAACTCTCAACCTCATAGGAGGATTGGATAGTGGTGTGATAAGAGGAGAGAGGGACTATGGGGAGGTGTTGTTCCATGGGAGGGTAGGCATGGGCCATTATCTCTCTAATTGGGCTACCCATCAACCAGCTAACAAGGGTCTCTCCTAAAATAAGCTCGGTCCCATCTAGAGAGGGTGGTGTAGGGTGAAGGTTACCATGTGAGTTTTTTTCTTCAATTTGGACATGTGTGGTCTCCATGTTGGGAATTGGGTCCGGGGTGTTCACCACTTTGGGGTCGGGTATGGGTTCCTCCTCCAAAGAGGTGAGAGAGTATGTTCGGGGTGGGGTGGTGATGGTAGGTGCATGGCGCCCCCAAGGTGATGAGCAAGGTCGGAATTGGGTTGGGGTTGGAAGTGGAGGTAGTGGGAGTCTAGGTTGGGGTAGGTTTGTAGTTGGAAGTGGAAGGTGGGTTGGGTGAAGACAGTTGGATTGGTCGATCTTGGGTGGGGCATCCCTTATAGGGGATAATGGAGGGGTAGTAGTAGGGGCTACGGGGGTTTGGGGAGTATGGGTCTCATGGGGAATAGTGAGTTGCGGAGTGGTGACCGGTGCGGGCCTAGGTGGAGGGGTGGGCACGGGATCCACTTGGGTTTGAACGGTGAGGGTTATGGAAGTGAGTTTTAGTTGGGGAAGGTTGGTGGGGATTGGGTTTTCCTGACTTGACTCTTGGCATTGTGCCTCAAATTCTTCCTCCCATTCAAGGGGAGCTTCATGAACTTCAATCACTTTCTCAACTCTTTGGGGTGGAGGGGTTTGGTAGGGATTTGTGGGTTGGAGGGTGGTGGTCTTTGGGGGCCTAGGTGGAGGGGTGGGTAGTTGGGACAGTTGGGTTCTAAGGGAGAGGAGTTGGTGGCGAAATGTGGAGAGGGAATCGGTTAGGGGTGGTGGGGGCGGAGTCCTATGGATGGTCTTAAGTTGGCCGGGTTGGGATTGAGTAGTGGTGGTGGTCCTCGGGCTAGGGGTGTGTGAGTAGGAAGAGTAGGAAGGTTTTGGAATGTAGACTTTCCTAAGTTCTCTCGTCATCTCTTCCCACGAGTGAATGGGCTCTTGCCTCTCAATCCTTCTTATGGCCTCTATGTGTTCCAATTCTATCTTGGCTTGACCCCGAATTTGTCCCTTGGCCCTACAAACTCTTGTGTGTCCGTATACCCGATTCCTCTCAAAGTTCCTTTCCATTGCAGCCTCCCACTTGAGGTAATCACTAGCATGCGACCCATCAAAGGTAACACCCTCATCTCGAATAATGTCCCAAAGTATTGGGTTGATCGGATCCCGGTAGTGGGCCGAGTGGGATGGGTATGTGGTAGCCATGATTCATGAACTAGATGACAATGCGCCCTAGGACTAGACTTAGTAGAGACAAGTCTAAAACTTGCTCTGATACCACTTGATGTGAAACGGTCTACCTAGGATGATAATGACCCTTAGACCTATGCATCCACAAGCATACAAGCTCTCAATTCGGCTCACCGTGCGACCTATCTCACGCGACGCACATGCGCTCCCGGTGGGTCCGAGTGATGCCGGCGAGGATCCGGGGTGGGACCCTAAGGTTTCCACCGGTTGGTGGGCTTATGGCTGACCCCTAATGGGCCTGGGATACCCAATTTATGGGCGGGCTAGCACGCTGGGGCGTGGGCTTGGGTGGCGCTCTCTCACTTGCCACGGTGGTGCGCTCGTGGTTTCACAAACAATCAAGTCCGGGCACTCAATTACCGCCAACGAGCTAAGGAAACGATACTAGCTAAGCAAAGTAAATGAGGACCAGGAGAGGGACCAGAAGCTCACCTGATCGGTGTGAAGACACCGATCCCGGCCGGAGACGATGGGCGCGCCGGGAGGCGTGGGTATGCACCCGAACGCCGCGGCGGGGTAGCTTGACCTGCTGGTTAGTTAATTACACAACTACGCCTCTCGCAGGAGGGGGGATCTCGGGGTGGGGGTTATGGAGTTTACACCAAACACTACCACCACGCAGGGTGGGGCCTTCAGCCGGCCAAGCGGGGTGGGGAAAATTGGTTAATTATCACACCGGCGGTCGATACCGAAACCTGTCCGGTTCTGGGATTCTGGACCAGCAGTCACTGATGTAGCCGTAGAACACTTTCTGGAATTTTGCCGGAGGCGCGGTCGGTGTCGTTGGCTTCGTAACAGAATAGGGGTGCGCCTCAAATTTTATGGATTTTCGTTCTGCACGAGCCGGGCTGCCACGATCGACCGAACGGGGTCCCTGTTCAGGACCTGCACAGGTTCAGCTTCTGAACAGCAGATTGCCGAGGACGCCACGAACGCTCCCGGGCTCTGTTTTGCAAACGGCCGGTGTCGATGGAAGCGTGGGGAAGTCTACTTTCCAACGGAGCCGGCCTCGCCACTGTCTGAAGTCCGTGTGGACAGGATGGTCCCGTTGAAGGGGGACAGGTCGGGGAAGACAGACAGGAGGCAGAACGAACGCCCGGCGGTATAAAAATGGTAACTTCCACTTACGGCGTTCAAACGATGCTCCGTCTTCGGCTTCTGAAAGCTGACAGGGGGAGGAAGAATTTTGATGAAGAGTTTGATGACCGATTCCTCCAGTCTTGGCCGCTGCACGAGGGTCGAACAGAGATGGCCTTCTGGTTGAGCCCCCAGTGCGCAGTCGCGGTAGAACGGAGCTAGCGGCCGGCCACGATCTTGGAACGGAGCGATTCCAACTCGCCTGCGGAGAAGACTCGTGGATGCACAAGTTTGCTGAAGCGCTTGGATGCCGAATCCTCCTGGATCGGGTTGGAAAATGCTCTGCAAGTTGGGGCCAGAAACTGCCTGCGGGCTGGAATGGATTTGTGGAGGGGAGGCTAAGGTGGTGGTGGTGTATGAGGGTGGAGATGGAGGGGGGTGCGACCCTAGGAGGGAGGGGAAGGGGATGGACGACCTAGGGAGGTGAAGGGGTCCCTTGGAGAGGGGAAAGGGGTCTTGGGTGGAGGAATATGGCTTGGGAAGGGTGGGGAGTGGCCTTGGGAAGGTGAAAGGGTGCCTGGGAAGATGAAAGGGTGCCTAGGAGAAGGGGTTTCCACCTAGGGGTTGGAGGGGGAATTGAATGAGTGTATAGGGAAGGGGGAGGGGTCTTAAAGAAGGGTGATTAGGGAGGAGAGAGAGGGGATTTCGAAATTTAGAGAGAGAGAGGGAGAAGTAGTGAGAGAGAGAGAGAGAACTATAGAGAGAGGGAGAGAGAATACTTGAGGGTTTAATTTTTCAATTCATCAAAAGTTCTTACAAATGGGAGAGGGGGGGGTCCTTATATAGAGTTGGACCATTTGCACAAAACCCCTAACAAAGTGCATAAATGCAAAAGACCAAGAGACGGGGGGGGGCGCCCATGGGCCAAGCCCACTAACTGGGCCCAATGTCCTCAACTAAGGGTCCAAATGACTCAAGACTTGGATAATTAACTCTAAGACCTAGATAATGGACTCAAATAAAGGAAAATTACACATGATATGACTCAAATAAAGAAACTACATAAGCAACAAATAAAGATAGCCATGAGGACCACATCTCCAAGGGGTCACGAAGTCGGAGTCGCCTCGTGCCATAGGGAATGCCGGGAGATGTCCTCATCACTTCTTCTCTGCTTTTCTTCCTCTCACAGTGGATCTCGGTGGCTGCTGCTTCAGACTGGATGTATAGACTTCGCCAACTTCGATCAGCCTTTACAGAAGATGAAGACTGATATATATAACAGCAGCAGGTGGATAAGGGCGCATGGCTTCCACGTTTTCCCGCCCAAGGAATTCTCCAGATTCGAGGTGCTTCCATCCACGTGGCAGCATCTGGTCACCTCATCCTCCTGGGATCACGAGCCATGTCAGCAATCTCAGTAGAGAATCCCTGTCAGACAGAGTATCGGATGATCAGATTAAATAACAACTCTGTATAGACTTATCAGAAGAACTGCGTTGTATAGACTTCATATAAGTGAAAGCGATGTACATACTTGCTGTATGAAGCAACCGCCGTACAGACTTAGGTGATATGAAGACTGTCAATGTATAGACTAAGTGAAGATCAATGCAATGTACAGACTTCCCAAATGAAGATGCAATGTGTAGACTTCATGAATGAAGATGCAATGTGTAGACTTCATGAATGAAGATGAGCGATGTATAGACTTCACGACTAATGAATGCAATGTACAGACTTTGTAATATGTGAAGGAGTTGAGTGTATAGACTTCACGATGTGAAGACTTGTCAACAAAGGACTGTACAGACTTGAGGTGAAGACCGATGTATAGACTTTCTAAAGGAACGGCTATATAGACTTTGAAGCAATGGAAAACATCGACTGTATAGACTTTGAACTGCAACGTAGGTAAAGACATCGATGTATAGACTTCGAAGCTGAACGTAGGTAAATAACCCAATGTGCAGACTTTGAATCGCAACGACGGAATAGATGCCAATGTACAGACTTTGGCAAACAGCGTTGTACAGACTTGGCCAAACAGTCCAATGTATAGACTTGAGGCATGGAGGCCAATGTACAGACTTTACCTCGTGCAAGCTACAGTGAATGAATGTATAGACTTCGAACCCTTGAGCTCTGCATAGACTTTGCAGTCAACAGGTGATGTATAGACTTTGGAGTCTGAAACCAATGTACAGACTTTGTAAAACAGAAGCCTGTATAGACTTGGAAGATCAAGACGCTAAGGAAGACGGTCATTATACAGACTTAGACGCCATTGACAAGTGCATGCCACAGTCCAATGTGTGTACTTACATGAGACGCTCATTGAGACGCTCAATGTACATACTTCTCCTGACACCGTCCAATGTACATACTTTGCCTTAGACTCTAAATGAGACGGACAGTGTATAGACTTAGCCAATGCAATGAGTTGACGCTACAGTGTATGTCAATGCAATGAGTTGACGCAGTCCAATGTACAGACTTTGCCTTAGACTCTAAATGAGACGGTCAGTGTATAGACTTAGCCAAAGTAATGCACTGTGGATGTATGGACTTTGAACAATGCAGTGTATAGACATGTGAACTGCAAAGAACACTCAGGCAAATTGATAACACACATTCATCAATCACAGACAATCTGACAACATAAATACATCAAAACATAAACAGTGTTGCCAATCAATCAAAACAATGTGTTGCCATATGAAGTAAAGTTACATGTCAACACCATCAACACATAGGAGTCACAACAAGAGTTGCCTGAAGATGAGACACTGGAGGTGGACCAAGTCCAATAGATCGCTTGGCAGCTGCACTTTGATGGAGCTTCGAGAACAGAAACAACCCCGTCCGGACATACAAAAGTACGGGCAGGGGCCGGCATCATCCTTAAATCCCCAGAGGGAGAAGTATTGCATACATCTTGTTCTATCGATAAACCCTGCATAAATAACGAGGTAGAGTATGAGGCTCTGATCATCGGCCTCCAAGTCACTTTGCAAATGGAGATTAAGATGCTGCAAGTATTTGGCGATTCGTTACTAGTCGTTAAGCAAGTCCAGGGGCAGTTTGATGTCCGAAAACCTGAGCTGCTCCCTTACCATGCTAAAGCGAAGCGGCTCATGGAACAATTCTACCTTATTGAGATAGGCCATGTTGCCAGGGGAGAAAATGCACAAGCCGATGCACTGGCAAAGCTGGCAAGCTCATTAGCAGTCCCGTCTGATGGATCTCTGAGCATCCGGGTGGTGAATCAGCACCAGGTGCCTAGCATGATAAAACAACCAGAAGAAGAAGAACTGGAGGTCGCTGCAGCAGAAGCCGTCAGCCTGCCCGACTGGAGGGACCCTCTTTTGCAATGGTTTAAACACCAGCAACTGCCCAAGCAGAGAGAAGAGAAGATTAAGCTGATCAAAACAAAGGATTCTTATGAGGTTCGGAACGGGATCCTGTTCCGAATTATGGCGGATGCCAGACGGAAGGTGCTCCTGCGATGTCTATCCACTGAAGAAGCTTGGAAAGTCATGAAAGAGGTCCACGCCGGGACAGCCGGTGCACACCATGCGGGACCGAAGATTAAAATTGAAATAAAGAGGCTCGGCTACTACTGGCCGACAATGTTTGATGACTGCTGCAAGTACGCCAAGTCTTGTCAGAAATGCCAGGAGCATGCCACGGTGTCCATGAGGCCACCCGTGCCGCTACACCCGACATTACCCAGATGGCCTTTCGCCCAGTGGGGAACATACGTCATGCGTCCACTACCCGCGTCATCCGCCGAGTGTAAATACATCTTGGCGGCAACTGATTACTTCTCCCGTTGGGCGGAAGCCGTTGCTTTGAGAGAAGTGACCGGGGAGATCGTCGCCAGATTCGTCCGTCGCAACATCATATTCCGGTTCGACACTTCGAACCGAATTATCTCAGATAATGGGAGCCACTTCCGTAACCAGAAAGTCTACCGGCTAGTAGAAAAATATAAGATCGACTGGAGGACGTCAACCCCCTACAACCCGCAAGCCAATGGTTTGGCCGAAGCTTTCAACAAAACTCTTTGTACTCTCCTCTCCAAAATTGTCAGTTCTAACATGAGGGACTGGGAAGAAAGAATGTATGAGGCCCTCTGGGCATATCGAACTGTTTACAAAACTCCAACGGGTTGTTCACCCTTCTCTTTAGTATATGGCTCGGAGGTGATTATCCCCATCGAGCTGGAGATACCCTCCCTTCGGGTTGCAATCCAGCACGGATTAGTCCAGGAAGAGCAGACAAACGTCGAGCGAAGGCTCGAAGAGCTCTCTAACCTGGAAGGGAAGCGGCTCCAAGCCCAGCAGAACATCCAGGTCTACCAGGCCCGAATAGCTCGCGCCTTTGACAAGCTCTTCAGGGAGCGTGAGTTCAAGAAGGGTGACCTCGTCATGGTCAAAAGAAGGGAAGTCATGGCTTCCAACCCCAAGGGCAAGTTGAATGAGAATTGGCTCGGGCCCTACATGATCCAGAAAGTCTATGAGGGTGGAGCTTATATAATAGTCAACCATCGGGGGAGGTTCAGTTTCCACCCCTTAATGGTAGGCATCTAAGATTGTATCACGCTCCGATTTCCCCATTCAATGAATAATACACTTCTCCGCCCCACCGCGGGCAAATTTGCATTATCATTGTCCGGATGGTTTGCCATTATTCACTATGCATCTTAAAAAAGGAAGAAGCCAAGAAAAGAAAAGAAAAAAGAATAAGAGAAAGGAAAATAAAAGAAGAAGAGAAAATAAAATAAAAGAAAGGAGAAGAGAAAAGAAGAGAAAGAAAAGAGAAGGAGAGAAAGAAAATAAAAGAAAAGAAAAAAGAAAAAAGAAAAGAAAAGAAAGGGAAAGAGAAAAAAAAAGGGGGAAGTAAAGAAGGAGGAGTAAGCCCTTCTTTACTGGCACTCACCCGTACTAACGAACATTTCAATAAACGAATCAACCCCGTCAGCCCTTGACATTCTGTCGGCACTGACGAAAAATACCCCAACCGGACCTTTTGCCCGGGATTGGGGAATCAACCCTTCTCCTTGCGTTGGCACTCACCCGTACCAGCGAACATTTCAATAAACGAATCAACCCTGTCAGCCCTTGACATTCTTTCGGCACTAACGAAGAATACCCCAACCGGACCTTTCGCCCGGGATTGGGGAATCAACCCTTCTCCTTACGTTGGCACTCACCCGTACCAGCGAACATTTCAATAAACGAATCAACCCTGTCAGCCCTTGACATTCTATCGGCACTGACGAAAATTACCCCAACCGGACCTTTCACCCGGAATTGGGGAATCAACCCTTCTCCTTGCGTTGGCACTCACCCGTACCAGCGAACATTTCCATAAACGAATCAACCCTGTCAGCCCTTGACATTCTGTCGACACTGACGAAGAATACCCCAACCGGACCTTTCGCCCGAGATTGGGGAATCAACCCTTCTCCTTGCGTTGGCACTCACCCGTACCAACGAACATTTCAATAAATGAATCAACCCTGTCACCCCTTGACATTCTGTCGGCATTGACGAAAAACACCCCAACCGGACCTTTCGCCCGAGATTGGGGAATCAACCCCTCTCCTTGCGTTGGCACTCACCCGTACCAACGAACATTTCAATAAATGAATCAACCCTGTCAGCCCTTGACATTCTGTCGGCACTGACGAAGAATACCCCTCCCGAACCTCGTTCGGGACTAGGGAATCGACCTACCCCCTTGCGTTGGCACCGGCCCCGTGACAACGAGTACATCAAGAAATAAACAAACCACATCTGCCCCCGACATTCTGTCGGCATGGTGACGAACAACTCCTTTTGGCCGAGACCTTCCGTCTGGGTCGTTGGATGAACAAACTCTTCTCTCCGCCCTTCCAAGGTCGGATCAACCTAGTCGGGTCAAACATACCGGTGACATCATTCGGATGAGTCGCTTGATGGACATGGTGGAGTGGTCCCCTCATCCCCCCTCTGGAAGGGGCGAGCACTCTCCTATGCTCCTCTGCAAACCTCACCGGGTTCTCCCCGGGTAAGCTATTAGCGTGGACTTGTGTCCCATCACATAGCAAAAAAAGAGAGAGAAAAGGAAGGAAGAGATCGCCCAACACCACACGCATACAAGAGACACATGGAATAATTGCATTATATTCTTTTCGAAAAGAATTACATTGGCCTCGAGGCATACCTCGGTGTTACATACAAAGAAAGGAATGGAAGGGGAATCGGCAGTTAATCTAGCCCCCGGAAGATGTCCTCGAAGGGAAGGATCCCGACGCAAGGGAAGCTCATCATCTCACGCAAGCGGTCTTCCTGCACGTCGAGGCACTCTAGCTCGATCGCCACAGAGGCCACTACTGCTTCGGCGACAGCTAGCTCCTCGGTCTCCCGGGCCTTACTCGTCTTTGCCTTGAGCAGGTCAGACTCAGCCTGGGTAAGCCAGCCTCGGAGTTTCTCGATCCGATTCTCTAAAGCGTCGATGTCGGCATTGTGCCTGTCCAAGGCCTCTCGGTGTTGCTCCTGGCTGTCCCTCCTCGCCGCCAGAACCTCTTGATATTCATCCCTCTGAGCACCGATAGCTGTAAGCTCAGTTGGGGCTTGCATCTCGAGGAATGTGCGATGATTTACGTATTTCAGTAATAACAGAATGCGGCGCGACCACTCTTCCAGCGGGCAGCCCATCATTTGCAGTGCCTTGGTCAGTTGTTCCACGATAGCCCTCACGCCTCGGTATGTGAGCGTCGGGTCAGAAACGACCATCGATCGCAATACCACTAAGGTCTGGTGGACTGGCAGGTCCGAACTCACGTGGCCGATAGAAGGGATGACTGGTGGATCGAAGCTAACTTCGCTGTCCATGACCGCCCACAACTCTACGTCCACCATGGCCGAGCTACCTGGAAGTGTCAGGGCCGAAAGGAGGGGCCTCCCGGGCTCCAAGGACGACCCCTGGCCAGCCACCGTCGAAAGTGAATGAGACACCGTAACAGAAGCGTACGGCTCCGCCATGATGAGCGGCTGCTCTAGTTCCATCGACCGGGTCGGTTCCGAGCCCGAAGATGCCGCCCCCTCCGTCGAAACCAGGGCCATAGCTTCATCGGAAGAATGAGCGGTCACGGAGACCGAATCCGGCGCTGCGGCGGACGAGGTTGCTCCGGCCTCCGCTCCCTCAGCAAGCTCTAAGTCCATGGCATCCCCGCAGATCGGAAGCGTAGGAGGGACGACCTCGGTAGACAGGGCGTCAATGACTGGCGGGCCTGCTACTGTGCCCGAAAGTGCTTCATCTTCACCCGCCTGGAATCTCCCCAAACGTTCATGGAGGATCGTCAATATCCTCCCCAGGAGCCGGGCTTCCTCGGGTATCACCGGCGTCGGGATCGGTGGCAGCGGGATCACCAACCGTGGGACGGCTCCCATCTGTAGAAGAGACGTCAAGGACCCCTCGTCCGGCCCTAGGAGTGTCTTCAGCCTCTTGGCCGCATGCAAGCGGAAGGACGAACTCCACCTGGGGACGGCTTTAAGAGCCCGAGGCGCGCGTGCTCCCCGGGGCGCTGTTATTACCTGACCATATGAAGAGAAGTTAGCCGCTTGTCAAGCGAAGTGAATCACTGAATTCCAAAAGAAGCCGAATGGATCCTCATGCTTACCTCGCCCGCCGACACTATGTTGCTTTTCGACGTCGTCTCTTCCCGGGTGTCGACCTCGGGCACCGTTTCCCCGCGGGTCTCGGTCGTCGGCACCGCCTCTTCCTCCACCCGAATTCCGGCTTCAGGCATTACCGGCTCTTGCACTTCGAGCTCTGGCGCTATCTCTCCCTCTTCCAGGGCTTGGGTGGCTGGGGTGGTGGTCTCCACGGCTCCTTCAAAGGCACGAGCCTGTATTGCCTCAAATAAATCAACAACTCTGAGGGAGGACTCAGAAAGAGAGAAGAGGAAATTATGCACTCACAGCCACTGCCACTTCTTCCCGAAGTGAGATCTTAGCGGTCGAGATGGCAGCATCCAAGCTTACCCCGACTTCTCCCTGCCGCAAAGCCCCGACTAGGGACGCCAGTCTATCCAAGCCAGCAGTGGTTGTCGCTTGTCTGGCAGCTTCTAAACCCGAGGCGTGAATTGCTGCATCTATGGACGAGGCCTGCTCCTGTTGGAAGCCAAAAATAATGATATCAAGAAGGTTAGTTGATGGCCTCAAGAAAGAGACCTGAATTAACAGGTTTGCACTTACAGGTGCCTGCTTCATCAGGCTAAGAGACATAGGTAGTACCGGGGCTTTCTAGGCAGGAACTTGAAATCTGGGCTCCCCGGGTACACCCTCAGTTGAAAGCACTTCATCGAAAGAGTAGCCATAGTCTACCTTTTCGCCCGACGAAGATCTAGTGCTAGTGGGCACCTCTTTTGCTGTCAAGGCAGCCCCCGCCTCAACATCCGAGGTCGGCAATCGCGACTTCCTTGACCGCCGCCCCTTCTTCCGATATATCTGCCCAAACCGGGATGCCTCCAGGGCCGCCTCCGGTTCTGGGGCCGCCACATCAGCTCCTGCACAAGCAAGGCAAGATCCAGATTCGAAGTTTCGAGGGATGAAGAAAATTAATCAAATGACCGGCCAAGAAAGTGATATACCTCCTTCAACTTTGGCAGCGGGAGCTGGGGCTAAAAAGGTCTCGTCGATAGATTCCACGACCCCGTGGGTTACGGCTTCGCCCACGCTTGGGATGGATACGGGCGCAGGCCTCTCGACGACAGCTGAAACAGAAGAACACATGTGTCACAAGAAGCGCCCCTCTTAACATCTCAATAAACTCTGAAGAGCTTCGAAGAGCGGAGGGGACCCAGCCTGCAGGCCGACTCGGCTCGGCCCGAGCGGCTTCAAATTCCTCGAATGAGGAGATTACGGGTGCCGGGGGAGCAGTCGATGTGGCTTTGACGGCCTCTGTCTTTCTTCGTTTTGCCTCCCGCCGCCCAGCCGCCTTGGTAGCATCTACAGCCTTCTTCACGGGCGATTTCGCCTGGGGCCTTTTCGCAGGCGGGGGCAGAGGGGTCGTGGTCGGAGCCACTGGCGCCTCCTCAAAGTAAGCCGGCTTGCCTGCCTACCAAAGGAGATTGCGATATGTCGCCATCTGGACGCTATCAGGGTGATCTGTGTAAGAAAAGAGGAAGAAGAACGAGGGATCCGATTAGCTTCCGACACCCAAGAAAAGGGCAGCATTGAAAAGCACAAGTAAAAGAAGAATACACTAAATACCATGTGGGCCAGTGTACATCCACAGCGTTATCGGCCAATAATTGAGGGACGGCTCCTTGTCCCGACGAGCCGCCTCTCGGACTAGCCAGCATACATCCTCGATTTTCTGGCAGCGGTCGGCAAGGGCGGCCAGGTCTGCATGCTTCTTGGCGGCCAAGTGACAGAAGAGGTTGAAGTGGTCCATCCCTCATCCCTCGGCGTAATAATAGGCGATATGGAGGCGCTTGCCTAAGATGGCCGGACCCGGGTCTTCAATCTTCAACCCGTGCACCCGAAGGAGGACGTACACCCACGTGGTATCCTAGTAATTTGTCAGCTTCCGCTCCTCTCTCCCCACGAATGTGCGATAGGGGCAGACTGCATCTCTCTCCGGGCGCTAGCTCCTCGCGAGAGTGCCCTCCTCTTCCATGGGGAAGGGATAGTTGATCAGCTCAAGGCGGTCGCCCCCGATGCGGCAAAGATTCCGAATAGTTTTTTTGAAGTCATCCTTTGCCACCGGGGGTAGCTTAACCTGCGGTGCCGGCTTAGCCTCCCGCGCCTCCTTGCGCGTAATCATATACGCCGCCACCTCCCGCTCTTTCCCATGTTTCATTCGAAGGAGGTGCTCGGGATCGATGTCGAGCACCGGCGCGGGCTGTCGGCTCAGGAAACGCTTCTCCGCCCCATCCCAGCAGTCGGTTTTGCACAGTCGGTAAAAGGCGGTCCGAGCATTCCACCACTTGATATATTCCGGGGTCACCCGTGGAATCCGTCCCGAGGCTGGCACCCGAAAGCTGGCAGCATCAGCCCGATGGAAGAAGTCCCACCAAGTTCGGGCGGTCTCGGCAGTCGGACTTCCCCGAAGACTTCGCAGCGGCAAATAGAATTGAGCGATGTGCGACGGTATATGCTGGTCATATCCAAAATTCCTGTCGAAACGAAAGGGCTAGTACGGCTCCAGCAAAAAGCTGTCCCCCTTTCGGAAAACCAACACGCTGGGATGAATGGACAACGCCCAGTCACGCAGTTCTGGCTCTATCAGCGGGCGAACTACATTCTCCTGGCTTATCGGGTGCACATATTTTTCCACCTGATCATCCCTGCATTCCCGATGACTGTTCACCAACGGGCTCGAGTGAGCGGCCAGTCCCCAGAAATGGATGCTGACGGGAGAGTCCTGGGGCACCGTTGTCAGCCTGCCCCGGAGGTCATACAGCCGCAGGGACGTCGAGCTTGGCTCCGCACTGGCGAATTCCAGCAACCGTGGCACCAACCCCCATCCTTGGATAGTGCGGGGGGTAAATTCCGGGAACAGAGAACATACCCATGCATTGAAAAAATGCAGTGGGCACACATACCGCGCCTGTCGCGGGAACTGGTGACTGCTGATGTCCCCAAGCGCTTTGTATATCAGACACAGCGTGGCCGGCCACAAAGATAACTTGATACCCCAGGCCATCTGACAAGCTGGATAGATGGCGTCCAGGCGAATGACGGTCTCATCCCCATAGGGCATGGCGAACGAGCATAGCCAATACGTCAAATATGCGGCGCAATGCGTTAATGGGTCAACTCCCATCAGGTTCGGCCCACTCCGGCGCCCTCGAGGAGGGATCTTCACATCAACTTTTGACTTGGGACGTTTCTTCCGGGCAACGGCAGTGCCAATATGTGGGAACTCCTCATACTGCTTCAGCCCATCATAAAAATACTGCACCCAGAGGACCATGCGGACTCTTTTCCGGTCCCCTCGGGGGGGTTGCCTCCCGCCATGCGACAGCTGATATAATTCCCGGTACGCCTTCATAAGGTACCGGTATGAATAGCCGAGAGAATAGTAGCCATCCCCGTTGGTTTCATCTTTAATCATATCCGGGGGGCATGTTTCTTCGTAAGGCTCCCCATCAATGGGCAAGCCACTGAGCTGGCTGAGACTCCACAGGTCCAACGAGGTCTCGCCCTCTGCCGTGTAAAAAGTATTGGTCTCGGCGTTGAACACCTCGATCATTCCGCAACAGAGGCCCCTGGAAATAGGATAACTGTACCGGGAGGCATACACACTGTGGTAGACGCTAGCCCGGATGAGGATCGGCGCGTAATTGAATAGCACGTACTCTGCAAACTCCACGGCCCCCTCCCGGAAGCTGTGCGCATCTTTAAGCTTTAACTCTCCAAACCAGTCCAGCGCCAGTTCATGCTTGAATCGGATGGCCAAGCAATCCAACATGAAAGGTTCTTCTCTGTACCCCCACTTTAGTGGAGCCAAGAACAGGCCGAACCGAGGATGCTCACTCTGAACCCGCCCGGCAGACGTGTCCCACCGAGCAGGGGTGAACTGAGGCGCCCGCACTAACTTGTCCTCTGCCGGTAGCACGGCTTCGAGCCCCAAGATGGGCTTCCACTCCCGAGCTTCTCCCACTAGGTACATCGGGATGCTCCTCGGGACACTGTACAGTAGGCTGTCCCGAGACTGTAGAATCGTCCGCTTGGCCTCTTTGACAACTCGAAAGTTCCGCCTCTCCTGGTGACTGAGGTGCTTCAGAAAGCGAATGAGATGCATGTCCTTCGGGAAGTCCTTCCGATACTCCCCCGTAGCCCGGTCAAAAGTCATGATGCCTTCAACCCGAGTAAGCCTGCGGAAATCCATCGTCTCGGTGTCGGAACTGGACGATTCAGCTAACGCCGCTATCTCGGCATGTTCTCTGTCCAAGTCTTCCACATTGAGCCAGGTAACCGCTGGCATCGGGGGTGGAGGAACGCGCTCGGCACCAGAAGCAGCAGAATCTCTCGGAGCAGCCATCTCTCTACAAAATGCAAAGGGCCTTGGGTCAGAATAATCCACAAGCAGGGAAGAGGAAAGAAAGTTACAAAGGGGTTACACTACAATTGAACTAAACATAACGCCAATAATTTCTGATGAAATTTCGGTAGAGTTTACCCTAAGCCGGAGGTGTAAGTGGAAAACACGGGTGCACGCCCACAAGGAGTGACGGCCCCAACAATGTCACGGTGTGCCCAAGGGCGACACCGGAGGTCCTCCAGTTGAAGAAGTCATCTTCTCCCCCTCTCAGCGGCACGCCCAGGCCAAGTCCCTCAGCGGCACGCCCAGGCCGAGCCCCCCCCAGCGGTGCACTCCCGGCGACCCTCAGCGGCACGCCCCAGGCCGAGCCCCTCAGCGGCACACCGTGTGCCTCCTCCCAACGGCACACCCTCGTGCCCTTCACCAGCGGCACGCCCGTGCCCCCTGCTCAGCGGCACGCCCCGTGCCCTTTCCCCAGCGGCACACCCCGTGCCCTCACCTCAGCGGCACGCCCCGTGCCCTTTCCCCGGTGGCACACCCCGTGCCCTCTCCTCTGCGGCACGCCCCGTGCCCTTTCCCCGGCGGCACACACTGTGCCCTCTCCTCAGCGGCACACCCCGTGCCCCCCTGCCTCCAGCGGCACACCCGTGCCCCGGCGGCACACCTGTACCCCTACCACCAGCGGCACGCCTGTGCCCGCTCCCAGCGGCACAGTCCGACGCCATGATCACCCCGATGCCAAGAAGAAGAAGAGGAAGAGATAAAGAAGAAGAAGGAGAGATGGAGGGGAAGAATAGGAGAAGAGGAAAGAGGAAGAGGACGACGGAGAGCTGAGGGCTCCGTCGTCCCCCGAGCGAAGAAGCCACGAGAAGAAGAGGAAGAAGAAAAGGAGGGAAGAACGGAAGGAAAGAAGAGAGGAAGAGGAAGAGAAAAAGAAGAAGAAGGAAGAAAGAAGGAGAGGAAGGGGAGAAGGGCACGGCGGCCTCACCCTACGCACCGGCAACGACGGTGAGCGGCGGTGGCGACAGAGGAAGGGAGAAACGAGAGAAAGAGAGGAGGAGACGGTGGGAGCCGAAGAGACAGAGGAAGAGAGAGGGAGAGAATTCGAAGAGAAAAGGGGGGAGTTTCGAACTCCCCCACCCCTTTTATAGTCGTTTCAAAAAGAGAAAAAAAAGAAGAGGAAAATAAAAAAAAGGAGAACGAAGAAAAGAAAAAGGGGAGAAAGAAAAGAAAAAAGGAGAATAAAAAAAACAACCAAAAAAATATAAAGAAGAGAAAAGAAAAAAGAAGAGAGAGAATAAAAAAATTATTAAAAAAAGGAGAGAGAGAAGAAAAAAAAGAAGAAGAAGAGAAAAAGAAAAAAAAGAGAAGAGAAAAATATTAAATTAATGATAAATAAACATATATACTTATATACGTATAGTAAACAATGGTAATATGATAAGTAGGTATGATGATATCTACATCACGCATCTTATGAACGTACGCCCAAAAATGTACGTTAATTCCACGGATACACCCGCGAGCACCGTCGGGCTCATCCTTCGCCCGCGCTGCCCGTGGGTGGGGGGCATTTGTGGACGTATAAAATTGTACGTTCATATGTCCCACTGAGCCCCGCATTAACGCCAAAGTCAAAGGGAGAAGACTCCGAGAGACTGGCCACCCAGGGCCCTGGAGGAATACCACCGTCTGACAAATCCCCATATTTACACGGGCGCACCAAGAGACCAAGAAAACACAGGATGCCCTCCTGAATTGATACACTGCTATGGACCCCCCCTCGGGTCCCTAACGGTGAAGAAATATCTCCAAGAATGCACAACTTAAGTTCCTGAATCAAGAGCTGGTGCCCCTGTCAACGGCACGCTCCAAACGGCCTCAGCGGCACATCCCTTGGAAGCCTCCAGCGGCACAGCCCCAACGCCCTCTCAGCGGCACAGCCCAATGCCCTCTCAGTGGCACAGCCCAACGCCCTCTCAGCGGCACGCTCCAAACAGCCCCAACGCCCTCTCAGCGGCACAGCCCAACGCCCTCTCAGCGGCACGCTCCAAACAGCCCCAACACCCTCTTAGCGGCACAGCCTCCAAGCCCCCAGCGGCACAGCGTTGAATTCCCCTGAATGGCACACACCGGCAGAAGATACAACGGTCAATAGGCAGACCCATTGGCGTGCAGTTCGGCCACTTCAAAGCCAGCTAGCGCCCGCTTCGGTGTCACCTTCTGGCTGGAGGAGGGAGATCTTCACCTGGCGAGAAAGATACCGAAGTCAACCTCGGATGGCAGTGCCATCATGAGGTTGGCCTCGTCAACATCCCACGTATAAAAGGCTTCCACAGAGAAAGAAAAAAGAGAGAGGCTGCATGCAAAGACACCCGTTCGAAGAGAGCACCGGAGCAGAGAAGAAGAAGAGAAGAAGAAGAAGGTAGAGGAGAGCAAAAAAAAGAGAGAGGGCGTCGTGTAATGGAGTGGGAAGGATGGCGGTGAAGGGGATGATCACCCTTCCTCCTTCTGACCCTCTCCCCAAATTTTCTTCTTTTCTCTTCTCTTCCCCGTTTCTTTGAATGTACTGAATCATGTTAGGCCGTCAGGCCACGATCTTCGTTATTTTGAGTTTGCCATGAATGAAGCGTCTTTTGGCTTTGCTCTTTTCAGTTGCATTTGTCTTTTTCTCCCCATGGGCGGTCTATAATCCTGGTTGCATGCTCCCTTAGCTGCCTAACTCCCTGTTTCGTTAGTTCTCCCATGTCTTTGGCCCGCATAGGCATACGGTTGGTGTTTCTAGCTGGATGATACAAGGTTAACCTCCCCCCTCCTTTTCGTGATGCTCTCCAATGAGATTCCCTTTTTCTTCCCACATAGCATGTTGAAGTTTATGAGGTCTTCTACTTGGCGTGTGTCACCCATCTGTCGGCAAGAAGGCTCCCCAGCCTTTCCTCCAAAGTCCACGGTGCACATACACCCGTTCCAGCCTCCTACCACCCTACCGCTCGAACCCTTCAGTGGCACGCTTCCCTTCGGGCTGTTCGGCGGCACGCCTCTACTGATCGCCCAGCGGTACACCTCTCCGGGTCAGCCCAGCGATACACTCCTCCCTGGGTCTGCTCAGCGGTGCAGCCCCCCCCCCTTTTTTTTTGTTCGCTCGGCAGCACACTCCCTCCAACTGCCAGCGGTACACCCTTGGCTGCCAGCCCGACACGCCTTGGCTGTCATTCCTCCGGTGTACTCGTGGCTGGCATTAGCCTATTGGTTTCTCGTTCGGCGCTTTCCTCGAGTTTTCTGATGTTTCCCTAAAGGTGGCTGCCCAAGCACCCACCTCAGTTGTTGGTTCATGTCACTCCCTGTGGGCGTGTTCCTTGTTATTCCCTTACCTCCCGGGTCAAGGGGAGATGCTGTCGAATTTTCGTCAGGAATAACAATAAATTTAAAGGATGAAAAGAAGCAGCAAATAGATAGACTAAACAACAATGAGACACTTTAATCAACTAAAAGGACTGTACAAAATTCAAGGAATCGAACTGAACAAGACTTCAAGAACTGCATCGCTAAATATAACTTGGGACTCAATCTCATGACAGGAAACTGAAAGCTTAACCATCTAAGATTCTTCATCATGAACTGAACAAGGGACCCTCTCTCGAACCCTGGCCCACTCTTTGAACATCATACTTTGCTTGGTTTTACTCTCCATTCTTCCCAGCGGTACGCTCCCACCTGCCCCCAACAGTACGCTCTCCTTTGCCTTTCGAGCAGCATACCTCCTTTACCCTCCAGCGGTACGCTCCTACCTGCCTTCAGCGGTACGCTCTCCCCCTCACCAGCGGCACTGTCCACTTCTCTTAACTTTTCAGCAGCATACCTAGCTCCCCTAACTTCCCTTGGCTGGCCCTGAGCGGCACACTCCAAATCACCTTCCAGCGGCACGGGCTCCCCCTTTGCATGAACATGCATTGCACCGATACAGCCTCCAGGCCGCACTGACTATGCCTAGCATTGAACTGACTTCGCCCCCTTTGCATGAACATGCATTGCACCGATACAACATGCCTTGCACCGATACATCCCCCCTCCAGGATGCACTAACTATGCTTAGCATTGCACTGACCTCATCCCCTTGCATGAACAGACTTTGCCCCCTCCCCTCCTCCAGAGACCATAGCAACACACCTCCCAACCGTACAGTGGTACACCCTAGTCTCCACCCTCCAGCGGCACACCTTCTACCGTACAGCGGTACACTCCATCACCTCTCCAATGAATACATATATATATATGTAATAAGAGGGGGGCTATATAATAAAAGGAATGATGAATAATAATAATAATGATAAGACAAAAGGGGGTGGTCCCAATCAAGATAATAATAAAAAAAGGGAAAAATAATAACAAAAGGGAGGGGATAATAATAAAAAGGGGGGGTAATAAGGAACAGAAGAAGAACTCACGGTCGCTGGGTGATAAAAGGCAATCAACGAAGAAAGGGTAGCGTCAATAAATAAATGATAATAGCAAGCATTAACAACCATTGTGAATACAATCGTGTGGCAATAGTCTCTCCCCCCCCCCTTGGATTCCGGACCCGGGAATATTAGTGATGCCTTCGCAAGCTGGGCTTCGCCCCGGGGAGCTATTCCTCCCGTCATGGTTACTGCCCGGCCTTGTCCCAGGCCAACATCTCGCCAAGGTCTCCCCCTTTTCTCATCAGGACCTGAACCCCCCCCCCCCATTTTGCATTAAAATTGCCGTCCCTTGGCAGACATTCGCATGGATTCATCCCCCGTTACCGTCTTATCTTCTATATGGATTTTTGTCGAAACATGGAATGGTCCATCAGTGACTGACATAATCTGAGTATTCATGCCCTCACCTCGGGCTCATCGCATAGCTCGACGGTTGTTTCCTCCCTGCATTAATTAGTATTTCTTTCGACCGTGGAGCCCTTATTTCTGACAATTAATCAAGGGTATTCCCCTCTCTGAGGGGATGTAAATGACGTTGTGACCTTTATGGCACAACGGGTCTCAGACTTGACCCGAACCACACAATCGTCTGATTAGTCAGATCGAGCGCCCAATAAATCGTCACTTTGTGACTGGCACGCCCACGCACCTAAATAAACGAACAACATGATCATTGAAAATAAGTGCGTCCACACCTCCTCCAGAGGCAATGTGTAGAACCACTCCAGGGCGACCCCATCCAAAGATCGGCGGAACAAGTAAGCCATCAGGCGGTCATCGTGTTGAAACTGCGCCGACTCATAAAGAAACTCCCTGACATGAATGAACGGGTTGCCGTTCCTGTCGTATTTCCGGTACGCGGGGAGCTCGGACTGGGGTGGGAAATGAATGTCCCTGAAGTTAGGAGTAGGAACATCGGCCAAGGACTGCGGGCCAACCCGCTTGTGGAGGAGGTCAATTTGTTGCTGCATAGTAGCCCACTTGTCAAGGAGTTCCCGCTCTCAGGAAGGAGGGGATGCAGTAGGAAGGATGGAGCCGGAATACGGAGCCGAAGGGTATACTGATTGAGAGGGGAGCCCATAAGATGGATAATGGGCCAAGGAAGGGCCTATATTCGAGTGAGCCAACTGGGCGGCCCCTGGTTGCAGACGGATAAAATCGGACGAAGCCACGAGGGCCTGCGGTATTGAAGAGATGGTGGTGTAAGGATCAACATAAGACCTGGAAGGGACCTGGGTTTTCCCCTTATCAAGCGGCCGATGGGCCGAGGTAGAAGCATGGCCCGCTTCTATGGTGGAGAATCGAAGAGCCTGAGGACGGATGGGAGTAAGATCGATGGGGGCTGCAGAGGTAGCCCCTAACCCAACAGTCGGGGGTGTGGAAGTGACGGCGGCAGTCGTGCTAGAAGAAAGAATTGAGGGCGGGGCATCTTCCCCTTGCAAGGCCTTCTTCAGTAGGTGGAGTTGAGTAAGATCCAGCTGGGCCATCATCTGGAGAACTTGACTGGCCGAGCCACGAGTGGATGGATCTGAGAGGGAGGGTTGAGCACCCTCAGCAACAATGGTTGGGAGAGGGAGGGCAGTCCCCTCTCTAACTTGCACATGAGCGACCCTAGGTGGGTCCTCCAGAAGTCCCTGAGGGAGAGAATCCTCAGGGGGATGGGAGAAGTTGTAAGACGACATGACTGGCGGTGAATCGAACAAGGGATTGAGATAAGACTGGGAAGGCGAACTGCCCTTAGGAGACAATCCTGAGGGCGTGAGACAACTCCATATACACTAACTGTGACGACCCAGAGCTCCGGATACCGATATACTGATAACATCGAAACACCGATACCAAGAACTGGGGAGGCCACCCAAGAGGCTGATGAGGCCCCTGAAGGGTTAGTGGAGTTTGCTGAGGAGTTGCATAAGGATTTGAGACCGCAGACCCACAATATTAATTAGGACAGCAATTAATAAATAAGTGCGGAAGCAATTTAAAATATCAGAGTGGTAAAATATATACAATAATCCAGATTTACAAATAACAGAGGTCCACTGCACAACTACATGGGGCATACCCCAGCCCAAAAGAACAAAAAGACGAACCGACAACAGCTGGCACTCTAACGACGGTCGACACAACCACGAGAAGGACCGGCGGACGACTGGGGCGGCTCACCTGAAAGAGGAAAGGGTGAGTCACAGCCAGACTCAGTAGGGGTCACGCGGATCCCTACCTCACTAAGCAGACAAGCAGGCAAATGTAAAAGCAATTAGAGCATGCATTTAAATAATAACCAGGCAGATGCACAAATTAATAAATAATAACGACAGGAAAATAATCTACCAACAGAATAAACTATCACTAACCAAGTGGAGTGAGAGACGGAACGACCCACTAGAAGAACAAGACCAGATGCGTCCACCGACGGCTTATACTGCGTCTCGACAACTCGCAAGTCTGGAACGTGACAAGCGAGAGGCGTAACAGGACCAAACCAAGTACTAGTCAGAGCAACACTCGTCAGTGCCAGTCCAAGTCTCCGACCACCCGTGCACACACTGACTCCTGCCTAGAGCCAGGCCTCTAGCTAGTTCCCCCCCCCCATTGGACGCAACGGTAACCGCAGGGGCCCACTGGTGCGGACACCAGGGCGATCACGTGACACGTCGGCGAATCGACGGTACCATACGCGGAGCGCCAAGTGGACTACATCAGCTTATCTTCAAAATGGGGATAATTTGGCTTGAATTTGGACCTTTTTTGGCATTGAATTGGGCTTGTAATGGTTATTGTATGTGTAATTTGCTAAAGGGCTGGTTGTAAGGCTCCTAATGGGCCAATTTGTTAAAGCCCTTAAAGCATTCCATAAGAAGGAATGGCCTTGGTCCATTTCTAATGGATCCATAAGCCATATGGGCTTCCTTCCACATGGGCTATCTAGATTGGATAATCTAGAGTGGGCTCTCTTCATTCATGGGCCTTCAAGGGTGGAATGGCCTTAAGCCATCTAGGTTGGAATGGGCTTGGTTAAGCCATGGACCAAAGTGGCCCATTCAAGGCCCAACGAAGGGGGCGCCCTCTTTTTTGTTGGTATTAGGCTAGCTAGTTTGATTTTCTTCTTCAATTACCACATGGAGCATTCAAATGACTGCTGGTCAAGTTCCACATGGCTGCCACCTACCATCTTTACCTTGAAATTCAAAGGTAGGTGAGCTACCATGTCCCCTTGTCCCCCTTTCCCTTTCACCAAGGGTCTTAATCCATGCGCACCCCTCCCCCTACTTGCATCTTGCGCAAGTCTCCTCCCCCCTACCCCTTCCATTTCCCTATATAAGAGCATGTATAGTGTTTATGCTTAAATAGAATGAAGTTTTGTTGAAAGAAAAGTTCATTAGAGAGTGATTCTCTTTGTGTGTTCTTGGGTGTGACTCCCATTGAGCTGTCCTGGGACTGGACAGAACTGGGTCATGAGAATCTACCCCATATCCCCCTCTTCCTCTTATCTTCTTCTTCCACAAAAATTATCCGTGATACCTCTGCAAGTTATAAAACTTTCAACTTTAGTTTCGCATCGATCGGAGTTCGTGAGCAACGATGGCGATTTTTCTCGTGGAGGCACGTAGATCGGTTCCTGAATGCTTCCCAGAATTAAAGTTTTATGTGTTTTAATTCCTGGAGCCCAACCCCAACGCCATCTGAAGTTGGTTCCTGAAGAGCAATCGTATTATTTCAAGTCCTCTTTGTGTTGCCGCTGGTTTTGCCTCGATCCATGACCGGTGCTGATCATGACGGCAGTTCTCGTGGGATCGCGCGGGCTGGTCTGAGCAGGCCCGGCTGAGAACTAGAATCAACTTTCAGAGCCTGCCCCGCTTCATCCGGCCAAGATCCGTGTGAGGGATCTTCATAGTATTTCTTCCTATGGACGTCGCCTACCCTCTCCCACAAGGAACGCCCCGATCCGACATCGAAAACCATTTTCCCAACATTTTACCGTGTTTCTGTGCAGTTCTGTGAGCACAAAACTAGAACCTCAGAAGATTCGTCACTGCGCCCAGATCTAAAGGCATCTATTCGCGATCTTCAGAGTGTAGATACTACATCCAGTCGCCGACATTCTCCAATAAACGGCGCTCCGATCGGGCATCAGATTCAGCCGTACCAGCCTCCGCAAGCTCGCTGCGCAGGGTGACCAGCGCGGGTAGAACCGGGTCGGCTTCCCGTCGGCGTACCCGAGCGGCTCCGGCACGCGTTCCTCGCCTCCTACGAGTGTGGCCCGTCAACCCGGGTTCCAGCAACCCCAAAGTTATTGATTGTAGCCCGATACCTCCCTGTGTGGAGTGGGCCAAGCTTCTGAAATTGTAAAGTTAATCTTGTGTGTATTGGGGTTGTTCGGAAATCGACCGGGAATTCTTCCCCACGACTAGTCGTGGAGGTACGTGCTCGTTCCGATCCTTACATTTGCTGTTTAGTATGCTTTCTATATTGCTGCGTTTGTGAGAATAGGGCCGATAGCTAGTTTCAAATTCACCGCGTTTGTGAGTTGTGAGCACCCGTTCCATAGCTCCAATTGAGCATCGAGCGCGAATTAGCACCCTAGACGATGGTGGTTTCTTAATCGCCGTGATCCCCATGTTTCCCTCGCAAGGGACGATCGTTGGGCTCAAGAGAGTCACTGTTGAGAGACGTCTCCACCCGGAGAATACCACGGTGGTCAGCCGCCCGGCTTGCCTTAGTATGCTAGTGCTGGCCGGACTTCGAGTCCGTCGTAGGTCTTAGCCCGGTCGTCATCCGTCCCGCATCAAATTGGTATCAGAGCGGGTTCAGTCTAGGGTAGTCTTTGCATAAGTCTTGGTACGGCATCAGATCCAGCCGTACCAGCCTCCGCAAGCTTGCTGCGCAGGGTGACCAGCGCGGGCAGAACCGGGTCGGCTTTCCGTCGGCGTACCCGAGCGGCTTCGGCACGCGTTCCTCGCCTCCTGCGAGTGTGGCCCGTCAACCCGGGTTCCAGCAACCCCAAAGTTATTGATTGTAGCCCGATACCTCCCTGTGTGGAGTGGGCCAAGCTTCTGAAATTGTAAAGTTAATCTTGTGTGTATTGGGGTTGTTCGGAAATCGGCCGGGAATTCTTCCCCACGACTAGTCGTGGAGGTACGTGCTCGTTCCGATCCTTACATTTGCTGTTTAGTATGCTTTCTATATTGCTGCGTTTGTGAGAATAGGGCCGATAGCTAGTTTCAAATTCACCGCGTTTGTGAGTTGTGAGCACCCGTTCCATAGCTCCAATTGAGCATCGAGCGCGAATTAGCACCCTAGACGATGGTGGTTTCTTAATCGCCGCGATCCCCACGTTTCCCTCGCAAGGGACGATCGTCGGGCTCAAGAGAGTCGCTGTTGAGAGACGTTTCCACCCGGAGAATACCACGGTGGTCAGCCGCCCGGCTTGTCTTAGTATGCTAGTGCTGGCCGCACAACGAGTCGGTCGTACATCTTAGCCCGGTCGTCATCCGTCCCGCATCAAATTGGTATCAGAGCCAAGTTGAGTCTAGGGTAGTCTTTGCATAAGTCTTGCATGCATCATGGTCTAAGTCGAGTCTAGAACCATCATTACTTTCAAAACAAAAAAAAAGAGTGTTTTCAAATTGCATTTCACCCAATAGCCCGATATATTAAAAGGCGTTGCCCGAACATTAGGTTATGCCTATCGGGAAGGTAGCGTACTTGCGCGAGTGATATTAGGATTGCTTATCTCCGCCACGTACCGGATATTGGTTAGGTCTACGTGCATCATTTTTTTGCATTAGTGAGTGTTTACATTAGTCGGTGTCTTCTAGTTCATGTAATCCTATAAGAGTCAGTCAGTCTTGTCCAAGTGTCGGCATGTCTAACATGTAGTTCCCCAATTTCTCATGGAGTCCCAATCACCCGGGCGATATGACCGTTGGCCCACCCATGGGCTTGGCAACCATCCTCTCCGCTTCTGTAAGCCTGAAGCCTCAGATTTTTTTGGCTCCAATGACCCGGGCATCTACCTCAAGTGGGAGGCCACCATGGACACCTACTTTGATTGTTATACTATGTTCGAGGCAATGCAATTCTCTTTCGCCAAAGAGCGGCTTCTTCATGAGGCTACCGAAAAGTGGGATTACATCGAAAGAATGAGAGAGGTTAGGGGGCAATGGCCCATCAAGTCATGGTGGGACATGAAGAGAGAGCTTAGGAAGGTCTACGTGCCCCAACCGGTCACCTCCAACCGGCCCCACCCAATCACTTCCAACCAAGTGGGTCCTAGCCGGAGGCAAAGAGCCCCACACGTCGATGAGCCAAGACCCAATCCTAGGACGGTTGACTACGGGCGAGTCCACCATGATATCCCTATTCCAACCCACTCCGTTGCCGAACTTATGCAAATGATTTTGGACCGGTTGGATGGGGTGGATAGGACACGTACTCCTAGTGATGTACTCCTACCCGAGCCTAAGGAGGTCATCGCCGGTAGTCTTAACCCGGCCCCATCAACGGAGTCCCCAAGCCCTCTCCCCATCATAGTGGATCCTCCTTCCCCACCCATGAGAGCTCCATCACACTCACCTTCCGATCTTATTTCGGAGCCCTCTCATTTGGAGCCACCAAAGCCCGAGCCACCCGTATTTCTAACGGGTACACTTTACATAGCCGAGCCACTAGTTAGTTGGCTCAAGGATGGCTTGATCCCACTTCCCTTCCCATCTATGGACCCTATCCAACCTCTGGTGTCAATCAATTCATTTCACACCACTTTCCGGTCTAGTCACTATGTGGATACATTGGATGACCTTCTTAAAGGGTTAGACTGGCAATTGATATTTACACACTTGTTGGCTCCAGGCTTCGACCGACCCACAGGTCGTAGTTTCACTCATCCCGCTTTAGGGTCCATCACCTCCGTGTACACCGTGGGTCATGTTACCACGGAGGTTCTTCTACTCCTCCCGCTACCGGTCGAGCCCGACTTCACTCCTTTTATCCCGAGGGAGGAGCCCTATCTTCTATACACTGTCCCATCTACCACGATGGATGGAGGTGACCATCACCTTCATGAATTTCAAACATGGGACTATGTAATGGAGGAACCGGGGGGTCACACATTCTTTGACCCATTCGACCCCTTCTCTAGTGGGCCTCGTGCTCCACCACTTCCCCTCTACTTTGTCAAGGAAGTCCCCTACCACTCTCTTCCCACTCGGGCCAATCAAATTCCACATAGCAATAGGTCCGATTATTGGGAAGCATGGCATGCCTTACCTACATGTAGTGGTGATGAACCTCTTAGCCCACCCACACCCACATCTGATAGGAAGTTCTTGCATGCATGGTGTCTTTTTTGGGTGTCTAGGAGTACATCATCATACCTACCTTTGGTTGCATCTAGTGTATGCATGGCACACATTTGGGTGTCC
This sequence comes from Amorphophallus konjac, assembly GCA_022559845.1. Taxonomy (NCBI): domain Eukaryota; kingdom Viridiplantae; phylum Streptophyta; class Magnoliopsida; order Alismatales; family Araceae; genus Amorphophallus; species Amorphophallus konjac. The sequence goes on along the minus strand of CM040121.1, from coordinate 196,986,131 downwards.
TGGTCCGCCATCGTCCATGCGTAGGTCGGACTAGCCATAGGTTTGTCTAAGGTCATGTGTGTGTGTTTGTTTGTCTCCCTCGTTGTTCTCTTTCATGCATATGGTTTGCATTAAGTTGTGTCAATAAAAGGCCAGTCAAAGCACGCATAAGGAGGTAGCCAATGCATGCCACATATCCGTGGATTCAAAGGGACAGTACATCTAGATCAGGGTCATACCTGACAGGTTTCCGCCCGGAGACCGAAAGCCACTCTAAGTCCACGACCCCCACCCTTTCCGGGTTAAGAAACAAGTGGGTCCGAAAGCGTACGATATTGAACTACCGAACGACAATGGTGTCAATTCGACGTTCCATGTTTCCTCTGGTAGCATATTAGAACCCGCGGTGATCCCTAGTAAGTCTCGAGCTTTATCTTTCTATTGGGAGTGACCCCTCACCCGAGAGTCCACCTTTCCAGCCTCAACGCATGCATATAAATTGTATACTGGATGAGCAGGTGATCACCACAAGGAATGGCGCATACCCACACGTCCTAGTGCGTTGGCGAGGATGCCCCACGATGACCAACGCCTTGATCACATGCGGAGAGCGCAAGCTTCGGGACCCTTACTCGACGGGGTCGAGTTCCTCCCACCCGGGGAGAATTGGTGCGGAAACCAGGGCGATCACGTGACACGTCGGTGAACCGACGATGCCATACGCGGAGCGCCAAGTGGACTACATCGGCTTATCTTCAAAATGGGGATAATTTGGCTTGAATTTGGACCTTTTTTGGCATTGAATTGGGCTTGTAATGGTTATTGTATGTGTAATTTGCTAAAGGGCTGGTTGTAAGGCTTCTAATGGGCCAATTTGTTAAAGCCCTTAAAGCATTCCATAAGAAGGAATGGCCTTGGTCCATTTCTAATGGATCCATAAGCCATATGGGCTTCCTTCCACATGGGCTATCTAGATTGGATAATCTAGAGTGGGCTCTCTTCATTCATGGGCCTTCAAGGGTGGAATGGCCTTAAGCCATCTAGGTTGGAATGGGCTTGGTTAAGCCATGGACCAAAGTGGCCCATTCAAGGCCCAATGAAGGGGGCGCCCTCTTTTTTGTTGGTATTAGGCTAGCTAGTTTGATTTTCTTCTTCAATTACCACATGGAGCATTCAAATGGCTGCTGGTCAAGTTCCACATGGCTGCCACCTACCATCTTTACCTTGAAATTCAAAGGTAGGTGAGCTACCATGTCCCCTTGTCCCCCTTTCCCTTTCACCAAGGGTCTTAATCCATGCGCACCCCTCCCCCTACTTGCATCTTGCGCAAGTCCCCTCCCCCATACCCCTTCCATTTCCCTATATAAGGGCATGTATAGTGTTTATGCTTAAATAGAATGAAGTTTTGTTGAAAGAAAAGTTCATTAGAGAGTAATTCTCTTTGTGTGTTCTTGGGTGTGACTCCCATTGAGCTGTCCTGGGACTGGACAGAACTGGGTCATGAGACTCGACCATGTATCCCCCTCTTCCTCTTATCTTCTTCTTCCACAAAAATTATCCATGATACCTCTGCAAGTTAGCAAACTTTCAGCTTTGGTTTCGCATCGATCGGAGTTCGTGAGCAATGATGGCGATTTTTCTCGTGGAGGCACACAGATCGGTTCCTGAATGCTTCCCAGAATTGAAGTTGTCTGTGTTTTAATTCATGGAGCCCAACCCCGACGCCATATGAAGTTGGTTCCTGAAGCGTAATCGTAGTATTTCAAGTCTTCTTTGTGTTGCCACTAGTTTTGCCTCGATCTGTGATCGGTGCTGATCATGACGGCAGTTCTCGTGGGATCGCGCGGGCTGGTCTGAGCAGGCCCGGCTGAGAACTAGAATCAACTTTCAGAACCTGTCCCGCTTCATCCGGCCAAGATCCGTGTGAGGGATCTTCATATTATTTCTTCCTATGGACGTCTCCTACCCTCTCCCACAAGGAACGCCCCGATCCAACATCGACAACCATTTTTCCAACATTTTACCATGTTTCTGTGCAGTTCTGTGAGCACAAAACCAGAACCTCAGAAGATTCGTCACTGTGCCCAGATCTAATGGCATCTGTTCCCGATCTTCGAAGTGAAGATACTACATCCAGTCGCCGACATTCTCCAACAAACGGCGCTACGATCGGGCATCGGATCCAGCCGTACCAGCCTCCGCAAGCTTGCTGCGCAGGGTGACCAGCGCGGGCAGAACTGGGTCGGCTTTCCCTCGGCGTACCCGAGCGGCTCCGGCACGCGTTCCTCGCCTCCTGCGAGTGTGGCCCATCAACCCGGGTTTCAGCAACCCCAAAGTTATTGATTGTATCCCGATACCTCCCTGTGTGGAGTGGGCCAAGCTTCTGAAATTGTAAAGTTAATCTTGTGTGTATTGGGGTTGTTCGGAAATCGGCCGGGAATTCCTCCCCACGACTAGTCGTGGAGGTACATGCTCGTTCCGATCCTTACATTTGCTGTTTAGTTTGCTTTCTATATTGCTGCGTTTGTGAGAATAGGGCCGATAGCTAGTTTCAAATTCACCGCGTTTGTGAGTTGTGAGCACCCGTTCCATAGCTCCAATTGAGCATCGAGCGCGAATTAGCACCCTAGACGACGGTGGTTTCTTAATCGCCGCGATCCCCACGTTTCCCTCGCAAGGGACGATCGTCGGGCTCAAGAGAGTCGTTGTTGAGAGACGTCTCCACCCGGAGAATACCACGGTGGTTAGCCGCCTGGCTTGCCTTAGTATGCTAGTGCTGGCCGCACAACGAGTCGGTCATACATCTTAGCCCGGTCGTCATCCGTCCCGCATCACCCACGGTAACTAGCTTACAAACAGTTCACTGGGAACACCCCTCCACCTCTCCCGGGTGGGACGACACGCACAGTCGCTGGGCTACGACTAGTGGTTCCATCACAAGGAAAGAGAAAGTAATTTCATCGGGATCTAATAACAAGCCATCGGCCATAAAACAACTTAAACATGGCACATATATACCGTGGTATGCATTAGAAATTGACCATGCATGCTTTTAAAAACTAGGGGAATGTAACGGTCTAGGTCTGCCGCGTCACAGGGTGTGACGGTCAGGGAAGGGTGCGCTACAGGTCTATGACGCGTCTCAGGCGGACCGTCAGGTCCAGACTGTAACGTGCTAGGGCAGGGGCGTTACGCAAACGTAACGCGCCTCCCCTGAGCCGTTACGCCAACGCGAAACTATAGAATTTAGAGTGTTTCTTTAACGATCAGACAGGGTGTGACGCACGCCCGGAGGTGCGTCACGAGGCCCTGACGGCCGCCCGACGGACCGTCAGGCCAACCGCCTTACCAGGTCAACCATGGACAAAAGAAATGTAACAGTCGGGGGCGCGACCGTTACACACACTGTGACGCACCTATTTAGGTCCGTCACAGGACTGTAACGTGTCCCATGGGGACCGTTACCAGTGTGACGGTTCCTGGTAGGACCGTCACACCGCCTGGGTTACGGACAGGTTAGGTTCAAAACCAAACTCCCTCCCGGTCGAGCCGGATCGACGGGAAAACATGGAAAAGCTGTAAAACCTTCCAAACCATACCATTCTACAACTAATCTATACATCAAAACATAAAAACGATGCCCAGGAAGTGATTTTCAAGAATTTATGGCTAAATTACACTAACATGGAATTCTACATGGAAATCGAAGAAAATGACATCGGATGGACGTGCATGCTATGCCAATGCGATCCTAGCGAGATAAGGATTCCATCCCCCTACCTTAATCGCGACGAAAATGGCGATTCGATGCCGAACGGACGAAGGGACGCCGCGGCTACTCTCGGCCCCACGCGCCTCCACGTACCGCGGATCGAGATAAAGTTGGCGTCCACGCGATCCTCGCGTACAGCCCGTCCCGACGGTACCTCCCGTGCCTCGATCGGGGCCCGTCCGGACCGAATCCGAGAGAGAGGGAGAGGAGAGATCGTGAGAGGGAGAGAGGAAGAGAGAGAACGAGAGAGAGAGAGAGAGAGAGAGAGAGAGAGAGAGAGAGAGAGAGAGAGATATATATATATATATATATATATATATATATATTATTTTTATTTTTTGAAAACTTAACTCTAATTGCCATTAACCTTAAACAAATTCCAATAAATGCCAAACGAACGCCTAAAAATCCGCAAAAATAGCCAAAACGACCAGGACAAAGCCTAGATCTGAACTGCTACGAATCCGCTAAGGCACGAGCGCTACAGTCCCTCCCTCCTTAAAGAAATTTCATCCTCAAAATTTAAACAGAAGGCGAAAGGAGGCAACTGCAAAATTAAAGCATACCTTGGAAATAAAAGGCTGGCTTCCCGCGTGGCATAAAATAGACTCGCTTGTATCTGCAGTCAACCACGGCACCATACAATTCCAGCCAGTCCATGCCTAGAATAGCGTCATATTCGGCCAATTTCAATGCATAAAGCTTCACAGGTATCTGCCGATTGCTGACGACAATAGGGGAATCTTCCAGGCACACTGGAGTGGACATGAAATCTCCAGAGGTTAACTCCACGAGCAAGTTACAGGACACTTTGGTCATTAGCTCCCCAATGCAAGCAAGAAAATCCTCGGACACAAAAGAATGAGTTGCACCAGAATCGAAAAGAACATGAGCTGGACGACCGAAAATCGAAACTGTACCTTCTACCAGATTAGCTGCCACAGCTTCTGCACGAGTGATGTGAGTGACCCTGCCTCTCGGAGGACGACCGCCTGCAGAAGACTGCTGGGAAGGAACTGGAGCAGGTAGATAAGACGGCTGAGGTTGAGGCGGCGGAGGAAGACGAAACTGAGGCTGCTGCGACTGGGTAAACTGCGAGAACTGCACCGGCTTCAGCTTCAGCGGATAGTCTCGGACTACGTGACCCGACTGATCACAGCGGTAACAGACGATCAGCAAAGAACACGGCACGCCTGGATGACTGCCACCACACCTCGGACACGGACGCTGCTGACCACCGAAAAAATCTTGGCGCTGTCGAACAGAAGGAACGGACAGCTGACTTGAATCGGAAGGCGCCGAATGCTCAAACTTCCTCTTCGACTTCTTATTCTTGAATTGCCGGAAATGGGAGTCAGGAGAAGAAGAAACACCACTGACAGTAGGAACGGCAGAAGGAACTCCTGGGACAGACGGCTGGTAAGTCGGCTGAAACTGCACAGTCTGCTGCACCACTCTGGCCTGAGAAAGCCCTCGAGTCCTCACCATTTCCATCTCCACTGCAACAGCTGCCTGGTACGCTGAATCCAACTCAGACACTCGGGTAGCGAACAACGGCAGGCTCAATTCTGCTTTCAGTCCGCGCAGAAACTGTTGAGTCTTCATAGCTTCATCAGCAAAAATATGGGGCGTGTACTTGCCCAATTCGATGAACTTATCTCGGTACTACAACACAGTCATGTCACCTTGCGTCAGCTCCAGAAATTGGTACATCTTCGCTAACTTGAGGCAGGCCGGAGTGTAAGCACGCTCGAAAGCAGCAACGAACTCTACCCAGGTGATTTGCCGAAGCAGACGGGAACGGAAGGCAACCTCCCACTCTGTAGTCCACCACGTGCGTGCGGTACCTTGAAGCTGATAAGTAGCCAACATGACTCTCTCATCATCCACGCACTCCATCGATTGGAACACGCACACAATGGCATCGAGCCATGATCTAGCTGCCTCCAGATCTGATTGACCCTCGAAAGTCGGTGGGTGGAACAGCAGGAATTCCTTTAACGCTCTACCACGACCACCGGGCACTTCTTCACGCGGAGCAGGGTTGACAGAGATTGGCACAGTTGGGACAGAGGAAGTGCCACTCTCCTCCCGAGGAGCCCGAGCTTTCTTCCATCCACGAGGCAACATCTTGAATCTAGGAAACACACGATAACGGAAAACCATCAGTAATCACGAGAAACATCCTAAGCCAGCAATGGACGACTCAGTGGACTTACTCTGGACCAGCGCAAGTTTCAATTCCTAACACAAATCCCCAACATCGCTCTGATACCAACTGTGACGACCCAGAGCTCCGGATACCGATATACCGATAACATCGATACACCGATACCAAGAACTGGGGAGGCCACCCAAGAGGCTGATGAGGCCCCTGAAGGGTTAGTGGAGTTTGCTGAGGAGTTGCATAACGAATTGAGACTGCAGACGCGCAATATTAATTAGGACAGTAATTAATAAATAAGTGCGGAAGCAATTTAAAATATCAGAGTGGTAAAATATATACAATAGTCCAGATTTACAAATAACAAAGGTCCACTGCATAACTACACGGGGCATACCCCGGCCCAAAAGAACAAAAAGACAAACCGACAACAGCTGGCACTCTAACGACGGTCGGCACAACCACGAGAAGGACCGGCGGACGACTGGGGCGGCTCACCTGAAAGAGGAAAGGGTGAGTCACAGCCAGACTCAGTAGGGGTCACGCGGATCCCTACCTCACTAAGCAGACAAGCAGGCAAATGTAAAAGCAATTAGAGCATGCATTTAAATAATAACCAGGCAGATGCACAAATTAATAAATAATAACGACAGGAAATAAATCTACCAACAGAATAAACTATCACTAACCAAGTGGAGTGAGAGACGGAACGACCCACTAGAAGAACAAGACCAGATGCGTCCACCGACGGCTTATACTGCGTCTCGGCAACTCGCAAGTCTGGAACGTGACAAGCAAGAGGCGTAACAGGACCAAACCAAGTACTAGTCAGAGCAACACTCGTCAGTGCCAGTCTAAGTCTCCGACCACGCGTGCACACATTGACTCCTGCCTAGAGCCAGGCCTCTAGCTAGTCCCCCCCCTGTTTGACGCAACGGTAACCGCAGGGGCCCACGGTAACTAGCTTACAAACCGTTCATTGGGAACACCCCTCCACCTCTCCCGGGTGGGACGACACGCTTAGTCGCTGGGCTACGACTAGTGGTTCCATCACAAGGAAAGAGAAAGTAATTCCATCGGGATCTAATAACAAGCCATCGGCCATAAAACAACTTAAACATGGCACATATATACCGTGGAATGCATTAGAAATTGACCATGCATGCTTCTAAAAACTAGGGGAATGTAACGGTCTAGGTCTACCGCGTCACAGGGTGTGACGGTCGGGGAAGGGTGCGCTACAGGTCTGTGACGCGTCCCAGGCGGACCGTCAGGTCCAGGCTGTAACGCGCCAGGGTAGGGGCGTTACGCAAACGTAACGCGCCTCCCTTGAGCCGTTACGCCCACGCGAAACTATAGAATTTAGAGTGTTTCTTTAACGATCAGACAGGGTGTGATGCACGCCCGGAGGCGCATCACGAGGCCCTGAGGGCCGCCCGACGGACATTCAGGCCAACCGCCTTACCAGGTCAACCATGGACAAAAGAAATGTAACGGTCGGGGGCGCGACCGTTACACACACTGTGACGCACCTACTTAGGTCCGTCACAGGACTGTAACGCATCCCATGGGGACCGTTACCAGTGTGACGGTTCCTGGTAGGACCGTCACACCGTCTGGGTTACGGACGGGTTAGGTTCAAAATCGAACTCCCTCCCGGTCGAGCCGGATCGACGGGAAAACATGGAAAAGCTGTAAAACTTGCCAAACCATACCATTCTACAACTAATCTATACATCAAAACATAAAAATGATGCCCAGGAAGTGATTTTCAAGAATTTATGGCTAAATTACACTAACATGGAATTCTACATGGAAATTGAAGAAAATGACATCGGATGGGCGTGCATGCTATGCCAATGCGATCCGAGCGAGACAAGGATTCCACCCCCTACCTTAATCACGACGAAAACGGCAATTCGGTGCCGAACGGACGAAGGGACGCCGCAGCTACTCTTGGCCCCACGCGCCTCCACGTACCGCGGATCGAGACAAAGTTGGCGTCCACGCGATCCTCGCGTCGAGCCCGTCCCGACGGTACCTCCCGTGCCTCGATCGGGGCCCGTCTGGACCGAATCCGAGAGAGAGGGAGAGGAGAGATCGTGAGAGGGAGAGAGGAAGAGAGAGAACGAGTGAGGGAGATATATATATATATATATTATTTTTTTTTTTTGAAAACTTAACTCTAATTGCCATTAATCTTAAACAAATTCCAATAAATGCCAAACGAACGCCTAAAAATCCGTAAAAATAGCCAAAACGACCAGGACAAAGCCTAGATCCGAACTACTATGAATCCACTAAGGCACGAGCGCTACACTAACACACCTAGAGAAGAAGACAGACAACCTTAACCAAAGTAAAACCAACAATCCAAACAAAATACAAACAACGGAGGAGAGAGATGAGAAGAGAATCAATCAATTAATGCAACCAAGCTTCAAATGATGTACGTAAAGTTTTATAAGTTCTCCCTTTCTTGGACCTTGGTGAATTAATTAAGATTTGAATTCACCCCACCACAAGGTACCTAGCCAAGGTAGGGAATAGGGCAACTGGCTGACACTAGAGGACTCTCTCTCTCTCTGATGCAAACCCTAGACCGGGGGTGGTAACGGTACAACCTGCCCGGCCTCCGTGTGGGAATCCACGGCTCACGGGGGCTTACGGAGGTCCTCAGCAAGGTCCCCTAGTCGGCTCCAAGGAGTATGGAGACGAGAGGAAACCCTACCTCGGTAGGAATGCAACTACTAATGAGAGTGTATGATCCTATGTGCACCGGAGTGCATGCAAGATCTAGCCTAGAAACCAGCAAGCAATGATCCAGCAAATGTAAGAAAATGAGATGAACGCAACCATGGAATGATATAACAACAGCAGGAGGGATCAAACAGCACCAACATATATGTATATAATGATATAACACAATGCTCAAACTGTAGCATGGGGTGCACTGTAGCAGCAAAAGGATGATCTGATAGAGACCGCTCAGGGAGGAAATACGGTCTGTGAACGACCGTGCAGACCAGGGAGTAACGACGGAGTAACAGAAAAATCAGAAAATGCTAGATTGAAAGAAGACAGAAATCAGAAGCGTACCAAGATGGGCGGTCTACTGACAGACCGCGTAAGCACTAGAACGGACTTGAAACAACTGCATGACAGTAATCCAGCCAACAGTATGAAGGCAGAGGCGTACCTGAACCAGCAAGATGGACGGCCAAACACAGGCCGTATGGATGATGAACGGGTGGTGAGAGACCGCCCACGATAGCAAGCTTGGAGGAGAAGTGGCACTATTCGTAGAGAAGGACGGTGGGATTACGGCCGCACAAGGGTTGGACGGCTCCTAGAGAGCCGCGCAAGTTCCAGAGGACAGAGACTGCGACCAGCAAAGATCAACCTGAAACCACTTCAAGAAAAAGGACTAACAAAGCAAAAGAGAAGGTTAGCATGTCACTAACACGATGGGCACTAGGTGTCCCACCGTGATCGCCAAAAAAGGGGATGTTGACATGTTTTTCCCACTTACTGTCTCAAGGGTCTCTCCCGTTCCTTCCACTAAAACAACGTGAGGAATATATATATATGAACGGTGGGAAGGAACGAAGATACACAAACTTGTGATCGCCACCAAGATGCCGAGCGTGATGGACACGTCGTACCTTGGAAAAAGAAAAAAGAACTCGCCTTATGAGCAGCGCTGGGAGGATGTACGGTCGATGAAGAACCACTTGTTATGATGAGCAGCCGCACGATAGACCGTCTAAAGGTGCTGCAGAGAACGCGGGATGAAGGACTACTGGCAGATGAACGGCTCCAACACGACCGCAGGACGAAGAAGCACGGTCCAGGACCCACCGCCCATCTTCTTGAACGGCCAGTTGAGAACCGCCTAAAGCTGCCACGCCGTAAGTTGCAAAGGTCCAACCTTCACCCTTTCCAGCCGGCCAGAAAGGATGGGCCTCGCGTTAGTTTGTTGCTGACCTGCAAAATGACGTGTAGAACACCAAGAAAAACCCGAATTAAAACTAGAAGGTGCAGTAAATACTCAAACAGACGGAAATGAACATGACTAAATGAAGTGGGGGATACCTGAGGAGTTTTAAACCCTTGGGGGCGTCAGAAAACATGGGAGGATGTGTGCATGGTGCAAGGGAATAATGGAAACATGGAAGCAACGTGGAGGATGTGATGCATGCAAACAAGAAAGAACAACGAGACTGAATGGACTAATGACTTAAAAACCACTACTCCCTGAACCGGAGGCCTGTGTGGATGTAGAAGGCCTCCCTCCTTGGTGCTAGGTTGCTCAAAGATTCGGCAGGGCTTCGCCATCGACCAAAAATATCCCCCCTTTCGAAGCTAGGCCTCAGGGTCTATTTATAGAGCACCTAAAGTCCTACCTCGAAATTAGGGTTTCTATCCATTTTCAGGTCGAGATTATCAAATGAAATATGAAGATAATTCAATTATCCTTCACCTAGAAGAAACGGTGCTCAAAATGGTTCAGGATTCGCGGAGAAATCATCAGAGAAAGTTTGGGAGAAAAGCCATGAATGATAGGAAAAGGCCTTAACTACTTTCTAGTCCGAGAGGATAAACAGTCTCACGATAGACCGCACAAATTATGAGCGGCCAGACATGTGCCGTCCATCCCTGTCGGTGAAAATTCAAATAAATCATGAGATAATTAATTTATCCACTGAACTGACCGATAAATTCACCGCTGGACTCTCTCATGGTTGAACGGCTCTTAGGAAACCGCTCAAGCCTGTCGGTGATAAATCACAAATAAGAAGATAAATAGGTAATTATCTAAATGGCCAACCGACGCTAGGACTCTTGAGAGATAAACGGCTTTGTATGTACCGCACAATGGACTTATGCGGCTGAGCGTGGGCCGTATATGTGCTTGTCGGTGATAATTCAGGAAATCAGCTAAATATCCCATAAATATATGGACGGTCAAGTATCAACCGCACATAGGGTTGAACGGCTAGAGGTTGACCGCACATGTACATGGGTGCTTGAAATTCCCAGAAAAGCTCAATCAACCAAAACCAAGGCCCATTAAGCCCTGAATCAACTCGGACCTAGCCAGGGAGGGAGGCTGCCCATAAAATTGGCCCAGAATATGCCAGAAATTAGCCCAACGAGTGATGGACAACTCGAGGCATCAATAAATGGGAGTAAGAGAAATGACCCAACTTATCGGTAAAAAACGGGTGTCAACACTGACGAGCGCGACTCCAGCTAGTCCTTATTTTATGTTCCTGGTTACTGTACAGTGCCTCTATCTCCGCCTGGGGCGTCGCAAAGAGACACCTGAGGCTGCGGACTAAGTCGTCAGTGGATGCATCCGACCGTGCTTCTAGTGGGCAGGTACTCCCGTCACGTGACGTGAATCGAGTTTCGCTTCACGTCTGCGAGACGTGGTTTTAAGTGGAGTTCCGGGTGTTTTCCCGATGTCAAGGTCTAGGGGTTCCGGTGAGCGTCACCGAGGGCTTTCCCCTAGACAGCGTTGAGTTCCCGATAGCGTGGTCGTTTTCCCCTGTAGCGTGGCTAGGGTGGTTCGTAGTCTGGTGGTCCCCCGATTGTGAGATCGGGGCGCGTGTCTCCGGTACAGTAGGAGTAGTTGTAGAGCCGAGATTTTACCGGCCACCGTGTTTACTATTTTTGTTGTTGTTATTGTTCTAGCTGTAGTTGCTGCTTTCCATACCACCGTTGTTTTCAGTTGGGGTTCCGCGGGACCCCTACTAAGCCAGTGATAGGAGGCTCACCCCTGGTTTTCAGGTGCGGAGGTTCTTCCTCGAGGTTCGAGGGCGCTGCGTGGAGGTTCTTAGCTGCCAGCTCATCGGGCCAAGTGTTCACTCGGTGTTCGACGCGTTCTCTGCCTTAAACTGTACTTCTATCGGATTGGACTCTGTTGTAGTTAGTTGTTTATTTCTGTTATTATATCTGTTGTCCTGCTTTATTTCCTATTTTTGTGTACCTCCACACTCTTTTTAGGCCTTCCAAGCCCTCTGACTCGTGGGCGGCAGGCCAGGATTTGAATGGTATCAGGCCCTTCCCGGTATCCGAATCTTGGGTCGTTTGATGTAGAGATTTGGTAGGAGATCCAATTCCATGACTCCATCTCATGGAAGTTGAGTTCGGTGATGGTGCCATTTGGTAGGAGTGATGTAGAGATTACCAGAGGGGGAAGCATGCTTTCCTGTTCAGGACCCGACTTGTAGGAACAAGTTGGAACCCGCTCTGTGACGATCCAGGCTCCGGATACCGGGTAAACCCGATAACACTTGGATCCTGCGAGGCCTCCCAAGAGCAGTAAAGCTCCGAAGGGATAAAAAGCCGTGTGTGGAGTACATTGAAGTCCCAAATAAAGCAGTAAGCAATTAATATTTCATTGATCAGGTTTGCTAAAGTAGCAGAAATAAAATTACTTTTTTAATTAATAATTTAAATTAATAGAGTCCAGTCCAAATTAAAGACAAGTACAGTCCAACAGAAAGGAAAATGTACACTAAAGTCGAGGGAAGCCCGACACCGGTAACGCTGGCAACTACAAACTGACGCACCGCATCACGAACCACGAGGAAGAAGAATGACCACACCTGAAAAGTAGGGGTGAGCCTCGTGTCACTGGCTCAGTAGGGGTCACGCGGATCCCCACTGGAAACAACGCAGTAACACGCTAAACAGTAAAATAGGAAAAATAGAAGTAACAGCAGTACTAACTACAACAGTAAAGTTGTAAAAGTAGGAGTAAGAACAACTAAAGGAAAGAGTAAAGCCGTACTAACCAGAAACACGGTAGCCGATCAAACCACGGCGCTCTTAGCTACTCCAAACAGTAACAGAAAGGCGAACCCCGATCTCACCAAGTCGGGCGTTACCGATCCGTCGACCAAGCACAAGCTCCATAGCTGAAGCCTACCAAGACAAGTAAAAAGCTCTATATAAGACCTGCACGGTCAAAGGCACGAACATACACGAGCTCACGTCGTGTAGGCTACACAAGACTGGACCTCGAGTGAAGCCACGCACAGGCTACTCAAAAACCAATGATGAAAACACGCGTCATGAGAGTTATGTGTCAAATGACAGAAGCACCTCCTCACTAGAAGAACAGCCAGATGCATTCACTGACGTCTTACACTGCGCCTCAGGTATCTCGTACTCACCTAGAACGGCGGTAACTGAGACACTCACAAAACCAAGTACGAGGAACAACGGTACCAAGTACTAGGAGCAACTGTACCATAGAACTAAGGACAAGGTACCACAGTAACGAGTGACTAGTCAGGGTCACGCCCGTTGACGCTCATCCAAATGTCCCTGACCACGTGTGCACAACACAAGCTCAATGCCTTGAGCCAGGCCTCTAACTAGTTTTCTTCCCCAATAGGACGCTACTGCAAGGCAAGGGAGTCCACAGAAACTATCTTAAAAACTGTATATCGGAAACCTACCCCGCCACCACTCCCAGGTGGGCCGACTCACAGGAAAGCGTCGTCAGCACTAGACACAGAAACTCCAAAACATCAGTGCTGAAGTACAGACAGGCTAAGCATGCACTGTCGCACGTACTACAAGTACAAGCACCAGACACAGGGTAGCATACCAGAATGCCACCGGACTCAGGACAGACAACTAGACCTGCTGACACAACGATCCTTGAGTCAGGAGACTCGGGTCAAGATCGTCGCACAAAGTGGTAATAAGCCGCCAATCGGTCTAATCCCTAAGCCAAAGCACGATAAAATACTAATAAAGGAAACGGCATCGGATCACCCAATCCACGCCTCCGCACAACACAAATCACGGAGACCTGAGGGATCACCAAGATTCTCAAAGCACATGGACACGTAAACCAAGGTAAGATAATACCTCAAAGCGTCCAAAACCATGTCTCGATCCATACAGGATCACCGAGACATTCACGAGTCACATGTCAACCGCTGGATCACATCGGGTTGACCAGAAATCAATTATGACTCTGAAACATCACGGAATATGATGGGAATCAACAACGGGCACTAACATTTTTATTTTACATTTGTGTCCTTTTGTTTGTATTTATACTCTTAGCTAATTGGGTCTACAATTGTAAAGCATTATAAGGCAAAGGGTTAGTCTTTAAAGTGTTTGGGTTTCTATGTAAATTATCAGTGGGTCCAGCAGGGTCCCACACCCTCTTTCCCATTGGTCCACCTAGGTTCTAGGGCCCATGTGAGGCTGGTTCAAAGTCCAAGATTGGACTTGGACCAATGGGGGACAAGAAAGGAAGAAAGTCCAAGTTGGAGTCCCCTTAGTCAAGGGGGCGCCCACTTATAATATAGTTTATTCCATGTTGTATTTTTATTTAATTTGGCCATTTGACCACATGGGGGAAGAAAATATAATCCCTAGTTTACCCCTCCCTAACCCTAGATATGAGGGTAGGTTTGGTCTTTTTTACATTTCTATATAACTCTTGTAATTAGCTATTTTCATAGAATGAATGAAAGAAAAGATTGGAAATTGCTCCAAGCCCAAGGGCGCCCCTCCTCTCTCCCCTCTCTTGCAGCTGGATTGCTGTATTTCTAGGGTGGATTCCCTACAAAACTTGGTGGATTCCAAGTGATCTCTCCTCCCCGGAGTGTGAAGCTCCGCCGCCGCCGCCATCGAGCCGCCATCGCTCCGCCACCGCCTCGCCGTCGCAGATCTGTCCATTGCTAGACAGAAGCCTAGTGCTCGATTTTTAACTCTCAATTAGGAGCTAAGATCGTGCTGAAAATTGGAGGGTGAGTTCCCCACGAGCACCCCATCCTCCACAAAAAAATTTAGGTCATTCCACTTTTCTTTGCCATTTTTTCCAATTCACTCTCTCTGCCCCTAGCAATCTGCCTCCTGTGCAGATCTGTGTTCCAACAGCCTAGTTCTTCCCCTGTTTGACCCCCTTCCCAATTTCAGAACGAGTTGAAATTTGGATTGGAAGTTCTATCCATCAAACCACCATTCCACAAATTTTTCCACGAATTTAGGAGTTCTTTTTCCTCACATAAAAATCTCTGTAAAATCTCATTTTTGTTCTGTCCTGTGCAGTCCAGATCCGACCCCTCTCCACCAAAAAATACATTTCCCCTATCAAACCACCTTAGAAAATCACAAAAAAACTACCCTCGTGTTCCTTACTTCTCCCTCCATCTCCCATAAAAATCCAAACTCCCAGATCCGCCGTTGTCACTCCGGTCAAACCCCCTTCTCAGGCAGATCCAAATCTATCATGCATGTACTAAACCTGTAAGCCAGTCTGTTCTAAATTCAACCACGGAAACTACAGAGGCAAGAAAATTCCTGTAACAGCTTGGGTTCGTAGATCTCTGAAAGGGCTTTCCAACGGCGCTAGTTTTACATCTATCCGACGTCGGGGTTGATCGCAGCAGGCGTTCTCGCCGGGTCGCGTAGTGCTAAAACTCCACCACAGGTCCGTGGACAGCAAGCAGTCGGGTCTCCAACTAGGGTCGCCTCGCCTTTCACAAGGCGAACCAGCATGTCCCCCTCCTAGGGATCGCCCCTCCAGGAGCCCCCGCCGCCGTGGTACCTCTCCCATCCCGATCGGCCCTCCGGCCAGGATGTGGACCCCACGTTTCTCGGCACGCGTTACCGCCGAAGCTGCCCGAATTGCCACCCGTCAACTCGAGTTCGATACTCCCGGCGTCATTGTAGCCCTTTACCTTCCTGGGTGGAGTAGGCATTAATATTCATTGCTGTAATTTAATTATTTACTGTACCAGGAGTACAAAGTTCGGCCGGGGTCATCTTCCCCACGCCCGGAGTGTGGAGGTATCGTGTCCACTCCCCTCTTCGGCATTTGCTTATTTCGTATATTTCATATGCCGCTGCAAGTGATAGGATAACTAGCTCGTTATATTATTTCAATCACCACTGCGAGAGAGTGAGTGTGACCCGTCCCGTGACTCAATTCGAGTACACGTGGAAAAGCCGATACCCGAGACTCATTGCTGGTTTCTCAACCGCGCAGATCCGCACGCTTCCCTCGCATAGGGACGTCCGCGAGCTAGAGTCCAAGGTTCGCGTGTCCGTCCTACATCAAATTGGTATCAGAGCATAAGGTTGAGTCTAGGGTAGTTTTGTCTTAGGTTGCATTTCACCCTTTACCCGGTATATCAAAAGGTGTTCCCGGAATGATAGGTTACGCCTATCGGGAAGGTAGCACACTTGCGTGAGTGTGATCTTCGGATCAAACCTCCGCCACGTACTGGATACTGGTTGAGTCTAGGTTTGTAGCTGAGTCTGCATTCCAACTTTGCATTATTATTTAGGGTCGTGTCTAGTGTCTTGTCACCAAGTGTCAGCATGGCCATCCTATAGCTCTCCCGCGTTCCATGGATCCCGAAAAGCCCACGTCATATGAATGGTGGCGACACACTCAAGGATGGGGAACCCAATCCTACCACCTCCGTAGGCCCGAAGGCCCGGACTTCTATGGCTCCAAAGTCCCGAGCGATTACCTAGAGTGGGAAGCTGTTATGGACAAATACTTTGATTGTTACATTATGTCCGATGCCATGCAAGTCGACTTTCCCACAAGATGGCTTTTTTATGAAGCCGCCGAAAAATGGAGGGACATAGAATGCTTGAGGGAAATTAGGAGGCAATGGCCTATAGAGTCTTGGCGTGAGATGAAGGGCGAGCTTAGAAGGATCTACCTACCCGGCCAAATCACCTCCAACCGACCCCACCCAGTCATCTCCACCCAAGTGGGTCATAGTCGGAGGCCAAGAGCCTCGTGCGTAGATGAGCCTAGAGCCAACACTAAGCCAATTGAACATGAGCAAACCCACCATGATGCCCCTAGTCCAAACCGCACCTTAGACGATTTTGTGCAAATGTTTATGGATCGGATGGATAGGAGGGATAGGATGTTAGCACGACTCCTGCCCGAGACTAAGGAGATAGTAGCCGGTAGTCTGAACCCGGTGCTGTCTACCGAATCCCCAATTCCTCTTCCCATCATGGAGAACGTCCCCTCCCCATCCGAGGGAGATGTTTTACGCCGAGAAGGGCAACCCCAAGGACCTCTTCCTCTTAGGGAGGACATTCCTACCCCACCCATGAGAGCTCCATTGACACCACCCTCACCTTCCGATCTTTATTTGGAGCCACCTCAGCCGGAGCCACCCGTACTTCTAACGGGGAAGCTACTCATCGCCAAGCCACTACTTAGTTGGCTCAAGATAGGCTTGGTCCATAGGACACCGTGCTACCCATCCATGGACCTTGCACTACAAGTAGTGCCCGTCAACTCCTTCCACATAACGTTCTGGTCTAGTCACCATATAGATACCTTGAAAGATCTGATCAAGGGATTAGACTGGCAATGGAAGTTGACGCACCTGTTGGCCACAGGTTTCTACCAATCCACGAGTCGTAGCTTCACGCATCCCACGTTGGGGTCCATTACCTCCGTGTACACCGTGGGTCATGTCACCACAGAGGTTCTTTTGTTCCTCCCCATGCCGACCGAACCTAACTACATTCCCGACCTTTATCCCAAGGGAGGAGCCATATCTTCTAATTGAGGCCACCGTCCCATTTACCACAATGAATGAAGGTGACCCTCCACACCTTCAAGAATTCCAAACATGGGACTGTGTCATGAGGGAACCCATATCAAGGGGTCACATATTCTTTGATCCCTTCAACCCCTTCCTTAGTGAGCCTCATGACCCACCACTTCCTTTCTACTTTGTCAGGGAAGTCCCCTACCCCACCCCTCCCACTCGGGCCAGTCAACCTACACTCAGTCAGGAGCCCGTTCATTGGCAAGAGATACGCATATAGGGGTGATGAAGAAGGTAGTTTTAGTTCTCCTGGCCCTCCCACACCCAAGTCCAATGGGAAGTCATTGTCGAACTGGTTCATACTTGGATGTCTAGGAGTCCCCCATGCCACTAACCTCCGGTTACGTCAAATGCATGCGAGTCACACATTCGGATGTCCTGGTCCACCATTGCATGGGTATGCATAGCATTAGGACTGACTAGGATATAGAGTGTGCTTTTTCTTTTATTTGGTTAGATTCTGCATGCATCAAGTCTAGTCGGTCTATGTAAGCTCGCGATGTCAGTCCCTTTCGAGTGTGAGGCAAGTCAGATCTAATGCGTACGTGTAGACTTGCTGGAATTTGGGATCGGCTCTACTTTAATGTCTCGGATCCAGTCACATAAAGGGACCCAGCGGTGATTCCTAGTGAGTCATTGAGCCGTCTCCTTCCATTGAGAGTGACCCCACCCCGGAGTGTCCACCACTAGCCTCATTCCCACAGTAGCATGCGCATATCGAATATATACGGGATGAGCAGGTGACGATTACTTGGAGTGGAGCGTACGCCACGCTTCCAGGTCAGTGACAGATCCGCCGGAGCCACACAAGCAGCCGCACCCCTTACTCGACGGGGTCGAGTTCTTCCCACCCGGGGAGAATTGATGGGAATCAACACCGGACACTAACAATTTTATTTTACATTTCTATCTTTTTGTTTGTATTTATACCCTTGGCTAATTGGGTCTACAATTGTAAGGCATTATAAGCCAAAGGGTTAGTCTTTAAAGTCTTTGGGTTTCTATGTAAATTGCCAGTGGGTCCAGCAAGGTCCCCCACCCTCTTTCCCATTGATCCACCTAGGTTCTAGGGCCCATGTGGGGCTGGTTCAAAGTCCAAGATTAGACTTAGACCAAGGGGGGACAAGGAAGGAAGAAAGTCCAAGTTGGAGTCCCCTTAGTCAAGGGGGTGCCCCCCTTATAATATAGTTTATTCCATGTTGTATTTTTATTTAATTTGGTCATTTGGACACATGGGGGAAGAAAATGTTAACCCTAGTTTATCCCTTCCTAACCCTAGATCTGAGGGTAAGTTTGGTGTTTTTTACATTTCTATATAACCCTTTTTATTTATACCCTTGGCTAATTGGGTCTGCAATTATAAGGCATTATAAGCCAAAGGGTTAGTCTTTAAAGTCTTTAGGTTTCTATGTAAATTGCCAATGGGTCCAGCAGGGTCCCCCACCCTCTTTCCCATTGGTCCACCTAGGTTCTAGGGCCCATGTGGGGTTGGTTCAAAGTCCAAGATTGGACTTGGACCAAGAGGGGACAAGGAAGGAACAAAGTCCAACTTAGACTCTCCTTAGTCAAGGGGGTGCCCCCCTTATAATATAGTTTATTCCATGTTATATTTTTATTTAATTTGGCCATTTGACCACATGGGGGAAGAAGATGCTATCCCTAATGTACCCTTGCCTAACCCTAGATCTGAGGGTAGGCTTGGTCTTTTTTACATTTCTATATAACCCTTGTAATTAGCTATTTTCATAGAATGAATGAAAGAAAAGATTGGAAATTGCTCCAAGCCCAAGGGCGCCCCTCCTCTCTCCCCTCTCTTGCAGCTGGATTGCTGTGTTTCTAGGGTGGATTCCCTACAAAACTTGGTGGATTCCAAGTGATCTCTCCTCCCCGGAGTGTGAAGCTCCGCCGCCGCCGCCATCGAGCCGCCATCGCTCCGCCACCGCCTCTCTCACGCCCCGAACCGATATCAGCGGGAAGCGATGCTCGAAACGTGGCAGTTAACAGTCATGATAATAAGAGCGGAAGATAAATAACCACAATTAAACACAAGGATGCCATAAACACACGTTAAAAATACGAGCTCTTATTAATATTTAAAAGTATAATTTTGACCCACTATTACAATATTAGATTCAAATTAAAGGAGGAAAGAACAAAAGGAAATAACCAGACTCACGACACTAACTAGACTCAATAAGATAAAAAGATAGACTCCAAACTCTAGGTTCCAGGTTCACTCGATCACACTGATTTGATTCCCATTTGCAACGTACCGTTTACCGCATTACCTGAAAAGGATTGGAAGTAGGGGTGAGCAAGAAGCTCAGTAGGAATTATACTCTATCATCAGGCATGGTTTAAGTGATTAACCAATTAATGAATATGCATGATTAACGTGATAAAATAAGCAGAACTAAATAATCACTAAGATAGAAAGAGTAACGCTAATTAAAATGGAAGAAATAGTTGCATGCCCAGATATCAAGCAAGATTAACAAGATTTTCTAGTGAATGGTCATTTGCAGTCAATTTCAAGTCATGTCAAGTAAGCAAGCAAGCAAGTACTTCATAATTTAAGCATGAATAATAATAATAAGTTTCACGAGAATGTGGAATGTCGTAGACCCAACACGCTAGATAGTATCGGTGCCAAATGCCACACCTAATCATTCACCTCCCGGGGGATCAAGTACTTTTCGGGTGCTCCTCCCAGGACCAGACTGGGCCCTTCATTTGTTTGCCTTGGCATTGATTTCTTTTTGGATCGTAGATCCCACGAGACTAGACATCCACAATATTTAATGGCCAAGGGTTCCAAGGTCAAGTTCATGTAGTCAAGGTAAAGAACATAAGAATAATGATTCTTTAAGAGTCCAAACAATAAGCTCCATAATCGAGAGGAATAATTGTCCCAAAGGACTATAATTAATGATCAATAGATCTAACAATAGGTAAATTCACAAAATACCATAGCCTACATTGGCTTGGTTAGCTCACACGATTCGAAATTCATGAAATAACCACTTTTCAGAAAACTGTCATATAAACGGTCAGACAAGGGCCGCTCAAGGGTATATACGGTTAATATTGAGCCACGCATGTCCAGAAGACATTAAAACCCATAAACAAGATATACGGTCCATACAGGGCCATATTAAAGATATGTGGTCGTTATAGGGCCGCCTATAAGGATATGCGGTCCACTACTGGCCGCACATGCCTCTCTTAGCCCAATTCGATCCAAGACTTAAAAACCAGCAGTTCAATCACGTAAATCGATGTTCTGGTGGTTCATTAGGTTCATAACAAGGGTATAAAGAAATCTCGAGATGATGGTAAGTTCACCGGATGAAGTTTCCGGTGATAAGTTCAAAGTTAACGCAACTTAAAGGGGCTAATGACTTACTAGAAGTCCGCAATTTGGTCAACATTCTACTGGAATAGAATTGTTATCCAGCAACTAAAAGTTCATGATAAACCTAATTTCCATGTTAAATCATCAAGGATTAAGTTTTACATTTAATGTATTTGCCAAAAAGATGAATCAAGATGATAAGATAATGAACAAGATCGTGTAGGAATGAACAACATGCAATTAACAGAAATTTAGTTACATAATTAACCACTAATCATGTGGGTTTCTAATTAACCATTGTGTGCGTTGAAGTGGAAATAGTAATCGGAATGGTTTATACACTTGGATTGAGTGCAGGGACCATTGTTCTTCAATTTTGGATTGAGGAACACCGGGCTTAATTTGAGATCATAGGGTTGCATGCATGGGTCATTGGTTCCTCAAAATATGGTTTTCAATTGGACTAGGTTGAATGGGTCGATCCCCTCACGGTCCGGATCGATCCTCGGGTCGAAAACACGTAAATCGGGTCTTACAGCATATGGGTCGACCCCTGAAAAATCCAGGGATCTGCCTGCGTGTGGGTCGACCCCTGGGGTCGACCCCAGCAAGACAGACTGCTGTCTGCTGAATGGGTCGACCCCCACAAATTCTGCCTTATGGGTCGACCCCATGGGTCGACCCCCACCTGTCCACTGTATGGGTCGACCCCATGGGTCGACCCCCGCGCGCTGCTGTATGGGTCGACCCCATGGGTCGACCCTCGAGCAGACAGGTTCTGCTTGAGAATGGGTCGACCCCTGCATTCACAGAACCGAACGTGACTTCCGTAAACCAACTAATCTCACCCAATTGAGGTCTAATTGGGCTGAGATCTTAACCCCATGCTCCTGGGTTCTTGATGGACATACTAGGGTCATAATACAAGGGTTTGAAACATAAAATTCACCAGAAAATCAATCGAATTCACAACCTATCTAGGAAGAACACTTAAAAACCTAGTTTTAGCATGCTTCTAATCAAACATGAAATTCTCTAAGCATGGTCTATAAAAATTGGGGCTTTATATATCAAAAGAAAGAGGACTTGATGCTGAACATTTTGATATATTACTTGCGATTTGAGCCCGAGAGAACCTACCTCAATCAGAGAAGAAAGGAAAAAGAAAGGAGGAGGAACGGACGCCGACACGTCACCACTAAACTCCCGAGATCTCCCTATATCGATCTCCACTGCAACCGCCGCTGCTACCAAAGGATTCTAGGGTTGCATAGCTTCATTTTTATAGCTCATACACCTTCTGGAGCCTTCGGTGCTGGGAGAATTCGTCGAAACAAGTTGATTGTTTAAAAACGGCGCCGAAATGTTTGACCTAGCCAAAGCTCGGCCGACACCACGTTTTAGGGCTAGGGTTTCGATCAATTAACAGAGGGGAAATGATCCTTAGATCGTGGCCTTCCATTTGCCACCGATTTGGGGTTATTTGGTTGAGTATTAAGCTCTAATTTCGCGTTTTAAGTTAAGGTTAGGTAAGAGTTAGGTAAGTGTGCATTTTTGACTTAATCCACTAATTAGACCTAATTACGAATTTTTGCTGGGTCGACCACAGAAGACAAAGTTGTTAAATAAATGGTCATTAACCCAATTACCATTTTTCTAGATTTTTATAAGGTAGTCGAAATTTCACTAGTTCTATTTACTAAGTAATTAAATATTAAATTCCAAAATTCATTTATCTCAATTAAAAATTCATTTATTTTAATTAAATTTTAGATTTTTAAAATCGAGGTATTACACCCTCTCCCACTTTAAGGAATTTGGTCCCCAAATTCATCGGGTATTACCAATTATGTGAATGTTTGAACTAAGATGATCTTATTTATCAAAATAACATGTTAATCATACAACTAATGAAGAAAGAAATTAGCTATAGTTATGGATAAAAGAGAACGATACCATATATAATTCTTCATTCGTTAGAAGTTGGTTCCGATTCTTCTTGTAGTTTTACTAGTGGAGGTAACTTAGGACAGTTAGCCATTGTATGATCCTAATCTCCGTAACGCAGACACGCTCCGTTCCTTCGCCAGCACTCCTTCGCGAGATGACCAAGTTTGTGACAGTATAAACATTTCTTTTGCGTAATACTACTCTTCTTCTTATTATTACTTTGGGTTTCCTTACGACGGACTTGCCAGCCTCTAGCGGAACCGAATCTTAGCTTACCCATGGAACCACTCGGTTTCATTTTAAGAATGGCTTAGAGACCTGCAAGATAGTTATATGGTTAACTTTTTCATTACCCTTACGCGTAACACAATGCAATCTTGCATATATTTTATTACTTAACCCAAGATATTACCCAATCTCACCAGGTGACAAGGGATGACAAGGGTCTTAAGACTTAGGGTAACCTATACTCTTGGACAAAATCCAAGGACTCGGGCAAGGAGGCTCTGATACCACCTCTGTCACGCCCTGAACCAATAGCAGCGGGAAGCGATGCTCGGAACGTGGCAGTTAACAGTCATGATAACAAGAGCGGAAGATAAATAACCACAATTAAACACAAGGAGGCCATAAACACACGTTGAAAATACGAGCTCTTATTAATATTTAAAAGTATAATTTTGACCCACTCTTACAATATTAGATTCAAATTAAAGGAGGAAAGAATAAAAAGAAATAACCAGACTCACGACACTAGCTAGACTCAAGAAGATAAAAAGATAGACTCCAAACTCTAGGTTCCAGGTTCACTCGATCACACTGATCTGATTCCCATTTGCAACGTACCGTTTACCGCATTACCTGAAAAGGATTGGAAGTAGGGGTGAGCAAGAAGCTCAGTAAGAATTATACTCTATCATCAGGCATGGTTTAAGTGATTAACCAATTAATGAATATGCATGATTAACGTGATAAAATAAGCAGAACTAAATAATCACTAAGATAGAAAGAGTAATGCTAATTAAAATGGAAGAAATAGTTGCATGCCGAGATATCAAGCAAGATTAACAAGATTTTCTAGTGAATGGCCATTTGCAGTCAATTTCAAGTCATGTCAAGTAAGCAAGCAAGCAAGTACTTCATACTTTAAGCATGAATAATAATAATAAGTTTCACGAGAATGTGGAATGTCGTAGACCCAACACGCTAGATAGTATCGGTGCCAAATGCCACACCTAATCATTCACCTCCCCGGGGATCAAGTACTTTTCGGGTGCTCCTCCCAGGACCAGACTGGGCCCTTCATTTGTTTGCCTTGGCATTGATTTCTTTTTGGATCGTAGATCCCACGAGACTAGACATCCATAATATTTAATGGCCAAGGGTTCCAAGGTCAAGTTCATGTAGTTAAGGTAAAGAACATAAGAATAATGATTCTTTAAGAGTCCAAACAATAAGCTCCATAATCGAGAGGAATAATTGTCCCAAAGGACTATAATTAATGATCAAAAGATCTAACAATAGATAAATTCATAAAATACCATAGCCTACATTGGCTTGGTTAGCTCACACGATTCGAAATTCATGAAATAACCACTTTTCAGAAAACTGTCATATAAACGGTCAGACAAGGGTCGCTCAAGGGAATATACGGTTAATATTGAGCCGCGCATGTCCAGAAGATATTAAGACCCATGAACAAGATATACGGTCCATACATGGCCATATTAAAGATATGCGGTCGTTATAGGGCCGCCTATAAGGATATGCGGTCCACTACTGACCGCACATGCCTCTCTTAGCCCAATTCGATCCAAGACTTAAAAACTATCGGTTCAATCACGTAAATCGATGTTCTGGTGGTTCATTAGGTTCATAACAAGGGTATAAAGAAATCTCGAGATGATGGTAAGTTCGCCGGATGGAGTTTTCGGTGATAAGTTCAAAGTTAACGCAACTTAAAGGGGCTAATGACTTACTAGAAGTCCGTAATTTGGTCAACGTTCTACTGGAATAGAATTGTTATCCAGCAACTAAAAGTTCATGAAAATCATCAAGGATTAAGTTTTACATTTAATGTATTTGCCAAAAAGATGAATCAAGATGATAAGATAATGAACAAGATCGTGTAGGAATGAACAACATGCAATTAATAGAAATTTAGTTACATAATTAACCACTAATCATGTGGGTTTCTAATTAACCATTATGTGCGTTGAAGTGGAAATAGTAATCGGAATGGTTTATACACTTGGATTGAGTGCAGGGACCATTGTTCTTCAATTTTGGATTGAGGAACACCGGGCTTAATTTGAGATCATAGGGTTGCATGCATGGGTCATTGGTTCCTCAAAATATGGTTTTCAATTGGACTAGGTTGAATGGGTCGATCCCCTCACGGTCCGGATCGATCCTCGGGTCGAAAACACGTAAACCGGGTCTTACAGCATATGGGTCGACCCCTTGGGTCGACCCCTGAAAAATCCAGGGATCTGCCTGCGTGTGGGTCGACCCCTAGGGTCGACCCCAGCAAGACAAACTGCTGTCTGCTGAATGGGTCGACCCCCACAAATTCTGCCTTATGGGTCGACCCCATGGGTCGACCCCCACCTGCCCGCTGTATGGGTCGACCCATGGGGTCGACCCCCGCGCGCTGCTGTATGGGTCGACCCTCGGGCAGACAGGTTCTGCTTGAGAATGCATTCACAGAACCGAACGTGACTTCCGTAAACCAACTAATCTCACCCAATTGGGGTCTAATTGGGCTGAGATCTTAACCCCATGCTCCTGGGTTCTTGATGGACATACTAGGGTCATAATACAAGGGTTTGTAACATGAAATTCACCGGAAAATCAATCAAATTCACAACCTATCTAGGAAGAACACTTAAAGACCTAGTTTTAGCATGCTTCTAATCAAACATGAAATTCTCTAAGCATGGTCTATAAAAATTGGGACTTTATATATCAAAAGAAAGAGGACTGGATGCTGAACATTTTGATATATTACTTGCGGTTTGAGCCCGAGAGAACCTACCTCAATCAGAGAAGAAAGGAAGAAGAAAGGAGGAAGAACGGACGCCGACACGTCACCACTAAACTCCCGAGATCTCCCTAGATCGATCTCCACTGCAACCGCCGCTGCTACCAAAGGATTCTAGGGCTGCATAGCTTCATTTTTATAGCTCATACACCTTCTGGAGCCTTCGGTGCTGGGAGAATTCGTCGAAACAAGTTGATTGTTTGAAAACGGCGCCGAAATGTTTGACCTAGCCAAAGCTCGGCCGACACCACGTTTTAGGGCTAGGGTTTCGATCAATTAACAGAGGGTAAATGATCCTTAGATCGTGACCTTCCATTTGCCACCGATTTGGGGTTATTTGGTTGAGTATTAAGCTCTAATTTCGCGTTTTAAGTTAAGATTAGGTAAGAGTTAGGTAAGTGTGCATTTTTGACTTAATCCACTAATTAGACCTAATTACGGATTTTTTCTGGGTCGACCACAAAAGATAAAGTTGTTAAATAAATGGTCATTAACCTAATTACCATTTTTATAGATTTTTATAAGGTAGTCAAAATTTCACTAGTTCTATTTACTAAGGAATTAAATATTAAATTCTGAAATTCATTTATCTCAATTAAAAATACATTTATTTCAATTAAATTTCAGATTTTTAAAATCGGGGTATTACAGCCTCGCCGTCGCAGATTTGTCCATTGCTGGACAGAAGCATAGTGCTTGATTTTTTGCGCTCAATCAGGAGCTCAGATCGTGCTGAAAATTAGAGGGTGAGTTCCCCACGACCACCCCATCCTCCACAAAAAAATTTAGGTCATTCCACTTTTCTTTGCCATTTTTTCCAATTCACTCTCTCTGCCCCTAGCAATCTGCCTCCTGTGTAGATCTGTGTTCTAGCAGCCTAGTTCTTCCTCTGTTCGACCCCCTTCCCAATTTCAGAACGAGCTGAAATTTGGATTGGAAGTTCTGTCCATCAAATCACCATTCCACAAATTTTTCCACGAATTTAGGAGTTCTTTTTCCTCACATAAAAATCTCTGCAATATCCCATTTCTGTTCTGCCATGTGCAGTCCAGATCCGCGCCCTCTCCACCAAAAAATCCATTTCCCCTGTCAAACCACCTCAGAAAATTACAAAAAAACTACCCTCGTGTTCCTTACTTCTCTCTCCATCTCCCATAAAAATCTCAACTCCCATTGCCTCCGTTCTCACTCCGGTCAAACCCCCTTCTTAGGCAGATCTAAATTTGTCCTGCATGTACTAAAATTGTAAGCCAGCATGTTCTAAATTCAACCACGGAAACTACAGAGGCAGGAAAATTCCTTTAACAGCTTGGGTTCGTAGATCTCTGAAAGGGCTTTCCAACGGCGCAAGTCTCGTGTCGATCTGACGTCGGGGTTGCTCGCAGCAGGCCTTCTCGCCGGGTCGCATAGTGCTAAAACTGCACCATAGGTCCGTGGACAGCAAGCAGTCGGGTCTCCGACTAGGGCCGCCTCGCCTTCCACAAGGCGAACCAGCGCCTCCCCCTCCTAGGGATCGCCCCTCCAGAAGCCCCCGCCACCGTGGTACCTCTCCCAGCCCGATCGGCCCTCCGGCCAGGACGTGGACCCCACGTTTGTCGGCACGCATTACCGCCGGAGCTGTCCGAATTGCCGCCCGTCAACCCGAGTTCGATACTCCCAGTGTCATTGTAGCCCTTTACCTCCCTGCGTGGAGTGGGCAATAATATTCATTGCTGTAATTTAATTATTTACTGTACCGGGAGTACGAAGTTCGGCCGGGGTCGTCTTCCCCACGCCCGGAGCGTGGAGGTATCGTGTCCACTCCCCTCTTCGGCATTTGCTTATGTCGTATATTTCATATGCCGCTGCAAGTGATAGGATAACTAGCTCGTTATATTATTTCAATCACCGCTGCGAGAGAGTGAGTGTGACCCGTCCCGTGACTCAATCCGAGTACACGCGAAAAAGCCGATACCCGAGACTCATTGCCGGTTTCTCAACCGCGCAGATCCGCACGCTTCCCTCTCATAGGGACGTCCGTGAGCTAGACTCCCAGGCTCGCGTGTCCGTCCAGCATCAGAATACTACTCGATATAATGGCACTCCCCGGCCACCTCACAACATGGTCACTGCCCTCATAGAACGTCCAAGACATCCACAGGATTGCGGGCAACCACAAGGTCAAGCCAAGACAATTGGAGGCCAAACAATAGGAAAACAAGGCTCTGGGAAGGAAACGGTCATATGCCAGGCCTCTAGGTAAGCCAAGCAGTCAGCCAAAGAGTCGTTACCCTCACACAGAGAACACAGACACCGGACGGTCAAGAAGGGCCGCACCAACATATAAACGGTCTATTCATAGGCCGTCTCATTGAGCTAAGCGGTCTAAGACATGGCCGCTTCACTCAGAGACTCAAAGGGATAAAACTCCAAAAGCATAGAGGCATGCGGTCTATCGCAGGGCCGCATGGAGACCTAAGCGGTCATGGACGTGACCGCTTGACCCAGTCAACCCCCAAACTGACATAAACCAGTCAACGAGCTAAGCGGTCACCCAAAGGGCCGCTGGAGTGCTAAACGGTCGAAGCTAGGATCGCTAGCCTGAACCGACACAAAAACCCGTTGAACCGACATAACGAAGCCTAGCGGTCATCCACTGAACCGCCAGGGCTAGCCTTGCGATCTATCGCGTGACCGCTTGGCCAAATCGACATACACTCACGATCCAAACGGTCTCCAATAGACCATTTCACAAGGCTTAGCGGTCTCCCAATGGACCGCTAGCCAACCCAAACGGTCTACCCCATGACCGCTTAGACTCTAACCGACATCGAATCGACAGAACCTAAACGGTCATGACTGGACCGCTAAGGGAATCCAAACGGTCTCTGGTACGACCGCTTAGGCGTCACGGCGGGAAAAATATGGGAATGGCCAAGTCCGGTCGTTCCACGCCCCGTTCGCTTCTAAACGAAAGGGAAACAACCCTAATGACCAAATAAACCTTCCACATACCAGAAGGGCTCCAAACGACACCAAAAATATAAGAAACGGGCGATTCTACCGAATCGACCCAAAGTGAGTCACATGGGTTCCCGGGCTCACACCGTCCCAAATGACCACCAATCGCAATGAAACCAAGGGAAATGGAACACTGACATGCCAGGGGTTCAAATGAAACTAATCTGGCAAGAAACCGTCGCCGAAGGAGGCGAACTCATCTCACACCCCCCGAACATGCTTTTGCCCAAAACGAATCCAAACCCGCTCATACGCGCACCGTTCGGCTCCAAATCGCGAGGAAACGCAGAAGAAGAGTAGGGCGTCCATCTCCCTACCTCCACTGAAGTTCTAGCGCGCCGAAGCGACTGAACCATTCCGAAAACCATCACACGAGCTCAACCATCAGCTTTGAATCCACCGAACGGGATCGCGCCAACACCACGCTCCATCCGTCACACCATCACGCGCCAGGTCAACTCCACAACGTCCCTGCCTCGCCCAACTCGCCACGGTCGCACGCCCCGTGGAGAGAGGAGAAGAGAGGAGAGAGAACGAGAGGGAGAGAGTGAGCGTGAGAATGAGAGAGAGGAGAGAGGGTGGAGAGATTAAAAGAAAGGGAAAATAGAATGTTTCTAATTTTCGTGAAATCTGATTTTTGGCCCAAAAATGCCCTAATTCAGAAAAATACAGAAAAATAGTCAAAACGATCCTCGGAAAGAATGCAACGCAACTGTAGCGTCCTCGAGTCGATGAACTCAATAATAAACTCTCTATTGGGTTCCGTAACTTGTACGGGAGAAAAACCCACGCGGATCGTAAAACACAACTCAGGACCCACAAAAGCAATCCGAAAGCTCTCCGATAAAGATCCGAAAGACTCAGGATCTTACAGTCCTCCCCCCCTTACAGGAATTTCGTCCTCAAAATTAAAGGAACTAGCAAGAAGAAGCAGGGAAATACAAACCCAAACATTGGCTACGCTCTCCAAGCATCAGCCAACACCAACACTTAGAACACGGAAACACAAATCATGAAAAACACAATTCAGAGGAACACTGCCAGGCCACAATCACAGGTACACGCTCTGGATCTCAAGACAAATTGATCCAAAGAACAAGCACGGCACCCAAGTGAACACAAGTCTGACACCTCCGAAACAAGGCAACGTCGCTTCCGTCTCACCGGGAAAGGAGACATGACCCATGCCACGAAAACAGCTATCAGTAAAACACTCGGCAAACACAACAAGCATCAGCTTAAACAAGGAAACACAGTCCTCTCAGCTGACAGCTCGACAACATCGGCTTCCGTGCCAAAAATAATAAAACTGGCACGTAGAACGTCAACGACAGCACTGGATCATGAGCACAATCAAGTCAGTCCTCACTCAGACATTACATCTAATTCGAGTTGCATGCCAACTCTATCATGACAGAAGAGTACAGCAAAACCAACTGACAAGGCCTCGGTCCACACAATGCCAAATCAGACTCACAGAGAACTCCTCCAAAGCTGAACACAACCACCACCACCAACAACAACAACACTTGCAGAATCCCGGCTCCGTTCTCAACATAGAATCACGGGACACAACTGCAAGCTGGGTCACATCAAGGTACAATTACAGCTGAACACACGACTACAATGTACTAGCCATGCAACGAGCAGCTTACCAATAAGGACCCACAACAACAACAACAATAACCTTGGGGAATGCATCTCAAGGACCACGATCACGTCCCGAGAGCACAACGTCCAAGAAAAGTTACAGAGAAAGGAAAGGGCATTCAATCAGCAAATATGCCAACAGATTCCCCTAATCCTCACACATGCCAGTGCCAACAGCCATAATGCCTCCAGCAATGGCACGGCAACCAACAACATCAAGGCACAAATTGCCAAGACGAAGATACACCGAGGAAATAAACCTCTCGGTCGGCCAGAATCTTCCAACCAACGATCCTCGACCTGTGGGTTATAAGCCCACACGCTTCCGCTGCGCACTCATACAATGCACACAGGCATCAAAAACAACTCGGCATCCGCATCTCAACACACACTTGGCGCCATCGCAATATACAAACTATAATATAACATGCCTCGAGCACCGATCCTGCTAACAGCCGATCACAAGTCGCCAAAGTGCATACTATGAAGAGCATCAGCTTCAGCACAAAGCACAAAGGAACGCTAATCTCAGCTTATCCTCATGTCCTGGAGCGATTACTGAACCTTCAAAGCATAACAGCCGCCAAACACGGCACATCGAACACGGTGCACAATGGCTCCCAAACACAAAATCTGGGTCCAAAGCCAAGCAACCGTAGAAAAAAGGCAAATTAGGTTCAGAATTAATACTGTCCACACTTAAGCAGACACAGGACAAAGGCTTCACCAAGACAGCACTTCCAAGGCTTACCTCAAAAAAATGCCACCAAACAAAAGGAGAAGAATCAAGCTCGACCAACAGTAGCTCACCAGGAAGGAAAATCCTAGGTTCGCCCGAGCATTCTTCCAAACAAGGCATCTAATCAAACACCTCGACACAAGCTTAACACCTCAGGGGCTGAACAAATCTCAGACTAGGACGACCAAAGCAACATAAGAATGTGCACGGCCATCACACCAATGATAAAGTCATCAGCCACCTGAACGAATTACAGAAACATCGCAAACACCGCACCACAGATTCACGCTTGCCGACGAAATCTACCAAGTACAGCATAACCGAGATAGACACCATAACAAAAGAAGAGCACTCCGTCATATCCTGACGAGCGCAAAACCATCTCGCACAGTGCCAATACAGCACTATAAGACCACTAACGGAAACAAAGCGATAAACAATCACAAAACTAATGCCAGCTGCCGACTGTACTAGACCTTAAGGACTCTGAATACTGCGATATTTCAAATTCCCATGTACCTTCACACAACATAGCTCTGATACCAACTGTGACGACCCAGGCTCCGGATACCGGGTAAACCCGATAACACTGGGATCCTGCGAGGCCTCCCAAGAGCGGTAAAGTTCCGAAGGGATAAAAAGGTGTGTGTGGAGTACATTGAAGTCCCAGATAAAGCAGTAAGCAATTAATATTTCATTGATCATGTTGGCTAAAGTAGCAGAAATAAAATTATTTTTTAATTAACAATTTAAATTAACAGAGTCCAGTCCAAATTAAAGACAAGTATAGTCCAACAGAAAGGAAAACGTACACTGAAGTCGGGGGAAGCCCGACGCCGGTAACGCTGGCAACTACGAACTGACGCACCGCGTCACGAACCACAAGGAAGACGAGCGACCACACCTGAAAAGCAGGGGTGAGCCTCGTGTCACTGGCTCAGTAGGGGTCACTCGGATCCCCACTGGAAACAACGCAGTAACACGCTAAACAGCGCTAAATAGTAAAATAGGAAAAATAAAAGTAATAGCAGTACTAACTACAACTGTAAAGCTATAAAAGTAGGAGTAAGAACAACTAAAGGAAAGAGTAAAGCCGTACTAACCAGAAACACGGTAGCCGATCAAACCACGGCTCTCTAAGCTACTCCAAACAGCAACATAAAGGCGAATCCCGATCTCACCAAGTCGGGCATTACCGATCCATCGACCAAGCACAAGCTCCATAGCTGAAGCCTACCAAGACAGGTAAAAAGCTCTATAAAAGACCTACACGGTCAAAGGCATGAACATACACGAGCTCACGTCATGTACGCTACACAAGACTGGACCTCGAGTCAAGCCATGCACAGGCTACTCAGAAACCAATGACGAAAACACGCGTCACGAGAGTTATGTGTCAAGTGACAGAAGCACCTCCTTACTAGAAGAACAGCCAGATGCGTCCACTGACGTCTTACATTGCGTCTCAAGTGTCTCGTACTCATATAGAACGGCGGTAACTGAGACGCTCACAAAACCAAGTACGAGGAACAACGGTACAAAGTACTAGGAGCAACGGTACCACAGTACTAAGGATAAGGTACCACAGTAACGAGTGACTATTCAGGGTCACGCCCGTTGATGCTTGTGCAAACGCCCCTGACCACGTGTGCACAACATAAACTCAATGCCTTGAGCTAGGCCTCTAGCTAGTTTTCTCCCCCAGTAGGACGCTACTGTAAGGCAAGGGAGTCCACGGAAACTAGCCTAAAAACCGTATATCGGAAACCTGCCCCGCCACCACTCCCAGGTGGGCCAACACACATGAAAGCGTCATCAGGCTACGACTAGTGGAGGTTCACTAGACACAGAAACTCCAAAACATCAGTGCTGAAGTACGGAAAGGCTAAGCACGCATTGTCGCACGTACTACGAAGCACCAGACACAGGGTAGCATACCAGACTGCCACCGGACTCAGGACAGACAACTAGACCTGCTGACACACCAATCCTTGAGTCAGGAGACTCGGGTCAAGATCATCGCACAAAGCGGTAACAAGCCGTCAATCGGTCTAATCCCTAAGCCAAAGCATGATAAAATACCAATAAAGGAAACGGCATCGGATCACCTAATCCACGCCTCCGCACAACACAAACCACGGAGACCTGAGGGATCACCAAGACCCTCAAAGCACATGGACATGCAAATCGAGGTAAGATAATACCTCAAAGCATCCAAAACCATGTCTCGTTCCATACAGGATCATCGAGACATTCACGAGTCACATGTCACCCGTTGGATCTCACCGGGTTGACCAGAAACCAATTATGACTCTAAAACATCACGGAATACTACTCGATATAATGGCATTCCCCGGCCACCTCACAACATGGTCACTGCTCTCATAGGACGTCCAATACATCCACGGGATTGCGGACAACCACAAGGTCAAGCCAAGACAATTGGAGGCCAAACAATAGGAAAACAAGGCTCTGGGAAGGAAACGGTCATATGCCAGGCCGCTAGGTAAGCCAAGCAGTCAGCCAAAGAGCCGTTACCCTCACACAGAGAACACAGACACCGTGCGGTCAAGAAGGGCCGCACCAACATATAAACGGTCTATTCATAGGTCGCCTCACTGAACTAAGCGGTCTAAGACATGGCCACTTCACTCAGAGACTCAAAGGGATAAAACTCCAAAAGCATAGGGGCATGCGGTCTATCGCAGGGCCGCATGGAGACCTAAGCGATCATGGATGTGACCGCTTGACCTAGTCAACCCCCAAACCGACATAAACCAGTCAACGAGCTAAGCGGTCACCCAAAGGGCCGCTGGAGCGCTAAAAGGTCGGAGCTAGGATCGCTAGCCCGAACCGACACAAAAACCCGTTGAACCGACATAACGAAGCCTAGCGGTCATCCACTGAACCGCCAGGGCCAGCCTTGCTGTCTATCGCGTGACTGCTTGGCCAAACCGACATACACTCACGATCCAAACGGTCTCCAATAGACCATTTCACAAGGCTTAGCGGTCTCCCAATGGACCGCTAGCCAACCCAAACGGTCTATTGCACGACCGATTAGACTCTAACCGACATCGAACCGACAGAACCCAAACAGTCACGACTGGACCGCTAAGGGAATCCAAACGGTCTCTGGTACGACCGCTTAGGCGTCACGGCGGGAAAAATAGGGGAATGGCCGAATCCGACCGTTCCACGCCCCGTTCGCTTCTAAACGAAGGGGGAACAACCCTAATGACCAAATAAACCTTCCACAGACCGGAAGGGGTCCAAACGACACCAAAAACACAAGAAACAGGCGATTCTACCGAATCGACCCAAAATGAGTCACATGGGTTCCCGGGCTCACATCGGTCCCAAATGACCACCAATCGCAATGAAACCAGTGAAAATGGAACGCTGACATGCCAGGGGTTCAAATGAAACTAATCTAGTAAGAAATCGTTGCCGAAGGAGGCGAACTCGTCTCACACCCCCCGAACATGTTTTTGCCCAAAACGAAGTCAAACCCTCTCATACGCGCATCGTTCGGCTCCAAATCGTGAGGAAACGCAGAATAAGAGTAGGGCATCCATCTCCCTACCTCCACCGAAGTTCTAGCGCGCCGAAGCGACTAAACCAGGCCGAAAACCATCCCACGAGCTCAACCGTCGGCTTCGAATCCACCAAACGGGATCGCGCCAACACCACGCTCCATCCGTCACACCATCACGCGCCAGGTCAACTCCACAACGTCCCTGGCTCGCCCAACTCGTCACGGTCGCGCGCCCCGCGGAGAGAGGAGAAGAGAGGAGAGAGAATGAGAGGGAGAGAGTGAGCGTGAGAATGAGAGGGAGGAGAGAGGGTGAAGAGATTAAAAGAAACGGAAAATAGAATTGTCCTACTTTTTGTGAAATCCGATTTTTGGCCCGAAAATGCACTAATTCAGAAAAATTTAGAAAGATAGTCAAAACGATCCTCGGAAAGAATGCAATGTAACTGTAGCATCATCGAGTCGATGAACTCAATAATAAACTCTCCACTGGGTTCCGTAACTTGTACGGGAGAAAAATCCACGCGGATCGTAAAACACAACTCAGGACCCACAAAAGCGATCCGAAAGTTCTCCGATAACGATCCAAAAGACTCTGGATCTTACACGCTCTGATACCAAATTTGATGCGGAACGCGCCGACGTGCAGTGAGAAGCTTCAGTTGGAACCGACGTCGAACAGGTGGTGGGCAGGGATGTCCTGCAGCTCGGGTTGGCGGAAGCAGATCTGCCCGTTCTGACAAAATCGCCTGCCACAGTCAACTCCGACCTCAGAACTTGATGCCGTTGGCAACGGTGCGTAGCTGGCTTGTGGGAGGAGGTTCAGACCGAATGGCGCGCACTGATTCGGGGGGAAAGAGCTGGGAGGGTTCCCTCAAGCAGCCCCAGGTCGCAGATCGCATGTCGCAGGTCGCAGGTCACAGGAACTGGATGGCACGATCCGTCGAAAAGTGACGTCACGATTAGCCCCGATGTCGGATTGCGGTGGAGAGCCCTTGTTCCGAATAAGACTGGACGAAGTACCTCTCCTCTAAATATCTTGCCCGATCTCGGAGTATGTAGGGAAGGAGGGAGTTCGCAATCTAGGGATTGTCCTCGGATCGCGAGAGCACGGGCAGACGGCGTAGTCCCACGAGAATGAGCACCATGGGCAGCCCTGACGCTTGAATGACGTGAGACTGGTGGCATCACGAAGTAGACAAAAAGTTGGACAATCCACCCAAGCCTCAAGCCAAAGGGCATTGAGAGAAGGCCTAGAGGAATTTCGCAATCAGAAGGAGGTGATCTATCTCGCGCAAATGGGTAGTAGTGCGCGACTTCACGGGAAGAATTGTTGCTGACGATCCAGCACTCCGATCGACGTGAAACCAACGCTAGAACGGTCGTGACTTGAAGCAACAGCCCTGGAAAATTTACCCGGTCCAGGTTCGCACCGGATAGGCCTCGAACATCGTCGCAATTTGGTGTCATTTTTTGGGTGGACAGAACAGAGCAGTAGGGAGAGAATATGGAGATGATGGGGTGATGCTTGGAAGGAGGGGAGGTGGAGGGGCTGGGCGTCTCACCCGGCCAGAGGATATAGGTGGGAGTGTAGGTTTCGCACCCTCCCATTCATAGGGACCACCTAGGGTTTGCCTCCTCTCAAGGCACTGTCATCTCCATCTCAGAGACAAATAAATTACTATAAAATTCGCAGCTGTAATTCATCATTAATTGGAAAAGTGAGTTTACATGACAATTTATAGGAGTTAGTCTAACCCTAACCCTATTTTACCTTCCTATGACTCAAATATCCCTAGACTCACAAAATAGTGTAAAATTTGCACCAAAAATTATAAATTTTAATTTTAATCCTACCAACTCATGACTTTCAAGTAAGACTCAAATAAAATAAAAATACATAACAAAAATAAAAATGACTCTGATACAACTCTGATCGTTTGATGCCTCGATTCCCACGTCGCATCAAAAGACGAGCCTTAAACCGTCCATAAAGCGATTTGCTTTCAAGATCTCCGTAGCCACCAGGTGTGGAGCATAAGGTGCCAGACGAGAAAATTGAAGCTTGTACTCTGCCACGGACATCATACCATGTCTTAAAGAGGCAAATTATGCGGCCTTTCGCTCGCGGATATGGTCTGAGAAATATTTCTCTCGAAAGAGCTCAAGGAACTCCTCCCAAGTAATCTGGCCATTTTGAAGATGGGCCAAAGTGGCCTTCCACCATGTTTGGGCATCCTTATTAAGTTGAAATGCGGTGAGTAAGACCTTCCCTTGGTCCGAGCATTGCATGACATTAAAGATTTGGTCCATCTCATCAATCCAGTTTTCAGCTTCATCCGCATTAGAGGAACCCGAGAACCGCGGAGGATTCATACTCCGAAAGTTGCGATGTAACTCACCAGCGCCTGCCCTTATGCCAACTTGAGCCACGGTTTGGAGGGACTGGGTAAGACCCGCAATAGTTTGTTGCATAGTTTCCTAGCTTGCACGATTTGCAAAAAAACCGTGAGAATGAGGTGCCTGAGAAAATAAATAATTAGTTATTTTATTTAGAATTTTTATCTAAAGATGAATTTCTAAATAACTATCTCATCCCGGGCTCTACATGGGTTCAGAAATTTCTTTCCTAATTCATAGGTATGGATCCTTAAACCTTGGACTTAAGTTATGACATGATATTTTTCTAGGACTTACTTATGTCTAGGCTCTAATACCAACTTAACTATCACGCCCCGAGATATGCAGCGGAATTAGGTCGGGAACATGAACAGCCGGCAATACACATGAAGCTAGCAATATAATCAGAGCGCTAAACATTCACGCATAAGAAGAGGAATGCACAAGGTCATATACTCAAAATCTAACTTTTATTGAATAATAATCAAGGTTTATAACGACACTTGACTCAACTCTTTAAACTCTAGACTCAAGAAAAAGAAAATTACATAACATGATCAACTTCACCTCCTATTACAACGAAGGAACTTAGATATAACAAGACTCGTGACTAAACTAGCTACGACTTTGTAGATGATTAGAAAATCCACTAAAAAGAAATAAAGAATTAATATGGGAAAAGAAAGGGGAAAGAGGAAGAAATAGGGAGCATGCGTGGATGCTAGTAGGAGGGTGATCGCCAGAGACACACGGGCCTCAAATGAATATAACAATGAAAACAAAGGGAGGGATCGCAAAGAATACCTTAAAAGAAGCGGGGGAGATTGTGAGTGCACCTTCTCTTCCTATCAGTCGGTCGATGAAGAGAGTTTCTCTTGATTTGATTACCCTTGCAAAACAAAGAAAATAACAACCAACAAAAGACATGGAATTAGAAACCAAAGTTGTGGAGCATCAAATCCTTAATAAATGTAAACATGAAGAGCATGGAAGATGACACACCTTGTTAGTGTTGGCTTTAAACTCCTATGCAGAGGGTAAGGATAAAATGATGATGAATGCAAAAGGGAGGGTGCAAGTGTTGCATAATAGAGGATCTCAACGTGGTTGAGATGAAAACAATAATAAGAGAGGAAGAGAAATATGATGCATGCAATGCTAATGATAACAAAATAAAAGAGATAAGAGAAGGGTAAAGCTTATTGATGTTCTCCAATTGAGGGCTTCAAAGGATGTAGATCTCTAAAGGATGAAGCTTTGGGCGCATGGGAGTCTCTTCATTTGAGCCTCCGATCTAGCAGCACCTCCCCTTAGTTAATTGTAAACCATGGGAGAGAGGGGTCTTATTTATAGGGTCAAAATTTGGAGTTAATCTTATAGAAAAATAAAAAAACTAATTTTATTAGAAATTGGAAGGAGATATTTCCTTGGGCAAGTGTCCCTTCAACTTAGAAAGCCTTAGGACCCCTTTCCCAAGTTGAAAGGGAGCTTAAAATGGAGAAAGAAGGAGGTTCTGCCAAGTTCGGAACTCTGTAATAAGAATAGGCGACCACCACAATGGTCGCCAATTAAAATGGCGCCAGATCGAAGTGCAGTCAATTCTGAGCCATTTTAGGAAGAATTAGGAATTTCTAAAATTAGAAAAGAATTGGCGTCTATGGGCTGGTTAATGCCTAAAATATGGCAAGTATGAATGCTTCTTGGATCCTGGACGCGTTCAAGAATGGGCGACCGACTGAACGGACACCGTTTCTTGAATATTTTGGAAATTAAAAAATTACCAAAAATCAAAAAGAAAAAAGAAAACGCGTCCATTGGGTCAGACGCGTTCAAGGAAATTGTGTAAACTTGGTAATTATTCAAAATAGGAATTAACGGCAAGATGATGATCGCCCATTCATGATCGCGTCCACTAGATCGGACGCGTTCTCAGAAAATAGCGCCCTTTGGAAAAGGCATTAATTTAATAATTAAAATAGATAACAGAGGACGCGTCCAGTGTCCCAGAAGCGTTCAAGAAAAGATGACTTTCCAGACGGCCGCTGTTTCAATAAATATTTCATGCCAAAAATGATGGAAAAATAAGAACGCGTCCCCTATGTCGGACGCGTCTTTGAAAGAGTCGACTCCCCTAGGTTGATGCATCGGCTCAGAAGAAATGGCGGCAATTCAAAAAGGTGTTAATTCTTTTAGAAAGGAATTGGCAACCAAAAGATTGTCGCTAATTCAGAAAAGTTCTGGAAAATTGGAAAAAAGTCCCAAAAAAATCCAAAAAAATAGGGGGGAATGGGGAAAATCTAAGGGAAACTGATTGATCAAGAAAAATGAGGAAAACCACTCAAATAGGTTGATTTGAGGGTCAAATCGGGACATCACAATGCGATTGGAGATATGCTCAAAATGATGTCAATTTTGGCGTGTCTGCATGCTTCTTTTGACCATCACTCGCTCTCGCCCTCGGATCCGTCATTCGAGTAATCCGAATCCGATCCACTATAGTTTCATGAAAAAGGCTTGAAAAGTAGAGAATGAGCACACTTGTCCAGTATGTATCTTCGTATCAACATGAAGGAATATTTAAGTAATTAACTTTTTAGCTCTAGTGACAAAATAAAGAAAATGTGACAAAACACACGAATAAATCCAAAGTAGCAACAATATATGGACTATAGAGACATGAAGATTGTGAGCATGATCAAGCAAGAATAACATGGCCTTTCATGTAACAAGAATGTACTAGAATGTAACGAGAATGCACTTTCATAACCTTGATAAGGCTAAGCACTAGAAAGTCACGTAACAAGAATGTATAATTTCATGATGAGCCTCGTGGTTTTCACCTGTTTATAAAAAAAGTACTCCCAGTGCAATGCGACGCCAGTAAGCATCATACCCCATGGTTTACAGTATGTTTCCGGCCATCCGTCGAGGGGGCTAGCGTCGAGCCCTTGGACACTGTCCGTGCCCGCTCTTGCATCTTCAAGTTATAAATAAAGCTACTTCCACGAGTAATATAAAGTTTGGCCAATAATAACAAGTTCAAATAATAAGTTCCATGATAACAAATATCAAGATAAGAATGCACCAAATATGAACATGGGAGTTCAAGAACGAATTAAGGACAAGGTCATGCTACGTAAGGAATCCGACAGCTTAACGGTACATTCATTAACTTCCATAATTCATTAATAACTTATTAAATAAGGTTTTGGGTCCCAAATAATCAATCGACCATTTAGGATCAGAATGGACACAACCCTTGAGTC
This sequence comes from Amorphophallus konjac, assembly GCA_022559845.1. NCBI lineage: Eukaryota > Viridiplantae > Streptophyta > Magnoliopsida > Alismatales > Araceae > Amorphophallus > Amorphophallus konjac. Next base: position 196,945,645 of record CM040121.1, on the reverse strand, counting down.
AAACCCCGGGTTGGAAACAAGTTTGAAAGAAGGTGGTTGTGCCAGGACCGTTTCCTTGATAAGGCAGTCAAGCCAAGTCATCAAGCAGAGTCGATGCCAGAAGGAAAAAGGGGTCGACGCAGTGAACTGAAGGTAGGAGGCGGTCACGCCAGGGCCACTACCGTCAGGTGGCGGTCACCTGAAGGCCACAAATAGTCCAAAGTTCAAAAAATGCGAGTTTCACAAAGTGCTTTCTAGACTATTGAGTTTTTAGAGTACAACCAGCTCGGCGTCCTAGTGGGAATCCTAGGCTCGCAGAGACTTACGGAGGCCTTGAAACATGATCACCTAGTCCGGAAGAAGGAATATTCGACGGAGAGGATCACAAGTCCAAGAAGTGTTCCTATTAAGTGCATGTGTAACTAATAGCAACGTATCGGAATACGCGCTATATGTGAACTTAAAATTGAGGTGAGAAGGGAACGTGCCAAAACGTAGATCAAAGTGCAATCAAATCATGGAAATTCCTTTAAGTACAAAACTATAGTGTTTTTGGCATGAAACTACTATACATGGAAAATAAGTTTAACACATGCTAACATGAAATTGATCTTAGAACATGCAGTATGAAACACGCCATAATAAGGGATATAATAACTAGACTAAGGCATGCATAGCAATAGATGTATATGAGGAATAAATCGTGTTTAACCCGATTTCAGAAACCAGGTAGCGGTCAGTACGGGGCCGCCACTTGATGGTTGCGGTCAGTCGAGAGCCGCCTTATGAAGGAGACGGTCCCTGAAGAACTGCCTTCTATTTGCTACAGATAGAAGCAAAAATCCGATATGCAGGGGCTATCCAAGGCCATAAATATATAGAAACTAAAGGGAACAAAGAGATAGGATATGGTAACATGTCTAACATGAAGAATAATGCATGGAAAGACATGAATTGGGCTAAGAATTCGTCTCTTTTAATTAAAGTGCAGGGATAACATGCAGTGAAAAATCTAATTGCACAGTCATGAGAAATCATGAAATTGTCAATGTATAAAGCATGAAATCAAGCAAGGTTAGTAGGCTTTTGTTACTAACTTGATGTTTAAGCCATACATGAGATAACCTACCTATAGGATTAGCTCTAGACTTCGGATTTCTCACTGGAAGACAGTGTTGGTTCCTGTGCGTCCTGTGTAGAAACAGCAACTTCCCGTCCTTCTAACTCCTTAACCGTTGGATCTAAATTCACGAAAGTTGGAGGGAAGTTAGAAGACATGAAAGGGAATAATAAACTCTAAAGGCTGGATGTGAAATTACCTTTGCTAAGGTCCCTAACCCTCGGGTCTTTTCCGGACGAACACACTTGTTCATGTGTGCTCTACAGAGAGACAACTACTTCGGGAAGCTTTAGCTCTCTGGTTGCTTGACCTCCTATCATGCAATTTTGAGGGGAGTTAGACAATACTAAAGAGAACGAAAGGTTCTAAAAGGCCAACATGAAATAACGTCGATCTTACCGCCGAACTACGCGAGCCAAAACGAGGGTTCGCGCATGTCGATCCTGAGCCCTATTTATAGGGGATGACCTAGGGCTGAGGGATTAGATCAAATAGGAGTCTTATAGGGCATCCATTTGATCCCCCAAGAGTCCTAGATGGGTTTACATGTTAGAACACTTCTATCCTAGGCGATTAGGATGGAAAAAATCCAAGCTTTTCACGCCTCTAAAAATCTCGTTTTCGAAAGAAGGTAACGGTCCTATCAGGACCGCCTTCAATAGATGGCGGTCTTGCGATAGACCGCCACTTCCCATGGCATCAGATTCTGAATTCCATTCAAATTTCTCTTAATAATTATCCCTAATTATCCACTAAATTTAGAAAAATACCCTCTTACGTTTCTAGAGTGGGCTTGGGCCTTGAAAGCCTTAGAACTGAGTTTATGGGCCTGATTTAAGTGGACTTAGTCCCTTGGTAAATATAGGACCTTTAAATTAATTTAATTATCCATAATTCATTTAATTAGTCCATTAAGTCTTTTAAATGCTTAATAATTTTATTTAATCCCCGAAAATCTTAAAAAAAATTTTGGGTGTTACAATATATTTTCAAACTCATCCACATACACGTCCACCCAATAGGATAGAGTTAGATTATACGGGTCATGAGTCTCGTGTATCTGATTCTGATTAAGATTCAAGATTCACAGATGAGCCAGATGAGGGAGTTTCGACATTTTATACTTTATGAGTGGAGTTGAATGATGTCATAAGTTATGTATATATTCCCTTTGTTGGGTCCTGCGAGGTGCAAATGGATCTAGAAGATGGGGGTTGAATAGATCCTATCAAAAGCTTTGGCCTATTTAAAAACTCTTAGCTATCGGAAGCATGAACCACTCCTATAAAGTGAATGAATCACCTAGGCACAATGCACAGCGGAATTAAGTATAGTAGCTTAAATGGAAGTGACTTGGATTATAAGCGATGAAGCGTCAACACTTCTTTAAGCACATTTATGATCTTGAAGGAAATAAGCCTTGTAGTGCATGGATCATAAAGCATAATACTATAGCATGAAATAGCTTGCAACAACCGTGCGTGTGTGTGTCCTATGTTGATCACTCAAAGTGCATATGTGTGTGAATGCAGTGGTGATCAACCAAGGTGCATGCGAGTCTAAGCAAGGGAATCACTTAGCAATACTTTCACCTTGGCGCCTGTGTGCAAAGGTGCAGCAGGCCGCCCAAGGGATGCAGTCAAAGTGCTAAGCCCAATTAAAGCACAGATAAAACCGAAGGTGCAAATCTGAGTGCTTGAGTGTGTAAATAAGATAACCAAGTTTGGAAGCACACGAACCTGTGAATGGGGGTAGAAGATATAGAGCAATCGCACACGATGAACAATCCACAACACAGAGATTTTTAAGGTGGTTCGGTTGCAACCCCGCAACCTACGTCCACCCCTCACCAAAAACCGGTGAGGCTTTCCTGCTGACTCACAGCTTGACCGAGGACACGCCCCAAACCACATAACAGAGAAAACCCTCTTTCTGTCTTCTTACACACAAAGCCGGCAGGGATGGCTATACCGCAGATCGGAGAACTCCCGATTACCTTCCTACTAACCACCGGTAGGGACTATCTTCAGTTTAAATAGATTGAATGAAATGAAAATAGAACAAGATGAAAATGTTCAAACAAGATATGGAGATATGCTAGAATGGAGTAGATCTTGTCTGAGATTGTTGGATCTTGAATCTGTTACTTTGATCTTCCTTTGATCCCTTTGAGTTGATGGAGAAGATATAGGATGTAGCTTTGATCTTCCCTTGAGTTGATGAAGAGGTTTGGATGTAGCTTTGATCTTCCCTTGAGTTGATGAAGAGGTTTGGATGTAGCTTTGATCTTCCTTTTGATCTCCCTTGTGAGCTTGCTTGCTTCTCTTCTTCCTTGGAGATTGAGGGCTTCAGATGTAGGCTTGAATCCCTTGGATTGGATGTAGAACTTCTGCACGGAGTACTATTCACGGCTACAGTACCTCTTCTTCCTTGGAGCTCCTCTAGCCTCTCTTCATCTCTCTTTGCTCCAAATGATCAACTAGGGTTTCTAACCCTCTTGTGTTGGTTTTATATCTCTTTGGATGGTCAATAAACACATCCCAGACCAGATCCACATTTTGTGGGTGATTATGTGACTTTTGGATTAAAGAAATCCATGGGGAATGGCCTTTCTTGAAGTGGAAAACAAAGTCAACATTGAAGGCTCGGGGCTGGCGGTCGACCTGTGGCTTCTGGCGGTCGACCGCTACTGAGAAACACTGTAGACGGATGTTCCCTGGGATTTCCGGTCGACCGCTACTGGGCTGGCAGTCGACCGCCACTGAGAGAGGTGCAGACTAGGAGCTTCTGGCTGGGGCGGTCGACCGCCCCTGGGCTGGCGGTCGACCGCCAGCTGGGCAGACCTCCGGTTTTCCCGGGTCGGTCCGTTAACTGCTTTAGCTCCGTCGCTTAAGTTCTTTAGTAGCCCATTCATGTCTGTAGCATCACCCTTGTCAGTCTACAAGGTGTCAACTGAGTCTTTGACTTTGGGTTCTCTTGGTTATGCTTCTTTGTGCATCGACCTTAACTGTCTCGAAGACTTCTATTGATTATATTGCTCTTATAATCAAAATTTTGTTCCGGGGGCTCCGCCCCCAGAAACCCCCGCAAGGGGCGCTGCCCCCTTGACCCCCGCGACTTGACCGGGCAGGTCGATCTCCGCGACCTGACCGCACAGGTCGATCCGCGTGCGAGGGTGCAACATTGAGCTTTCACATTTGCCATCTCCACTCCATTCCATGGATTATCTTGTAGCATGCTATCAAGAAGTTGCACCGACCTTGAACCATCCATAAGGTAAGATATGCACTGACCATATGAGGAATATGCAATGACCTTATGTGTGATGTCATTCAGCTTGATTTCTATGCTTGAAACATGCTAGATTTCTGTGCATCCAATATTGTCATATGCCTTGATATTTGTGCATCCAGTTGCCTAGATTTGTGTGCCATTCTTGATCTTTTATATTGGAAGTATAATGACCACCAATATTGTATTGTCATATGCCTTGATATCTGTGTACTGGAAGTATGATGACCTAAAATGTATGAATATTAACATTATCAAATGCAAGTATAGTTCATTAATGACTACAGAGGAAGACATCATCAAAACCATAAAATTAATCATGTTGCACACATGTTCAACACCATTTAACATATTAATTTATCTTTTATTGTCTTTTCAAATAAAATGTTTAGTTGAGAGGTGTAATATGTTATTTCAATAGATAAGGTATTAATAATTGTATATATGTATTTATTTATTGTTACATAATAAATTTACTAATGTGTAGTCGCTCACCGTTTGTATCGTAATAATAGTTGGAAGAGTCAATAAAAATAATCTTATGTAACTTAGTATGCATCTATGATCACAAAAAAGAGCTCAACATTCTATTATTTTTCAATGCATATATTATTTTACAACTTAAATGAACTATTGTTAAAATTTCATTTTTAAAAATATAAAAATATAAAATAAAAAATAAAAAAATATGCCATGTCGATGTTCGTACTGATATGTTACATGTACCGGCCGTATCGTCCCGTACCGGGTCATGATCGATACGACCGATATTATAAACCTTGGTGTAAACCAGAGCGCAAAGTTATAAACGGGTGTCAAAAATTATAAATTGGAGCTAAAATTGTATATCGGAGCCAATAAACGTGAACGGAGTGAAAAAGTGTAAATATGGTAAAAAAATGTAACATGACGACAAAAATATAAACTAGAGTAAAAAAATGTAAACATATGTCAAGAAAAGCCTACAAAACTATCAACCGGAGGCAAAAGGTTTAAATTGGATTCAAAAAATGTAAACGAGATCCAAAGATTGTAAAAGGGAGCTAAAAACTATAAACGAACATCAAAAAGTGTAAACTAGAGCAAAAAAATATCCATGGACAGTGAAAACTAAACGAACACAGAAAACAGTGAATTGGAGTTAAAAATTATAAAATGGAGCCAAAAGTTGTAAATGGATCGCAACATTGTCAGCTGGACTGAAAAGCTATAAATTGAACTGAAAAAATGTAAATCATCTCTCATTTATGGTTTTGTAGTCCAATTTACACTTTTTCGATCCCGTTTATGATTTTTTGGTCCATTTACACTTTTGGCTCCAGCTTACCATTTTTTGCTCTAAATTTTTTGAGACCTGTTTATAATTTTTGACGTTCGTTTACCATTTTGATGTTAGTTTATACTTTTATATTTTAGCTGTAATTTACATTTTTTTGTGTCATTTTACATTTTTTTTTCACTTTACAGCTTTTGGCTCCCATCTATAATTTTTGACTCCAATTTACATTTATTACCTCCGATTTACATCTTTTGATGCCGATTTACAATTTTTGACTCTTATTCACGGTTTGTTTGCTCCAATTTACACTTTTTTAGAGGTTTATATATTATTGATCTAATTTACATATTTTCGATCTAATTTATACTTTTTCGATTTAATTTACACAATGTCAGTCCAACGACATTCTAGCGCTGGGTTAGCGAGTGATAGTGTCCCCTCCATGTCAGTTTGTATCATTTTCGTAGTCTCTAATAGTATTGACGAGTCCACCGGTACATGGTGATTCCTTTTTTTTTCGTGATGAACCCCACATAGACAAGCGATTCTTTTTTTTGCAATTGAAAGTTATAATATTAATACTAATTCAATATTTAAAAAACAAAAAATTATGATATTGTTTATCTAAGAATATGAACAATCATTTTTTGGAATGAACATTAGTGATAATATTCATTCCAAAAAAAAGACATTTCATCTTCTCGGAGGATGAACATGAATAGAGCTGTTATTTTTTTTCCAATGTCATCAAAGCATGACTCACCAGAGTTGGTGTCGGAGATGGGGTTACCCTCTGGCCCCCTCCATCCGGCATCGGCACCGGCATCGGCACCTTGCAACCAGAGAGAGAGTTTGTCGTGTAGAGAGAGAAAAAGATAGACTTGAGAGAGGAAGAGGAGAGGGTGTTGGAGGGGGGTTTCTCCCTCTGACATTGACACCAGATGTGATCTAAAGGAGAGAGATCTGAGAAATAGCAGAGTGACGAGAGAGAGAGAGATCTAAAAGAGAAAAAAATGTCATTTTGGCACGGCACCACACCCGGTGGGTGGGATGCAATATGCGAGAGAGAGAGAGAGAGAGAGATCTGAGAGACTAAGAGAGGAGACAGAGGATCGGAATCAGATAGAGAAATCAAAGAGAAAGAGATGAGAGAGAGTGAAGGGAGATGATGAGCTGATCAAAAATCTGAGGTGGTCAGATGTGAGGTGTCGAAATTGACGATGTAATGGGAATGAGACATATTTTTTGAAATATGTTAGGATGAGATATATTTAAATAAATATATTTTAAAAAAGAGAGGCGATCAGAGGATGCTGACGCCTTGGGAAGTCTCTCGTGCTGCCATCAGTTGGGCCCTTTATTTCCCTCGGTAAAGATCCAACCATTCATTAATATACATCTTCCTTTCTTAAAACAAACAACCCAAATCAGGAGACCGGTTCCTCCCGCGACACACACGCCCCTCCCCCCCCCCTTCCCCTACATGGGTTTTGAAGTCTAACATACTTTGATATCATGGAAGGAACCGGCAAGAGAGAGTAAGAGAGAAAAAAATATTATTTTTAAAAGATATAATTTTATATATTTATTAAAATTTACTAATTAGATAATAATACTTAGAACAATATAAAGTGTTAATAAAGTTCATGAAGATCTTTGTTATTATTATTTTAAATAAATAGAGTATATAGATCCAATCATTCACAAATTTACACATATTCCGTGCACCATTCAGATGTTAGTTATTATTTTTATTTATCTCTACAATTATTTTTATTAGATTCTACTAATTTATTATATCCTATTAATCTGAAAATTATTCAAAAAAACCATTAAAATTAATAATAAACATTTTAAAGTTGATTGTGAACTAAGGTTGCAAGCAAACGCTGATTGCAAACTTACTTTCTATCCAATCCATGACTATATTTTATACTCCCTGTGATTTTATTACGATGATCCCTCGTTCTTTGGAGTGTTGTTACATCGGCCCTTTGTTTTGCATAATGTCATTCTTTTACTCGTACCCTAGGTCTTGCGAATATGTTGCGCACGAAGAATAGAATAAATAGAATAAGGTTAAGCTTCACAGAGAATGGACAGTATATATTACATATACCAACAAAAGATTACCTTGTTTATGTGCCAGTCATGTTCGCCCGTAGGTTTGAAGTGATTTCGAAAGTTATTCTGAAATATGTATGACCCTCGTATGGCAACACGACGCACGGAGATTTATATTCCAACGAAATAATAACATCGTAGATCATGTGACCCACCACCATTTTACTTCAAGAATAATTAGAGTAACATTGTGCAAGATCACGGGTTGTTTCTAATCTGCGAAGCGCGGTCCTGTTGTTGGGGAAGGGAGAGGGGCGCGTGCGTGTCACGGGAGGAATCGGTCTCCCGATTTTTGGGTGATTTATTTCGAGAAAGAAGAGGGCATATTAATAAATAATTAAATATTCACCTAGCGAAATAACCGCACGAGAGGCTTAAAAAATTTCCCAAATAATTTAATCACTCGTCTCACTGACCCTCCCTAGATAATTCATCCTCTTTCCTGCAGTACATGGGTACTTTCATGCCGATAGGGAGTACAGTAGTTTTTTTTTTGCTCTCTGCTTCCTCTGATCTCTTGATTTCGGAGCACCATTCACGCACAGAGAGAGAGAGAGAGAGAGAGTTGTTCTACTTTTGGTTCAGCAGGTGCAGAGCGCTCTCTCATCAGGTATCCTTCCTTCTGCCCTTCCCTTCGTCATGGCGATCTTCTGCCCGTATGCATATGCTCAAATTCCAAGCTCACCAGATCATTACAGGAGCAGGTGGGAATTTGTCAAGTGCCCCTGCGCTCGCTGTGTCCGTTTCTTTAACAATTCTCATCGCTGTTGGGTGTATCTTCTCTCTCTCTCTCTCTCTCTCTCTTCCCGTTGGCTTGGGTGTTCTTTTTCCATGTGATTACGAGTTCTGATGGATACCTTGAGACAATGACCGGGCGGGGAATCGTCGAAGGTGCCGCTGGTTTTGATCCTGTTCATCTGCGCAATTGGTTTGTTTTGGGTTGTTGTGTTTGCGAATGTTAGTTATTCGATATCTGAAGGGCCCTGCCCCACCTCCTCCGCCACCTCATATGACCGCCACTCCGCCAGTACTCCCATGAGTGTCAGTGTCATATAGACCTCGGAGGGGGGGTTGGGATCGTTGATACATAACAATCTGGACATGTCGGTGAAAACCACGATGCTTGGCATAATTTACCCACCACTCCAATTGGTAATTCCCATGCCTTCCGTCCTTTTGATTATATGCGCGGCCAACGTTGTTCTCCTAATAGACGAATACCTTCATGAGATTCTGTGATTGACCATGTCTACTTTTACGCTGGTCACGACTGTCTTTTCACTTATTATCATCCTATTCATTTTCTTTGTAGGCAGGACTAGTGATTAAGGCTGTTTCCGATATTTGCTCATGGCATATATTCCCCCACACAAAAGGCATTTGAAGGATGCTGATAGACCACCACCAGTCCCCGATTCTCTGATTCCTCAATTCCGGAAGAATGTGAAGTTATGGCCAACATCTAGTTCAGAAACACACCAAGAAAAATGTTCATTTCGAGGTCAGAAGATTGTCTATGCCAACAGCTGTATATCTAGATGGTGGCCCGTGGGATCCACAGATGATGATCCAATACCAGGGTCATTTCATCTGGAGTGTATTTCTTGTGATCCTGTGGAACGTGAAAGAGGAGAGAAGCCACTTGTTTTAGTAGAAAAGAAGTTGCCGACAGGTTTATCTTTAATTAACGTTGGACTACTAATTTTTCTTTGCCTTTCTTGTCTTGAAAACCTTTTAAACCATGAATATTCAAGTTGCTCTCCCAGAGGCAAACAAAGTTGTGGAGAGTCCAAAAGGGAGCCCATGGGTGTTTGTAGTCGAGAGGGTACAGCCCAATCTGCTTGCTGCATTGCGGAATGTGAAGATTGAATTAGAGTCTAGTGTGGAAGAATTCAAACCTTCTTTTGTTGCTCGGTTTGGTAAAATATTCTTTCATGGGTATGATTCTGCGTCTGCTTTTTACACCCCCCTTTTTTATGTACTTTTGCTTGCAAACACATATTCATGAGTTTTAATTTCTGCTTCTCAAAGCCTGTTAAACATAGATGCACACCTACAATCGTCATGGAATCCCCCTAAAGATAGGGTAATGAGTTCATCATGCACCTCATATGGGGTTGATGTTCATACACATTACGTTTATTGAAAAATTATCCATATGCTTTTGAAATTTTCTTAAATGACAACATATAACCCTACCTTTAAGGAAATTACTCTTATACCCTTAAAACCTTTACTCCCGTGCCGCTACCATTAGCTATCAGCTATTTAACTCAACTATAGGTGAACTAGATATTAACTCACATTGGAAAAAGTACCAAAAGACCTTAAAGTTAATTTATTTTTCAGAATCTTACCCCATATTTATTGGGGGAGAGAGAGCGACGGGTGGGTGGCTGCTCAAATTCCTACTTCTACGGTAGGTTACAACAGCAACAGAGGCATCAATGGCTGCAACTATGCCTTCTGCTTCTTGCATAGAGAAATGTGGAGACATTACCATTCCCTACTGATTCTCTATTATCTGAAAAAGCTGGTGCCAGATGGAATAGTATGGGGACTTCAATAGCAACGGGATAGCAAGCCCTCCAACAACATACTTGAACACCGGCAACATCGAGGTGTTGTTGACAGAGGAAGAAAGAAGGGGGACAGGTACCGGAGCTGGTCTCCAACCTGTCAATCCCCAGGGCAACAATTCGAAATACTTTTCTTGCGTATTTTTGATGAACCAGCGTTTAAAATGTCGGCCGTATGTTATTATTCCAATTCCCCGAGTGGTACGAGGATTTGAAAGATTGGAATAGAGAAATGCATGTTAAAGGTGCCATTCTAGGATTCCATTTCCTAGTACCATGACCAAAATGCTCAAGCAATAAGAAGTTTGATGTTAGTAATCCAATCGATTCTTAGAAAATACATATAAAATGCAGTTAGTCCTGCTGTAAAATAAGCTATTACTGCAAAAATGGGAACGAATTAATCCTCTTTTTCAGAGTACCCCCTCTCTCTTCTGAGAAACAAGAACAGGAACAAAAGAAACAGAATGCTTAATATCTTTTTTAGTTTAATCTGTATCTGTCTTGATTCTGCCCCCAAACCCAATGTAGTGACCCTACCAGCAATGCCCTTCTCGGGGCTGGCTCCCCTTGACGATGGAGGAAGGTCCAACAAGAACTCAAGTCATGAAAGCTGACTGGGCCAGGGTTGGTGATGATATCGCCATCATTCTTGAGTCTATTGGTGGGTGGGCGGTTGGTGATGCCGGTGAAGCAGGTGTTGGTGTACCCGAGGGCTTAACTGGAAGGCTAGAAGAGGTCAGCCACCTCATCAAGTTCAACCCTCAGCATGCCTGCCTCACAACAGCAATGCCCACTTTGCCTCCTTCCACAACCTCATTACTAGCATTGGCTTCCGGGCACTTCTCCACCTTGTCACCTTTGCCTTCCTCGGCCAGTAAGGACAGGTCTGCAACATCCCATAACTCACGTGCTACAACAACTGCTACTGTAGCAATTGCTAGTAAGTCATGCATCCCTGAAAGAAGGTGGCCTCAAGGGTGAAGACAAGGTAGGGGTGTATAGGGGTTATTTCTGAAGATTTCAAGAGTGTATAAGTAATTTCCCTACTTTTCTTACTGAAAAGGAGAGCATGTGCATTCTAATGGTATATGTATATTTATACATAAGTTTGTCTCCATTAAATGTTTGCATATAGTTTCAAAACCCATGAACTTTTGGGCTTTTCTTTTTTTAATGGATACAATGATGGCAAATGGATGGCTTCAATAATACAGGTTGATACACTCACTATCTTTTTAAGAAAGATTTGATAAATTGTTTTTAATTAGGCATTGTGCAGACTGGAATTGTGCTGTTATCTAACACCATGAATCCTTCCAGATGGGAATGTTCGTTTCCCGATACAAGCAAATGGGGCATGCCAAAACAAAGAGGAATGTAGCTTCATCAATATTGACAAATAAAGTATTAGTGGGATTAAGTTACTCACCTGTTATCACCAAGAAAGATGAACCCCCTTTGAGATTTTAAAAATGAAGTTAATCATGCAGAAATTGGACAGGGAGGCTCCATGTTCCTTCACTTCCAACTGGCTGGATGGAGCATCCAATACTTGCGTATGCCCGCTTCTTTAATTCTTTTAATTTGTTGATGTGCACTCAAAGATGCACAAAGAAATGGAAAGTCATTAAATCCATATTGTGTGCAGCATCCATTCATGTGTTGAATGTAAGATAAAGATTTGAAAATGATGACAGACATAGGGGTGATGTTTTAAGCCCTTGTGGATGTAAAAGTCAGTGGGTGTGCATGAATGACATGAATGAAGTGTGAAAACAAGGAAAGATCAACAAAAGCCTAATATGATGATATGATATGAAAATAAAGGGGTCTGCAATAGAGAGAAAGAAAGAAGATGCTTAGGATGGAATGGCAGCTCTTCCACTCCACAAGCCAGCAGGCCCCCGACGTGGTGGTGCAATTGCTTCAACAACACTTTAATGCCATGCTCTTTCCTCTTCTCTGGCTAGGAGGGTGGTCTAGATATTCTCAAGGGGGTTGAGGTGGAGGTAAACCCTCAATAGTTAATCAATTTAAAAAGATTTGTCTCATAGGGTGAGATAATGACATATCTCCCCACCTAGGATGAGCATTTGCCATATCACCCAAGGGATAGAACTTCTTTCACTCAAAGGAGCTTAATTCTCGAGAAGATCACTAGAGTAGCAACCTAGAGTTCATGGGTGACCAACCTGAAAGAGTCCATGAGGGATTAGGACTGTTTTGCTGAGACAAGAGATTGTAATACTACTGTAGAAGCCACACAAAGTCCTCTTGCATCGACCCTTAAAGATTCAGCAAATACTTCAATAGAGTTGAATTAAAGCGTTATTTAATGCATTAAAAACTAGACTCAGAGAGCTTTCTCATAATAGGGTGTAAGTAAAAATGGATATGGAATAGAATTACTAAGAAAAGTTCCAATTTAAATAAGAAAATTAGGATAGAAAATGAGACCGATCGATGTACAGTTCTACAAAGCTTATGTGGGGTTCCTTGGGAAGCCATACCCTCTGTGCAACCAAGACAATACAACCCCCTCCAAGAAAAAAAAACGCGGATCAGAAGTGCAATAAATTGAAGGCCCAATTTAGAAGCCTAATAAAAAAATTTACAATTTTGGGTCAAAAATTGGGCAGTGGTAATAGGTTGGTGACACCATGTAATGGTTATAAGTGGGGTGTCTACCAAGGTATTTGTCATGCCCAAATTTTGAAGGGTGTGATATTGCTAGTCCAACTATAATATTTATTGCCAAATGTATTAATGACAAAAGGATAGTACAACAATAGTTGACATCAATATCTAAAATAAATGCTATCCTTAATCACTAGCAAAGCAACTTTTGGATAACATAAATATCTCTAAGGTCCTCTTCTTAAAACTCATCTTGCATCCCATCTTCCTCTCCTTTTGTATCTAAAAACTTTTGCAACAAGTTTTATGAGCTTAACAAGCTTAATGGGATACAAAAGTTCTCTAGTTTATTTGATTAATTCAATTTGTATAATATTTGACACATACGTATTTGTTGGTGTAGGTAGAATAGCAAGACTAGAATTACAAAGAATCTTCAAGGCTAATATCAAAGGTCAAACAACAAGAATATTATGAATATAGATAGTGACCAATGAAAAGTCTATTTAGCAATTGAACAATATGCAACTAATACATTCAAATTAAAAGGAAGAATAAGATAGCAATGTCTATTCATCATAAAGATGACAAGCAATAGTCAAGAATGTCTAGCAAATCAAATCAAGACAAGTGCTACAATACTTACACCATATATAACTACCTCAGATACAACCCCTTGAACAAGACCTCCCAAAGAAATAATACTTGGCGACCTCAATATCGAGAAACTCCTAGTAGGAAGTCTAGTGAGAAGTTCTATAAAAAGGCCTCCAAGGGGGAAATCTCAAGCGAGACGTTCTGCCAAGTGATCATTAAACCCTTTAGGTACAAGTATTTTTTTGGGGTGCTCCTCCTTAGGACTAGATTAAGCCCCATGGCATTGACATTGAAAATTCATAGACCTTAAATGTCTCAAGCAATCATGGTATTCTAGACTAGATGGTAGGTACATATTTAGGTCCATAAGAAAAATTAACAATCTCAATGGAATACCAAGAAAATCAAGATTTTATTCTCTATGAAGGATGAGAAAGGAATATATATAAAGATCACCTATGGGTATAGTTCCATTTTTCCAACTCAATTTATTATATGATTTTAGTTTCTACAAATTAGAATGGATATATTATGTAAACATTTTTAATTGTACGAGTTTACATATTTATTACTCTGTTGATTCTTTAGAATAAGTGATAACCATGATAAAAAACAAAGCCAATCATAAATTTATGACTATGCTAATCATTCTCATTTGACCTTATACATTGTTCTACCATAAGTTATAGGGAAAATTACTTGTATACCCCTGAAAAAAGCCCGAATTACCACTATACCCCCACCTTTATAGATTGTATCAATATACCCCCAAATTCTCAAACAACTCATTGTGATGCCCCTACCGTCAACGACCGTTTACAGTAACTAACCCAAAGTGAGTGAGAGGGGTGAAAATCTCTAACTTACCCCTGGTTAGGGCACCCATTCACCCCCTCCCATGCAGACGGATGCATAGGTAGAGAGAGGGGAGTGGGCGGCGGGGAGGGGGGGTCTCCCCCTCTGGTACAAGCACCTTTAGGTGAAAGTCACTCTCACACGGAGCGACTTCACCTGTTCTCTCCCGACACGCACGTCTCTCTCTCTCTCTCTCTCTCTCTCTCTCTCTCTCTATGTCGCAAGGCGAGGCGCTCGAGCGGGGATGCCTCCAAGTCGAGGTGGACGACGTAGCGGTTGTCGGGGTGGTAGAGCTTCTGGAGGGGCCGCCGCAACATGCCCCCATTGTTGGCGGAGCCGGAGATGATGTAGGGCAGGGTGGGGGAAGCGACGGTGGGCGCGGACGGTGTGGGTCGGAGTTTGGACTCGATGAAGGCCGGGTGGGAGGAGAGGAGAGAGGAGGGAGGAGGGAGGAGGGAAGGAGGAAGGAGAAAGGGAAGGACGCGGTAGTGGAGGAGGGGGAGGAGAGGGTGGAGAAGAAGAGGAGGATGAGGGAGACAGCGGAGCCGGCACCCCCTCCGGCTCTCTCTCTCTCTCCTTACATCACTTCTCTCCCTCTCTCTCTCTCTCGCACCCACAAGGAGTACCGATGCCAGAGAGGACGACCCCCTCCAACGCTCTCTCTCTTTCTATGCATCACTTCTCTCCCTCTCTCTCTCTTACTTCATCATCTTTCTCCCCCCATCTCTCTCTCTCTCTGCGCCAATGCCAGAGGGGACGACCCCCTCCGGCGCTCTCTCTCTCTCGCACCCACAGGGGTGTCGACGCCGGAGGGGATGATCCCCTCCAGCGCTCTCTCTCTCTCTCTCACTCCGTCCTCTCTCTCTATCTATGCACCCCTCTCTCTCTCTGTCGTCTTCACCCACGAGGTGCCGTCACCAGAGGAGACCCCTCCTGCGCTCTCTCTCTCTCACTTATCCTCTCTCTATATCTCTACACCTCTATTTCTCTCTCTCTCTCTCTCTCTCTCTGTGCATCGTCTACACCCGCGGGGGTGCTGTCGCCAGAGGGGAAGACCACTCCGACGCCCTCCCCCTCCAACGCTCTTTTTCTCTGTCTCTTATTTTGTCCTCTCTCTCCCCCATCTCTCTCTCTCGCTCGCTTGCGCGCGCACCCACAGTGATGCCGGGGGGACCCCCTCCCTATCTCACTCTCACTCCCACTCCGTCCCCCCTCTCTCTCATCCTATACTCTCTCTTTCTCTCTCCACTGGGGAGTAAAACAGTCACTTCACATGTATTATTATCGCTGTCTCTTGCGAATGTAACCCTCAGGGTATCACGGCTCGGGTTAAGAGAATTTGGGGGTATATTGGTAGATTCCATAAAGGTGGGGGTATATGATAATTCGGGATTTTTTTAGGGGTATACAGGTATTTTTTTCCAAAGTTATATTTTCTTTTGTCAATAATATATATAGGTTAAGATCAATATTAATCAAAGTCACGATCATAGTTTATCATAATGATTAATTTTGTAAGTAATACCTAGTAAGATTGCAAATATAAATTATAGTTTACTCAGCAAGGAAAAATTCATGGAATTGTTAATATGCATTTATTTAGGAGGACAATATAAATCAAAACATATAATTTTTAAAATTATATTGGTTAAAAATGTCTTATCATTGAATGGGTATGTTTCTTTGTATTTAAGAGAATTTCATATGATGGAGATACATTTTTCTTAAAGTTTAAGGAGAAGAATCCTACCTCAATAAATGACGATTCTTTCTCTAGTGATGAGAAACCTAGCACGATAAGAGTTTCGGTGCTGCATAATAATAAATACTAAATCCTTTTGCACTACAAGACTTATGATCCCACACAAAAGTAATTGTGTTATAAATTCTTTCTAATCTCCTTATGGCTTCTTGGCTAAGACACTCTTTCTCTCTCTCTCCCTCTCATCCTCTTTTACCTCTCTCATTCTTTTCCACCCTTCTCAACTAAGGTTGAGAATTTGAGATGAGAGTAGATGCACCATATGTGCTTCTCTTATATAGGTACGTTTTCTATAAACGATCCAGCGCAAAACTTCTCAAGAATGACATGTGTAACACTTCTTATTTAAACTCAGATTTTAATAGAAATTAAAATTTCCAACCTCTTAGACTCTTGGGTTCAACTCTTGAACTGATGTTTGGTTTTAAATATGGAGTTTATCTTCTCACAGTTCAACTCTTGAACTGATGTCTTCGATATTTCTAATAGGAAGAGGTCCCTTCTCGATTTCATGTTTATAGTTTAACATAGGGAGATTAATATCCTGGCATTAATGCACTAATGCAGGGGTGTTCCTTGTGGATAGCCTAGATGAGATTTGATAGTTCTTGCAATATGAAACCGACGATCACCACTTGATGATATTTATTGGATGTGAGTTATATATATAGTTGTTTTTTTGAATGAGTTTATTTAGACGAGTTATGTGTAGTGTGGCTACTGGGTCATAATTTATGTTGGGTTATTACAATGTTAACAACTGGCTGAACTGGATTGAAACTTGTTGGGTGGTTTTTGTCCATAACCAGGAAGTTCTGGACTGGCCAGGACCGGCTTGGTTCCTAAAATTGATCTTGGTGTCTACAGCTATGTATGGATATTAGGATTGTAAAAGAGGGGTCAAACCTTGGCATCAAAAACAAACGGGAAAAATAAATAACAGAGGAAACTCAGGCAAAATGTACTGTCCAATGGCCAAAGTGTACTCCAGATATTCCCCTTACACTAGCCCATGTAAGCCTATGATTTCTGCCCATCACAGATTAGAGATATGATTTGAAGTTTTTTCTTTTTTGATCAGTAAGAAAGTACTTTCAGTAAACCATAGAAATATACAAGTGGACAGACAACCTAAAGACACCTATAGACATAGCAAGCCAAAGTCTATGATCAGAAGTTTTGTGATCCCAAATCCTTCAGGAAGATCTGATGAGTCATTTTTTAATAGGTATGTATGAATATTTGGGCCATAAAAGACTTTAGAAAAAAGGCACAAAACTATGTGTCCAAAGTGGATAGGAAAAATAGTAAAAACAAAGAAAACTTGGTAAAAGTTCTTAGGAATGACCAAAATCCACTCCAGATAGTGCCCTTAAACTAGCCAATCTGATCCTACGATTTTCCTCCATCATGAAAGATGCATGTGAAGGTTCTGGGATCCCACATCAGGCTTTCTGTTCCCACAGTAAAGGGTTCTTTACTTTCCTTTCATCTGCATCTTCCAGTCTTCGGAGGAATGGCATTCGTGTAGCATGCATTGATGGCCTTACATGTACCATGTTTTCTATGTCCTGATACAAGCCTGAGATTATGAGTTTCATGGGAGAATCTATTGTGAACTGATTTTCTCCTCATATGAGTAGCAAAAAGGAATTCACAAAGATGTGCTGCCAGTGTTCCACTTTTCCCCTGAGAATGATTCAGCCACCTGTGTATATCTCTAAACTATTCATTAAAGTTCCCGTCTCAGTTACCTGGCCGTATTACCTTTAACTAGCATTCTGAAGACTGAGACACATCCATCTGGATCTGAAGTGAAGAATAGGAGTTAGAGATGCTTTGACCAATTGGAACATCACCATGACCCCACTTCTTCAGATGATGGCTCCTCAAAGAAGAAAGTTCAAGTGCAAACAAAATTTCTCTGTTTTAGAATATCCTCTCTGGCAATCCTACAGTCTAAAGGGGTTTTGGAATTGGGCAGATCCATTCCAATATACCTCCATGGTAGTCTTTTGTTTTAGTTCAAATTCATTAATTCATTTTTATAGTCACTGACTCATGCGTGGGCTTATGGCTGAATCCAATTTCTTAAAAACAGCGAGTCTTCTTTTGTCTGTTATTCCATAGTTCCTTATTTGTACTTGCTTGCTGAGACTTTTTTTGGAAGAACTGATTTAACGGTGAAAAATACCCCTCCCCCTCCAAGATACATGTACATGCACACAACTGGCTACTTAAATTATCTTTTGTCTGTTATTCCATTGTTCCTTGTTTGTACTTGCTTGCTGACACTTTTGTTGGAAAAACTGATTTAATGGTGAAAGATACCCACTGATTTAACGGGGAAAAATACCCCTCCCCCTCCAAGATACATGTACATAGCACGCAGCTGGCCTCACCATTGAAGCGGTTCTTCTTTCTAATGCATCAGGTAGCCACTAATGTTGTGCTTCTTGGCTCTTAATTGGGCTCGTGTCTGAAGCAGTAAGACAGTCTGATTAAGCCTTTTGTTAAAATCTCAAATAGCTTAAAATGGATGATTCTCCTCTTAAGCTCTAAGCTTTGAAACAAAACTTAACGTTTAAGAGAGATGTTGAGACGTCATCAACTGACAAAAATGATGACAAAAAACTTAAATAGGAGGATCAAGACTATCAGGATGGTCCTATCTATAGAGGCTAATGGCTTTAGAGGAAGGACAACTAATGATGTAGAATGTAAAGTCATGCTCACAGGGTTTAGATAAAAAAGGCCAATTTACTGTCTCAGTTGGTTTACCAGTAAAGGACGTAAAGGACCGTGGGTCATAACCTCAGTTTATGGGCCTAACGAGTACCAGCTTAAAGTGTTGGTCCAAAAACTGTCCACATTGAAAGACTTTTCAGGAAGCTTGGCGTCTTTTGGGAGATTTTAATTGTGTGAGTGTTGGCCACGGAATATATTTAAATATGTGGGGTTCTTTTTGAAAAGAAACATTTTATATAAGGGTTTATTCCGTGGGTGCGCATCGTATCAGACGATTCGGGTTCGGGTGATGGACCTTTCCTTACTGACCGCAATCAGTGTTGATTTATATCGGCGTAACGTCCGAACACCTTTGTTTATCTATCAAAGAAAATCTTAAAATCTCTTCTATAGGTTCTGATGTTGAGGGCATGCTTGCTTGTAGGGCTCAGATTTAGCTTTCACTCATCACCGAAGAATTAATGGGATTAGGGTTTCGTCAAAAGCCGCGAGGTTCAGCGAGAAAACCCTATGATTTGAGGATGTAGTCACAATTTTGCAATTAGCAGTGGGCATTTTTGAAATATCGAGAAGTTTCTTGGACCCCAGGGGTATTTTGGTAATTTTAGATTTTCAGGGATATTTTGGTAATTTTACTAGGTCAGGGGTATTTCTGAAATTTCTGGGTTGGAAAGAAGGTAGGATAAGATCCCTGACTTCCTGAGGCGCTGAGGCCATTTATGGAGGGTTTTGGGGGCTACTAGGTCATTTCTAGGTCATAGGGGTATTTTGGTAATTTTATCAGACCCTCTGTAGATCTTGGTCTGAGGTGGCACTCAAGTATAGGACTGACTTGACAGTGTCCCTAAACTGAAGGAGCAATGAGGGGCTTCATAGAAGGCGCACGTGCGTTGATTTGCAAAGGGAGGGGTACGTATATAATTTCTTTAAAGTCGGGGGTTTACTCATTTTTTTTGACTGGTGTGCAAAGAAAATCTGCAGAGTACATTGAATATATTTAGGGCCCAAGTGGGTACAAGGGTTGTCGGCGAGTTGTCGATTGTACATTAAAGAGATCCACACTAACGCGGGGAGTAGGGGCGTAGCCCCAATTACAAAAGATTACAAGGTAAAACTGCAAACAACAGGACTTATATTTCTCGCAGTCCCGGGGAGGACATTTTCGTAATTCTCCTATTATAGGGGCAGAACTACATAATTTAGCCGTTTCGGGGGACATAGAAATTTACAAACATAACCCGCAGTGGGGCATAATTACAAACATAGTCCATAGGGGCATAAATACAAGATCCGGGGATCACCTATCCCTCAAGGGTCAAAACAACGAACAATCTTCTTCTCAAATGCGCAGGTGTGCTTGATCTCTCGTAGATGTTGGGTGCCTCCTTCTGGACCCTCGGGGGTCTATTTATAGACAGTGGGGGGCTACCTGGAGGTGTTTGACCCGTACGGGGTGAACGGGATAAAAATGACCCCGGGAGGGTATTTTTCCTTCTTTTTTCTTTTTTTTTCTTTTTCTGTGAGAGAGAAGGGGGAGCGGGGTCGAATGACCTTGGGGGCACCCGGGGTCGAACGACCCCGGGCAGGCCCGTTTCGACCTCGGTCAGAGCCCGGGCAGGTCTTGCCCGGGGTCGTTTGACCGCAGGCAGGGCCCACAAGGGTCGAGCAACCCCGGGTGGGTCCCCTGGGCTGCACGCGACCCCGGGTGGGTCTGCCTGGTCGCGCGCGGACCCCCTTGAGGTCAGGCAACCCCGGTTGGGTCTCCCGCGCCTATTGCTTTGTATAAACCCCTATTTTTGGGGTTTTTCAGTCTTGTTCTCGCAACACGCCGCGTGGAGAGAGGAGGGAGCGCTCTCTTTGTTCATTTGTTGTCTTCCCCGCGCCGCGGGCCGCGAAGAGGGGATTTTTTTTTGTCCGAGCAGCGTGGTACACGTGCATGGGACTTCCTCGGCGGTGTGTACACCATCTTTTGCATCTCCCTCTTCTTACTATGAGGTTTTCTTTGCTCATGTTGAACATCCAAGGGAGGAAAACTCCGCCCCTTTGGGGCTTTGTCCGGAGCCACGTGATCTTGACAATCGTGGTGGTTTAATCCGGTTCTCGACCACCTTGTTTGCTGCGAGAGATCTATAATTGTAGAGAGATACGGGCCACAGAGTCCCAATGTGTGGAAATATTCCACGGAGTGGCGATACGCCGAATAGTGAACCTCGACCAACTCGAGAGAAAGGTCTCAAATTATCCTAGACAAATAGTGGGTGCAACAAATGTCCCCCACGGGACATCCGTCAAAGCCGGAGGCGGGGGCAGATGGCCCGTGTCTTCCGTAGTTTTTTACTTATCCCCGAGTCCATTTACATAATAGGGTTTTGTAGGAATGCCCGAATAGTCTTATTACTATCCTCATGTTGGTTTGATCTTTAATTCATCCTCTTCACTCATTGTTCCTTGTTGCTCTTGGTCTTTGCAGCTTCTACAGGCATGGCTCGCCAAGGCAGAGGTAGCGAGGCATCCCGGAGGCCTAGGGTTGGGGGCTCTGATGATCATTATGTGCGGAGGACAGATAGGCCTATGCTGCCTTTCCCTCCTCGTAGCATCACTTCTAACAGCTTTGACGAGGTGGACTGCGGGTTTGCTTGGGTCGCTGAGGGCCCGAGTGAGGATACTACTGCAGCTGAGGGCACTGTTGATATCTCCTGCATTACGAGGAGACAGGGGGTCTATGTGTATGACCGTTCAGGAGGATATCCATCCCACTTTCCACTGGACCGGCATCTCCTATCCGTTGTCCATAGCTTTGTGCCTTCTGGTATGGAAGTTGATGATTCCCTCTTGCCAGGAGAGAGGCGTCGTCTCGAACGAGCCATATTGCTCGGGAGGGACAGCATGCGCGGCACTTGTACATTCTTCTATTCGAGCTTCCCCGAGGGCTTCATATGGTAGAGACAGTATCCTGATCAGAAGAGTCTGGGCTTCTTCAAGGAATTTGACAGCTTCACAGTCCGAGTGGGACCGTCATCACCAGCAGTTTGGCATGTATCCAGGCATCATAAGGCCGCGGATGTTACAGTAGATGGGATGTTTCTGGCTTCTTCTAGGGCCACTTTTGCATATGATGACTATGAGCTTGACTACTTATTGGAGAGGATATTGGCATAGAAGACTCCTAGTTGGTATGGGAAGTGGGCTGTTATTCCTTCTCATTGTTACCGTCGAGGCGCGACGGAATGGCTGTGGGGCATCTTGATTGTTTACAGAGCCGTGCTTGATAGGGCCGGAATTCGCCATGCAGTGACCGCGACATTATACTCATATACTTGCCACACAAGGTTGCTTCAGGCCTTGGCTGAGAGGTTCAACCGTCGCTGGAATACATTTGTCACCGCTGAGGGGGAGACTTCATTAGACCTGTGGGCTTTTCACAGGATTTTTGGCCTGCCAGTTTCTGGACAGCCCTATGAGGAACTGTCCTTAGATGATCTGCATCTCAGTGCTTCAGACGGAGCCGGTCGGTATCTTCTTCCCTACTGTTTCAGATATCTGATGAAGATATGGAGGGACCTAGCCCTTGTGGGAAAAGAGAAGGCTGCCCGCACACCGTGAGTGACATTGAATGCCTGGGTGATGCACTTTTACAGCGGTCTTTACTGTATTATGAAGAGTTTGCTTCCTCTAGCATGACCTGGGAGCAGTGCAAGGAGGTCATATTGAAGTTTGCTTCACATCCACGTCACTTGCCCGCCCCAGCACAGCGGTGGAACTCGAGGGGGCTACTTGGCCTACTGGTTGGCCAGCTTTGTGATCCCTCATGGAGAGGAGGGAGTTCTTCGGGCAGAGGTGATCTATCCAGCCTGTCTGATGGCGTGTGGGTGCAGAGTTGCTATTGCCCCGGCTGCATTGGCGAATGTCTACCATTTTTTGGGGCTTTGACTTCACACTCGTCGCCTAGAGATAAGGGCAATTTGATCCCCGCCCATTACTTGAGCGCGTGGGCTAGTTTACTGTTGCCAGAGCTTTCTCAGAGGACACCGATTGATAATACAACTGCTCTACTCATCTTCGTTTTTCCTAGTCACTCAGACTAGGATGCTGTTTTACAGTTAGCCAGTGCCCGCCGTGCTTTGTCTTTCCTCCACACTGGGAGGGATGAGAGCCTGAACTTTGACCACAGCTCCCATCTATATCACCCCTATTTAGAGCGGCGGGGTGAGACAGTTGTTTGCAGATTGTCTTCGTGGGCTTTGCCCTCCTCCCACACACTAGTCAAGTGGGTGGTTTGTATACGGCCCAGTGTTCTAGTTTACCGCCGTTCCAGCACAGCAGTTGAAGCCGTACTATCCACATCGGTTTGCCCGGAATTTCGGATATGATCAGGCTATCCCCCTAAATGTGGACTTCCCTCTGGCCCTTTGACAGTATAGACAGAGAGATGTACATCTGGTTGCAGCTGTTTGGCAGGCCTTCCTCTTTCGTGATGTGAAGGAGGAATATTCGATTCCAGCACAAACGCGCAAGGGTCACTTCGACATACACTATGCGCATTGGTGGTTTAAGGTCAGCAATGTATTCAGACAGCGTGCCGATGCCATCTGGACTGCTGAGGAGAGACACCTGAGGAGGGAGGACCTGCCTCCCCTGTTTCTTGACCCCGGCTTCGTCAGGTCTCACTTTTCTGGAGCTGCTCGAGGCATCAAAGAGATAGAGGTTCGTTGGAGGGAGGTGGGGCTCCCCATTCCCGTTGACAAGAGTCAGTATGCTAGGGCTCTGAGGAGTACACCAACGACATCTTCTACTTCTGGGTCTTCCCGCTCGAGGGCGGCCCCTGGGCCTTTGGTGACTTACTCTTGGTGGGAGGATTTGAAGACCTCCTGTGGTCTGAAGAATAAGTCTCAATTATCACATCTAGTCCCTAAGGGAGCGTTTGTAGGCAATGCTTTCATAGAGTGGAGGGCTCATGTAATTAATGCAGTGGGCTGTGCCGGTCCAGTGGAGTATATTTCAGATTTGGAGGTGGCTGTCACCCCCAATGCCATCTTGGACACTGTGAATAAAGTGACCCGAGTTCTTCGATTGAAGCCCGAACAGATCATCTTGAAGCCCGAAAGAGCCATAGGGGCACCAAGTATAAGCTCGATTATTTAGCTCTACCTTGTTTTCTATTATTTATTTCCTATTCTGCAATTTGAGATGCTCATCACATGTAATCTCTTATTATTTGCAAACCATGTCAGTGGCCAGGAGGACGGTGTTGAGAGACCTCCCTAGGTGCTACCCTTACTGTGGTCCATGCTCTTGGGAAAAGGCCTCGAATTGAAAGCCAAGAAGATGACACACGGCTTGCTACCCGTCCTCGTTCTGGGGAAGAATCTCCCACTTTAGCAGATGTCTCCAGTAAGTGACGGAATTTTCATTTCAAATCAGCATTATAACATGTTTACGCAGTGTTATAACATGACTCTTTCTTTCCTTTTGGGTGCAGCTCCTTCTGAGGTTCGGGCTGTCATGAACTTTTCTCCCCGTCCGGGGAATGTTTTTACAGAGGCGGGATTGGAGTTCGACGAGTCCATCCCCGATGTTAGCTTGGACATAGAGGGGTTGGGCCCTACCGCTGACGATTATACACCGGTGACTGCCGCCTCTCCCGCACTTGATGTAGAAGGGGCCCTGCTGTCCAGGTTTCGGGTAAACATCTCTTGGACTTATCCCAACTTTTCTTGTTCTTTCGTGCTTGAAAGGTGTATATGTTGGCTAATATAGCATTGCCTGTTGCAGAGGATCTTGGGGTCCAGCCCACTCTCCTTGTTGTCGGAGAAGGGGGTGAGTCCTCTTCTAGCACGGGGAATTCTTCATCCTCTGGGTCCCCGAGCGGGGGAAGTTCTAACACTTCGACAAGTACAGGGACTTCTAATACTTCTTCTAGTGAAGGCTCCTCTTCCTCCTCATCAAGCTCTTCTGAGGAAGGAGAGATAAGGATGACCCCAGGTAACTTTAGGACTCTATTATTTTCATATATACATCGTTTTGTGACTCCTTCGGCTTATCTTGTTGCTCATTGTGCAGCTACCAAGTCGGCCTCCTCCCTGGATGAGCTTTCGAGACTCGTTGAGTCAGGACCACTCATAGATTTGCCAGATTCTGATGGAGACCTGAGGGCTCTGAAGTTTGATTCAATAGCTGAAAAAGATTGCCCAGGACCGGGGGTATCAGATGGGGTAGCACCACCCTTGGCCTTGGGATTATTGACAGGTACTGTCAACCTTATAGAGTCCAGTGGGGTACATGCTCTAGGTATGCGCCAGATATTTTTGCATATTTATGTTTGTGCATGCTCATCATATTCAGAGAATTTTGATATTGTATTGTGCCCTTGATTTTGACAGCTGCTGACCAAACGGAGGCAAGGCCTCTCTCCCAGTCTGGAGGGATTGACATGGCAGAGGGGTTACCCCGGGCACCTGTAGAGGAGCGGGCCAATGCTGACCATCTGGCTGCCCCTACTGAGTCTTCGGCTCCAGGTATTCTTTTAATAGAAGCCCATATCATTTATTGGATAAGTCTCCTTTTCCCTGTGATATTAACCATAACTCTACACATTTTTAGCCATTCCCTTCCTGCAGAGTCAGCGACAGGGGCCGACATCGCCGTGGTTGAGGAGAACGCCACTGTGGAGATTGGTACACCTTTATAATTATGAGGCCCTCATCTCCGTTGTGGGTGCAAATGAAATATTATGATCTTTATGTCTCATTTCACTTGCAGAGAGCTCGGCTGCAGCTGTACCATCTACAGAGCAGGGGTCAACCCCTGTTGACATTTCTCCTCCAATCTTGGAAGAGAAACCTCCTTCCACGGATGACCCGGTGTGTAGAGTTGTCTCCAGTAAGGCCGTTATGACTAGTACTTTATAGTTCTACACATGCTGATTTTATTGTGATAGCATACTCAATCTTCTATCCTTCTTTTTTTTGATTTAAGGCCCGACAGAGGTGGCTCCAGAGGTGCCCCAGGGCTTTCCCGCTCTTGGGTTAGAGTGGCCTGACGGGCCCTAGCTTGGTGTAGCCTTGGCGGATGCTGATATGGGCGCCCGACTCATTCAGAATCTCCGATCGCTGCCACAGATCGACCCTCTCCCGACCGTTGAGGCTGAGGGGCCACTTGGAGTGCTGCACCAGAGGTTACCATGCATTCGGTCTTCCTCGGGATGCCTGGATGGCTGAGCTCACATCCTTATGGGAGGAGTTCGCCCGCCTTCATGCTATTCAGGAGCGGAGACAAAGGACCCATATGCAGATCCTGTAGGAGGAGGAGCAGTTTTGCGGACTTCGAGTGGCCAGGCTGAGGTGGGTGTCCAGGTTGAGGCCGCTCGCGAGCGCAACCGGAGAGCCTCCCTCCGAGTAGAGGAGCTGCAGAGGGAGTTACAGGAGGTTGAGGTGGAGTGCAGCAGTACGCAGGCCGAGGTCGAGGCTCTCTGCCGTAGACTTGAGGGGCTCTTGGAGGAGGCTCTTTAGAGTGAGATTCGCCTTGCTGACTTGAGGAGGAGCGAGTCTGGTGCTTGATGCGCTTTGGCACCTTCTTGTACACATGGCTTTTGTTCTTTGCCCATTCTTGTCTCAGTTACCCCGAGGGCTTGTCTCGGGCTCCTTTCTTTTGATGACATTGATGAATAAAGGACAGAGCTTAGTATCTGTTGCTTCCATCCTCTTGCATGTGTGCTTTTTTTTTTTTTTTTTCACTTTACTAACCCTATCGCCCTTTCGGGTTTTCGCCAGGACTGGCCCCCTTTTGTTTTTTCCAATGCGCCCTTGCGAGTTTTCACATTGAGGGGTACCCATTTTTGCCTAAGGCGCCCTCGCGGGTTTTCACCTTAGTTGGGTTGAAGCCTTTTTGCCCTTGATTACTCTCCTAATGAGAACAATCAAGTCCGCTGGGGCATCAATATTTTTACCCCTGTTTTTTGAGAATACCTATGATGCCAAGAGGCGAGAGGGTTTAGCATCCCCAGAGGGACGTGTGCGCTGCACTCGGCGGGACAAATGAGTGGATTTGACAGTCCTAGTGGGACATGTTAGTCAAATCCAAAAACTGATAGGCCGATGTGGACGCACTTTCAGAACACTTCTTTTATTTAACTTTTATTTATTCGTTTGTTTGTTTGTTTGTTCAGTTTATTTGTGCGAGGGCGTGCCAGTCACCTAGGTGACGATTTATTTGGGCTTCAATGAAGCCCTTAGTGCGCTCGATCTGACTAATCAGACGATTGTGTGTGTCGTGTCGGGATAAAAAACCCGCCGCGCCATAAAGGTCACGACGTTAATTACATCCCCTCGGAGAGGGGAAAACCCTTGATTAGTCGCCAGGAAAAGGGGTCCTATGACCTGAAATTCATATTAACGAAACGAGAGACTGAAATCTCGAGCTGCATTTAGACAGACCCCGCATTGGGGTGCAACCGTTCGCAGATGTGTCGGTCGCTCGTGGACCATTCCATGTTCGGACGAAAGTCCGCATTTGTAGCAAAAAGGGTACGACGATAGAACCGCACGTGTCTGCCGCGTATATGGCAAGTTTAATAAGAATGCGGGACTGGATCCCGGTAGAGGCGGGTCAAGTTTGATGAACTGTTGGCCTGGGCAGTATCGGATTGTGGCCATATCGGGATGGTTCCCAAGGTCCGAATCCGACCTAGCTGGGCGTCATTCATATCCTTTTCGCACGGAGTCTGGAGAAGTGGAGATTCCAAGACATTCGTTATTATATTCCCCCTTTCTTCTATTATTATGCTGTTATATTTACTTTTATTTATTTAGAGGCATGGACATATTTTGTTTTATTTATTTGCTACTGTTCTCATTTTTTGTTTGGTTGTTCTTTTTCTTGGTCACATTGGGTTATCGTTGTTATTTTTGTTATCAGCTTGCTTTGTTTATTTTCATTTTTTTTGAGAGGGGATGGGAGGAGTATGTATATATATATATATATGTTTGCGAATGGGTATGTGTGTGAGTGTTGTTTGAACATGCGCGTGTTATATCGGCGTGGGGATGAGAGGGCACGCGAGAGGGTTAAAACGGCGCTGGGAAGCGAAGTGTGTGTTTGTTGATGAAACCGGCGTGGGAGGAGTGAAGGCGTGCCGGTTTAGCGAAAATGGGGGATGGGGGTTGAAACGGCGTGGGAATGGAGCGCGCCGGTCTAGACGATGGCATGGGACGGCGGTTAAAACGGCGTGGGAAGGAGCGCGCCGGTTTAGGCCGCTCCGGGTTCGGCCGACCGAACCACTTCGGTCGGTCGACCAAAAATCCCAGCGCCAGAGAGCTTCACAGAACAGAGCTAATTCACGCCTCAGACAGGCTCTCTCTTCAAACCTTCCCTTATTTTTGTTTGGCATGGTGGATTGCAGTGAGGTTGTACATGTCCAATGACACAAAAGCCCAAAGCACTTACCTCTTTTTTAATTCTTTGTTTTGTAGTTATTGTTGTTGTTTATTATATTTTGTTTCATCATTTGATATGTTAGCCTTGTTCTGCCCCACCTGTGTATTTGGTCTCTTAATCAGTTCGAGCCCCGGCAAAATTTGGCAGCACCTCCCCCGCGTTCGGGAGTTCGGGGTAAAAATTAGAGAGCCGCCTACGGGGTATTCCGATACGGCCTCCAATACTACAGGTGAGCCACGAACGGCTGCCCGGTGACCTAAGGTGGACATGGAAACCCGAGGACTAGCCTTCAAGGGGTTCCAGTGGCCTACGAGTCACAACTTCAAGATTATTTCTGGGGCAGATATTCGCCATGCCGTTAAGGACGTGGCCATTGTTGTTCACCCTCTGGACGGGTCCCTCGGACGCCGTACTACTACGGAGTTGGCTTCTCAGGGGCCCAGAGTGATCAAAAGGAAAAAAGGATGCCGGTAAGGTAGCACACAACACATTCTAGTTCACTAGGTGGAGGACGCAATGCTCAGGACGGAGAAAGGCGAACATGATGAAGACTTTTTCATTAAAACAAAAAAAATCTTTCATTCTCTGTAGGAAACACATAGTACCAGGGGGAGGATACAACTTTCTACAAAGGAAAGGAGATACAGAGGCCAAAGAAAAAAAAAGCAGGGGGGGGAGAACAAAGCACATGCTCCTCTCCCCCCGAGCTCACCTCTCTTCTCCTACTCTCTCTCCCTTTTCTTCACTCCGCAGACGCAGGTGCAAGCCCTCTTCTCTTTTCTCTTCTTGGTTTCTCCAAGTGGCTTTTTAAATTTTTTTTTGAACCCCCTTTCTTCAACGGAGCTCAACTCCTTTTATAGGAGTGGAGGCGTGTAGGATGGAAGCTCCGCCTCTCCCTCTCTCTTCACCATGTTCGAAGCCCTTGAGTGGCCTACGCGTAGGGATAGTGGTAGAGTAGGGGAGCTACCTCTGTGGGATTGGTCGATGGCGACGGGCGGACGTCGATGTTTCGTTGCGGGGCTTGAAGTCTTCCATTCTTGGAGGCTTGAGGCGTGCAGGCGGTTGCCCGTCGGTTTGATGCAAGAGGTTCATCCCTTTCAGGCAAGGGATGCTCATTACCTATTTGTATGCGGGGAAACAGAGCATCGGAATGAGGATGGGACGGCACCTTTGGTTAAAACGGTGCGGCTGAGGGCGTGCCGGTTTAGGTGGGCATGGAGATATCTTCGCGCGCCGTTTTAGGATGCCAAGGGATAGCAGGCCGCGCCGGTTTAGGCCAAGGAGGGGCCCTGCCGGTTTCGGCCAAAGGGGGGCCGCGCCGGTTTAGGCCAAGGAGGGGCCGCGCCGGTTTAGGCCGTGCCGCTTTAGGTGGGTTGGCTTTAGGGGCGTTCTGCCTTGTTGACTCCGAAACGGCTCAGACAAGTGCTTGACCTCTGGTACTGCCTTAGTTTTAATGCACCGCTTCCGGGGTGTCCATTTCGAAGCTTCTGGGCTTCAGCTTGCGATTCCGAGTGATTTTCGACACGTGCCGAACCCGCATCAAATTACTCGGGTTTCTTCCTGATTCGGCCTTCGGCATTGTGGGTCGTGCCCTTAACCCTGCTTCCTACCTGTGGGGAATGTCTTCATCGAGTGAGCAGCCACCCGAAGTATTTTCGCCCTCAGTGGGCGTCTCTTCGGCCTTTTACGGATCTTTCTGGCATAATGTATGCCCCGATTGGGTTACTCGGGTTTTGTGTTGATTCGGCCTTCGGCACTACGAATTGAGGAGCCAGGGCCATTTCTTCAGCTCGAGAAGCTTCCTTATCGGGTAGCGGACCACCAGGTGTGTTTTCGTCCTGATTGGGCGAGATATGGGATTTATTCGGCCTTTCCATCCTTGACTTGCTCTCGGGTGCCGGGACATACATGCTGTATGATCATTTTTTTTGACGTCCACAAATGTCCCCCACCCGTGGGTGGCGCAAGCGAGGAACGAGTGCGCGGGGCCCGCGGGTATAGAGTTCTTGAGCAGGGTATCTTCTCTTCCGAGCCCGTAGACTGTTGGTCCGATGTGAATTCGCGGGAAAGCGCTCACTCCTTCAGCGAAGGGGTGAGGGGACCGCTTCACCGCGTAGGCACGTGGATCGAGATGTCTAGCCCGAATGGGGGGGTTAGTCATCGGTATGGGGTTAATACCGAAGCAAGAGGATAGGATCTATGCGTCGACCTAGGCGAAAGGCCTGGGCCGACTGGATGAGGCCAATCCCCGGAGGGGGTTGGTGACTCGTGCTGAGTTAAGGAAAGTTGTTTATTCATCGACTCGGACGGGGAAGTCCGAGCCGAAGGCTGTGAAAGGGGTCCGATGGAACGGGAGGAGTTCGTGTGCTAGTTGGTATATTAGGGTGGAACGTTCGAAACAAAGGGTTTATTCGCCAGTGCCGACATGGTGCCGGGCATTGACGTGGTTTATTCGTTGGCACAGGGTGAGTGCCAAAGCAAAATAGGTCTTTTATTCATCGACTTGGACGGAAGGTCCGAGCCAAGCAAAGAGGGTCTTTTTATTCATTGACTTGGACGGAAGGTCCGAGCCGAGGTAGCAGGATCTTTTCATTCTTTAATGCGCCAGGGATACCGGCTATATGAGAAGTCTTTTAATTCTTTAATGCGCTAGGGGTACCAGCTGTATGATGGGTCTTTTAATTCTCTAATCGGGGGAAGGGTCCGATCCAGAGTGGAAGAGGTCTTTTCGTTCTCTAGCCGGACGGAAGGTCCGATCTAGAGTGAATGGGTCTTTTTGTTCATGGATTCGGACGAAAGGTCCGGGCCACAGGTTTATTCGTCGGTGGGACAATGGGTTGTAACGTTGAGGTGGTTTATTCGTTGACACTGGGTTAGTGCCAAAGCAAGAAAGGGGGTCTTTTTGTTCACCAAATCCAGATGGAGGATGTGGGTCGAAGGAAGGGGGTCTTTTCATTTATTGACGAGGACGGAAGGTCCGAGTCAAAGCAAAGGGTCTTCGTTTTACTGGCTTAGACGGAAGGTCCAAGTTAGAAATTTTATGCGTCGGTGGGATAGGATGAAGTAGTGTTGAACTACGTATGAGGTTTTTTTTTGCTACTGCATGGGATACAGCTGTTTGGTTATTCGGCCGAGACGCGGTGGTCTGAGCCGAAGGAGGGAATTTTGAATTCCGGTGGGACTTGATGAATCGACATCCCCCCGGTGACTTTGACGAGTTTTTTCTTTCTCTTTTTTCCCCCTCTTTTTCCCTTCTTTTTTCCCTTCTTTGTTTCCTTTGTTTCCTTCTTTTTTTTCTTCTTCTTTTTGAATGAATATTGATGCGGGACGAGACCACGGACACGACAAGCTCGCGATTGTCCCTTAACGAGGGAAGCGTCGGATGTGCGCGGTTGAGAAACCGGCAATGAGCTAGGGTGGTCGGCTCTCACTTGTGCCCGGATCGAGTCACGGGACGGTCGCGCTCTCTCTCGCAGCAGCGGTGATATGAAAATAAAGTGAGTTACGATCCTAGAACATGCTCTCTAGCAGTGGCATAAACAAGTATATATGAAAATAAGCAAATGCCGAGTGTAGGGAGCGAGAATGATACCTCCACGCGCTCGACGTGGGGAAGACGGACCCGGCCGAAACTCGTACTCCCGGAACAATAATACACAATATTACAGAAATACACGTCGCTGCCCACTCCACGCAGGGAGGTAAAGGGCTACACAATGGGGTCCGGGAGGACCGAATTCGGGTTGACGGGCGGCTTCTCGCGTTGATTCGGCAGCACCCGAACTAGTGACGGTGGGGCCCACGTGCTGTCCGGAGGGGTCGAGTGGGACCCGGTGACACCGCTATAGTGGGGACACTTAGGGAAGTGTTCCCTGGGCTGGCGGCACGCTGGTTCGCCGGCCGGAGGCCGGGCGGCTCCGATCGGCACCGGTCGGAATAACCGGCCACGGACCTGCCGGTTCTGTTTTCCGGCGCGCGCTCCGGCGAGAACGGACGCTGCGATCAGCCCCAACGTCGGAATGCGACGAAACTGGCGCCGTTGGAAAGCTGCTTCGAAGGGCTTAAACTCTCTGTGATTACAGAAAAATAACAAAGCATATACATCTAATTGGCGAATTTTGAAGGTTGCTGTTGTACAGTGGCCTAACTCTCAGATCTGCAGGGCTGTTCTCTGAGAACTGCCATTGACCGTAGGGTAGATGTCCGATTCAGCTCTTGAGGTCTTCATCAAAGTTGTAGGAAATGGAGCTAGGAAGACGAAAAAATTGGGTTTGACAAGTTTGGATGTGGCTACGAATTGATAGGATTTTAGTACTAACAGTGGGTCGGATCTGGAATCTGACTAAAAGCACTGTAGCAGAGATAGAACACGAATTTTGAAAAATAGGTAGAAGGATGATCAGAAATTAAGAAAATTCATGGATGTAGGGAATGATGGACAGAACGCCCAGTAAAATTGGGAGGGTTTGGAAAAATCACAAAGATGGTCGGAGGTGGGAAACACAGAGCTGCTGTCACTGTAGACAGAGACAGGACAGATCTGGGAGTGAAAGATGAACGAAAATGTAAAGATATCAAACGAAGGATTTTGGACCTGAATTTTTTTGTGGAGATGGGGATACAAGATAGGAACAACCTCTAAAAATTTCAGATCAAGAGGACATCGTGCCTGACTGAAGAATTTCGTGGAAGTCACCTCTATCCAGCAGGACAGAACCTTGAAGATGGCTCCGCGGCGGCTCGTAGGCGGCACGAACGGCGGCGGCGGCGGCACCGATGATCACCGGAGGTAGGGGGAAGAAGATAGCACTCTAGAATGGGGGTTGGGGATGAAGAAACCAGAGGGAGAGAGAGGGGAGGTCGAAATTCACTCAAGGGGGGGGGGGTCTTGCACAATGCTTTTTCTCATTTCATTAATATTCAAATGGAAAATATAAGTATTTATATGCCTCCAATCTAATCCAATCTCCACCATTGGATCTAGGAATGGGAAATGAATGGCCTAGATTAAATGTGACCAACACAAAAAAAAAAAAATAAAATAACCCAAGTGGGAGACAAGCTTGACATGGTAGGTAGCCTACTTTAGACTTTTTACTCCCTTTGTCTACCCATGTGGCATTTGACATTCAACCCTTCTAGATGGCCACCTAGGATGGTTGACCAGCCCCACATAGGTGACATGGACCAATGGGAAAGGGCTGAGGGGCCCCTTGCTGGTCCTACTGTATAATTGCATAAAACCCCACACAATCCATGGGAATGACTCCTTGACTTATAAAGCCTTACATTTGCGTATACTTTCCCAAGGATATAAACACAAACTAAAATGACATAAATGCAAAAGAAAAAGTACATGCTCGGCGTCGATTCCCATCAACTCTCCCCGAGTGGGAGGAACTCGACCCCGTCGAGTAGGGGTATGGATGCTCGAGTACTCCGGTGGATCCGTCACCGTGCCAGGTAACGCGGGTACGCTCCACTCCAATTGACCAGCACCTGCTCATTCCAGATATACTCGATATGCACAAGCTGCCATGGGCTAGAGGTGGACACTCCGGGTGGGGCACTCTCAAAGGGAAGGAAGCAGCTCGAAGACTCACTAGGAATCACCGCTGAGTCCCTGTAGGTGACTGATCCGGGTATAGATGTAGAACCGATCCCATACTCATCGAAGGAGTCCAATCACCTCTTACTCATAAGAGAACGACAACGAGCTTACACAAGACACATGCAGACTCTCAAACTACACGCAAACCATGCAAACAAACCACACAAGGAAAACACACGAACTCATCTATGACCCTAGACACACCTAATGTTAGTCCGACCCGTACATGGATGACGGCGGACCAGGACACCCGAACGTGTGCCATGCATGCATTTGACGTAACCGGAGGTTGACGTCATGGGGAACTCCTAGACATACTACGATGCACCAATCATGGACATTGGGCTTGGATGCGGGAAGTCCGGGAGGTGCGGGTGGTTTAGAGGGATCGGGGAAACCAAAGTCTTCCTTACCCCCGAATGATGGTTCGGACCTATGACTATGTGGAGGTTGCTTGGCCCGAGTGGAAAAGGCTTGATAGTGAACTCCGCGGAGGAAGTGGAGTGAAGATGGCGGCTCGGGAGATTCACTAGTGAGGGGATCAAAAGGGTCGAAGAAGGTATGACCCCGTGAGATGGGTTCCAACATGACATGGTCCCAAGTTTGGAATTCATAATCACCGCCATACATTATGATCGGTGGGACGACGGACATGTGTAGGAAATAAGATTCCTCCCTTGGACAAAAGGGAACGAAGTCGGACTCGGCCGACATCGGGAGGAGTAGAAGAATCTCCGTGGTGACACACCCCACGGTGCACACGGAGGTAATGGACCCTAAGGCCGGATGGGTGAAGCTAAGACTAGCGGGTTGGTCAAAGCCTCGCGCCAAAAGATGTGTCAACTTCCATTGTGAATCTAATCCCATGACAAGATCGTCCAATGTGTCAACATGGTGACTAGATCGAAATGTGGTATGGAAGGAGTTGACCGGCACTAAAGGGAGGATGGGGTCCATGGATGGAAAGGGAGGTGGGACCAAGCCATCCTTGAGCCAACTAAAAAGTGGCTCGGCGATGTATAGCGTTCCCGTAAGAAACACGGGTGGCTCGGGGTGAGACGGCTCCAAGCATAATGGTTCCGAATGTAGAGTGGGCCGCTGGGGTTGGGTGGCTGGACATGTGAGGGTGATCTTGCCGGGTAGGTAAGGTGGGTATAAGGTGCAAGTCCTCTTGCCCCAGTCAAGATTGGCTCTTCGTTCTCCTAACCACGTTTGCCCTAAAATGATGCATGAACCAGCAAGTGTGCCGATCCTGCACCATGCGCCATCGGTGTAGAGAACAGAGCCGATCCTCTTATAGAACTCAACACAAGCAAAATCACCATCGCGGACAATCTCGCCTGTCTTGGAGAGAGACTCCACGATGTCAAGAGAAACCCAATTATCCGACTCCCTATCGGTGAAATGGAGTTCCGTTGTGGACCCGTTGGGTAGAGCGACTTTCATAGTGAGAGGGGTAAAACCAAGGGCTCGGTCCATGAGGACATTGACTTTGGCCACAAAGGTTGACCACTCGGATGTATGGTCTTGGGGAACGGCCATGGGTAGCGGATATGGACATGCATACACACGGTGACAAGACACTAGACCGACTATGCAAGTTTGGAATGCATGCACACTAAGGACCCTAGACGTAAACCAAGACTCGGTACGTGGCGGAGTTAATCGATCCGAAGATCACTCGCGCAAGTGTGCGGCCTTCCCGATAGGCGTAGCCTAACGTTCGGACAACACCTTTTTATATACCGACTAATGGTATGCAAATGCGACCCAAAAGACACTTTTTTTATTTTAAAACAATGATGACCCTAAACACGACTTAGACAATGACTAATGGCTAGACGTAAATGACACCCTTTTTTTTTGGACACCCTAGACTCAAACTCGCTCTGATACCAAATTGATGCGGGACGAGACCACGGACACGACAAGCTCGCGATTGTCCCTTAACGAGGGAAGCGTCGGATGTGCGCGGTTGAGAAACCGGCAATGAGCTAGGGTGGTCGGCTCTCACTTGTGCCCGGATCGGGTCACGGGACGGTCACGCTCTCTCTCGCAGCAGCGGTGATATGAAAATAAAGTGAGCTACGATCCTAGAACATGCTCTCTAGCAGTGGCATAAACAAGTATATATGAAAATAAGCAAATGCCGAGTGTAGGGAGCGAGAACGATACCTCCACGCGCTCGACGTGGGGAAGACGGACCCGGCCGAAACTCGTACTCCCGGAACAATAATACACAATATTACAGCAATACACGTCGCTGCCCACTCCACGCAGGGAGGTAAAGGGCTACACAATGGGGTCCGGGAGGACCGAATTCGGGTTGACGGGCGGCTTCTCGCGTTGATTCGGCAGCACCCGAACTAGTGACGGTGGGGCCCACGTGCTGTCCGGAGGGGTCGAGTGGGACCCGGTGACACCGCTGTAGTGGGGACACTTAGGGAAGTGTTCCCCGGGCTGGCGGCACGCTGGTTCGCCGGCCGGAGGCCGGGCGGCTCCGATCGGCACCGGTCGGAATAACCGGCCACGGACCTGCCGGTTCTGTTTTCCGGCGCGCGCTCCGGCGAGAACGGACGCTGCGATCAGCCCTGACGTCGGAATGCGACGAAACTGGCGCCGTTGGAAAGCTGCTTCGAAGGGCTTAAACCCTCTGTGATTATAGAAAAATAACAAAGCATGTACTTCTAATTGGCGAATTTTGAAGGTTGCTGTTGTACAGTGGCCTAACTCTCAGATCTGCAGGGCTGTTCTCTGAGAACTGCCATTGACCGTAGGGTAGATGTCCGATTCAGCTCTTGAGGTCTTCATCAAAGTTGTAGGAAATGGAGCTAGAAGACGGAAAAATTGGTTTTGACAAGTTTGGATGTGGCTACGAATTGATAGGATTTTAGTACTAACAGTGGGTCGGATCTGGAATCTGACTAAAAGCACTGTAGCAGAGATAGAACACGAATTTTGAAAAATAGGTAGAAGGCGGATCAGAAATTAAGAAAATTCATGGATGTAGGGAATGATGGACAGAACGCCCAGTAAAATTGGGAGGGTTTGGAAAAATCACAAAGATGGTCGGAGGTGGGAAACACAGAGCTGCTGTCACTGTAGACAGAGACAGGACAGATCTGGGAGTGAAAGATGAACGAAAATGTAAAGATATCAAACGAAGGATTTTGGACCTGAATTTTTTTGTGGAGATGGGGATACAAGATAGGAACAACCTCTAAAAATTTTAGATCAAGAGAATATCGTGGCTGACTGCAGAATTTCGTGGAAGTCACCTCTATCCAGCAGGACAGAACCTTGAAGATGGCTCCGCGGCGACTCGTAGGCGGCACGAACGGCGGCGGCGGCGGCACCGATGATCACCGGAGGTAGGGGGAAGAAGATAGCACTCTAGAATGGGGGTTGGGGATGAAGAAACCAGAGGGAGAGAGAGGGGAGGTCGAAATTCACTCAAGGGGGGGGGGGTCTTGCACAATGCTTTTTCTCATTTCATTAATATTCAAATGGAAAATACAAGTATTTATATGCCTCCAATCTAATCCAATCTCCACCATTGGATCTAGGGATGGGGAATGAATGGCCTAGATTAAATGTGACCAACACACACAAAAAAAATAAAATAACCCAAGTGGGAGACAAGCTTGACATGGTAGGTAGCCTACCTTAGACTTTTTACTCCCTTTGTCTACCCATGTGGCATTTGACATTCAACCCTTCTAGATGGCCACCTAGGATGGTTGACCAGCCCCACATAGGTGACATGGACCAATGGGAAAGGGCTGAGGACCCCCTTGCTGGTCCTACTGTATAATTGCATAAAACCCCACACAATCCATGGGAATGACTCCTTGACTTATAAAGCCTTACATTTGCGTACATACTTTCCCAAGGATATAAACACAAACTAAAAGGACATAAATGCAAAAGAAAAAGTACATGCTCGGCGTCGATTCCCATCAAATATTGCATGACCTCAAGGGAGGTATGGGAAACATGCTTGCTCCGTGTGAGGTGCGGGGTTTAATTGTTCATCGAACTGGGGAAGTGATGCGTGATATAGTTTCAAATGCTTTCCATTAAGGGGTGGGAATTGAGTCTCCCCCCTATGGTTGACAACCACATACTCACCTCCTTCGTAGACTTTCTGGACAACATATGGCCCGAGCCAGTTTTCATTCAGCTTGCCTTTAGGGTTGGCGGCCATGACCTCTCTTCTTTTGACCACCACGAGGTCACCTTTCTTGAATTCACACCCCTTGACAAGCTTGTCGAAGGCGCGGGCTATGTGGGCTCGGTAGACCTATATGTTCTGCTGGGCCTGGAGTCGCTTTCCTTCTAAGTCGGAGAGCTCTTCCAATCTCCGTTCTGCATTTGTTCGGTCATCTTTGACCAATTCATGTTGGATTGCGACCCGAAGTGAGGGTACCTCTAGTTCAATGGGGACAACTGCTTCTGAGCCGTACACCAAAGAGAAGGACGAACAGCCCGTTGGGGTTTTATAGACGGTACGGTACGCCCACAGCGCCTCATACATCTTGTCTTCCCAGTCCTTTTTGTTAGAACTGACAATCTTCACCAGGAGGGTGCAGAGGGTTTTATTAAATGCTTCTGCTAGCCCGTTTGCCTGTGGGTTGTATGGAGTGGATGTTCTCCAGTCAATCTTGTACTTTTCGGCCAATCTGTAGACCTTTTGATTCCGGAAATGACTTCCGTTGTCTGAGACGATCCGGCTGGGGATGC
The DNA here is from genome assembly GCA_022559845.1 of Amorphophallus konjac. Taxonomy (NCBI): domain Eukaryota; kingdom Viridiplantae; phylum Streptophyta; class Magnoliopsida; order Alismatales; family Araceae; genus Amorphophallus; species Amorphophallus konjac. Next base: position 196,906,885 of record CM040121.1, on the reverse strand, counting down.
CGAATCGGAATATTATATTTCGCCGGATAAATCGGGCCACGATTTCTCCCGTCACTTCTCTTAGGGCTATAGCCTCCGCCCAGCGGGAGAAATAGTCCGTTATTGTCAGGATATATTTGCATCCCGAAGAGGATGGGGGCAATGGGCCACGGCATCTGTTCCCCATTGGGCAAGTGGCCAACTGGGTGCTGTTGGATGTAGCTGCGTTGGAGGTCGCCTGGGGACCGTTGGATGCTCTTGGCACTTTTGACACGACTTGGCGTACTTACAACAGTCGTCGAATATTGTCGGCCAGTAGTAGCCCAACTTTTTAATTTCGATCTTCATCTTCGGACCGACTTGGTGTGCTCCAGTCGACAGTGAGACACAGAAAAATCTAATCTCTTTTTATCGTGGATAAAATATAGATTTTGTTCTTTTTTAAAAAAAGAAACATCCCCCCTTTGCTGAGTAGAGAGTGATTCCGTGGGTGCGCATTGTATCAGACGATTTGGGTTCGAGTGCTGGACCTTTCCCCACTGACCGTAGTCAGTGTTGATTTACATCGGCCTAACGTCCGAACACCTTTATTTAACTGTCAAAGAAATCCCAAAGTCTTCTATAGAGGTTCTGATGTGGAGGGCAGGCTCACTCGAGAGACTCTCCAGGACCACTCATTCACCGCCAACAAATTAATAGAGTTAGGGCTAGATCTGAACAAAAACCCTAAGATTTAGGAATGGAAATGCAAATATGCGGAAGCCGTAGGCATTTTGAAGTGAATGGAGGTTTTCTGGACCCCGAGGGTATTTTGGTAATTTTACCAACCCAGGGGTATTTTGGTAATTTTTCAGGCCAGGGGTATTTCTGAAATTTCTGGGCTGAAATGGAAGTAGGATCAGGTTCCTGACTCCCCAAGGCGCTGAGGCTTTTTCTGGAGGATTTTAGGGGCTGCTAGGCCATTTCTAGGTCATAGGGGGATTTTGGTAATTTTATCATACCCTACATAGACATAGGTTTGGGGTGACATCTGAGTGTCGGACCGGGCTGACGACATTCTCGGGCAGAAGGGGTGACAATGGCTTCATAGAAGGCATACATCTGTCAATTTGGCCGAAAGAGGGGTATATAGGCAATTCCCAGAAGTCGGGGGTTTTCTTATAATGTTTCCCCCGAGGACATACATAAAACATGCTGAGTGCTTTTATAGTCCGAATGAGTACAAGGGTTGTCGGCGAGTTGTCGACTATACAAAAGTCCGCATTAACGCGGGAGACAGGGACGTAGTCCCAATTACAAAAGATTGCAGGATAGAACTGCAAATTACAGGACTTTTGTCTCTTACGGTCCTGGGGAGGATATTTTTGTAATTCCGTCATTATAGGGACAGAACCATATAACTTAGTCGTCCCGAGACGTAGAGACTTACAAAACATGGCCCGCTGAGGGGCATAATTACAAACATGGCCCACTGAGGGGCGTAATTACAAAAATACCCCGTAGGGGAATAAATACAAGATCCGGGGACTTACCCCTCACAGGCCAAGACAAACAAAACAAACTCCTTCGGATGCTTGGTGGCTTCGTATGCCTTCGTAGGTTGTAGATGTGTGTGTTCTCCACTTGGACCCTTGGGGGTCTATTTATAGAAGGCAGGAGGACCCAGGTTGACAAAACCGTGAGGATTTTCCTCAATTCTGTCAGGGTGGGGTGCAAAAACCCCTATTTCTGTCAAGGTGGGGTGGCAAAAAGCCTTTTTGACCCCTCTCCTCCTTTTCTTCCTTTTTTGATTTTGGTGCATGGGAGAATAACCGCAGAGGGGTCGTTTGACCCCGCGGGTGGCACGACCGGCGGGGTCATTTGACCCCGCTCGGGTGCGCGAGCCCTGCGGGCCTCCTCCTCCTGGGCTGTCGGTCTAGAGGGGTCATTTGACCCTTGTGCAGGCCTTTTGACCCCTCTTCGCGCCATTTTCCTCCGTTTTTGTCAACCTGGGCTGAGGAGAAGCCGTGGTAGAGGGTTCATAGCCCGTGGAGGCCCGTTCTTCGCCGCATGGCAGTCGTTTGTCGGTGAAGACTTGAGCGGGAGCGGAGGACCGACTTGTTTGTTGTTGGGTTGTGCGTCGCCGCGTGGGGAGGAATCTTCGCGCCCGTCCGTGCCGTGTGATACACTTGTTCGGCCACTTTGACAGACATGCATGCATGTCTTCCTCTTAACTTCCATTGCTGCGATGCCACTTGTGATAATATGATCGGGTCGATAGACCCTAAATCACGGAGGTACTCCTCGGTCCGACGACATCGGTGCTACACCGTATCTTTTTCGTCGGTTGTTTCGGAATGAAATCCTCGAAGTATTTCGAGAAAATTACGGGTGCAACAAATGCCCCCCACGGAACGTTTGTCGAGGCCGGAGCCAGAGGCGGACGGTCCGTGCCCTTTGTAGTATTTTTGATATCTCCCGAGTCTTCATGACATGTGAAGATTGTTGTAGGACTGCACCTCACTGCTTCATTGCTTTCCAGAAAGCTGAGAGTTGATGCGGGCTTGTCTCAGTGAGACCCACCGGTCTAGAAGTGACGTAAGTCTACCTCGGCGAGACACTTTGATCTGAAGCTGATGTCGACCAACCCTTAGGGTATACTGGCCAAAGCTAATGTACACAGTCCCCTAGGACATATTGGCCTGAAGTCGGATGCTGGCCAATCTTTGGGGGTGCATTAGCCAAAGTTGATGCGGACCGGCCCTCAGGGCATATTGGCCCAATGTTGATGCAGGCCTGTCTCGGAGAGGCTTGCTGGCCTGGAGTTGCTGTGGACTTGCCTCGGCGAGGCTTATTGGCCCAAAGTTGATGTAGGCCTGCTTCTGAGAGACTTGTTGGCCTATAGTTAATGTAGGCCTGCCTCGGCGAGGCTTGTTGGCCCGAAGTTGATGTAGGCCTGTCTCGAAGAGGCGCATCCATCTGAGTCGTCGTTAATTGACTATTGAGCTGTGATAGCTGGAAATCAACATTGGCCGACCCTTGGGGGTGCGTTGGCCAGGTGCCACTGAAGACGTGTTGGCTAACCGCTGAGGTGTGTAGCCGCAAGTTAAAGCTGGCTAACTGCTGAGGTGTCGCTAAAGATGTGCCGACTAACATCTGAGGTGTAGCCGAACATGTTGATGTGTCGGCTGACCGCTGAGGTATGTCGCCAAATGTTGAAGGTGGCTAATTGCTGACTTGTGATAGCCAAGGTTGATGTAGACCAGCCCTTAGGGCACGTTGGTTTCGGTAGATGTCGGCCGTACACGGGCTGAGGCAACTCCTTTCTTTGTTTTAGCTTCAGCTAGTGAGGCTTCAAAGTTGCTTCAGAGTTTCCTGGCCCTTGGGATGGAGTGGCCGAATGGTCCTCAACTTGGTGTAGCATTGCCAGATGCATGCATTTGGTCTCCCTCAGGACGCCTGGATGACTGAGCTTGCGTCTTTATGGGAGGAGTTCGCCTGCTTTCGCGCTATTCAGGAGCGGAGGCGGAGGACTCAGCTGATGATTCAGCCGGAGGAGCGGCAGCTTTGCAGACTTCTGGACGCCCAGGCTGAGGTGGGCGCCCTGGTCGAGGCCGCCTATGAGTGCGAGTAGGTGGCCTCCCACAAAGTGGAGGAGCTTTTGTGAGAGGTCCAAGAGACCGAGGAGCGCAGTCTTGCGCGTGCCGATGTAGACTCTTCGTCGTAGGCTTGAGGGGCTCCAGGAGGAAGCTTTTCAGAGTGAGACTCGCCTTGCTGAGCTGAGGAGGAGCGAGTCTGATGCTTGATAAGCCTTTTTTTAATTTTTTTTTTCACTTTATCAGCCCTACCGCCCTTTCGGATTTTCGCCAGGACTGGCCCCCTTTAGCTTTTTCCAGTGCGCCCTTACGGGTTTTCACACTGAGAGGTACCTATTTTTGCCTAAGGCGCCCTTTCGGGTTTTCACCTTAGCCGGGTTAAAGCCTTTTTGCCCTTGATTGCTCTTCTAACAGAAACAACCAAGTCCGCTGGGGCATCAATCTTTTTAACTCCATTTTTTTTCTTTTTTTTAACCTATAATGCCAGAAGACAAGGAGAAAGTGGCACTCCCATAGGGACGTGTGTGCCGCATAGGTGGGACAAATGGGTGGATTCAACTGCCCGAGTGGGACGCCATTAGCCAAATCTAAAAGTCGAAGGTTGAACGGGTTGGCGACCCAAGAGGGGTGTGTGTGCGCCAATCCCGGTTGGGACATCAAAGGAGTAGGTTTAACAGTCCGAAAGGGACATGCGGGTTAAACATGGAGGCCAATAGGCGAGATGGGTTGGCAGCCCGAAAGGAGCATGTATAGGCCAGACCCGAAAGGATGAAAGGAGGGGATTTGACACCCCGGGTGGGACGTGTAAATCAAATCCATGAGTCGATGGGCAAATAGGGTTGGCAGCCTGACAAGGGCATGCAGAGGCCAAGCCCGCGGGGACAAAGGATGAACTTGACAATCCCGGTGGGATAGATGAGTCAAGTCTGAAGGCCAAGAGGCGAGATGGGTTGACAGCCTGAAAGGGGCATGCGGAGGCCAGACCCGGTGGGAGGAAAGGATGGATTTGACAGCCCTAATGGGACGTGAGAGTCAAACCCGAAAGCCGATGGGCTAGATGGGTAGGCAGCCTGAGAGGGCATACTGAGGCCATTCCTGATGGGACAAAGATAGGTTTGACAGCCCTAGTGGGACGTGAGAGTCAAACCTGAAAGCCGACAGGGGTAGGAATATAGGGCAGCCGTCACTGCATGACGAATCCCTACCCTATCCAATACCGACCGGTAGACAGTCAGAACGCCCCAGAGCCACTCTGTCGCACCTCGGTGATAGCTGTGAGACGGGACAACAGACCACCTTCCGTACCAGCTGGGAGTCTTCAAGGACAAAATTCTCTCAACCATGCAGTCATGGACGTACTCCTCCTATGCGAAGCTCGCCCCGGTCGGTGTCAAGAAAAGGCCATCCACAACCTGATCCATGGTCCTGTGCTGCCCATGCATGTGCCAAGTTGCTGGAGATAGTGGTGCAGTCCGAACTGTCAGACTCTTATACCGCTGAAAAGAGCCCAGACTCCGCTGATCCGGATACTGTCAGAGAGCACAATCCCTGCATGCTATCTCTCCTCGCTAAAATAGCCCTCTCAAGGCAGCGGCGCTCCTCAGGAAGCGAGGGATCATCGGCTTCCATGCCGATAGGTGCAAAACACTGGAGAAAGCAGTAAAGGTGGCGATCCAAGGGGTAGTGGCGCGGATAGCCCCCCGTGCGGTCATATGTATAAAGACCATCCCGTCTCGTAATCCGAGATAGGTCCACAAGACCCTCCGTCTCTCCAGCGCTCTCAGTTGAGCCCTCAGCGACCCATAAATAGCCGAAGTCGAGCTGGTTGAAGTCACCATCTTCAATGACACGGGGAGGGAAAGGTGGCATCCGCTGGTCCGTACGCTCAACTCGGCATTCGTCACCACCCCTGACTCTCGACCTCCTCGACCAGCTCCCATCTCCGCTGTTGCGAGCCATGTCTGAAAGCACAAAGGGGAGGAAAAAGGGAGGAGCGTCAAATCAAAATATTATAGGGCAGCAATATGAATATTAAATGCAGTCCTACAAAGCCCGAAGCCTATGCACGGGACACATAAATATATTTCCCTTCGAAGGGCACGGGCCGTCCGCCCCCGCCTCCGGCCGTGACGGACGTCCCGTGGGGGGCATATGTTGAACCCGAAATTATCTCAGAATATTTTGAGAAGAGTTTTTATCACTATGTGATAATCAACGGAAGATACGACGTATCGTCGACATCGTCGGAACGCGGAGTATCTCCGTAATTTAGGGTCCGTCGGCTCGGCCGTACAATCATATTCGGCGTCGCAGCAATGGAATTTAAAAGGAAAAAAATATGCGTACGAACCCGTCAAAATAAGCCGAGCAAGTGTATCACACGGCGCAGACGGGCGCGAAGAATTCCTCCCCACGTTGCGACGCACGAGCAAACAACAAAACAAGACGTTACGTCGCTCCCGCACAAGTCTCCACCGATAGACGGCTGCCACGCGGCAAGGAACGGACCTCCACGGGCTATAAAAGCTCCCCCCTGGCTTCTCCCTAACCCAGGTTGACAGAAACGGATAAAAACGGCGTCAAGAGGGGCCAAAAGGAGCTCCCGGGGGTCAAATGATCCCTCTCGGGGTGCGGACCGGAAGAGGGGGGTCGCGCGGCCACCCCGCGGACCCGGGGGGCCACGCGACCCCGCTGGCCACCCAGCGGGGTCACGCGACCCCGCCGGGACCCAGCGGGGTCACGCGACCCCGCCTGGGGGCCGGTTGACCCCGCGGGGGACCTAGCGGGGTCGCGCGCCCCCCCTCGGGCCGCGGGTCCCCCCAACTCCTCTCGATCCCATTTTTCAAAAAAAAAGAAGAAGAAAAGGCTGAGGGGTCAAAAATTATTTTTGCCACCTCACCTTGACAAAAAAAGGGATTTTTGCACCCCACTCTGTCAGAACCGGGCCAATTTTCTTCATTTGACCCCTCTGGCCAAAGGGTCATTTGACCCCTCCGGGTTATCTTCTCGTGCGCCAAAATTAAAAAAGGACAAAGGGGTGGAGGGGTCAAAAAGTCTTTTTTCCATCCCAGAGGGGTCAAAATAGCTTTTTGCCACCCCACCTTGACAAAAATAAGGGTTTTTGCACCCCACCTTGACAGAATTGAAGGATTTTTCCACGGTTTTGTCAACCTGGGTCCTCCCACCTTTTATAAATAGACCCCCAAGGGTCCAAGCGGAGACATGAAGCACTACGTACGAAGAACCTGCGCAAGGAATTTGTTCTGTTTGTCTTGACTTGCGAGGGGTAAGTCCCCGGGTCTTGTACTTATGCCCCTACGGGATATTTTTGTAATTACGCCCCTCAGTGGGCCATATTGGTAATTATGCCCCTCAGCGGGCCATGTTTTGTAAGTCTTTACGTCCCGAGACGACTAAGTTATATGGTTCTGTCCCTACAATGGCGGAATTATAAAAATGTCCTCCCCGGGACTGTAAAAGACAGAAGTCCTGTAATTTGTAGTTTTACTCTGCAATCTTTTGTAATTGGGACTACGTCCCCACCTCCCGCTCTAATGCGGACTTTTGTACAGTCGAAAATTTGCCGACAACCCTTGTACTCATTCGGACTATAAAAACACTCAGCATGTCTCATGTATGTCCTCGGGGGAAAATTACAAGAAAACCCCTCAACTTGTGGAAATCGTACATATACCCCTCTTTTGCCGAACTTGATACATATGAGTCTTCTATGAAACTATTGTCGCTCCTTTTGCCCTGGGGACAACGTCAGCTCAGTCTGACACTCAGATGTCATCCCAAGCCCAAGGTCTGTCTAGGATAAAGCAAAATTACCAAAATTCCCTTACGACCTAGAAATGGCCCCAGAGTCCTCAAAACCCTCCAGAAACGGCCTTAATGCCTTGGGAAGTCAGGAACTCGATCCTACTTCCATTCCAGCCTAGAAATTTCAGAAATACCTTTGGCCTGGAAAATTACCAAAATGCCCCTGGGTTGGTAAAATTACCAAAACGCCCTCAGGGTCTAGAAAATCTCCTTCTGCTTCAAAAATGCCTACGGCTTCCCCCAAATCATCTTCATATTCCCGAATCCTAGGGTTTTGCCCAAACATGGCCTCAGTTAAAACCCTAACCTAGTCTTTGTTGTTGGTCGGTGGTGAGTGAGTGGACATTGTGAACCCTCCGAGAGAGTCTGCCCTTAACATCAGAACCCCTATAGAAGATTTTGGAATTTCTTTGACAGTTAAACAAAGGTGTTCGGACGTTAGGTCGATGTAAATCAACACTGACTACGGTCAGTGAGGAAAGGTCCAGCACTCGAATCCAAATCGTCTGATACTATGCGCACACACGGAATAGCCCTCTCTATGAAGAGGAATGTCTCTTTTCAAAAAGAACATTTTATTGTCTATTTTTCCCACGTGAAAATATTCCGCGTGTCTCACAGACTGGGCACGCCCGGTGGGACCTCTCCCGCCTTTCTTCTTTCTGTCAAAGAAAATCTCCAAACCCTTTTTCAAGGTTCTGATTTCCCTCCTCTTCCTTTTAAAGGACGGGACTTGCTACTCATTTGAGAGCTTGTCGCGCGCTTGCGCCCTTCTGTGTTCGTGCTACGCACCACCACCAACAGCAACCAGCAGCGATGGCCGCCGTCACCTACGGCCCCGAGATCGTCGCCAACCACGCCAGGTTGGGATACTTGGCGACCCCGCTTGTCTTCGGCGACTTCCCGCCTGTCGTCGGCTCGCCCTTCTTCTTGGGCGTGGTACCTGTGGCTGAAGCCAGTTCAGCCATGCCGGCAACAACCGTCGGGGGCGTCAGGCCATCGGCCCCGTCAACTGGCCGGGTTCACCCGGTCAAGAAGACAGCCGTTGGGGGTGTCAGACCCTCAACCTCATCAGCCGACCGGGTTCGCCCGGTCACCAAGACTACCGTCGGGGGCGTCAGGCCCTCGGCCTCGTCAACTGGTCGAGTTCGCTCGGCTAAGAAGACGATTACTGAGGGCGTCAGACCCTCCGTTCTATCAACCGGTCGGGTTAGCACGGTCAACATGACCGCCATTTGGGGTGCCAGACCCTCAATCTCAGCAACTGGCCGGGATCGCCCGGTCAACGATACAACTAGCAGGGGCGTCAGGCCCTCGGCCCCATCTACTGGTCGGGTTCAATCGGCCAAGAAAATGACTACTGCGGGTGTCAGACCCTCAACTTCATCAACTAACCGGGTTCGCCTGGTCAGCAAGACAACTGTCGGGAGTGTCAGGCCTTCGGCACCAGCAACTGGCCGGGTCAGTCCAGTCAACAAGGCCGCCATTGGGGGTGTCAGACCCCCTACTGCAGCATCCGACCGGGTTCATCCGGTCAACTCTTCAATTGTTAAGGGTGTCAAGCCCTTCATCCCTATAATTAGTCGAGCCAGTTCGACTGCCATGTCAACGGCCGAAGGTGTCAGGCCTTCTGCCCCAGCTATTGGCCGGGTCTTCTCGGTCAATCAAGTCACTGCTGACGTCGCCCATGCTCAACGGGGGCAATGCCGTCGCCGTAGCGGCACCAAATCTACGGCGGCCGCCCTCAGAGGTATTGCCCCTGCTCAACGGGGGCAGCGCCGTCGCCCTAACGATGCCATGCCTACGGTAGGTGTCACCAACGCTGTTCCTGCTCAACGGGGACAACGTTGTAGCCGCAAGGGTACAAAGCCTGCAGCGGCGGCATCTCGCTCCGAAAAAACTGTAAGTGTCGGGGACACCCGCATCCGGCTCGATGGAGGCGAGCCGATCTTGCCACGGGACACCCACGTCCCGACTGTCTCTACCTCCAATCGCTTCGAGCTCCTTCGGCAAGTCCGGGAGGACGGAGTGAAAATGAGGCAGCCCGCTGCATCGGCGGCAACTCAGGGTCCATTGCAGCGACCCAAGCCTCGAGCTCCCCGGTCTAAGACAGGGGGCAACCCAGTGGAGGAGCGTCACCTCCAGTTGAAGAAAATTTGGGTCACCAAGGAGGAGGCCCGAATCATAAGGCGTGCAAGGGCACATGAGCCCTTCCGCATGTCGGATCTACGACATGTGCTGAGTCCGACCAGCACAGAGGCCTCAACATCTCCGAGGTCCACAACTCAGTCTCTACGAGGGCAAAGGCGCCGAGGAACCGGTAAGAAGGTGCGGCCGACCTCCCCGTGGGCCAGTTCTACGCACACGGAGGAGGAGTGTTCCCCTCAAGCTTCTACATCCCGAGTGTCTGTCTTTGACAGACTCGGGAGGCCGCCCAAGCCGGATCGGCAACCAGCTAGGAAGAAACGGGTGGTCCAGGTGACCAATGACACTGTCAAAGTGTTCACCTGTTACGCCACCTCCGGCGACAAACAGTCCGAGGACACCCCTGGGGAGCTTGACCAACCTATCCAATATTTGAGGAGGTCAAGGCCGGTCTCCCGGATTCTAGCGCAGACGCAGCAGGTGCCGGCTGCTGGGACATCTCAGCCCGAGCCGGCACGGCAAGAAGAGCGTCAGGAGGATGTCCATAGCATCGACGGGGATAGCAACCCCGCACATGAAGATCTTGGGAGAGAGGTTCAAACTCTCACGCTGGAAGAGCTTCGGCGTGAAAACCAAGAGTTGAAAAACCTCCTGCAGTCATTACTGCGCGAAAAGGAGGTTCATGCTCCGCCCCCGGCGGTACCTACTGGGACGGAACCACAGCATCCTCCCATTCCAGCTGCGGCCAATGCCTCCGCCACTACTGCAAAACTACCAGTGACGGTGGATTTTGAAGTGCCGCAACATGAAGCCAATGCGCGGTCGTCTGTGACCCCTGCTGCAGAAAGCATCATGGCGCAGAAGCAGATGATCGAGCGTATTGTGGAGGCAAAGTTCGCCCAACATGGCGAGGGTGTGGCTACCGTTGATTTGTACAGCGTGCCATATCCCCTCCATCATCAATTCAAAAAGCTTCCACCGGATTGTCCGAAGGCCCCGAAACTCCAGAAGTTCAATGGGCAGGGCTCTCCTCATGAACACCTGGCCTATTATATGACGACCATGGGTGAATTGGCGCTGGAAGAGGCATATTTGCTGCGGTATTTCGCCATGTCATTGACTGACACCGCCTTCCAGTGGTACTCCAGACTTAAGCCCAATTCTATAGCTGATTAGGCTGATATGCAAAAGAAGTTCGTCGACCGTTTCCAGATGGTCGAACGCAAAATTTCCCTGGCGGAGCTCTGTGCCCTCCGTCAGAAGAAAGGTGAAACACCGTTGGACTTCATTAAGCGATGGAGGGACGTCAGGATGCGTTGCGATAATCCTCCGACGCCTGAAGACGCGATCACCATCTGCCGTAGGGGCCTGTCGGCAGAAGTCAGTGAAAAGCTCCTGGGCTCCAATGTCAGGGGCTTCGACCAGTTGAATACGGTGGTAGCGGAGATTGAAATGTTCTTCGCTGATCATTCTACACAAGCTTCTGCGAAAGGCAAGTCCTCCAAAGACCGTCTGGCTAGCGGCAAGGAGGTAAATGCTGTCGACTTCTCCCCGACCAATGGAGAAAAATGGGAAGGAAAATCCAAAGGCAATGGCAAGAAGCCTGACGCCAAAGCAAGTTGTTGGGACGGTGCGATGGATACAGAGGGGGGGGGGGTGAATGTATCCCCTTCCAAAAATATTGCCCAAGTTAAAAACAATAAGCCTGCTGCTAGATACAATTGCGGAATAAGAACTATAGAGCTCAATTAAACATTTGATCGACCAGATGAACTGCTAACTATACTAGTGGAACCTGATGAAGACTAATGCCGAAGACAGAACAGTGGAAACCAAACACACTTAGCGAAATATGTAATGCTCAAGGTCACTGCAGATAGAAATAAGAGTGTTCATACAACCTGTGAAAGAGGTAGAAGATATGGAAGAGCACACCACAAACAAACCACAGAACAGTAGGGTTTTTTAGGTGGTTCGGTCCACAGACCTACGTCCACCCCTCACTCCAAACCGGAGTGAGGCTTCCACTAGCCAAAGCTAGAACCGCAGACTCAGTCTGCAACAAGTGCTGCCAAACAGCTTGACCAGGGGAACAACCTCCCCTCTTCCTCCCAACCGGAGGGCAACCGCTAGTGACTACCCGTCACTAGCAACCAGAGACCAAGGTCTCTCTTCCTCCACCCAGGAGGGAACCCATCTGGACTTGCAACCCACAAGACCAGAACCGGAGACGAATCTCCCTTCCTCCAACCCGGAGGGAAACCCACAAGTGACTCCCAGCCACTTGCAAACCAGAGGTCACAGACCTCTCTTCCTCCACACCAGAGGGAACCACTAGAGACTACCCAGTCACTAGCAAAATCGGAGAGCAAGTCTCCCTTCTCCTGAGACCACAGGAGGAACCCCGATCCCAAACAAGGGAATCGGAAGAACAAGGTGAATAGATGGAAGGAACAAAATAAAAACAAACACAAGGAAAAACACAGCAACGTAAAGCTGGAAATGAGACACACTAAGCAGCTCTCGCAAGAGCAAAACTGGTTTGGATTTGATCCAATGCCAGACAGACGAATCTTCAATGAAGGCTTCTTTCTTCTTCTCCACGAACTCTCTCTCTCTCTCTTCTTCTCAGTATCAGGCTCACACTATTCTTCTTCTTCTTCACTCTCGATCACAATCTCTTTTTCCTTTTCTTCTTCTGCTTTTAGCCTCTCTGCTGCTGCTCTCTCCTTTTTCTTCTTCTGCCTTTTTCTGCTCTCTGCCTCTACTTCGATCACTCTTCCTTGATCTTGATCTGTCTTCTTCATGTGGAAGAAGCTCTATATTTATACCAGCCGCAGCTAGGGCGTGTGTAGGGCTTGTGCCCTCTTGTCCTCGAACCACGTGTCAGGTGCCAACCTCGGATCACGTGCCCAGCCATCTTTCTTCTCGAAGTGTATACCTGTGACACAGTCATAAGAGAGTATCAGATGAATGTATAGACTTGGTTAAGGCTTTTAACAAAGCGTGTATAGACATGAATGCTGCATATAGGCAAGTATGTACAGTGTGAGAATGTGTAGACTTGAGTGCCTTCATGCAACCTCAGTGTACAGACTTTAGATGCAGCATATAAGCAAGTGTGTACAATGTGAGAGTGTGTAGACTTGAAGCCCTTCAAGCGACCTCAGTGTACAGACTTGCAGAATGATGCATTAACATAACATAGTGGAATGTGTAGACTTCTGTGTAAAGCATGAAGCAATCGAATGTGTAGACTTTAGAAGCATAGAGACGCTACAGCATGACAGCGTCGACGCAGCAGTTTAGCAAGTGTGTACAATGTGAGAGTGTGTAGACTTGAAGCCCTTCAAGCGACCTCAGTGTACAGACTTGCGTGGGTAAGATGCATGAACAAGCCATAGCCAGTGTATAGACTTAACCTATGCATGAATAGTGCGTCGATGTATAGACTTGGAGAACTGATGCATGAACAGTGCGCCGATGTATAGACTTGGAGAGACGAGCGAGTGTATAGACTTGATGAACCAAGCGAGTGTATAGACTTGATGAAACACTCACGAGTGTATAGACTTGATGACACAAGCGAGTGTATAGACTTGATGAAACACTCACGAGTGTGTAGACTTGATGACACACTCACGAGTGTATAGACTTGATGACACAAGCGATGCAAAGACTTTGGAAAGCTTGAAGGCGATGTACAGACTTTGATGCCCAAAGGCAATGTATAGACTTGTACAGTTCAGCTGCCAATGCATAGACTTTGATGACTCGAAGCCCACGATGTATAGAGTTTGAAGCATGTGAACATGGGGACAAAGTACAGACTTCACTTTGTGCTAGCTACAGTACAATGTCTAGACTTGATGCAGCTTCAAAGCACAATGTGCAGACTTTACCAATGTATAGACGTAGGTAAAGACTAGGACTGTATAGACTTGATGAATGGCTTGAAAGCAACAGGACAATGTATAGACTTGGAAGGTTCATCGGTGGATGTATAGACTTGCAGAACAAACGTTGCACATGTGCCATGAATGTATAGACCTATTCGATGAATGCATGAACAGTGAATCAATGTATAGACTTCCAATGCCTTCGTCAAATGCGATGTACAGACTTGGCAAGCCCCAGGCCGATGTATAGACTTGCAGTGCAATGTTCACACGACTGGGCGATGTACAGACTTGGTGAGCGCCAAGCGATGTACAGACTTCAACGACTCATGCAACCAGACACGTGAAAGCACAGACAGTGTACAGACTTAGTGCAAACAGGATGTGCAGACTTGTGGCATGCAATGTCTAGACTTGATGAACAATGCAACAGGCAATGCTGACTGATGTATAGACTCTGAATGAGTGACATGCGACAGACACTGTGCAGACTTGTTTTGAACCACGCACAATGTATAGACTTGCAATACCATGAAGGCAGGATGTATAGACTTGAAGTAATGCATGCAGGTGACAATGTATATACTTGCTGTCAACAAGTGTATGGACTAAGCATGCATACAACAATGATGTGTATGCAGTGTACAAACTTGGCGTGCAGGCTGCTGAACGCAATGTATAGACTTTGCGTGCAGGCTGCTGGACGCTGTATAGACTTGCTGTGCAGGCTGCCAGACAATGTATAGACATGCTGTGCAGGCTGTGGGGGAATGCGTAGACTCTGCATGAGGGCAATGCATGTACAAGTGATGCAATGTTTAGACTTCATGTATGCAGGACTGTGGCGTGTACACACTTTGTAAATGCAAAGCTATGGCATGTATAGACTATGGCATGAATGAAGAGTGCAGACTGTATGACTTATGCAATGAAACACCGGAGAATGTACAGACTTTCAGGCACAATGAACATGGACCGATGAAGTGAATGCATATAGCAGATATGAACTGAATGTATGCAGGAGAACTAACAGAGCATTACCTATTACCTGATCTGAGCATTAACCTTACCTGTCATGATTTGACTTTGACTTGGGTTAACTTTATGACCTGTGAGTCATCCTTAAACCTGTTCTGACAGTTTCTCATAATGCAACAGGATTATATCATCAAGGATGTCAACATAATGAGGCATAATATCTGTCATCATCAAAACTCCAGAACCACAGGGGACACATCACAAGTGTGTCTCGGTTGGCGGAGAACATGAAGACGCCTTATTCCTTCAGGAAGGAGCACACTAAAATGCTCTTTGATCTATGCATGAAGGAGCAGCTCATCACCCTGCCGGATCCACGGAAGCCCTCAGAGGTGGACAAAACAGATGATCCGACCTATTGTGTGTATCACCGAAGGTTGGGTCGCACCGTTGGGGACTGCTATGTTTTCAAGAATATAGCAGAGGATCTCATCCAGAAGGGGCTGGTTAACATGTTGGGTCATGCGGTCAATCCTCCCCAGCCTCATGCTTGGAGTCGGCCGGACCGGTCGGCTAATGGCTTCAAGCTCCAACACCTCCGAGGCCGGGCCTTCAAATCAGCAGCCCAATACCGGCCGCGGGGCCGCCACCTCCTCACCCCCAGAATGTCTAGCACTGCGGAGGACTATTCGGAAAATCTGAGGAGAAATCAGGCAGCTGCAACTAGAACAAAGGCGCCTGCTGCAGTTCCTGGAGAGCATTGATCAGCAGTTGTCCACCTTCCCCTTTGGCCCATTCGCCAGGGGGTTAGCTCCGGCCCACATACGGGAGACAGGTGTATCACCTACCGGCCGGGCTCCGCTCAGGGGTTGACTCTCTGAAGAGTCCTCAGATTCATCTGAAGACGAGGAGGATCCATCGGAAGGCGAGGAGGTTCCACTTCAAGTCGAGTTGCCAGAGAAGTTATACTCATTCCCTTGCGAGAAGACTCCAAACATCTTCTTCGCATGCCAGCGAGCAGGGCTGATCAGCCCGTCGCCCATAGAGCAGACACCAGGTGCCGCATTTCATCAGGGCTATTGCCCATATCATGAAGTTGTTGGCCACATTATTCACAACTGCGAACCATTCAAGGACCTCGCCGAAGATTTAATCAGGCAAGGGAAGGTTAATATGGGTGAATTCCTAGTCGACCCACCGCAGCCGCACACACGGGAGAGTCTTCACTTTTCCGTCAACGTCATACATGCTTCAGCAGCTTTCCAGCTCTCCGAGCCGCAGGAAGAGGGAGTCAGTTCCTAGGGAGCCAGTTCCCAGCCACCTAAATCCACACTCTGGTATCCGGGGTGGCGACCTTCCCATCAGTGTTCTTTCCCCAAGGAAAACACTGAGAAGATCTTTGATAAGCTTCTAGAAGACGGTCGGGTGCTGACGCACGAGCCGCCATCCTACTACAATGAGACGGGTAAGAGTCACCCCCGTTACTGCAAATATCATGCTAGGGTGTCTCACCCCACCCGGCAATGCCCAGAAGTCCAAGACTGCATTGAAGTCCTCATTCAGAGAGGGGAGATCGATGCTCAAGGGAACTCTATGACAATGTGGCGTCTTAAAGAGGCCGTCAAGAAGACTCTGCAGCAAGCTTGGCAAGAGGCTGAGATTTTCTCTAAATTAGCCCGACCGAGTGAACCTGCGGAGGGCGGTAAACCTCGACAAGACCCCAAAGGCAAGGCTAGGTGCGAGGGGGGGCCTAAGGCTCGGAGCCCAAAAAGCCAAGCCGAGGGGGAAGGTTCCAAACCTCTGTCCAGGCTGGGTCAACCTGGCATCGTCATAAGGGGAAACCCTTCGCTAAGCGATAAAGGCAAGGCCAAGGTGAGGGAGCCTCAGACCAAAGCTCCTGCCAAAGCTTTCGTCGAGCCAATGAGGTCGTCAATTGAAGAAAGACCTAAACAGCTCGAACAAGCAACGCCGCCAGTCAAAGCAAAATCGGTGGAACTACAAAGCCCCCAAGGGCTCCACTGTGGATTGACAGAGTTTCAGGAGTTGCCTTCTGAGATAATTGCTCAAGCGATCAATGCCACCTTCCAGGTTCAGTCGGAGGAGGCCAACTGGACTAAGGTCACCCCTAGAAAGAGCCGCGGCACTAAGGCTCCTAAGGAGCCAGCTCGGAGCAAAAAGCAAAATTCTGGGGGCAAACCAGTCCCACCTTCAAAGCAAAGTCCCCTTTCTTCTCAAGAGGCAGCACGCCAAAAGAAGCAAGAGGAGAACCGCAGGAAGAATTTGAAGAGGAGGTTGAAGAAGCAAGCCGAGCAAGCAGCTGCTATGGAGGCTCCTAAGGAGCCAACTCCTCTGCAAAGACTACAAAAGCTCATAGATGAGCTGGAGGAGTACACTTCCCCTCGTCCCACCAGGGTTGTCACTCTGGACGAATACAATCCTTGGGACAAGCTTGGGCGAAAGTCCCGCCTTCTGTAATGGCTCCGGGAAATGGCCCACCGTCTTGAAGAAGGTGAAGACTTCCCAATTCCGGAGGAGCTCTCCTTATTCTACAAGGACGAGGAGCTCACCGTCGAGATGCTCGAGGAAATGCTGCAAGAGCTCTCCTGCAACATAGTGGCGATCCCGCCGCCTGATAATATTTACTCTCATTCGGCTGATGACACGGGAGGCAAGGCTCCTATGGCAACATATCAGCGTCGCTCGGCAAGAAATGGCTGAGGACGCAGACATGAAGGTCCCCTGACTCTCGACCGGGTCATAATATTCAGAGGGAAGAAGCCGGGTCCTGTCCCAGAAGCTCAAGTTCGGGGAATCCCCTTTATCCTCAGCCCCTCAGAGGGTTCAGGCCCCATCTCAACGGCTAAGCCGGGTGGCGTCCCTTTTACAATCACGTCTTCTGATGAAGAAGAGGAGCCAACCAAGTCGCCAGTGCGCGAGGAGGCGTCAGAGCAGGCTGGCCCCTCCAACAGGGTCGAGCCCGCGAGCCAGGCCGGTCCTTCTAATAAAGACCAGCATGATGAGCCTTTCCCACCCTCGGAGGAGTCTTTGACTCCGCGATTCCAGGAAGATGCGGAAGGCCAGCATGACGAGCAGCGCCCTTCTAAACGGGAGAAGCCTCACCAGGCGCCGAAGACTCTGGCGGAGATCATCCCGCCATTTGACAAGACCCGTGCCAGGGCAGACCGCAAAATCATTCATCACATGAAGCGGTTTCCTACAAATGTCCCCATTTGGGAGGCCATCGCCTGGAGCAAGGATCTTCGGGAGGCTCTTGTCAAGATACTCCAAGATCCAGAGGCATATGAAGCCCATGTTGCAGAGTTGCAAGCCCAGGCATATGAGGCACTCACAGCCAACATTTCCTTCACGGACAAAGACATGTTGCTGTCCTTTCCGTGCCACAATCGGCCCCTGTATATGAGGGGAACGATCAACGGGCATGACGTGAACCGCATCCTGGTTGACGCCGGAGCAGCTGTCAACATCATGCCTTTGAAGACTTTCAAGTCTCTATACTTGGCACCTTATTTACAGAAGGTGACCGCAGTCAAGATCTCGGGATTCAATCAGGGTTCCGAGGAGGCGCTTGGTCGGGTTGAGGTCAAACTAGCCTTGGGCGATTTTGTCACCCAAGCGACATTCTATATTATCAACTCCGACACATCTTACAAGGTGCTACTTGGAAGGCCGTGGCTCCATGAAAACTGGGTCGTCCCTTCAACTCTGCACCAGTGCATTAAATATGCCATGGAAGGGGAGCAACATACGGTCTTCGCAGACCAGGCCCCGTTCCACCCCAATGAGTGCCATCTGGCCGATGCTTCATTATATTTTGGGAAGCCCACTTTAGCAATCCCCGAGTCTTTAAAAGACAAAGGGAAGCAAAAGGTGGACCATGAAGTTGAGGAAGGGCAGCTCTTCACTGTCAACCAAGACATGGTAAAGCTGCACAGGCTGAGCCTCAATGCCGCCTCCAAGCCAACTCAACCAGAAAGGCGGAATGTTGACTTTGAAGCCAACCTCATCAGCCGGGTCATTGACGGGAGTATCTCCTTACCGCCTAAGTGCCTTCAACTCTCGTCCCAACGGGAAGAGTATGAGGTGGAGCAGTTGAAGACCTTCACAGTCTCCTATCAACGGAGAAGGAGACGTAACAAGGGCAAGGGGGTCAAGCCGATCATCTTTTACAAAGGTGATTTAGTCCCACTGTGTCCTCTTGAAGATGACTTCGGCTGGGATACTCCCACCGATGTGGTGCTAGAGCCAGTCCAGGAGATGGATGATATGCCCAACTGCATCAAGGAAATGTGTAAAAAGCAGCACATCCCGCAAACTCTGGACCCTGCGCGGGCAGCATATTTCCACCAGCTATGGAATCCTCTGCAAGTCTGTGGGTAGCCTCCCTTCTCCCGCAAAGACACGCGGGGGCTTGGCTATGACCAGGAAAGGGACTTCGAAGTCCACTTTGCAGTCAACACCATAGGGCTACTATCTCCCCCTCATGGGCAAATTGAAGTTGAGCCCGAGATCCGCGACTCTGTAAGGGAGTCCGGTGAGGCGCCAGCCACACCATCACCTTCATTGGAAGTCAACAACGACCACCCCTCAGAGGAAGGAGCAGCCTAGCCTGCTAACCATCGGCAAGACAAAGCAAGCTCTTCGGCTTCAAGCCATGAGCAAGAGTGCTTCGAAGAATTTGATGTCTCTATGAAGCAAACACTAATGATGAGGGAGACTTCGTCGACCTCCAGCCAGCTCCACCGGAGCTGGAAGACGGTGGTCAAGCAACTGTGGACGAGTTGATTGAGATCAATCGCGGAAGCAAAGAAGACTATCGTCCCACCTTCATAAGTGCTCTCCTCAGCGAGGAAGAAAGGCAGTCGTATCGACAGCTCTTAGAAGAATTCAGGGATTGTTTCGCCTGGACTTACAAAAAAATGCCTGGGCTCGATCCTTCGGTTGTTGAACATGAGCTGGCAATACTTTCAACAGTCAAGCCAGTCAAGCAAGTTCAAAGGCGTATGCGCCACGAGCTGGAGCTGAAGGTCAACGCTGAGGTTGACAAAATGCTCAACGTGGACTTCATAGAGCCTTGCATGTACCCTGTGTGGCTCGCCAACATAGTCCCTGTCAAGAAGAAGAATGGCCAAGTCCGAGTCTGCATCGACTTCAGGGATTTGAATAAGGCATGCCCAAAGGACGACTTCCCTGTCCCAATCACTGAGACAATGGTTGATATGACCACCGGTCACGAAGCCTTGTCTTTCATGGACGGGTCGTCGGGCTATAATCAAATCCGCATGGCCGTCAAAGACAAAGACCATACGGCTTTCCGATCTCCTAAGGGGATCTTCAATTATAAAAGGATGCTGTTTGGTCTGAAGAATGCCGGTGCAACCTACTAAAGGGCAATGACCAAGATCTTCGACGAGATGCTACATGACCTTGTCGAATGCTATGTCGATGATCTGGTCGTCAAGACGAAGAAGCGGGAGGATCATTTAGCTGACCTGCGCTGCGTCTTTGAAAGACTCCGACAATTTCAACTCAAGATGAACCCAATGAAGTGCGCCTTCGGCGTCTCCAGCGGCAAGTTCCTGGACTTCATCGTCAGGTACCGAGGCATAGAAATCGATCCTGACAAAATCAAGGCCATAAGAGGACTACCTCCGCCTAGGAACTTGGCAGAGCTCAGGTCTCTGCAAGGAAGACTCGCCTATATTAGGCGGTTCATTTCTAATCTCTCAGGAAGATGCCTACCTTTCGGCAAATTGATGAAGAAATGAGCACCCTTCATATGGGACGAAGATTTTCAGAAAGCCTTCGAGCAAATCAAGGAGTACTTACTGACTCCTCCTGTCCTAGGGGCACCCGTCAGAGGGTAGCCTCTTATTCTCTATATTGTTGCCATGGAGGCCTCTTTGGGGGCTCTTCTAGCCTAGATCAATGAAACGGGCAAGGAGCAGCCACTGTACTACCTCAGCCGGAAGCTGATCGGGCCTGAGCACCGGTACGCGCCCATGGAAAAGGTGTGCCTAGCTCTGGTGTTTGCTGTCAAGAAGCTAAGGCACTACCTGCTAGCTCATAGGGTGGACCTCATCTCAAAATGTGATCCACTCAAGTTTCTGCTCAGCCAGCCTGTCCTCTCTGGTAGGCTCGGCAAGTGGGCACTCATCCTGATGGAGTTTGACATCACCTTCGTTCCACGCAAGGCGATCAAGGGGCAAGGCATGGCGGAGTTCTTAGTAGCGCACCCTGTGCCAGAAGATTCGCTGCTCAACTTCGAGCTACCCGATGAAGAGGTGTTGGTTCCTTCTCAAGAAAATGGGGCGCATTCTGAAAAAAGTCCCGCCACAGATGGAGCCGGGTGTTCTCACCATCGACCTCCCACATTGGGAGTTATATTTTGATGGTGCCTCTCGGACAATCAAAAGGGCCGGCTGCCTCACAGACTATGTCTCGGGCGCGTGGGTAGTCTTTGTATCTCCGCAAGGCGGCATCCTCTACAACTCTTGCGCTCTCATGAAGTCTCTGACTAATAATGAGGCCGAATATGAAGCATTGATCATTGGGTTTCAACTGGCACTAGAGATGGATATCAAGTGCATCAAAGTCTACGGGGATTCTCAGCTCGTCATCCGGCAAGTACTGGGCGTCTACGACGTCCGGAAGAAGGAACTCATCCCCTACCATGCAGCCGTCATGAGGCTTAAGGAAAAATTCTACCTATTCGAAATAGGCCATATCCTCAGAGGCAGCAACTCCCAGGCTGACGCTCTTGCAAAGTTGGCAGCAGCCTTAAAACTCCCGCCTGAGGGAGAGTTGAATATTACTGTCAGACACCGAAGGCTCATGCCAAGTGTGCGCGACAAAGAATCCGGCCTCACTGTCTATGAGGTCGACAACATTCAAGAGGAGAATGCTCCCGAAGAAGAAGATTGGCGTGAACCAATTATAAAGATAAAGAACGGCTGGTTCCCCCCGATCGGGCTTAGAGGGTGCAACTGTTACGCAGGGCAACGTCCTACCAGTTGATTGACGGCCTACTCTTCAGGCTCGTCCATGAAAAAGACCGATCTGTCCTCCTACGGTGCCTTTCATCTAAGGAAGCAAAAATCGTCATGCACGAGGTCCACTCCGGGTTGTGTGGCGCACATCAAGCAGGAGCTAAGATGAAGAATAGCATCAAGCTCAAAGGGTTCTATTGGCCCACCATGTACGAAGATTGCAACCAATATGCTCGTACGTGTCATCAATGCTAAGCATTCGGGCCAGTCCCTCGGAGGCCGCCCAACCCGCTCCATCCAACAGCGCCTACTTGGCCATTCGTTGAATGGGGTATGGACATTGTGGGACCATTCCCACCATCATCTCAAGGGCACAAGTTCATACTGGCTGTCACTGATTACTTCTCCAGATGGGCAGAAGCCGTTCCGCTACGGGAAGTTACAGGGGAGATAGTTGCCCGCTTTGTGAGACACTACATTATATATAGATTCGGCACCCCTAGCCGGATTATATCCGATAATGGGACGCCATTCAAGAACAAGACTGTTTATGCTTTGGCAGCCAAATTCCATATTGACTGGAGGACGTCATCAGTTTACAACCCCCAAGCCAATGGGTTGGCCGAGGCCTTCAATAAGACCCTTTGCAAGCTGCTGTCCAAGATAGTAGGCGGCCGCAAACGGGATTGGGGCGAGAAGGTTCACGAAGCCCTATGGGCCTATCATACTCTTTACAAAACCCCTACGGGATGTTCCCCATTCTCTTTGCTCTACGGAGCCGAGGCGATGGTCCCTGTGGAGATCGAGCTGGCATCTTACCGCGTTGCTGTGCACGCCGGATTGCCAGGCCAAGACCAGTGAGAGATAGAAAGGAGGCTTGAAGAGTTGTCCAACCTTGAAGGTGAAAGACTCAAAGCCTACAAGCACTTACAAGTGTATCAAGCCCGTATGACGCGTGCCTATGACAAGCTGGTCAAGCACAGGGCGTTCAAGAAAGGCAACCTCGTCGTGATTAAAGAAAAGGAGGTTCTCGCGGGAAGATCCAGCGGCAAACTCCAGCCTAATTGGCGTGGGCCTTATGTCATTCAGAAGGTCTACGAAGGAGGAGCCTACACAGTCACCGACCATAAGGGAGATAATCCCTTCCCTCCTCTCAACAGCAAGCATATGAAGCTCTACCATGCGCCACCGCAAGAGTTTCTACAGCGGTCCTCACAGGACAGTACCTCTCCTCAGTGAAGGTTAAAAAAAAGGGGGGGGGAGTTAAAAATACTGATACCCCGGCGGACTCAGTCAGCCTTCAACAGTTGGCTGAGGGCAAAAAGGCCATAGACCCGGTCGAGGTGAAAACCTGAAAGGGCGCCTCGGGCAAAAATGGGCAACCCCTCGGTGTGAAAACCCGAAAGGGCGCACCGGAAAAAGCTAAAGGGGGCCAGCCTCAGCGAAAACCCGAAAGCGCGGTGAGGTTGGTAATGTGAAAAAAAAATTCTCTCTCTGCTTTTTCTATGGGTGGCTCTAAGTCAATGACTCCACCCCATCTTGGCCAAAACATCATATTGATGCCATGGCTACGCCTTACATGTCATCCTATGACACCTAGTCCCACCGACGTTCTGACATTGTCATACTCTGTCCCATCGGGCTCGGCCTATGCATGCCCCTCTCGGGCTATCGACCCATTTCGCCTATTGGCTTCTGGGTTTAGCTCATATGTGTCTCTCAGACAGTTAAACCCCACTTACCCTTTTTGTCCCATTGGGTTTGGCCTCAGTATGCTCTCTCGGGCTGCCAACTCATCCTGCCTTTCGGCACTTTTTACCTTCTTGGGTTTGGTCTCAGTATGCTCTCTCGGGCTGCCAACTCATCACACCTTTCGACATCTTTCTCCTTCCGGGATTGGCCTCAGTATGCTCTCTCGGGCTGCCAACTCATCATGCCTTTCGGCTCTTTTCACCTTCTCGGGCTCGGCCTCAGTATGCCATCTCGGGCTACCAACCCACCACGCCTCTCGGCTCATTTCACCTTTGTCGGGTTTGGCCTCAGTATGCCTTCTCGGGCTGCCAACCCATCATGCATTTCGGCTCATTTTTCCGTCAGGATTGGCCTCAGCATGCCCTCTCTGGCAGCCAACCCACATCATGCCTTTCGGCACTTTTTACCTTCTGGGATTGGCCTCAGCATGTCCTCTCGGGCTGCCAACCCATCCTGCCTTTCGGCTCATTTCATTTTCTAGTTATTGGCCTCAGTACGCCCTCTCGGGCTGCCAACCTACCTCGCCTTTCGGCTCATTTTACCTTCTGGGATTGGCCTCAGCATGTCCTCTCGGGCTGCCAACCCATCCTGCCTTTCGGCTCATTTCATTTTCTAGTTATTGGCCTCAGTACGCCCTCTCGGGCTGCCAACCTACCTCGTCTTTGGGCTCATTTTACTTTCTTGGGATTGGCGTCAGCATGCCCTCTCGGGCTGCCAACCCATCATGCCTTCTGGCACATGTCCCACCGGGTTTGGCCTCAGCATACTCTCTCGGGCTGCCAACTCATCTCGCCTTTTGGCCTCTAGACTTGACTCATATATCCCACCGGGATCACCAAGTCTATTCCTTTGTCTCTACGGGCTTGGCCTCCGCATGCCCTTGTCGGGCTGCCAACCCTATTTGCCTATTGGCTCACGGATTTGACTCATACGTCCCACCCGGGCTGTCAAATCCCTTCCTTTCATCGTTTCGGGTCTGGCCTATGTATGCTCTCTCGGACTGCCAACCCATCCCGCCTATCGGCCGCCAGGTTTAACCCGCATGTCCCTTTCGGACTGTTAAACCTACTCCTTTGCTGTTCCAACCGGGCTTGGCGCATTCACACCCCTTTCGGGTTGCCAACCGGGTCAACCTTTGGCTTTTGGATTTGGCTAATTGCGTCCCACTAGGGCAGTCAAATCCACCCATTTGTCCCACCTATGTAGCACACGTCCTTATAGGAGTGCCACTTTCTCCTTGCCTTTTGGCATTATAGGTCAAAAAAAAAACGGGGTTAAAAATATTGAGGCCCCAGCGGACTTGGTTGCTTCTTTTAGGGGAGCAATCAAGGGCAAAAAGACTTTAACCCGGCTAAGGTGAAAACCCGAAAGGGCGCCTTAGGCAAAAATGGGTACCCCTCAGTGTGAAAACCCGTAAGGGCGCACTGGAAAAAGCTAAAGGGGGCCAGTCCTGGCGAAAACCCGAAAGGGCGGTAGGGCTGGTAAAGTGAAAAAATAAAATAAAAAAAGGCTTATCAAGCATCAGACTCGCTCCTCCTCAGCTCAGCAAGGCGAGTCTCACTCTGAAAAGCTTCCTCCTGGAGCCCCTCAAGCCTACGGCGAAGAGTCTACATCGGCACGCGCAAGATTGCGCTCCTTGGTCTCTTGGACCTCTCACAAAAGCTCCTCCACTCTGTGGGAGGCCACCTGCTCGCACTCATAGGCGGCCTCGACCAGGGCGCCCACCTCAGCCTGGGCCACCAGAAGTCTGCAAAGCTGCCGGTCCTCCGGCTGAATCATCAGCTGAGTTCTCCGCCTCCGCTCCTGAATAGCACGGAAGCGGGCGAACTCCTCCCATAAAGACGCAAGCTCAGTCATCCAGGCGTCCTGAGGGAGACCAAATGCATGCATCTGGCAATGCTACACGAAGTTGAGGACCATTCGGCCACTCCATCCCAAGGGCCAGGAAACTCTGAAGCAGCTTTGAAGCCTCACTAGCTGAAGCTAAAACAAAGAAAGGAGTTGCCTCAGCCCATGTACGCCTGACATCTACCCAGACCAACGTGCCCTAAGGGCTGGTCTACATCAACCTTGGCTATCACAAGTCAGCAATTAGCCACCTTCAACATTCGGCGACATACCTCAGCGGTCAGCCGACACATCAACATGTTCGGCTACACCTCAGATGTTAGCTGGCACATCTTTGGCGACACCTTAGCAGTTAGCCAGCTTTAACTTGCGGCTACACACCTCAGCGGTTAGCCAACACGTCTTCAGTGGCATCTCGGTGGTCAGCCAGCACCACGAATTTTGGCCAACGCACCCCCAAGGGTCGGCCAATGTTGATTTCCGGCTATCACAGCTTAATAGTCAATCAACGACGACTCAGATGGATGCGCCTCTTCGAGACAGGCTGATGGGAATCGACGCCGAGCACTGACATTTTTCATTTACATTTGTGTCCTTTTGTTTGCTTTTATATCCTTGGGAAAGTATATGTGCAATTGTAAGGCTTTATAATCCAATGTGTCATTCCCTTGGATTGTTTGTGTTTTTATGCAAAATGTCAGTAGGTCCAGCAAGGGGGCCCTCACTTCTTCCCCATTGGTCCACATAAGCCATATGGGTCCATGTGGGGCAGGTCAAAGTCCTAGGTGGCATCTAGAAGGTCAATTGGACACATGGGAGACAAGTAGTTGACAATGTCAAAGGGAGGCCACCTACCTTACCTACCTAGTCAAAGGAGTGCCCCCTCCATATGTAATTTATTTATTTTGAGTTTTTGACCACATGGGGGAAGAAAATGGCCTATTTCCCACGAAATTCCCAGCCCCCCACCCCTTGCCATTCTCTATATAAGCCCATGTATAGTGTCATTAGAGAAATTAATGAAGAGAAAAAAATTTATGAAATTTTGTTGGAACCAAAGAAGGGTGTGCCCTCCTCCTCTCTCCCTCCCCCTCTTGCAGATGGATTTCTGCTAAATCTTGGGTGTGATGCCCTTCTATCTTCTCCTTAGCCCCTCTGAATTCTATTTCTACCGCCGCCGCCGCCGCCATCGCACCGCCGTCGCGCCGCCGCCACCGTCATCGGAGTTCTGTCTCCATCAGGACAGAACCTCTTCTCCGAAATTGTATCTCTGGTCCTTGTTGTCTGATTGAGCCATAATTTTGAGGGTTTGTTCTGTCCATCTCCCCTAACCTCCAGTTAAAATTTCGTGTCATTTGGAGTCCATTTGATATTTTTCCCGTATTTTTGTTTGTCCTCTCAGTAATCTGCCCTTTTGCAGATCTACGGGATAGAGTCTCCTTGTTGCAATTTCCCCACGCACTTAGAAAATTTTAGAAAATCCACAAAAATTCCCTAGTGCTCCTCACGTATACCCCCTTCCACTATAATTTTCGTTGAGTCAAAAAAAATCATTTAGCCCTCGGTCAAAGGTCTGTTTCAGGCAGTTCCATCTCTGTCCTGTGTGTCTGTCAGTCTGGGTCAGAAAAAAAAAGGCAGTTTGCAGTCATTTTTATTTTTAATCCGTTCTGTGGATGGAGCCACCAAAAATATATGTTGTAGATCTCTGAGTCCTCTATCCATCGGTACCTCTTGTGCATCAATCCGACATCGGATCTGGTCGTAGGAATTCTTTTTGTGAAGGTGTGCAGAGCAGATCCGAATTCAGCCAGCACAACTCAGTCCGGGAGAAAATTCAGAAATAAATATCAAAGGTCAACTTCAGCGATCGCCCCTTCAGGGAGTCGTTCAGGGATGCCCTGCCATCGTCCCAGCCAAGCGGCGTCTCCGGAAAATCTCAGGAAGGTGACGTTCCTTTGGAAATCGTTGTTTGCTGTCCAGCGAGTCAGCAACCGAGTTGGCGCAGCACCGAGTTGGAATAGCGTCGAGTCGGACCAGCAGGCCGAGTTCGTGCGGTACGCACCTCCAGATTGCTGTCCGTCAACCCAGGGTCGGTCCTCCCGGGCCCCACTTGTAGCCCTTTACCTCCCTGCGTGGAGTGGGCAATAAAATTCATGGTTGTAATTAACTTTTTACTGTTGTTACCGGGAGTTACCGTAACTGGCCGGGAACGTCTTCCCCACGCCCGGAGCATGGAGATACACTCGCTACCCTCCTCGTAGGCATTACTTTACTCGTATATTTTTGTATATGCCGCTGCATGAGTGATAGATTATCTAGCTTGCTATACTTTTATTCACCGCTGCGAGAGAGTGAGCGTAACCCGTCCCGTGACTCGACCCGAGTTAACGCGGAAAGGCCGATACCCGAGACTCACTGTCGGTTTCTCAACCGCGCACGGTCCCACGTCTTCCCTCGCATAGGGACGATCGCGAGCTAGAGTCCCAGGTCGCGTGTCCGTCCCGCATCACAGGCCTACATCAACTTCGGGCCAACAAGCCTCGTTTGGCAGGCCTACATCAACGCTAGGTCAGCAAACCTCTCCGAGGTAGGCCTGCATCAACATTGGGCCAATATGCCCTAAGGGCCGGACCGCATCAACTTTGGCTAACGCGCACCCCCAATGATTGGCCAACATCCGACTTCAGGCCAATATGTCCTAGGGGACGGTGTACATTATAGCCTTGGCCAGTATACCCTAAGGGTTGGTCGACATCAACTTCAGGTCAAAGTGTCTCGCCGAGATAGACTTACGCCACCTCTAGACTGGTGGGTCTCACTGAGACAAGCTTGCATCAACTCTCAGCTTTCTGAAAAGCAATGAAGCAGTGAGGTGCAGTCCTATAACAATCTTCCCACGTCATGAAGACTCAGGAGATATCAAAAATATTACAAAGGGCACGGACCGTCCGCCTCTGGCTCCGACCTCGACGAACGTTCCGTGGGAGGCATTTGTTGCACCCGTAATTTCTCGAAATACTTCGAGGATTTCATTCCGAAACAACTGACGAAAAAGATACGGTGTACCGCCGATGTCGTCGAACCGCGGAGTACCTCCGTGATTTAGGGTCTATCGACCTGATCATATTATCATAAGTGGCGTCGCAGCAATGTAAGTTAAGAGGAAGACATGCATGCATGCCTGTCAAAGTGGCCGAGCAAGTGTATCACACGGCACGGACGGGCGCGAAGATTCCTCCCCACGCGGCGACGCACAACCCAACAACAAACAAGACGGTCCTCCGCTCCCACTCAAGTCTTCACCGACGAACGGCTGCCACGCGGCGAAGAACGGGCCTCCACGGGCTATGAACCCTCTACCACGGCTTCTCCTCAGCCCAGGTTGACAAAAATGGAGGAAAACGGCGCGAAGAGGGGTCAAAAGGCCTGCACAAGGGTCAAATGACCCCTCTAGACCGGCAGCTCAGGAGGAGGAGGCCCGCGGAGATCGCGCACCCGAGCGGGGTCAAATGACCCCGCTGATGGCGCCACCCGCGGGGTCAAACGACCCCGCGGGGTTGCGCCCACCCTCGGGGTCATTTGACCCCGTTGGGTCCTCCCACCCTGCGGGGTCATCTGACCCCTCCGATCCCCGTGTTTCAACAAAAAAAAGAAAAAAGAAGAAAAAGGGGGAGAGGGGTCAAAAAATCATTTTGCCATGCTACCTTGACAGAAAAAAGGGTTTTTGCACCCCACCCTGTCAGAATCGGGGCAATTTTCCTCATTTGACTCCTCTGGTAGCCAGAGGGGTCATTTGACCCCTCTAGGTTATTCTCCCGTGCGCCAAAACCAAAAAAGGGGAAAAGGTGCAGAGGGGTCAAAAAGGCTTTTTGCCACCCACCTTGACAGAAATAGGGGTTTTTGCACCCCACCTTGACAGAACCGGAGCATTTCTCCACGGTTTTGTCAACCTGGGTCCTCCCGCCTTCTATAAATAGACCCCCAAGAGTCCAAGTGGATGATGAGCAACCTACACACGAGAAGAGCACCGACAGCGCAAGGACTTGTTCTGTTTGTTTGGCCTGTGAGGGGTAAGTCCCCGGGCCTTATGGTTGTGCCTCTACGGGGTATGTTTGTAATTTCGCCCCTCAGTGGGCCATGTTTGTAATTATGCCCCTCAGCGGGTCATGTTTTGTAAGTCTTTACGTCCCGGGACGACTAAATTATATGGTTCTGTCCCTTCAATGGCGGAATTACAAAAATATCCTCCCCGGGATCGTAAAAGACAAAAGTCCTATAATTTGCAGTTCTACCCTGCAATCTTTTGTAATTGGGACTACGTCCCTGCCTCCCGCGTTAGTGCGGATCCTTGTACAGTCGACAATTTGCCCACAATCCTTGTACCCAATTGGGGCTATAAATGTACTCAGTGCACTCTGCAACTTTCTTCGGAAAAATTATAAGAAAACCCCCGACTTCTGGAAATTGCATATATGCCCCTCCTTTGGCGATCTTAATACAAATGAGTATTCTATGAAGTCCTTTACTACTCTTTTGGCCCAAGTGTTGTCAGCTCAATCTGACACCTGTGTGCCACCTCAAACCTAGGCCTATATAGGGCGTTGTAAAATTACCAAAATACCCCTGTGACCTAGAAATGGCCTCAGAGTCCTTAAAACCCTCCGGAAACGGCCTCGATGCCTTGGGAAGTCAGGAACCCAGTCCTACCTCTGCCCTAGCTCAGAAATTTCAGCAATGCCCCTGGCCTGGGAAAATTATCAAAATACCCCTGGGTTGGTAAAATTACCAAAATGCCCTCGGGGTCTAGAAAATCTTCCTCTACTTCAAAAATGCCTACGGTTTCCTCCAAATGATCTTCATATTCCCAAATCCTAGGGTTTTGCCCAAACATGGCCTCAGTTGAAACCCTAACTCAATTGTTTCTGTTAGTCGGTGGTGAGTGAGTGGACATTGTGAGCCCTCCAAGAGAGTTTGCCCTCAACATCAGAACCCCTATAGAAGACTTTTGGGATCTCTTTGACAGTCAAGCAAAGGTGTTCGGACGTTAGGTCGATGTAAATCAACACTGACTACGGTCAGTGGGGAGAGGTCCAGCACTCGAACCCAAATCGTCTGATACTATGCGCACACACGGAATAACCCTCTCTATGTAGAGGAATGTCTCTTCTCAAAAAGAACATTTTATTGTCTATTTTTCCTACGTGAAAATATTCCGTGTCTCACAGTGGCCAAGAAAATTTGGATAAGCTGTTGGGAGTTAGAGTGAATTTCTAAAAAGAGGGGCTAGGTTATAAACCTGAAAATAAAAAATCATTTGAAAACAAATTATTTACCTCTTTTGTTCAAAGCTCAGGACAATCCAGCACTTCAATCAGGTCACCAGACTTTCAGTTCACTGCACAAAAGAATTCAAAACAAGCTGCTAATCAAAAAGTTGAAAAACAAACTGAAAAATAGAAAAAGTTCAAAAAGGTTCCTGCTTCCGCAGTGCATGTTGTACATAATTCCAATTCACACACACATGCACACTCAAAGAAAATTTCTTGTTATTATTGTGGTAGAATAGGTCACATGATACATGATTGTAATGTCATGAAATTTGATGAGAAGAATGCATGCAAGAAATTGAATGGTTTCAAAGATTCCAAAATGAATTCAAACAAAAAGGGTTAATTTCAAAACTCTCATATGCATGCTAGAAAAGCTCATGCTGAAAATCATGTTGTGAAGAAAGGAACAATTCAGTATTTCTACTGTAATGGATATGGCTATGTTATGCATGATTGCTTGGTTCTTAAAAATGATGAATTAAGAGCTTGTAGAAAAATCACTGTCCAAAGAATGCCAAATTTGTTCTCAAACAAGAGGACTTATTGTCATAACTGTAAAATAGTCGGCCATACAGTCAAAGACCGTTTGCACTTGAAAGGAAATCACAATTTCCATGGTAGAAATGGCAAAACTACTGCCTTCCCACAGAAACCTCATGCATATCCTATAAAGAAAAATCTGAATGCTTCTATTCACTATCATTACTGTGGGAAATCAGGACATACAATGGAAGATTGTTTTTCATTGAAGTTTGATGATTTGCATGCTATGAAGTCATGGAAAGCACCTGCCAAGGGTGCTACTAACTCATCAGGACCCAAGAGATCTTGGGTACCTTTAAACAGAAACTGAGAAATTGTTCTTACAGGTGTGCCTTGGAAAAAGGAAATAAAAAGGGGGTTCATTAAATAAGCAAGGCACCCTAGCTTGGTAAAACCCCAGTCTTTATGTTCACAATCCTTGTTTGTTCATGTTTATTCTGCTTAATTGTTTTTGAAGTAGGACTTTTGAATTGATTGTATATGTTTTTCATGTCTGCATATATCATGCTGAACAAATTGAAATCACTTCAAATCTGTTGCAGGAAAGTTCAATGCATACTTCGTGCTGCATATGTGTACATGCATGCTTATATTCATTTGCATTGAACACATGATGCATTTTCATGCATGACCTTATGGTATATTAAATGGTGTTGGGAGAAGGGCAGATTATGTCTGTCTGGAAACCCACACTAAGCGTGAGGTGGTTGTCAAGCCTAAGTTCTCTGCCAGGTACCATAAGTCATTCTTGCATTTGAAGCATGCACATTCTTCATGAGATCCTGTTCAGCATACTCCCTTGCATGATTTTCATATTTAGCTGACATATTCAATGCATTCAGTGAGGGGGAGTAAGTAGCATGCATCTATCTACTCTTGCTTGATCAAGTTGCACATTCATTGTGTTTAAGTCCAAAAATTCATTTGAAGTGCATGCGCACCCTGTTGTTGTTCAAAGAGAAACATATTTGATCCATGCTCACTGCATATGTGTCTCTTTGCATGCTCATGCATAACTTGAAGAATCTGCTTGGAATGCATAGCATCTTCATCATGACTAAATGCATTTAGTTAAAGGGAGCAAGTGTCTCATGCTTTAATTTGCATCTCACTCATGCACAATTTGCATTTAGTCAGGGGGACCTAGTGGCAAACTTGCATCATTCGAATGCATTTCATTTGACGATAGAAAACTCAAAAAGTCCATGCATCCATTTAGAGTCAATTTGAGTTGAGAAGCATTTCTGGAAAAGCTCAAGTCGACCTGAGGACTGTTCATGTCGACTTCCCTACAGTTTTCTGAAAACACTACCTACTGTTTTGAGCTCAAGCTGACTTAAAGACCTTCATAAGTCGACTTCATCTGTCTGCCATTTAGAATTTCTGAACAGTCTTGTCTCTCTAGCTCACTCTCATGTTTCCTCACTCCATGTTCTCATGGATCTGAGATTAAGTGACTTGCTACTGTTCTTTGGACTTCAAACTCTTTATGTTGGTTGAATAAGGATGTTTCTTGACAAACACTTGATCACATTTCATCCTCAATCTAAATTCTGAATATCTGCCTTCAAAATTCAGCATTCTTTGAGGGGGAGCTTCTCTAAGTTCTTTATCTTACACTCTCTCATGAGAAGCCTCTTTTCTAATTGGTATCAGACACTTAAAATCTGTCACCCACATCATTTCTACAAAACTTGAAACCAGTCTGCTTGAACTTTCTTGAAAAACTGCCTTCATTGTTGAATCTTGCTGAAATACATTGAACTACGTTGTACTTAGAATAATTCCAATCGGTTCATTCAATTCATTAATCTGAGCAAATCATATATGGGAATCTTCTTTTATAAGACCTTATGATGATTCATGAATAAAACTGTTGGTTTGAGCTTAATGAATTCAAGAGTTTAAAAATTGAATTTTCTGAAAAATGTTGTATTCAGAATTTAATAGGTCTCAACCAATTCACACATGTTGTGTCCTGTGCAATCTCCTGGAATCTGAAGATTTAAGGTTAAGGCAACCTTGGTTGAGAAATTTAGATTAAGTATTGTTCTTAAACATAGATAAATCTGAAAAATTCCAAAGGGTAGCACATAATAAAAATTGCAGATCAAATGCTCAAGGTAGAGCAATGGCAAAGGGTTCACTGAGAAACTAGTTCCTTCATCAAAGAAATGGAGTGAACCATGTCATGAGGTGCCCTTGCTATCGCTGCTCAAAATGAAGCAGGATAGTTAGTCTCACTGAGTAACTAGGAGTGCTGGCGTCTAATCAACGTGCGCTCTTATGTAAAAAGTTGTGGGCTAAACTTGAATGCTCTTAAAAAATTATGAGCCAAAAGAAAAATCTGAAAATGTGACCAAAAGGTCAGTAAAAGTGCTGTAACCCTGAAGTAAAAATAAAAAATGTTAAATGTGTTTAATCTCAATACTTGTCTTTAGTCACTCCTAAGGGAGTCATTGATTTTGAATAAGTAGGGCCAAGGGAGGTTAAACAAGATTTAAACATGTAGCCTTGGTTTATTTCTATTAAGTGTGAGTGCAAATTGCTTCAAAGAGTTTAATTGATAAACTCTAAATTTATTACACTTAAACCAAGCAGAAAATAAGGGCTGTGTTATAAAAGATCTTATAACAGAAGAATATGAAAATTGCCAGCTTGACTAATGAATAGTGTTTCAGATTGTAATTCTTCATGATTTCTTGAACTCCATGAAATAATTTTTCCAATTCATTTACTTTTGATAACACCCTACTAATGCCACTTTGGACTGTCACTGCTGATGAAATTGTCATTGTAAATTCTTGTTACTGAAATCTTTCACCACGGCTGAAACATGTCATTGCTGTTCTGCTGAAATCATAACTTCTAATATGGCTGCTCTGCTAGAAGCATAACTCCAAATTTGTTGCTATGCATATTGGAATTCATTCTCTACACTTTGCATTTCACCGTTGTGTCTGTTCTGCTTTGATATGATCCTATTCAACTCTGCCCTTTTTCTGATTGAACTCACTCCTCTCCATCCTCTTTTTGTTGATGTCAAAGGGGGAGAAGTGTTTGATGAGTCATTTCATCTGCATTGCATTCATTTGCATTTGGGTATTGAGTTTCATATCTGTTGGTATCAGTGCATTGTCTGTAAGTGCAAAGGGGGAAAGAGCTTTGATGAGTCTTGTGCCCTTTGGGGGAATAGTGTTGAGTCCCACTGCATACCTTGTCTTATTGACTCATAGTGTCTCAATACATGTTCATTGACAATTGTGGTTAAATGATCATAATGACTCATAGTGTTGCCATCATCAAAAAAGGGGAGAATGTTGTGTCCCTGCGATTTTAATGATGTCATACACTATGACTCATTAAACTGTGATTTTGATGATGTCACACACAATAAGTCATTAATAGACTTCTTGATAAGTTCATGTCATGCCTTGATAATGTCTTACACTATGATTCATTGAACACTGGTTTTGATGTTATCAAGACTCATCCTCGAGCTTCATGTGATTATTCATCCTTGAGTTTCATATCCTCTTTGATCCTTGAGGATTCATACGTTTTTGATCTTAGAGTCTCATAAGTCTTTAATCCTTGAGGTTCATGTGTTTTGATCTTTGAGTTGCATATGCTCTTGACTTTCATATGTTTTTGATGCTGACAAATGTTTTTGATAATGTTAATACATGAATATCCATGAGTTTTTGTGAAGACATGATCGTTTTTGATCAAAGGAATGGCCAAATCAGGTCAGTTGCATGAAAATGAAGAAGCCGAATCGACTCCAAATGCTGCTGGAGTCGACTCCGCCAAGCAGACAACACTGCCAGGTCTAAGGTGTCAAATAGAGCCGTATCGGTGACAAATGGAGCCGTATCGGTGACAAATAGAGCCGTATCGGTGAAAAATAGACCCGTATCGGTGTAAAATGGCTTCTAAGGGTGAAAAATAGCTGGCAGCGCTGAAAGCTTGAAAAATGAAGAAGAAGAGTCGACTCATGAAGGCTCTGGAGTCGACTCCAAAAGCCAAGAAAGTCACAAGATACAAACAGATCTTTAGTGTCGGATTAAGGGTGAAAAATACACCCTTAAGGGTGACAAATAGCTGGTTAAGGGTGAAAAATGCTCTCGTAAGGGTGAAAAATAGATTCTGAAGGCTGATAAACGGGCTCTTGGTTGAGGAGCTGGAAGGAGAAGAAGAAGTCTTGAAGACTTCATTTGAAAGCCAGAGTCGACTCAAGTCAAAGTGGACAAGTCAATGTTGACCTGGTCAAAGTCAACGTCAGTCAAGAGACTCCAACCAACTTAATCTTCAAGATTGACTCAAGTCAAAGTTGACTTAGTCAAAGTCAACGTCAGTCAAAGAAGGCTCCAGCCAAGCTCAACTCTCTGTTGACTCAAATCATGAAGACCCAATCAAAGTCAAAGGTCAATGGTCAGACTAGCCAGCTACAGTGTTCCAGTCAAGTTGACCACAGTCAAACTCAACTCCAGGCAGTTCAAACACCAAAGCAAACAGTGATGACAAATGAGCCTTTAACGGTGAAATATAGTCAGGGTGACTGTTGGCCCAGACTAGATGGCGGACAAGAAGGGGGGTTGAATTGTCCCCTTTGACCTTGATGGCGGATTTAAAAAATTCTCTTAAATGACCACGGTGGAAT
This sequence comes from Amorphophallus konjac, assembly GCA_022559845.1. Lineage (NCBI taxonomy): Eukaryota > Viridiplantae > Streptophyta > Magnoliopsida > Alismatales > Araceae > Amorphophallus > Amorphophallus konjac. Next base: position 196,871,341 of record CM040121.1, on the reverse strand, counting down.
TAAAATCAACTGTTTGATTAGCCTAAACACATATGAGATTTAACAGGTTCTCTCAATCTTTCCGATCTCACTCGTAATAATAATGCAACTGTTAGAGAAAATTATGCCTAGTACGAATAACAGAAGTAGCAGTGTGCAGTGGTGTAGTGAGTAAAAATCTATTAAACTAACCTGTGAAGCGAGATAGAAGAAAGGGACAAACACACAGGCAATCACAAAAGGACACGGAGATTTTTAGGTGGTTCGGGACCACAAGGGCTCCCTACGTCCACCCCTCACCCAACCGGGTGAGGCTTCACTACACGCTACCGAAGTAGCAACACGGGGATGAACCCCAACCACACACACACACACGCTGCTTCCGCAGCAATATCCACACACGGGGAAAATCCCCCAACAAGCTGCCACTGCAGCACATACACCCACACACAAAATCGGGGAACACGCCCCGGACACTAAATCCACATGGAGTCACCGCTCCGTCAAAACACAACAACACACGGGGAGCATTTCCCCACAATAAACCCACACATGCGGAGATACAACTCTGCCCACACACAAATGTTCTTAGTATAATGAAGAGAAAAGATATATAATAAACCCTCAACCATCTATCTATGTTGAAATGAACAAATAGAGATGAATCATCAAGAGAAACAAGATCAAGAATGTCTTCTCTTAGGTTGGAGGCCGATAGAAGATGCTTCGTTGGTTCCACACGAGAGGAAGAAGAAACTCGAGGTTAATCGAGCCACCGGTGCTTTCTCCTTGAAGAACCGATCACGGATCTAGCATTAGAAGCTTGAGAATGGATGTAGATCTTGAATCCTTGCTCTATTCAACCTCTCCTCAGCTCTGGCCGCCCTTTCCCTTCTTTCCCTGCGAGAACAGATAGAGAAATTAAAGCCTCTTTTCTTATTTCTTCCAAATTCGCAACATTTATATAGCAGCAAGTTAGGTTGATCAAAAGACCATATTACCCTTGCAAAACCCTAACAAAACCACCATAATATGTTCATTACTAACCCAAGGGCAAGTGTGTAAATTTTCAGCCCATTTGGATGTGATTTGATCGGGTTTCGGTGACTTACGGAAATCCCGCACGTTGCTGCGAACAGGGGTGGGTCGACCCACTTTTGGAGGGGGGTCGACCCATCTGCTCCCAGAACCCTTTTTTCATGAAAAAGTATTACAGGGGTCGACCCACTTGAGAGGGGGGTCGACCCACTTTGTCCCAGAAGCCAGTTTTGGCCTATTTCAGCACATGGGTCGACCCATTGAGTGGGGGGGTCGACCCAATGACCTTGTAACCTTATGAAATGACTATATAATGCAAACCCAATGATCTAAACATGCATCAACATGTAACCAAACATGAATTACATCAAATGTAAATTCTTACCTTGTCTTTCATGATTTAAGAGCATTTTGGACCTGCACTACATGAACGTTCAACCTCATCATTCTTTCATCAATGCTAAGTGAAAAAAGCATCTACCTTACATCTTTGTCATGTGAATAGATCTCTTAACTTGCATATTGAGCTTTTCAATTCTTCCATACAAGCTTTCATTTTAGAAATAGTTCATGCATGAAAAGACCACCTTCAACACAAATTAACCCAATTAGTTTGCACAAGGATAAAGGACCATAAAGAGCTCTTTGAAGAGGATGCATTAGACACAATTGAAAACCACTAAAAAATACACTTTCCCTCATTCAAAGGTCAAATACATTGAACCATCCATCAAGCACTATCAGAAAGCCTTTCACCAAAGATTCACCAAGTTCCACACTGAAAGCTAAAAATAAATTTGGTATGTCAAGCAATTTGAGTTCAACTACATCACACATGGACTCCATGAGCTATCCATAGGGAGACAAACTAATTTGATTAGTTATCTAACCATTTCACTTTCAACTCAAGGATGGCCATTTTCTACACAACCCTCACATATCAAATATGATTCAAGCAAGCTACACAAGAGTTCGATATTCAAACCAAGACTATCAAGATCAGTCCAAAAGTAACAGTTTAATCAAGCCAACATGAATTAGATGAACTGAGAGCAAACTCAAATCTGCACTTTGTATATGCATGAAACTGAATGTATAGACTTGGAAAAAGGCCAATGTATAGACTTGGATTGAAGGCCAATGTATAGACTTGGAAGATAGAAGCCCAATGTATAGACTTGTATGTAAGAAGGCCAATGTACATACTTGAAATATGAAGCCCAATGTATAGACTTGAAGTATGAAGGCCAATGTACAGACTTGGCTGATGAAGGCCAATGTACAGACTTTGAAATATAAAGCCCAATGTATAGACTTTGAACTATGAAGGCCAATGTACATACTTTGAAATATGAAGCCCAATGTATAGACTTTGAAATATGAAGGCCAATGTATAGACTTGAAGTATGAAGGCCAATGGATAGACTTGGTGGCCAAAGGCCAATGTACAGACTTGGCTGGGCCAATGTACAGACTTTGATTCCAAAAGGCAATGTGTAGACTTGGAGGATGAAGGCTAATGTATGAAACAGAATGTATGGACTTTGAGTATGCATGAAACACAATGTCAAGCATTTATATGAATTCATTAAAAACCCCATGAGCAGATTATCAAAACACAAGGTTTCACAGGTTTGTTCCAAAGTCTCATGCATAGCATGCATGAGGCAACTTCACATGTTTGTTTGTGAAGGACCATAAACTGTCAACCTGCCACCTGCAAACCAAGATACCATCATGTTAGCTTATTTATCATCAAGATGCCATTGAACATAAACAAACAAGAATTCCACTTTAAAGTAAACACAAAACACACGATATATTGGAATCATCAAAACCATTGTCAAAGACAACGAGGGGACGCACAGAACCCAACAGTGACAAATAGCTAGTGGCGACGGCCAAGGCTAAAGAGGAAAACAGCAAGGGCGACGGCTCAGTTGGACAACGGTGACAAATGGCTTCTGCAAGGTTGAAAGATGAAGCCCACGGGCAAGACAGATAAGGGTGACAAATAGTCACACATGGGTGACAAATAGCTTAGTATGGGTGTAAAATACCCAACTAACGGTGACAAATAGCTCACCAAGGGTGAAAAATAGGTTGCAACCGTGTAAACACGAAAAGTCATGAAGGAGGCGTCGACGCAGTGGAGCAATTGCGTCAACGCAATAACGGCTTTAGCAACAGCAGAGACCAGTGCGAAGAAGGATGCGTCGACACGACATTTACAGTGCGACAACGCACACTCTGCAGACAGAACACGTTATAAGGCGTCCTCGAAGAAGGGTGCGTCGACGCTACACCTTCGGTGCGTCGACGCACACATTGTGAACTCCGAAACCGTCCTTTGCGAACTTGCACGTGAGAAGGATCTGGGCCTACTAGTCCAAGTCCAAACGATTGAAAGGGATGTGCTTCGATGGTTCAAGGTTCTAGAAGACCTTTTTCCAGAAGATCTTTCCACTTTCCAGCTGGAACAATCGCAAACCTCCTAGAAAGGGTTTCATCCGAAAATAGGTTGTGCCTTGAGGAAGAAGAAGTTTAAACCGGTGTGTACTGCATGAAGGGGGTTGGCAGGCCAATTAGAGGCCAACGTGCTGTACATCCTTGGTTTTGATGATGTCTAACTATAATCCATTGTGTGATATGTTATTTCCATCAAAAAGATGCAAACGTTCTGAATCATGCAAGTGAACAGGTCAAGGAACTCAAGTCAACTCAAGCACTCAAGCCAAGAAGCAAGCCGACTTGAATCCCAAGTGAAAACAGGCCAAAAGCACAAGAATAGATCCTAAGTCGACTTAAACCAGTGTTAAGTCGACTTAAACTGGCATCCAGAAGCTGCTGTATGATCAGAGCAGAACCTAACTCGACTTAAACCAGTGTTAAGTCAACTTAAACAGGCCATCCAGAAACTGCACTGTAAACAGTCTGAGGTTAAGTCGACTTGAAGTTCTGTCAACTCGAGTTGACGATTTCCCAGAAGCTCTACTCATTCAGATTCAAGGCTAAGTCGAGTTACATTCCAACTCAACTCGACTTAAACTGGAAGAGGGTCCAGTAAACCCTAATTGGAGCAAGGATGGCAAACTCGGTTTCGGTCTCGGTTTCACCCGGGTCCGAAATCGATACGACTCGGTATCGGTTTCGGTTTCGGCCGAAACCCAGTTAAAAGGTTAAAAAAAAATAAATTAATTCTAAAAAATCTAAAAAAATCATAAATAATTTCTATAATCACTTAAAATCATAAAAATCATTACACATGCATTTGACTGTATAAGTTAGTGCAATAACCTTGAAGTAGATAACTACAACAATTGAATTTCAAACATTGAACATGTGAAAGTTAAAGTAATATTCCATTGTACATTAATACAAGCAGTACAATAAACCAAATTAGACAAAATAAATGTTACAAAAATTCATTGATTCTTACCTAATATGGATAATAATTACTAGAAGAACCTTCTCCCTCATCGTCTGGCCCTTGATGTCGATACCCATAACCAGGTTGCATGTATGGTCTATATTCACTATAACCAAACAATGAGGTAGCCAAGTCCTGCATCCCTCTTTGGATCCCTCTTGGAGTGTTTGGTTGGCTTGATTGAAATCCAGTATCAGCATAGGAATCTTGAGGAAGAGAAGAGGAACTGGTCAGATATGGATGGAACTGGAATGATGGTTCATAATTCCACGGCGCATAAATAGCTGCTTCCTGTTGGCCACCTTCGTAACCTGGTGTATCATATCCTCGCTGACCTTGACTGTATCCAGTAGTACCACCTGCAGCACCTGCATCACCTGTACCACCTGCAACACTAGTACCACCTGCAGCACCTCCGGGATGATCACCATCATCATCATCACCACAAGAAATCAGTCGCTTTTTAGCCTTTGGGGATACTTTTTTCTCTTGTGGTGCCAATTTTTCAGTGATCTTTGACATGAGTCCTTTATCCCTTGGCGTGTGCCTCACATAAATCTGCTTCAACTGCTCAATTGCCGGGTCCTCTCGAGCAGCAACATTTGTTCTCTCAGTTTGCCCATGCACTGATGTACTTCTTCTTAAGGATGTAGGTGCCTTGCCCATTCTAGGAGTGACTGGCCTGCTATCTGAGTCGGAGTGTCTAGCTGGCTGAAAATCATGCTGCTCCTCAGTGTCCTCAACAACCCTAGACATTTGGGCATGAGTATCTCTGGCCCTCTTTGGTTTTCTTCTTAATTCGGGATCTCTTTGCTCATCTTCATCTAGTATGCCCTCTGCCCATTTTCTATCATCATCATCAAAAACGGGCTCATCAACCTGCTCTCGTGTCTCCACCCAAGACTGCAACGGATTCTCATCATCAAATAAGGCATCCACATCAATTTCTGCGGCGGCATCCCTGGCGGCGCGTTTGTCTCGCAGCTGTTGTCTCAACCTCATATTCTTTATTCTCAACCTTATATTGTAGTGGCAGTACACTAATTTTTCTAATCGTTCAACCTTTAGCCGATTGCGAACCTTTGAGTGTATAAGGCTGAACGTGCTCCAATTTCTTTCACATTGACTTGCTGATGTTGTTTGACTGAGCACCCTAATTGTAATGAAAGCCAATGCATTGCTGCCCACATCTCGGTTGTTAACCATTATCCACCAGTCAGCTGTTCCACCAACCATAAAAAACTGCATTTTAGTTGTAGAAATATATATTCATCAGGTTAAGAAATCCAAAAAATAAAATATACCTGGGCTCACTCTTCCCACAGCGTATTGCAATTGGGAGTCAGCATATGTCTCAGTCCTCATTCTGTAATGGTTCATCTACAAACATAAAGTAATACATTAACATAACTACTTAAATAAATTCTATACATGTTATTGAAAGTATCAAATAAAGGCGAACCTCTACTTCGGCCTCTAGTCTCTTTTCTGGATTCCTCGATAAACGACAAATGACTTTTAAAGTCCCTTGAAGCACCTCGCCATCAACATGTGCATCGGCACTGTACATAAATCGAGGGTTGAAGAAATAACCTGCATTTGTGTATAATTAACTAAATAAAATTTATAAAATAACATAAAGGCATTACCCCAATTTCAGTATAATTAATCACTCACCAGCTGCATGCAAGTCGTGGTGTAATGTGTTGTCCCATCTCTGGTCAATAATTTTCCACCATTTTGCATAATGTCTGGGAAGGGAATGCTGCAACTCTAATTTGGCACGGTCCATGGCCTCGTACAGATAGCCCATATCATTCTTCTCATCGCCATCCACCATTCTTAGGACCTTCACGAGAGGTGTGACTACTTTCAAGTACCGTGACACCCTGTCCTAGAATTTGTTGTCGTCCACGACGTGGCAGATATCCAGATAATCCATCTGTGCATCAACTGTGCCCTTGTCGATATAGTCCCGCAGGACATTGTGGTACATGAAAGCTTTCAGCTCATTCTTGTACCTGTGCAGATAAATGAAATTTGAAGCTGCATCAACTGTTACATATCAGTAAGGATAAAGTATCAAGAATTGAGATCAATCTTATACCTGTGCAAAGACTCCAAAGAAATAAAATTGGAAGCAAATCTGGTTGGGCCTGCACGGATGATATCTCGCCCTCCACTGGCATGCGCCCTGAACATATTTAGTATCCTAGGATGGCCATAGATATACTGTATGACTTTTTGTGCCTTGTCAATTGTCTTCTTCACATACTTTTCTTTCCCTATGTCTTCAAGCATCAGATCCAGACAATGTGCTGCACATGGGAGCCAATATAAATGACTGCGCTTCTGCATCAATTTCTTCCCTGCAGCCTTGTAACTGGCTTCATTATCAGTCACCACCTGCACAATATTCTCCTCTCCAATTTGTTCTACCATGCCATCCATCAAATGAAACAAATAATTTGCATTCTTTTCATAATCTGATGCGTCAACTGATTTCACAAACACTGTACCGCTGATGCAATAGACCAAAAAGTTTATCATGGACTTTTTCGTGGTACCAGTCCAACCATCACACATGATGGTGCATCCTCTCTCCACCCATATATGCTTGAAGCTTTCAACCCAATCATGGAACTCCTCAACCCCTCCCTCAAGGCCACGCCCGTATATGTCTCGACGTGAGGGGGCCTGCAAGCCAGGGCCAACATCTGCTATGGCATCTATCATAGGTTGGAAATATTCACTTGAAGCTGCATGTGCAGGGACACCTGCATGAAAAAACCATTTGCAAATAGATTTAAATGCATGCCCTGCAACTTCTGCTGATTTTTTGACCTCTCTCATTGCTTGCTTGATTTTAGGTTGTGTAGCTTGGGGCCTTCTGTGCAGATAGCTGTCCATGGGACCTGTTCCCTGCGTATGTGGGGCAGCACCAACGTCAGGACGTCGTGCAGCTGTATTGTCATAGGTCCCTGAACCCATGGGCACCTTCCCTTTCCTTCGAGCGGCTTGTTCACGCTCCCTTGCTTCAGTCAGCTCTGGATCAGAATCCTCAGTGCCTTCCTCATCATCATCCCTCCTAACCCTTCTGCCAGAAATCTCCTCAGCAATTTCAGCCTCATCCTCAGCCCTTTGTTGCACCCTCTCCCTTTTCCCCAGAAGGCACTGGCGCATCTCTTCTCGCACCTCTCGGGGATAGTTTTCACATTGTCTCACCTCTCCTCTTACCCTTGTCAAATGTTGCTTTCCTCTGGTAATTCCGCCATACATCTCCTTACCACAGTAATTGCATTTCACCTTTCTTCTCTTAGCATCAATTAAGGACATGTGGGCCCACCCCGGATCCTCCTGTCCTTGCTGCTCCTGTGTTTGCTGACGTCTAGACATGATGCTGCATTAAGACAGTCAAAGACAATCTCTTGTAAGTACAATGAAAAAAAGGCAATTGAACATGAAAGAGCTCCCAATTAGTCAATGAAGCTTAATTGAGCTTCAATTGTGGGTAATAAAGTCGAATTAGACGAAAGTCCCAATTTTTTTGAGGTAATTAAGCCCTAATTACCAAATAACCCTTAATGACCCTTCATAAAAATGACATCCCAGTATGATCCCACCCCAAATTCATCAATCAAACTTAATTAACCTTCAATTGTAGCTAGGGAACTCTAATTAGACAAAAGCCCCAATTTTTTGAACTAATTAAGCCTTAATTACTAATTAAGCCCTAATTACCCCTCATAAAAATATAATCCCAGCATGAAGGCACCCCAAATTCATCAATGAAACTTAATTAACCTTCAATTGTGACTAAGAAACTCGAATTAGACAAAAGTCCCAATTTTTATGAACTAATTAAGCCTTAATTACTAATTAAGCCCTAATTACCCTTGCTAAAAATATAATCCCAGCATGAAGGCACCCCAAATTCGTCAATGAAACTTATCTAACATTCAATTGTGGCTAAGAAATCCGAATTAGACGAAAGCCCCAAATTTGTTGCATGAATTAGGGGTTAATTAATAATGAATCTAATTTTAGATATGTAATTAAGGTTTATTTTGAAATCTGAACTAATTAGGGTTGCACAAATTAAGGTAAAAAAAATTTACTTACAACCCCAAGTGCACAACAGGCTAGCAGGGGGTGGGCAGTCCGGCGGTGGCAGTAGGGCGGTGCCGGCGGTGGGAGTAACAGCAGCACCTGCTGCAGCAACAGCAAGAGCAGCAGGCTGCAGGCAGCACCGGCAGCAGGCAACAGCAGTTGGTGCGCAGCAGGCAGCACCAGGCACCAGCAGCAGCAGGCACCAGCCGTAGCACAGCAGCAGGGCAGCAGCAGTACCAGCAGCACTGCAGCAGCGGCAGCAGCACAGCAGCGGCGGGCCAGCACCACAGCAGCGGCTGTAGGCCAGCGGGAGGCTCCCAGCAGCTGCGGGAGACAGCAGGCAGCAGGGGGGAGGGTTTCGGCCGAAACCGTGACTGGAAAGTGGGTTTCGGGGGGGGGGGGGGGGGACACAGCAAATCATAAAGGGGGGTTCACGTGTTTCGGTCGAAACCATCCGGTTTCGGGCCGAAACTGGATGGTTTCGGGCGAAAGCAGTATCGGTTTCGCCCGAAATCGATACACCCTTTATGTTTCGGATCGCTACAGTAATTGGGGCCGTTTTCGTATCGGTTATGGCCGAAACCGATACGTTTCGGCCGAAACGTATCGGTTTCGACCGAAACTGCCAACCATGAATTGGAGCCCAATTTTGGCACGTGATCCCAAGTAATAAGTGGGGGGTACGTTTCGGCCGAAACGTATCGGTTTCGACCGAAACTGCCAACCATGAATTGGAGCCCAATTTTGGCACGTGATCCCAAGTAATAAGTGGGGGGATCCGTACAATGAGGAAGAAGCCACGTGGAGAAATTTTTGGAGGGAAAATATGCTAATCCTAACTTCTTCTGACGCAAGGGCTCCATAAGATTCTTCCAAAGGAAGGTATATCGGGGATTCAGTTTTGGCTTTCCTATTTGAGCGGGAAAAAGGGGATTATTGAGAAATGAGAGAGCACGGGAAGAATCGGGAAGCGAGCAGAGAATAGAGAAACGATCCAAGGAAGAGTGCGCAACAAGCAAGAAGAAGAAGAAAAGAAAGAAGAAGAGCAAGAAGAAGAAGAGAGAAATAAGAGAGCAACAAGAGGAGAACCAGGTGCAGCCAAGGAGAAGAAAGAACTTCCCATGTGAGTTGGAACCAGAGAAGAAGACCTTCCTTCCTAGAAGATCATATGCTACAAGTTGGTCACATTAATGCAGTTCAGAAGCTCAATTGAATAGGGGACCAGATCCAGGCTTTAGTGAAGATATCTCTTACTCTATCCCTACTAGATCTTGTAGCAGCATTCCAGCTCTATTGTTTTTCCTTTTGATTTTCTTTTTACTTTCATCCAACTATATCTTGTCTCCTACTGTGAAGTAGGAGGGTTCAAATCTGGGCGGGTGTGCTCTGATCTGGTGTCCAGGCGGTGTTGCCTGAAGGCTGCTTGGCAGCGGGTTGCAGAAAGGTGTTCTCTCTGTGGTTAAGCTGTGTATCAACGTTGGGGTGCGTCCTCGGTCAAGGTGTGTGTCAGCAGTGAAGCCTCACTCGATTGAGTGAGGGGTGGACGTAGGTGCTCATGTGTTGAGGCCGAACCACCTTAAAACTGATTGTCCCTGTGGTGTGCATTTGTGTGTTTGTGGTGCAGCTTGTGTAAATGTCTCGCTCGATAGATGAATGCGTAGACCCGATCTAATGCTGTCTATCTAGTTCGCATTCACTCTATTTCATATAGGTTTGGTTATTATGTGCTTCCCTCATATCTGACTTGCTCTGTACCGAGAGTAAATTCAACCTGTTGATATTCTGCATTAAAATCTGACAATCATTGTTTAGATCCGTTTTAATTTGGGGTCAATCTATTCACCCCCCTCTAGATTGCTATCTCTAAGATCCATTTGACACTCAACACAACGTACCTTATCTCCATTGGGCCAATCAGTGGCCACTCTTCTCAGGATCTGGAAGTTTCTATGGATCTAGACGGTCCTGATCTCTTGCTACCAAATCAGGGACAACTGGCTTTGTACCATGCATATAGAAAGAGAATATTGTCTGAAAAGAAAAGGAATGCGTGGGAGCATGCATAAAATAAGGAACGGATAGAAGGTTCAAGAGAGGCCCAACTTTGAGGAGCTACGTAAAGCAGCGGAAGAAAAGAAGAAGAAGGAGGGGAGTCCGAAGTCACCTATCTGAAGATTTGCAGAAGAAACACAAGCTGTTCTTCTACATCCACTCCTCTTCATGCTGCAAGGAGAAGAAGCTCCGTCTCCAGCTTCCTGTGGCAAAGGAGAAGCTACTCTCCAAGGAAGTAGCTAATCTGGAAGCAGCCAAGATGGCCCTCCAGATTTCAGACAGGGACTTTTTCATACTGTTTGAGCTTCCTATATCCTGTCTGAGCTTTGTGTTGTGTTATCTTTTTTCCTTTTTAACAATCTATCTGTTGAGACTGTGATCCGTCCCTACCGGTGATAGTAGGAAGACAGACTGAGCTAGTGTGCTCTGTTCTGTGGTATGTAAACCGTCCCTACCGGTGATAGTAGGAAGACAGACTGTGCTTGTGCTCTGATCTGTGGTGATCCGTCCCTACCGGTGATAGTAGGAAGACAGACTGAGCTTGTGCTCTGATCTGTGGTGAACCGTCCCTACCGATTGTAGTAGGAAGACAGACAGAGGCTGTGCTCTGATATGTGGTGAACCGTCCCTACCGGTTGTAGTAGGAAGACAAGCAGAGATTATGCTCTGATCTGTGGTCTGGCCTTGTGTGCCTTTAAGCTATGTTTCAGCGGTTTAGTGCAGTTGCACTAGGGAAGCCTCACTCATTTGAGTGAGGGGTGGACGTCGGACTCTGGGTAGAGTTCGAACCACCTTAAAATCGACTGTCCAGTGGTTTACTTGGTGTGTTTGTTCCTTATCTCCTACCTCCTTCACATGGTGACTGTTTGATGTGCACACTGTTGAGTTAAACTGTTGATCCTATATTCCGCATTGGATTCCGTTTATATCTATTCTGTTAAGACTCCACTGGTATATCAAAAGGTGTGCAACAACACACTTTGCGTGAGGAGTGTTTTGAGTTCTAACCAACGCCTTGTTCTAGCTCTATTGACTTATCGTTTGTGGGTGTTGTTGATTTCAGTTTGATTGATTTCGGGTTTGGCTGTGCACGGTCACATAACAACATGCTAAGTATTCGATATATAATATGTGTGAACTGCCACTAGTTGTTTTAATTGGTATAGAGTTTTAAATTGGGCATAAATTCCTAGTTGGATCTATTCACCCCCTCTAGATCCCAGCAGCGCACCTAACAGCTGTCGCAGGCGTGGCTGAACTGGCTTCAACCACAGGTACAACTCCCAAAAAGAAGGGTGAACCGACGACCGCTGGGAAGTCGCCGAAGACAAGTGGAGTCGCCAAGTATCTGAACTTGGCATGGTTGGCGATGACTTGAGGGCCGTATGTGATGGTTGCCATCGTCCTCTCGCTGTTGTCGGTGGTGGTGGTGCGTAGCACGAATGGAGTAGCGTGCAAATGCACACAAAGCCCTCAAGTGAGCAAAGAAAAGTGCCCTCCTCTTCCCGTCCTGTAAGAGGAAGAGGGGCGATCAGAACCTTAAAGAAGGTTTGGGGATCTCTTTGACAGATAGAAGAAAGGCAGAAAAGGTCCCACCGGACGTGCCAGTCTGTTGGCTACGGAATATATTTAATTATGTGGGGTTCTGTTTGAAAAGAAACATTTTATATATGTGTTTATTCCGTGGGTGCACATCGTATCAAACGATTCGGGTTCGGGTGCTGGACCTTTCCCCACTGACCGCAGTCAGTGTTGATTTATATCGGCCTTACGTCCGAACACTTTTGTTTATCTGTCAAAGAAAATCTTAAAATCCCTTCTATAGGTTCTGATGTTGAGGGCATGCTTGCTTGTAGGGCTCAGATTTAGCTTTTACTCACCACCGAAGAATTAATGGGATTAGGGTTTCGTCGAAAGCCGCGAGGTTAAGCGAGAAAACCCTATGATTTGAGGACATAGTCACAATTTTGCAAGAGTAGTGGGCATTTTCGAAGTATTGAGAAGTTTCCTGGACCCTAGGGGTATTTTGGTAATTTTAGATTTTTGGGAGTATTTTGATAATTTTACCAGGTCAGGGGTATTTCTGAAATTTCTGGGTTGGAAAGAATGTAGGATAGGATTCCTGACTTCCCGAGACGCTGAGGTCATTTATGGAGGGTTTTGGGGCTACTAGGCCATTTCTAGGTCATAGGGTTATTTTGATAATTTTACCAGACCCTCCGTAGACCTTGGTCTGAGGTGGCACTCAAGTATAGGACTGAGCTGACAGTGTCCCTAAACTGAAGGAGCAACGAGGGGCTTCATAGAAGGTGCACGTGCGTCGATTTGCAAAGGGAGGGGTACATATACAATTTCCCTAAAGTCGGGGGTCTGCTCATAATTTTTTTTTGACTGGTGTGCCAAGAAAATCTGCAGAGTACATTGAATATATTTAGGGCCTAAGTGGGTACAAGGGTTGTCAGCGAGTTGTCGACTGTATATCAAAGAGATCCGTATTAACGCAGGGAGTAGGGGCGTAGCCCCTATTACAGAAGATTGTAGGGTAAAATTACAAACAACAAGACTTATGTTTCTCGCAGTCCCAGAGAGGACATTTTCGCAATTCTCCCATTGTAGGGGCAGAACTACATAATTTAGCCGTCCTGGGGGCGTAAAAACTTACAAACATAGCCCGCAGAGGGGCATAATTACAAACATAGCCCTTAGGGGCATAAATACAAGACATGGGGATCACCTACCCCTCAAGGGTCAAAACAACGAACAGTCTTCTTCTCAAATGCGCAGGTTTCCTTGATCTCTCGTGTAGATATTGGATGTCTCCTTCTGGACCCTCGGGGGTCTATTTCTAGAAAGTGGGGGGCTACCCGGAGGTGTTTGAACCTGTACGGGGTGAACGGGATAAAAATGACCTCGGGAGGGTCTTTTTCTTTCTTTTTTCCTTTTTTTTTTCTATGAGAGAGAAGGGGGGGCAGGGTCGAATGACCCCGGGGACCCCACCTGGGGTCGAACGACCTCGGGCAGGCCCACAGGGGACCTGCCTGGGGTCATTCGAGCCCAGTCAGACCCCCCCGCGGTCAAATGACCCCGGGCTGGTCCTGCCCAGGGTTGTTTGACCCCGGGCAGGGCCACCGGGGTCGAGTGACCCCGGGTAGGTCCCCCCGGGGTCGCACGACCCCGGGCGGGTCCGCCCGATCCCGCGTAGACCCCCCTGCAGTCGGGCGACCCCAGACGGGTCCGCTCGACCCAGGTCGGGTCTCTCACGCCCATTCCTTTGTATAAACCTTATTTTTGGGGTTTTTCAGTCTTGTTCTCGCAGCACGCCTCGTGGAGAGAGGAGGGAGCGCTCTCCTTGTTCGTTTGTCCTCTTTCCCGCGCCGCGGGCCACGAAGAGGGGATTTGTTTTTGTCCGGGCAGCGTGGTACACATGCGTGGGACTTCGTCGGCGGTGTGTACACCATCCTTTGCATCTCCCTCTTCTTACTATGAGGTTTTCTTTGCTCATGTTGAACATCTAAGGGAGGAAAATTCCACCCCTTCGGGGCTTTGCCCGAAGCCACGCGATCCTGACAATTGTGGTGGTTTAATCCGGTTCCCGATCACCTTGCTTGCTGCGAGGGATCTATAATTGTAGAGAGATACGGGCCACGGAGTCCCAATGTGTGGAAATATTTCACGGAGTGGCAATATGTCGAATAGTGAACTCCGACCAACTCGAGGGAAATGTCTCAAATTATCTGAGACAAATAGTGGGTGCAACAGTGAGATATACATGGGAAAGATTTGGCCAGCAATACTAGAGGAGTGGCATGGAATTGTTTGGTATATGTATTGGGGACTGGTACGGCTGATTTAGAAATTCCCAACATGGTTCAACATGTTGGAGAATTGTGTAGAGTAAACCTTGACAGATTTCTGCAGATTTCTGGGCCGAAGACCTTCCCTTTTTCTCAGGTAAAAGTGATGCGGGACGTAGGGCGATGCCAGGCGAAGGGGGTGGTGGCCGGTGAGGGAGTCGAGTCCCCGTCCCTCTCGGACGGCCGTGGCGATGGTCCTCACGACCACTCCCTCTGACATCAAGCTTATATAGACTCCCACAACCGTAACCGTATTCCAACCCTAATATACATCCTAGGACCAAAATATACTTACACTTAAGAATTTATGAAAAATTGCATCTGAAAATCTCTAGAAAATAAAAATTACATTAGTTGCCATTGGACTCAAAGAAATGGTACGAAAATCACACAAAAATCTGAAAAAATAGAAAAGACCCTAACTAAGCCCAAACAAGCCCAATAAGGCCTCACAGGACTCCTAAATTCTGAACATCACTGACATAAATGACCTAACAAGCTCTCAAGGGGCCCACTGGTCATCTCCAAGCCATAGAGAAGTCAATGTTGTCCTCCCACGGCCTCGTCTACGATTGTTTGCAGCACACGCAGAATGGCAGGAGAATAAAATAATGTAAGAATGTGGGTGATTTGTGATTTGCTAGTTGAGACTGGGTGTATGTGTTCTGCGGCGGTGCCAGTCGAGTTTCGACAATTGCTGTAGAATTGAAGTTCAACTGGGATGTGTCTCCAGGGCACGACATGTGTGCCTGGATGTACGGGCGACACGTGGATAAAGGTATGTGTGCGCGTGGTAGCTGTTTAGGTAGCTGGTGTAGGTTTGATTCCGCGGGTGAAGGCGTATCAGACGATGTGGGATTCGGGTGCATGGCATTTCCCCATCGACCGAGCATGTCGACCAAAGTCAATGTTAATTTACATCGGACGTAATCCGAACACCCTTGCTTGTACTGCCGAAGGAAAAGAGTTAGGGACCCTGGGGGCCGTGACGTCGGGAGGGCTTGACCCGTGCAACAGCGACTGAGCAACAACAGCACAACAGGGATGAGTGGAGGCAGGGAGACCGGTCTCAGTGTGTGCACTGGAGAATGCACAGACTCCGAGTTTATGAAAGCGAGGCATTGGCTCGAATGGTGGAGCGACGGACACTGGCTCAACAAGGGACAAGGGGGTTCTGGCTCGGGTGCAGAGCAGTTGACACTGGCTGGGCAACGAGCAGGTAGGTGCTGGCTCGGGTGTAGGGTCTGTTTTGTTGGTGGGGCAGGGACCGAGTTGGGAGGCGGACGACAATCTATTGGACGATGTTGAGACTGGTAGCCGGCGAGGGCGGGAGTCAATTCCCTGACTGGATTACATCACTATAAGCCATGAAAGGCATTGTATGGGCTGTGGAAAGCCCAATTACAAGTTGTGCGCAAGCCACGTGACAATTTCGTCATTTATGCTGGTCCTCGGGTCATTGCGTTGTTATGCGGATATTTTCGCCTTTATACATACTGTCCATTGATGGACTCGTGATACGACAAGACGTCGCTCGAGGGGTGTCACAATGTATCCCCAATATAGAATGATGGGTCACCCAGTCATGAGGGGGCTTGCAAGTTCCTTGCTGTTAGCCTCTCGGGTGTTGTCGTCTATTGTCGTGCGCCTTGCTGGGGTGAGGAGCTGACAGAAGCAGCTCGTGCGGAGCAATCGGGCGCGGCTCATGCGGAGCAGTCAGGCATTGACTTAGGGTCGAGCAGTCGGGCACTACTCGTGCAGAGCAGTCGGGCACGGCTAGTGATGAGTTGTCGGGCGTGGCTCGGAGTGAGCTGTCGGGCATCGCTGTGATTGGAGTAGTCGGGCGCCGTGGGCACCACTGTGACTGGGGCAGTTGGGTGCCGTGGGCACCGTTGAGACTGGACAGTCGAGTGCCGTGAAAGGAGTTAGAGGGGTATTAAAGACCCAAATACAATAAGTGCAAGTCACGGGACAATTCCATCAAATGTGTCGGTCCCTGGGTCATTGCATGATAAAGCAGGTTTTTCACTATTTTATAGGGGGTCCTTTATGGGACTACAAGCACTGGGGAGCAATCAGGGGAGGCTGATTCGGACACAGGGGTGTTGACACCAACTGGCGGAGATGCAGACCGGGCGCGACTTAGAGTGAGCAGTCGGGCGTCGTCTCGGGGTCGGGTGTCAGCATGTCTGGGACTTGTCATGCAGGAGCGGTCTTCGGAGGGCTTGCCAGGCTAACTCCGACCAGCGGGTGGGACAGTCGGTCATCGGCTCAGAAGGAGCGGTCGGTGGCTGGCCCCAGAGAGTCGATTGTTCCAGCATGAGGATGTCTATGCCGTTATCATGATGCTCCATATGCAGCAGGGGGGCCTTGTATGAATCACCTAGACGCCATACGAGGAGTGTTGATGTGACATACTCTCGACGTGTGTTTAGCCGAACAAGCCAACCAACAAAGCCTTCAGTGCTGGAGCTCCACTTGCACGCCTTGTGCTGCGTCTGTGCATGCATGCCCCTTGGCATTCCCTAAGGGGGGGATTTTATAGAGAATATTGGAAGGGAATGGAAGGGTCAGGGTGGTCCGTGTAAGGGGGTTTACGTCGACGAGGGTGATGGGGGTCAGTCTAGTCCATGTAAAGCCCCCCCCAAGGGGTTTACACGGACTAGGTCGAAGGCTGGGAAAAGAGTTTTTTTTTTTTCGTTTTTTCTGGGAAATAAGGGCTTTACGTGGACCAGGCTGATGGGGGTCAGCCTGGTCCGCGTAACCCCCCCCTTGGGGTTTACGCGGACTAGGTTGATCGGATTAACCTAGTCCGTGTAAATCTCCCCCGGGGGGTTTTATGCGGACTGGGTTGAGGGGCTAGGGAAACAACTTTTTTTGGTTGTTTTTTCTGGGAAATGGGGGCTTTACGTGGACTAGGTTGATGGGGTCAGCCTGGTCCGCGTAACACCCCCCCCCTTGGGATTTACGCGGACTAGGTTGGTTCGCGTAAACCTCCCCCCGGGGGGGGGGGGGTTACGCAGATTGGGTTGAGGGGGCTCGGGAAAAAAGTTTTTTGTTTGTTTGTTTTTTTCTAGGAAATGGGGGCTTTACGCGGACCAGGCTGATGGGGGTCAGCCTAGTCCGCGTAACCCCCCCCCCCCCCTTTGGTGTTTACGCGGACCACCTTGATGGTCCTTGAGAGATAAGGGAAAAATCCATAAAACCATGTGAACCGGACACGTGAAGGATACGAGATTGGTTGATTAGCGCGTTGAACGAAGTCGCTCTT
Source organism: Amorphophallus konjac (assembly GCA_022559845.1). Classification (NCBI taxonomy): domain Eukaryota; kingdom Viridiplantae; phylum Streptophyta; class Magnoliopsida; order Alismatales; family Araceae; genus Amorphophallus; species Amorphophallus konjac. Next base: position 196,853,607 of record CM040121.1, on the reverse strand, counting down.
GGGCTATCCTTTGCGTAATGTTGCTCGCTCCGTCTTCGAGCGTCATCTAAGTGGATCTCGTGAACTCTTTTGTACTGGTGAGTTGGCTCACCTCTGCACTGTGGATGAGACAGATTCTGGGATGGTGTCTGGGGCCATGAGAATGGCATTGGGTAGCGTGCCCCTGGGGGGTGGGCACGGGTCTTGCATTCGTGCGCCCCTCCGAGCAGGCCGCTATCGTGGGGAGTGACCCCGGGGTTGGTTGTCATCTTTTTGTGGTGTCATGTGACACGGCGACGTTCCTCGGGACGCGGGCTTTGACCTGGGGCGCCAAAAGCTGGGTGGTGTTGGTGTCGCCCACAAGGTGTTCGGGAATGGTCCCCACACCCAACGGGATGCCGAACGGCGCGGCAAGTGGACCCCGTAGCTTGCCCATAGCACGGTAGTTAGGATTGGTAGCACTTGGCTGCTGCAGGAAGGCATTTTGGGTGTAAAAACCTGACCTTGGTGTGGGGCGCCATGCTATACGACGGGTTGCTGTGGAGCCCCGGGTTAGCCCGATGGCTATAAAGTAGACGGTTCAACGCCGTGTGTCAGGGGGTCGGGGTGGTCCCCGCCTCTTGTAGAGTTGCCGCATGGCGCGGCAAGTAGTCCTGAGCCGTATGTTGTCCCCGGATTGTTGTAGAACGATTGGAAATTAGGCGCCCTCAAGGTGTTCGGACCTTTGATTAGGGGCCGTGTGTACTGGCTAATGGTCCCCGGGGCCCGAGTTTGACTGGGCGGTGGAGTCCATTAGTTTTGACTTGCTGGGAGAGGCATGTTGGGGGCGATTCCCGATCTCGGTGTTGAATGCCACACGATGCGGCATGTTGCCGCGAGTTCCCGGGTTGGCTCGGGTGACTAAGTGTTGGTGGGCCGATGCCGCATACTGGGTATCTGGGAGTGGTCCTCGAATCTTTACGGAGTGCTATTTGGTGTAGTAGGTTGTGCCAAACCTCGGGTTCGATCTGACGGTCGGGAAACTTGTTGGCGTGGCGCCATTTGCTCGGAGGTGATCCCCGTTTGTTGTGTTGTGTCGTTTGACACGACGAAATGTCCCGATTTTTGGGCTCGACTCGGCCGGTAGAGTGCCTTTGGTGTTATGCCATTTTGCGCTGTTTAGGGAGTAATTCTCTTTGCCTAAATCCCTAGTTCGAGAAAATAAGTGGGTGCAACAACGGTAAACTAACCCGGGATCAAAACGGACCCTAGCTTGGGTTCCTCACCAAAAAGGACTTACTAGAGTGTTGTCAGACCATATTCTTCTTCAGTTATGCACAGAGCAGTGTTATGTTTTTTTTTTGAAACGTGGATGGTACCACAAATATATTAAGGATGTACATGTATAAATTATCAGGGCTCAAAACCCCTATACAAAAAATCACCACACCGAGAAGGTGTACCCAATTAACTCTCGAAGAACAAAAAGAGTGAGGAGTTATGTTCCTCCACTTTACAAAAGTGTGTAGCCCAAAAAGTCACTATCTCACAAACAAAAGAAAATACCCTTTCTTACGGCCTCGCTTCCTTTTAGAGGATTCTATTGTTTCTTTCACTCTACAAGATGTAAAGAGTGGCATGGAAGATAAGTCACTAAATGATTTTGTCGCCCTTGAGGTTCCACCTCCTATGGCAATTGGTGAAAAGCTGACGCACCCCCTCAAAATGCCCAAGGGGCTCTTGGAATCTTTGGCCAATCCTTGTCCCTATGCCCTTCGTGAAGGGGCATCCTCTGAATAAGTGCTTCAAGTTCTCCTCGTTCTTGCACAATCAATATAAGGTCGATATCTACTGGAGAAAAGGTGCCACCCAAAGCTAGTAGCCATTTCTTTTGGATCAGGGTAAGATCATAGGAGACCCTCAGCTTCTCCGCCAGATCCCTGAAGTGGTCCTCCGTCATACTCTCCACTACCCCCATCAGCTTCTTCCCCTTCTCCTTGCCAGGTGTTCCTCCCTCATCCACCTCCTCCTCCTCAAAGGATCCTACCCTAGAGGTAGGAGTGGCCGGGAGATCAACCTCATTCGGCCACTGGAGGAGTCCCACGTCCTCTATTGGGGGGTTGCTGCAGACCTCTGGAATGGCTGCATTCTCTGCTGCTGGATCCTGAGACCTCAAGTGCCCATCCTCTTTGATGACCCCCAGGTTTAGAGCGGCGAGCGTCGGGGTTGTCACTCAGGATAACAATAGGCCCAACAGAGGGTCGGAGCCTTCTGTTTCTTTCGAGGAGCCTCCGCCTCCTTCTCGAGACGGTTGCGAATGGAGCAGATCCCTTGGCAGGCTCTCCCAGTGGCCGGCATTGCCCTGCGCTGCCGCTGCGTCGGAAGCAATCATCGGGTGCTCGGCCGACCCTCTGAGCGGCTGTGTTCTTCCTTCAGACCCTATATCCTCACCCCGCCATGACAAAGCGAGAGGAGAGGACTGCGCTTGCGGACCGGAAGCCCCCCCAACTGCTGATAGAGAGGAGGCCGATGTCTCAGCGCGGTTGGGATTCTGTGCAGGTGGCCACCACATCGGGGCCTTCATGACATCGGCTCCAGAGGGACGGAGGAAAGGTGATGGAACCCCCACCTGAGCTCTGCCGACAATCGGCGAGAACGAGGCAGGCATCAGAAGTGGCCCCAGCATCGGTGGGTCAACCTACACCTGAAAGTGAAGCCGCCCCACTGACCTAGGTGAGATAGAAGAAAGTGGGCAGGAGGGATGCCCCTTCGTGGGTCCAGGAGAATAGGTAAGAGAGGCTATTCTGGTTATGGGTAAGTTCTGGGTCCCCAAGCCGGACCCAGTAGCCTGACCCACGACACCCAAGGCACCTGGGTTGCCCGACCCGCTAGTTGGACACCCCGCACACAAAGCCGGTGGCTGAATTGTCTTCCAACCTGGCTCGACTGAAGAACCCGGCTCTCCTTCTGACCACGTTGGGTTCAAATTCGAACAGCCTGCCTGCGCCAGGCTGTTCCGTACGTCTTTAACCTCACGATCGGGTTGCTGTTACCCTAGTTGCGGTGACGGCTTGTTCTGCAACTCTGCCTTCACCCATATTCTGACGACGAAAGAGGTACCGACGAGGTCCACCGTGACCACTGCGGGGATCGCCGCTGGACTGGCCACCTGAACGACGGCCACTACCTCAGTTCCCGATCCCATCGACGTGAAGCCGAGCGTACCCGGTTCCACACGGCCAAAGCTGTGGACTAGGAAGGCCAAGCCTTCTTCATCGCAAATCAGTAAGGGGACACACCTCACCTGCGGGTTGGGGAAGGTTCCCCTTGTCTCCGACCACCGCTGTAAGCGGAGAAGGCCTCTGCTCGCTGCCAGGAACCTGGACTCAGCGAGCCTCGAAACGTCTGCCTCCTCCTGCCCCAACGCTAGAAAAGTCGCCCAAGATATACGAGAGACCTCCCAGTGGCACCCGAAACACTCCACTAGCTACCGCTAAACATCCTCCCCCTCAACGGCCCCTTCCACCAGGGAAACACATAGACACCTCCTCAGGCATCCGACCTTTGTTAGAAGCAGATCCTCCGGAATCGACCTTGCATTAAGCTGTCACCTGTTGCCTGGCCCCTTCGGTGGCGGGACACCCTTCACTACCTTAGCGAAGGACCGATGACTCCCTGGACTCCCACGAACATCTGCCGGAGCCAGAGCCTTACCCCTGCAGAACCGCCGTATGTGGCCTCTCCCGCCACATTCGAAATAGGTCTGCCCTTGCCCAGAGGCCGGCCCCCCAGACCTGCGAGGCCAACTGCCGGGAGCAAGCTCCGGCGGACGGCCACTCCGACCGGCCATGACGCACCGAGAAACCCTAGAGCTTCTCTTTCTAGAAAAAAGCTAGAAAAAGAAAGAAACAAGCATCTCACATAGCAGTGTTATGTGGGAAAGAGAATCTTCATATTTGAACTTGCATGGCTTAAGTGTGAAGGATTCAAAGAAAAGGTAGCAGAATGGTGGAGACAATCATCCAGAGCAGAGCATGTCTGCCTAGGGTTAGCTAAGAAGCACAAATTGGTTAGAACAGTGTTGCACTCGTAATTTTCTCGAAATGCTTCGAGAATTTCATTCCGAAACAACCAACGAAAAAGATGCGGTGTAGCGCCGATGTCGTCGGACCGCGGAGTACCTCCGTGATTTAGGGTTTATCGACCCGATCATATTATCACAAGTGGCGTCGCAACAATGGAAGTTAAGAGGAAGACATGCATGCATGTCTGTCAAAGTGACCGAGCAAGTGTATCACACGGCACGGACAGGCGCGAAGATTCCTCCCCACGCGACGACGCACAACCCAACAACAAACAAGACGGTCCTCCGCTCCCGCGCAAGTCTTCACTGACGAACAACTGCCACGCGGCGAAGAACGGGCCTCCACAGGCTATGAACCCTCTACCACGGCTTCTCCTCAACCCAGGTTGACAAAAACGGAGCAAAACGGCGCGAAGAGGGGCCAAAAGGCCTACATAGGGGTCAAATGACCCCTCTAGACTTGCAGCCCAGGAGGAGGGGGCCCGCGGCGCCCACCCGCGGGGTCATTTGACCCCGTTGGGTCCGCCCACCCGCTGGGTCGTCCGTCCCTCCGGGATCCCGTGTTTCAAAAAAAAAAGAGAAATGAAGAAAAAAGAGGGAGAGGGGTCAAAAACACTTTTTGTCACCCCACCTTGACAGAAAAAATGGTTTTTGCACCCCACCCTGTCAGAACCGGGGCAATTTTCCTCATTTGACTCCTCTGGTAGCCAGAGGGGTCATTTGACCTCTCTGGGGTTATTCTCCCGTGCGCCAAAACCAAAAAAGGAAGAAAAAGAGGCAGAGGGGTCAAAAATTATTTTTGCCACCCCACCTTGACAGAAATAGGGGTTTTTGCACCCCACCTTGACAGAATTGAGGCATTTCTCCACGGTTTTGTCAACCTGGGTCCTCCCGCCTTCTATAAATAGACCCCCAAGGGTTTAAGTGGAGACATCTATGACACACACAGACTACGTACTACGCACGAGAAGAGCACCGCCAGCGCAAGGAGTTGTTCTGTTTGTTTGGCCTATGAGAGGTAAGTCCCCGGGCCTTATGGATATGCCCCTAAGGGGTGTTTTTATAATTTCGCCCCTCAGTGGGCCATGTTTGTAATTATGCTCCTCAGCGGGCCATGTTTTGTAAGTCTTTACGTCCCGGGACGACTAAGTTATGTGGTTCTTTCCCTATAATGACGGAATTACAAAAATGTCCTCCCCAGGACCGTAAAAGACAAAAGTCCTGTAATTTGCAGTTCTACCCTGCAATCTTTTGTAATTGGGACTACGTCCCTACCTCCCGCGTTAGTGCGGATCCTTGTACAGTCGACAACTCGCCGACAACCCTTGTACCCATTTGGGCCATAAATGCAATCTATGACTTCATATGTCTTCTTTATGCATTGACCGGGGAAAAATTACAAGAAAACCCCCAACTTTCATAAAATTTCATTTATACCCCTCCTTCGGCTAAGTTGACAAATGCGTGCCTTCTATGAAGCCCCTTGTCATTCTTTCGGTCCGAGAGTGTTGTCAGCTCAGTTCGATACTTGGGTGCCACCTCAGCTTGGATCTACCTAGGGTTCGATAAAATTACCAAAATACCCCTGTGACCTAGAAATGGTCTAGCAGCCTATGAAACCATCCAGAAAGAGCCTCAGCGCCTTGGGAAGTCCGGAACCCGGCCCTACTTCTTAGAAATTTCAGAAGTGCCCCTGACCTGGTAAAATTACCAGAATACCCCTGGGTCGGTAAAATTACCAAAATACCCCCGGGATACAGAAAACCTCCATTCACTTCAAAATGCCTACGGCTTCCGTATATTTGCGTTTCTATTCCTAAATCTTAGGGTTTTGTTCAGACCTAGCCCTAACTCTATTAACATGTTGGTGGTGAATGAGTGGTCATGGAGAGTCTCTCGAGTGAGCCTGCCCTCCACATCAGAACCTCTATAGAAGACTTTGGGATTTCTTTGACAGTTAAACAAAGGTGTTCGGACGTTAGGCCGATGTAAATCAACACTGACTACGGTCAGTGGGGAGAGGTCCAACACTCGAACCCAAATCGTCTGATACTATGTGCACTCACGGAATCACCCTCTACTCAGATAAGGGGGGGATGTTTCTTTTCAAAAAGAACAAATCTATATCTTATCTAAAAAAAAAAGATTAGATTCCGTGTCTCACAAACAGTGTGTAAAGGCATTGAGTATCTAGGAGTTTGGAACTGCAGCTATAAAGAGACAGCAGCTATTAGAGAAAATTGACAAGATGGAGTTAAGAAGTGACCAAGGGCTGCTATCAGCTGAATTCGTTCAAACACTAAAAATTATAGAAAAGAATATTAAGAATGGGTTACGAGAGATGAGAGCAAATGGATACAGGGGGCAAAGGACTTAACGGCTCAACAAAGGGGACAAAAATACTTCTTACTTCTATTCGGTGGCTAGTGCTAAAAGATGATCAATGAGGAGGATAGATTGATAGAAAACAAAAATGAGGTTCAAGAAGCTTTTTTCGATTTCTTTAATGTTTTTTCAAGGAAGACAACACTTCAAGACTTAGCTTAATGAATCGGATGCTGAAGGAATTAAAGAACAGTGAGGTTGAGTGGTCGATCTCTCCATTCCAAGAATAACTTAAAGAGGCAGACCTTTAAATGGAAGCAAATAACTTTCTCCGGATGAGTTATCCATGAGTTTCTATCAGCATTACTGGGAGATCATTAGGGAGGATCTGATGATGGTGGTTAAAGAATTTGAGGAGAAGCCCCGCAGTGTTAAGTGGTTTAGCTCCTCCCTCCTAGTGCTCATTCCAAAAAAAGGAAGGGGCGGATAAGGTAAATGATATTGGATCCATCAGTTTGCTCAATGGATGCGATAGGATTATCTCTAAGATGATGTCAACAAGGCTGAAAAATGGTTGATCAGTTACTCAGCAAAAACCAGATAGCATTCATCAAACAGTTATTCATATTGGATAATTATATGGAAGCATATGAAGTCCTCCACTGTCGGAAAATCAGAAATAGGAAGTGCATGGTGTTGGAGTTGGATTTGAGAAGACCTATGACAGGTTTAGTTGTACTTGTATTTTAAAAGGTCTTTGCTCAGATGAGTTTCAAACAGATAGAGATGGATAGGCTGGCTGCTGAGTTGTATTACAACAACTACATATTCCGTCACTTTTAATGGAGAGCCGTGTGGCTACTTTGGCAGTTCTAGAGGATTGAGGCAAGGGGATCCCATCTCTCCCCTTATCTTCCATCTAGTGGGCTAGGTTCTCAGTTCTCTTTGGGCCTGAGCAGCTCATGTAGGCATGGTGGTTGGTCTGGAAGAAGTTTTTTTCCATCTCACCCACCTCCAATTTGCTGAGGATACTCTTCTATTTACTTCTGGTCAGACTGATAAAGTGAAGAATATTCAGACACTTCTTCTGGTTGAGGCTGTGACTGGACTGAGTCAACTTTGACAAAACATTCCCACAAAATATGTGGGCCTGCCATTAACAGATGCCCTTAGAGGGTTTATAGGACCTCAGTTTATCTCTCTCTAGACTTTTCTAGAGAGAGAAGCTCTGTCTTTTATGGGCACTTTCCGTGGGTGATGGCCCTGTGGGGGGGGGGGGGGGGGGCTCTGCCTGGCCGGTGCCCTTCCGCCGATGTATTTCAAGTGTGGGAGACAGGGCCACCTCCGGCGGTCCTGCCCATGGATGGCAGTTTCGACCGAAACCGAAACGTTTCGGCTGAAACGTTTCGATTTCGGCCATACCCGATCCGAGTTCGGACCTGTTTACCGTAGCAGGTCCGAAACTTAAACAACATATCGGTTTCGGCCGAAACCCACGTGAACCCCCCCCCGATTTCGGTCGAAACCCAGTTGCTGTTTGTTCTCCCCCCCGAAACCCCATCCCATGGCCGAAACCCTGCGGCTGCTGCGAGGAGCTGCTGCTGCCACCTGCTGGCTGCTGCTGCGAGCTGCTGGCGCTGGCGTGTTGCTGCTGCGAGTGCGTGCTGCTGCGAGGAGCTGCTGCTGCCGTGCTGCGAGCTTGCGACCAAGGCTGCTGCTGGCTGCTGCGAGTTGCTGCGAGCCTGCTGCTGCGCCTGTTGGAGGTGGACAGGGAGAGGCCGAGAGGGAGTTGCGCTGCGCACACCGGGGGCCAACAGTCAACACAACATCAAGGGTTTGATTATTTTGTTCGAGGTTAATTTGATTGGGTTAATTTAGGGTTTGATTGTTTTGTTGTGTTATTTTGGTTGGGTTAAAAATTTGGGGTGAGCAAGCCTTGCTTATTAAATTTCTTCCAAGGGTGATTAAGGCCTTAAGGGTTAATTGCTAATTAAACCCTAATCAGTTTATAAAAATTGGGGCTTTTGTCTATTTTGATTTGTTTAAGCTCAATTGAACTTAAATTAAGCCTCATTGAGGATTTTGGGGTGGGAGCATGCGGGTAATTAATTTTTTCCAAGGGTGATTAAGGGTTAATTGTTAATTAAGCCCTAATTAGGTCATAGAAATTGGGGCTTTTGTCTATTTTGATTTGCTTAGGCTCAATTGAAGTTAAATTAAACTTCATTGAAGATTTTAGGGTGGGAGCATGCGGATAATTAATTTTTTCCAAGGGTGATTAAGGGTTAATTGCTAATTAAGCCCTAATTAGTTCATATAAATTGGGGCTTTTGTCTATTTTGATTTAATTTGGCTCAATTGAAGTTAAATTAAACTTCATTAAAGATTTTGGGGTGGGAGCATGCGGCCATGCGGGTAATTGATAATTAAGCCGTAATTTTTCCAATGTTCTTACAACTATACTATTTTTCTTTGACTGTCTTAATGCAGCATCATGCCTAGGCGTCAACAAACACAGGAGCAGCAAGGGCAGGAGGATCCGGGGTGAGCCCACATGTCCTTAGTTGATGCTAAGAGAAGAAAGGTGAAATGCAATTACTGTGGTAGGGAGATGTATGGCGGAATTACCAGAGGAAAGCAACATTTGGCATGGGTAAGAGGAGAGGTGAGACAATGTGACCACTGTCCCCGAGAGGTGCGAGAAGAGATGCGCCAGTGCCTTCTGGGGAAAAAGGAGAGGGTGCAACAAAGGGCTGAGGATGAGGCTGAAATTGCTGAGGAGATTTCTGGCAGAAGGGTTAGGAGGGATGATGATGAGGAAGGCACTGAGGATTCTGATCCAGAGTTGACTGAAGCAAGGGAGCGTGAAGAAGCCGCTCGAAGGAAAGATAAGGGGCCCATGGGTTCCGGGAGCTACGAGAGTACAGCTGCACGACGTCCTGACATTGGTCCCATGGACAACTATCTCCACAGAAGGTCCCAGGCTACACAACCTAAAATCAAGTCTGCATTGAGAGGGGTCAAAAAATCAGCAGAACTTGCAGGACATGCATTTAAATCTATCTGCAAATGGTTTTTTCATGCAGGTGTCCCTGCACATGCAGCTTCAAGTGAATATTTCCAACCTATGATAGATGCCATAGCAAATGCTGGCCCTGGCTTGAAGGCCCCCTCACGTCGAGACATATACGGGCGTGGCCTTGAGGGAGAGGTTGAGGAGCTCCATGATTGGGTTGAAAGCTTCAAGCATATATGGGTGGAGAGAGGATATACCATCATGTGTGATAGTTGGACTGGTAGCACGAAGAAGTCCATGATAAACTTTTTGGTTTATTGCATCGAAGGTATAGTATTTGTGAAATCAGTTGATGCATCAGATTATGAAAAGAATGCAAATTATTTGTTTCATTTGATGGATGTCATGGTAGAACAAATTGGAGAGGAGAATGTTGTGCAAGTGGTGACTGATAATGAAGTCAGTTATAAGGCTGCAGGGAAGAAATTGATGCAGAAGCGCAGTCATTTATATTGGCTACCATGTGCAGCACATTGTCTGGATCTGATGCTTGAAGACATAGGGAAGGAAAAGCATGTGAAGAAGACAATTGACAAGGCACAAAAAGTCACACAGTATATCTATGGCCATCCTAGGATATTGAATATGTTCAGGGCGCATGCCAGTGGAGGGCGAGATATCATCCGTGCAGGCCCAACCAGATTTGCTTCCAATTTTATTTCTTTGGAGTCTTTGCACATGTATAAGATTGATCTCAATTCTTGATACTTTATCCTTACTGATATGTAACAGTTGATGCAGCTTCAAATTTCATTTATTTGCACAGGTACAAGAATGAGCTGAAAGCTTTCATGTACCACAATGCCCTGCGGGAATACATCGACAAGGGCAATGTTGATGCTCAGATGGATTATTTGGATGTCTGCCACGTCGTGGACGATAACAAATTCTGGGACAGGGTGTCACGGTACTTGAAAGTAGTCATACCCCTCGTGAAGGTCCTAAGAATGGTGGATGGCGATGAGAAGAATGATATGGGCTATCTGTACGAGGCCATGGACCGTGCCAAATTGGAGTTGCAGCATTCTCTTCCTAGACATTATGCAAAATGGTGGAAAACTATTGACCAGAGATGGGACAACACATTACACCACGACTTGCACGCAGCTGGTGAGTGATTAATCGTACTGAAAGTGGGGTAATGCCTTTATGTTATTTTATATATAACATTTAGTTAATTATACACAAATGCAGGTTATTTCCTCAACCCTCGATTTATGTACGATGTCGATGCACATGTTGATGGCGAGGTGCTCCAAGGGACTTTAAAAGTCATTGGTCGTTTATCGAGGACACCAGAAAAGAGACTTCAGGCCGAAGTAGAGGTTGGCCTTTATTTGATTTATCAATAACAGATATAGAATTTATTTAAGTAGTTATGTTAATGTATTACTTTATGTTTGTAGATGAACAAATATAGAATGAGGACTGGGACATATGCTGACTCCCAATTGCAATACGCTGTGGGAAGAGTGAGTCCAGGTATATTTTATTTTTTACTTCTTAACCTGAATATATATTTCTACAACTTATATGCATTTGTTTATGGTTGGTAGAACAACTGACTGGTGGATAATGGTGAACAACCGAGATGTGGGCAGCAATGCATTGGCTTTCATTGCAATTAAGGTGCTCATCCAAACAATATCGGCAAGCCAATGTGAAAGAAATTGGCGCACGTTCAGCCTTATACACTCGAAGGTTCGCAATCGGCTAAAGGCTGAACGGTTAGAAAAATTGGTTTACTGTCATTACAATATGAGACTGAGATAAGACAAATGCTGAGGGACAAACGCGTCGCTGAGGATGGGAGTGCAGAAATTGATGTGGATGCCCTATTTGATGACGAGAATCCGTTGCAGTCTTGGGTGGAGACACGAGAGCAGATTGATGAGCCTGTTTTTGATGATGATGATAGAAGATTGGCAGAGGGCATACTAGATGAAGATGAGCCAAGAGATCCCGAATTCAGAAGAAAATCAAAGAGGGCCAGAGATACTCATGCGCACCAGTCTAGGGTTGTTGAGGACACTGAGGAGCAGCATGATTTTCAGCCAGCTAGACACTTAGACTCAGATAGCAGACCAGTCACTCCTAGAATGGGCAAGGCACCTACATCCTTAAGAAGAAGTACATCAATGCATGGGCAAACTGAGAGAACAAATGCTGCTGCTCGAGAGGACCCGGCAATTGAGCAGTTGAAGCAGATTTATTTGTGGCACACGCCAAGGGGAACATGATTCATGTCAAGGGTGCAAGAAGAAAGCACACCGGCACAGGAAAAGGCATCCCCTAAGGCCAAAAGGCGACTGGAGACTGCAGGTGCTACATGTGCTACTACTGGCGGTGAGGATGCTGGTGGTCCTTGTTCCACGCAGACACAGGCAGAGGATACAGTCAGGGTGAGCAAGGATATGATTCACGTACTCAATATGGGCATCCATCAGGTTATGGAGGTGGCCAATAGGAGGCAGCGATTTATGGGTCGTGGGGTTATGAACTATCATTCCAGTTCCATCCGGCCAGTTCCTCTTCTCTTCCTCAAGATTCTTATGCTGATATTGGTTTCGGCTCAAGTCAACCAAACACTCCAAGAGGGATCCAAAGAGGGATGTAGGACTTGGCTACCTCATTGTTTGGTTATAGTGAATATAAACCATACATGCATCCTTTTATGGGTATGAACATGAAAAGCCAGACGATGAGGGAGAAGGTTCTAGTTATTACTCATATTAGTGCCTCTTCATTTAGGTAAAGATCATTTAATTTCCGTAACATTTACTGTGCCTAATTAGGTTTATTGTTATGCTTGAACCTACTTTATGCTTAGTATGTACTCAAGGATATTAGTTTAACATGTTCAATGTTTGAATTTCAATGTCTACTTCATGTTTATTGCACTTAATCTAATTTCTTTGCAATCAAATGCATATCTAATGAATTAAAAAGCCTTTTTATGTGATTATTAACTTTATATCTATTTATATCTATTTGTTTATGAATTTTTAGGTCCATTTTTAATTTTTTTAAAGCTTTTGACTGGGTTTCGGCCGGTTTCGGCCGAAACCGAAACCGATACCGATTCGTATCGGTTTCGGACTCGGCCGAAACCGAGACTGCCAACCTTGGTCCTGCCCGGTGGCATTTTCGCTGCCAGCGCCGCGTGTCCGGACTTATGCGTCGGTGGCTAAGGGGGCAGGCCTTCACGACGCTGGAGCTTTTCCGGTGGAGCCACTGCAGTCCAAGTTGCGGGGGCTGCGGAGATGCATTGCGGCGACCACCATGGATGGGGTGGCCTCAACTGAGGACGTCCACCGGCGGCTCGAGGAAAACGCAGGAGGCGGCAGGGTAGTGACGCGTATAGCCACGGACTGTTTACTGGCTCTTGGTCAGTAAGAGGTAGGTGTAGACAGAGCTCTGGAGGTTGGGTTCCTTCGTGTTGGGGACGTTGTTCTTCGTCTGCAGAGATGGAGTCTTCACCGGGGGACCTTCCCCAACCTGGGAAGGAGGAGATTAAGGTTATCTTAGAGGGGGTCCCCGTGCTTCTGTGCGGCGAGGAGGGGGTTCAGTTTATGGTGAAGGAGTTTGGGTGGTTGGAGAGGGGAAGCTTGGGGTTCACAGACATGGGGTCCAGGACGGCGGCCCTGGCGACCATTCAAGTTTCCAGTCCGACGGCCGTGCTGGGGGCCATCACGGTGAAGGTGGCCGGCGAGGTTTTCGTCGCCCGTGTGTGGCTACTGGAGGAGTTGCAGGACCCGCCGCTGTTGGGATTAGGGTTGTAGGTTCCGCGAATGGAGGTTGAAGATGTACGGGCAGGGAATCGGGCCGGCGTTTTGAATTTAAACCCCCGACTGGGTCGGGCTGCCGGTTTGCTGGCTCGCAAGTCGGATGGGTCGATGGGTCGTGTGCGGGTCTAGGCGTATTGGGCGCGGGTGGCTGGCCTACCCGGAACTTACCCGATAAGCCTCCTTCGAGTAGTGTGTCTGGGGGGGTGGGGGCGCTAACAGTGGTGTCTTTCTACCCGCTTCGCCCTGTCAGGGTGATACGGTGGTGGGGACGTCACCGGCACCCCATCCTCTTTCGCAGTTGGACGTTTGCCAGGCTTAGGCGATCGAGGGACCGTTGTTGCGTGGCTCCAGTGGAAGGATCCATGGCGGTGGTCTCTGGGAGGTGGCCGAGAATAGGAAGGGGAAAAAGGTGGCCGCCGATCAAGAGGGCAGCTCGTATGCGGTCAGGAGGCCACTTGCATATGAGCACTAGCTTGTCCTCGGGGAGATCGGCTCCACCTTCCTGGAAGACTGCGGGCCCCACTCTCACCTTGAGCCTGCTCCGCAGGGCGTTTCCTCTGTGGGGCTAGGCCACACGCTGGAGAGGTTGGCACAGGGGCCTGAAGCTTTTTCAGTCCTGGGACGGCTTCCGGATCTAGGCGCCTCCTTCTTGGAAGACGGTGGCCCACTTTCTCCTTGCTAGGTGCCTCCCTTGTAGGTCTTGCCAAGGGCCCCTATCTCTGGCACCGTGGGAGGTTTGATAGGTGCGGCGTCTAGTGCTGCGGCTCCGGAAAGCCTAGTGGGGCTGCATAATACTCTGATGATCAGATGGACGACTAGGTCTTGTTAACTAGTCTCTCCGATTTTTCAGCCGGCTTGCTGAGAATCGGGGAGTCGGAGGAGGAAGGCGTCCCAGGGAAGAAGGCAAAGTAATGATGGGTGAGTTGGAGAGGATCATGGGGGAGCACTTCATGGAGTTGACGGGGAGGCTTGGAGTCTCTTATGAGGGGGTGGACAAGGGGTTCAGGGGTCGATTCTTCTCATCCATAAGAGATGGCTTGCAACGTTGACAAGGGAGGCTAAGAAGGAAAAGTCCCAGATGAAAGCTGCAAGAGGGGTGGAGGAGGAGGCGAAGGAGGAGGTGTAGGAGGGTGGAGAGGGGAACATTATTCAATCCCATGAGGATTATCTCATGGAATGTGCGGGGCCTTGCGGGGGGGACAAGAGGAGAACGATGAGGAAGATGATGAGGAGATGTAAGGCGGACATCCTTTGTCTGCAGGAGGCAAAATGCGAGGGAGATGGTGAGGGGCTTATGAGGGAGATAGGTGGGGGTAGACTTCCTCAGGGGGTGGCTTCCCCGGTGGTGGGTAGGGCTGGTGGTATTATGGTGTTGTGGAATCCTTTTAAGGTGGAGGAGGTAGAGGAGGAGAGGCGGGTGGGCCAGTATGCTATTTCTCTTTACTTCCGTTGCTTGAGGGATAGATTCTCGTGCATCTTCTCAGCGATCTACAGGCCTCAATCCAGGGAAGGGAAGGGTGCGCTTTGGCAAGAGCTGTTCGAGTACCACCTTTCTTCAAGGTGGCCCTAGTGTTTGGGCGGTGATGTCAATGCAGTGACATCAGCCTTCAAGAGGATCGGGGCGCATACCCAGGTGGGGGAAACTGAGGATTTCTATCACTTCATCTAGCAGGCCAACCTCATCAACATTAGATTGGTGAACACTCAGTTCACCTGGTCCAACTTGAGGGCTTCACCCTCTTGCTCCAAACTTGATAGATTCCTGGTGTCAGTTGAGTGGGAGGACCACTTCCCCTTCGTACAGGCTTCTTGCTTGGCTAGGCCGACCTCAGATCATAAGCCTATCCTCTTGACGACCAGCAAAGGTCAACAGAGGAGTTAGGTTTTCAGATTTGAGAGGTGGTGGCTTAAAGAGGCAGACTTTCTCGACACTATAAGGAGGGTATGGGAGGGTCCCACTGCTCATGCCACCCTCATGGCCACCCTGATAGGGAAATTGAAGCATCTCTCACTTGTGCTTAGAAGGTGGGAGTTGACAGAAGACTACGCAACAGGTAGGAGAAGGAGTCGATTCTTCAGCTGCTTCAAGCCCTGGACCAGTTGGAGGAGGCAGGTTTGCTTGATGATGCAGATAAAAGAAGTAGAGATTTCCTCTGTGCGCAGTACGATGAGATTCTCACCAGGGAAGAGATCTATTAGAAGCAGAGGTCGAGAGAGAGATGGCTTAATCATATTGCTTCTACACTAGGCTCTTCACAGAAGAGCAGCTAAGTAGACCAAGCTTCTCTCAGGACTTACTTCCACAACTCTCTTCTATAGAGAGGGAGGCTCTTGTTAGTCCCTTTCTGGAAGAGGAGATTAGACAGGTTGTTTTCTTTTTAGTAGGCGACAAGGCCCCTGGCCTAACGGCTTTCCCTTAGTGTTCTTCCAACAGTGTTGGGGTATTGTCAAACAAGACTTGGTCGGAGCTATTCAAGAATTTCAGGCAGGCAGAGCCCACTTGAGAGGTATAAACAAAACTTTGCTGGTGCTAATCCTAAAGAAGATGGTAGGTCATGACTTGGCAGATTTTAGACCCATTAGCTTGTTGAATAGCATGCATAAAATCATTTCTAAGGTGTTGGCTAGGAGGCTACATGGGGTCATTGGTGGATTGATCAGTGAGTTCTAGGGGGCTTTCATCAGAGGAAGACATATCAAAGAAAACTTTCTAGTGGCTTATGAATGTTTGTAAGGCATGAAACAACTAAAGAGGGGTGTGGTCCTCAAGTTGGACTTCGAGAAGGCTTATGACAGGGACTGGCAGTGTCTCCTACAGGTCTTACAAAAGATGGGGTTCCACCAGACTTGGATTAGATGGATTTTGGAGTGCATCTTGTTGGCACCTTTGGTTGTCCTCATTAATGGACAACCATCCTCCTATTTCTAGAGTGGGAGAGGGCTTAGGCAGGGTGACCCGCTCTCCCTTATTTTGTTTGTGCTGGTAGCTCACATTTTGAGTAGACTGTGGTCGAGGCCTAAGGATGCAGGGATCATCATAGGTTTCCGGATAGGTAGGGCTAGCTCCTGCATCACCCACCTCCAGTACGTAGATGATACTATCCTCTTCCTTGAGGATGAGTAGCAATGGGTTGACGCAGGGTTGTTGCTTCAGATGGTTTAGGATATCAATTGCCTGAAGGTGAACTACTACAAAAGTCAACTGGTCGGGATCAATATGGAGGCTTCAGGTCTCAGGCGGGTGTTTTACATGCGGAATTTTCGGACATTCAATTTCGTTGGATAAATATGCGTATATTTTGGCATATTTGTTAATTCCGCACTTTTAGGTTTATCAAACGATTTAGGGTTCGTGTACTGAATTTTTCCCTATCGACCGGAGTCGGTGTTAATTTACATCGGACAAGTCCGAACACCTTTGATTAACTGTCAAAGAACGCCTTTTACCTCTATTTGTTATGACATTAATGATCTTGATGATCGCCCATGATGGGTACATACTCTTGCAAAGAATTTTGGAGACTTCATTTCTTTGAACATATGTAATTTGAATTTCAATCAGTCCTTCAAAATCTTTACATATAGTCCCGATTGTATAATTGGGTCTTTAGGATTACATCCGGTCGCAACTGGAGCCTCTGAATTTGCTTCAATATGCATTTGGATCTTTGAATTTGCTTTCGTCTTGATCATGTCATTGAATTTACTTTTGTCCCCCGATCGGACGATTGAATTTGAATTCCATCACGAGGACTGTTGGATAGCCAAGATGATCATTGCAATCCCTTGGAGTTGCTTCATGGTCATAGTCACTCTCTTGATTGTGATTGGACCCTTAAGTTGCCTTGGTGTCCATAAAGAGCATTCCTACCTGAGGCGGGGTATATTTGTAATTTCCTCCGTCAGGATATTTCTGTAGTTTTCCCAAACATTGGGATGTTCTTGGAATTTTTTACTCTTTCTGGGTATTTCCACCCTTTTTCGGAAATAGCCCTGTCACTTCCTAACTTCTTGGGCATTCCCATTACTTTTGACTGTTCGGAACATATTTGACATTTCTTGACTTCTTGGAGATTGCCCCGTCGTTTGACTTTTTGGGCATTCCTGACTTCATTTCTTGACTTCTTGGAAATAACCCTGTCATTCGACTTCTTGGATATTCCTTGTCTTAATTTCTTGACTTCTCGGAAATAGCCCCGTCATTTGACTTTTTGGGTATTCCTTATCATCATTTCTTAACTTCTCAGGGTTTCATGAAAAGATACATGGATTTGGATGGTTAGTCATAAGCCGAACCCAGGAGAGCACACACCGCTTCAAGGAAGGGACGTGGTCCCGCTCCACTGAGTCGTGCAAACGGCGTAAACCAGAACGAGGGTATTTTGGTAATTTTGAGACCCCACAAATAGGGGTATTTCTACAATTTTTTCACAATCAGGGGTATTTTTATAATTTTCCCTTCATCGGAGATATTTTTGCAATTTTCCCATCATCGGGGGTATTTATGTCATTTTCCTGCCATTGCGGATATCTATGTAATTTTCCTGCCATCGGGGTATTTCTGCAATTTTTCCGCCATCGGGGGTATTTCTGCAATTTTCCGACCATGGGGGGTATTTCTGTAATTTTTCCACCGTTGGGGGTATTTCTGTAATTTTTTCATCATCGGGGGTATTTCTGTAATTTTCCTATCATCGGGGATATTTCAGAAATTTTCTCGCCATCAGGGGCATTTCAAAAAAAGTTTCGCTATCGAGGGGCATTTCTGCAATTTTCCCGCTATCAGGGGCATTTCTGTAATTTTTCGGACAGCGGAAGGTATTTCTGCAATTTTCACACAACTGGGGTTATTTCTGCAATTTTCTGGATAGCAGAAGGTATTTTTGCAATTTTTTCAGGAGTGGGGTTATTTTTGTAATTTTCTGGACAACAAAAGGTATTTCTGCAATTTCTGGTCATTATTGGGTTCTTCCCATGATTTCCCGAGTTTTTACATGGACTTTGGCTATTTATAAAATTTGCATGGTTCCATTTTCATTCCAGGAAATTTGATGATCAAAGATCATTATCCCAAGTAACCAAATATCTTGAAATCTTCAAGTCACCAAAAGCTTTAGGAGATAACAAAACTTCTTAGCGTTGAAAGCTTCTAGGTGCTCCTGCGCGGTTCCTCCAAGCTCTTGCTCCATCTTCCCTTTTTCTTTTTTTTTTCTCGAGTGTAGCCAACCTCCTCCTTTTATAGTGATAGGAAGATGTCAAGTGGGGGTGCATCCCCCGGTGGATTGTGGTGGGGGTGTGTTCTTTGACCCTTCATCTCCCCACCTCTTCATCTTCTCCCTTTCCTTTTTTTTATGCACATGAGGGTGAAGGGGGAGCACCCCTAGTTGGCAGAGAAGGAGAGGAGGCCACCCCCGGGTCCTCCCTCTCTCGGTGGTGTGCAGCCGCAGCAGAAAAAGGGGGGAGGCACCCCCGGTGGGCCTGACCGGGGGTGCTCCCCCTTTCTTTCCCTTTTTTTTGCTTATTATAAAGAGAAGGGTGAGCGCTTGCTTAGGCTCACCATTAGCCTGGAAGGTGATCAGAACTCCCTCGGGGGGGAGGGGGGGGGGCTAGAAGGTGGTGACCGCACCCCCCTTCCTTTGTTGGGAAGGAATTCCCTTCTTACAGCAGGGCCTCCCCCGGTTGAGCAGCAAGAGGGGGGGCCTTCCCCTGGTGGGTGCAGGAGGGGGGGAGACTGTAGCAGGGCCTCCCCCGGTTGAGTAGTAGGAGGGGGGCCTTCCCCCGGTAGGAGCAGACCGGAGGGGCCTCCCCCCGGTGGGTGCAGGAGGGGGGGGGGGGGTCTCCCCCCCGGTGGGAGCAGATCGGGCGGGCCTCCCCCCGGTGGGTTCCTTAGCCGGAGAGAAGAGGGAAGAGGGAGAGGGCGGTCCTCTCAAGGCCTCTTTTCTTGTTTGTTGCCCACCTGTAAGCGTCATCTTGCTGTCCGTTTGACTCCGGGGTAACGGAAAATTTATTTTGATGCCACGGGAATACTCCGATGGCACTAAAAACTTATTTTTATATAGGTTTTGTTCCCGTGGGTGTATAATTTGACGCCGCTCGCGAGGTGTTCGCCAGAATGCCCACTCGTCATAAAGAGCTATAAAGCTCAACTTGGCATAGGCCTTTGTTGAGTACTTGGCGACCTTATGTTGCCCGCCAAGCGCTTGGCCAAATGTCAACGAGTGCTTTAGAACCTGAAAGCTTGATTTTGTTGAGCGAGTGTGCATAACTTTGTATCGCTCAGAAGGTGTTTGATGAAATGCCTAAGCACCGTAAGGGCTAAACACTTGACTTTTTTGTGGACCGCACGGGTGGTCTACACAGTTTGGGTCGCCCACCATGTGCTTGGCAAAATATCCATGGGCCTTCAAATGCTAAAAATTTAATTTCATCTAGCGGGTGTGCATGACTTTGTGCCGCTCTTCTTATGCTCGATGAAATGCCCATGGGTATCTTTATGACGGCGATAGTCGAGCATCGCTTCATGTCATACCATAAACATCTTAATTTCTGAAATTTACTGTAATTATAAGAAATTATGAATTTTGTTGGGTTCAACAGCGGGCAGCTACTATATTTGATTGTCAGATTGGGGAGTTTCTATCTCCTATCTGGGCCTCCCTCTTTCTCTAGGTGCTCTTCATTGCAAGGATTGACAGGTGGTGGTACAGAGGTATGAATCCAGGCTGACAGGTTGGAAGGCTAGACTCCTCTATTATGGAGGGCATTTACTGTTGTGTAGATCTGTTCTGGATAGTTTGTCGATGCATTTCCTATCCATCTTCAGGATCCTCAGGACAATGGGAAAGAAGTTGGAATCCATTCAGGTGAGATTCTTTTGGTATGGCAATGGGAACATGGAACGTCGATGGCATGATATCTCTTGGGGCAGAGTTTGTAAGAACAAGGAAGGTGGCGGTGTGGGAATCAAGAACATTAGAGATTTCAACCTGGCATTACTCTGTGTGGAGGCTTGGGACTGAGGATGGAGGGCCGTGGATGCAACTTATCGTGCATAAATATTACTCCTCTTCTAGAGCTTGGGATCTACTCCCTTCCAGTCTGTACAATGTCTCCCCGGTTTGGAGAGGCATCTTACAGGGGGGAGACTTTCTCAGACCCAGTGTTCGAGTTAGCCTGGGTGATGGCCAGAGGAGCCTGTTCTGGTAGGATCGGTGGTGTGGGGATTTCTCTTTAGTTGAGACCTTCCGATCCCTGTTCGCTATTGCAGGGGCACCTAGAGGTTCGGTGGCTCAGTCTTTTGATGGTGACCTTGCAGGAGGCATTTGGGTACCCACTTTCAGGAGGAATCTCCAGCCTGAGGAGGCGGACTAATTACAGACTCTCTTGTCTTTCCTTCTCGAGTTTCGCCTACTTACTGATAGGGGAGATACTTGGCAGTGGAGATGGGTGAGAGAGGGGACCTTCTCAGTCAGATCTGCCTACTCTCTCATCTCTGAGGGGGGTGTGCGCCACACTTTTGCACCCCAAGTTTGGGGCCCCAAGAGCTCACTCAAGGTGAAGCTGCTAGTATGGAGGATCTCACATGACCGGCTTCCCACCTGTGATAGGGTGGGACTCTTTCATCAACATATTCCTACCTTGTGCTGTTTGTGCGGGGAGGAGGAGGACCTAGACCATCTATTCACGGGATGTGCATTTGCGAGAGGTATATGGACGAGGTTGCAACAGAGATTCCACCTACCAGCCCACCAATTTGTGGGGGTGCACAATCTCATCACCAATTGGCATAGGGTATGGAACTTAAAGGGAGACAACAACATTTGGTGGCTCTTGCTCCATGACCCATTGTGGACGTTGTGGACTGAGAGGAACAATAGAATTTTAAAGAAGGAAGCGAGGCCAGCAGAGTGGGTAGCTTCTTTTATTTGTGAGAAAGTTTCCCTTTGGACAATAGAGCTTTGTAAAGTGGAGAATTATAACTCCTTTCTCTTTTTGTTGCTGGGGAGTTGATTAGGTTCACCTTCTTGGTGGATGGGTGCATTTGTTAGGGGGTTTTTTGAGAGCTGATTGTTTATACTTGTACATCCTTTCCTTCATTAATTTATAGTTGTGGTACCAACCACTTTTCAAAAAAAAAAACAGATGCCGTTAGAGGGAGATTGGGAATATTCTAGAAGTCTGCCTTCAGATTGGAAGGTTGGAAAGCCTAGTTTTTATCAGCTAAAGGTAGATGGATTATGTCTAAGTCAGTACTGTCCTTCTGGCCACCTATCAGCTATCCATCTTCAGAGTCCCTAGGTAAATGGGGACAAGAATTCAAACTATAAGGAGCTCTTTTTTCTGGCAGGAGGGGAAGGAGAGAAAAGAAGCATCAAGCATTCATCTGGTTAGATAGTCTGATGTTTGTAAGAGCAAGGACCAGGGATGCATTGTTCTGGTGTCCTTGGAACTTATTAAGGGCCATGATGGCCAAATGGCTGTGGAGATTAGGGATAGAGGATAAAGCTATATGGACCAAATTGTGAGATTTAAGTATTTCATATTCCAGCAGATGGTCCATTAACCCAAATGACTTCAACTCAGTGTCGGTACTCGGTAATATGGAAAAGTATTCTCTCCATGGCTGAACTGGTGAAAGTTTCCACATCCTTTTGGGTTGGAAAGGATAGATGTATTCGCTTCTTGGAGGGTAATCAGTACTCAGATGCACCTCTTTCCAGCCTTTTCAGAAGCATCTATAGTATTGCATTGGACAGAGACAAATTTATTCACTGTATTTCCAGAAAAGGAGAGTATATCTGGTCTATTCAGCTTAAAGGAGATCCGACAGAATCTAAACTTGAGGATCACATGAAGCTGATGAACACTCTTCACCAAGTCAAGCTGCAGGTCCAGAAGATAGATGCTAGAAGATGGAAGTGATAGATGAAAAGGGCAGTTCTCTGTTAAATCAGTCACAAGGATGTTCAATGCCAGTGGTGGTAGAGTTTGGTGGACAAACATAGTGTATATCAAGCTTTTCCTTCTAAAACCAAGCTCAAGCTGCAGGTCCAGAAGATAGATGCTAGAAGATGGAAGTGATAGATGAAAAGGGCAGTTCTCTGTTAAATCAGTCACAAGGATGTTCAATGCCAGTGGTGGTAGAGTTTGGTGGACAAACATAGTGTATATCAAGCTTTTCCTTCTAAAACCAAGCTGTTTATTTGGAAAGTAGCCAGAAGAAGACTTCCCACAAGTGACGGAATGAAAAAGTGCTTGAGATTGAGAACATTAAGGGCCAGTTTGAAAACGGGGTGGGGTGGCTTACTCGCGCCCCACCGCGCGAATAAGCCACCCCACCCCGGTTAGGGGGGGATGGGTGTGAGGGAAAACTGTGGGCCCACAGTTTTCTCTCACATCGGTTTGTTATTCTCCCTATCCTAACCTGTAAACAAAGAGCCCCTAAATGTTTGTTTTGTGGTATCCTGGAGGAGACCTTGGACCCCTTATTCTGTGGTTGTGCTCTCATTAATTCTCAGTGAATGATTCCTCGCAGATCTTTGCACATTAACTGACTGGATATTCAGGATGTTCATAATCTTATGATGTGGTGGAATGGGGCATGTCCATGTTTGTCAGTAAAAATGAATGGTCAATTCTGCTTCCAGCAATGTTATCGTCAATTTGGTAGGAAAGAAATCAAAGGAAATTCAGACAAGTGTTCAGTAAAGCTATGATATAATTACAAGATCCATTTGGTGGGTGAAATTGTGAAAATTTGGTTCAAGGTAGTGGGTACATCAAACTCAAAGGATTCTCTTGTTTGGGAGGGTGAAGCATTGGAGGAATATCATTTCTTGACCTATATTATGAAAGGAATTTGCCTCACTTGCTTAGGCAACGGAGTAGGGTAAAGCGAGACAAAAAACACCTCTCCTCACCTCATGTTCACCTCACTCACATGGATGCTCACCTGTATTATCTATGCCAAATGCTTGTATTTTTTTAGTTATGTGGTATTGCCTTTTCTTATTCTCACCTCACACCTCTGACTACATAGTTCTTGACAGTTGGACTTTTCCTTCTCTACTTTATCAGTAGAGTGGGTTGACTTGGCTCTATGGTGTACTTCTCTTGGCTCTCTCTTAGGCCTTTTTTATGTGGGAATCCGTTTTCTTCCCTGTACATGCCCCTTGCACTCTTTTCCCTATTTCTAATGACATGTGACATCACGGTCAACTTCAATGAAAAAAAAGAAAACTATTTCACAAGTCTAAAATAGGATTGTAATTTTCCCTTATGGCGAGGGGTTCTCTGGAGTTCGCCTATGGAGCGAACAAAGTGCCTTTCGGGGCGGGGGGGGGGGGGGGGGGGGGGGGGGGCGCGAAGGTGCGCTCAGGCTCATCGGTGCCAAAGCCTGACGATGGGGCCCCAATGTCTGGACGTCTCCTCATCCTACACACATCTCCACCACCCAGGCTGACCTGCTTTTGGTGTGGCGAGAGGGGTCACCTGCAGTGTGGCTGTAGGGTGTCGACAGAGGGAGGTTGTGCAAATGGGACGGGAGGTCCAGGCAGGCGATCGTATGCTGAAGTCCTGCGAAGCAGCCATCCGAGCAAGAGATCGGAGGAGGGATGGGCCTGTTTGGCCGGGGGATGCATGCTGGCCGAGAGCTTCTTCACAGCTGGTTGGGCTTGGCTTAATCACTACCTCTGGGTGACCTCGGTGCAAGGGGGTGTGGATGAGCCGCAGGTCAAAGCTATGATGGACAGGGGAGGTGGCAGGGAAGCACAGTGGGAAGTCTCCCAACTGAGTAAGGAGGGATTCCTAGCTGTTCGGCCGAGTATGGAGGAGGTGGAGACGGTGGTGGATTTCCTATGGGTGGATGGAATTTTGCTCAAGCTCTCCAGATGAGAAGTGAGTAGAGGGACCTACCGGCTCCCCATTCGCCTTGTCGGTCCCCCTCATCTTTTCTGATGAGGTTGGGGCCTTCCTCATTATTGGGTGCTTTGGGATGGTAGTCACTCGGTCGGTCACAATCGTGGCGGGAGATGACCGCACGATGCTTGAGCTGCTGGTTTGGGTTGTGAGCCCAAAGGATCTTCCAGTAGTTGTCACGGTTGAGGCCAGTGGAGCTCTGTACCCGGTGAGGGTTCTGCTCTGGCCAAAGAAGCTACAGGACCCGCAGCTGGAGGAGGACGATGAGTATGACAAGAAGGGGGGGGGGTTGTGGCATGTGCACAGAATGCCAGGCGAATTTGAATTCAAATTGAAATCACCTAGTTTGCTCTCGGGAAGGGTATATTGGTTTTGAGTCTAATGGCAGAGTCTAGGCAGATCGGACTGCCACTTATGACCCGCAACCGAGCTGCTTTCCTTGCTACGTGGGGATCCAGAAGTTCAGTTCCAGAACCTACCCAGAACTGGTGTTTGCAGGCATAGCTTACCCGCCAAATACCCAGCAACTGGACTCGTGACTTACTCGTTACCGAGTGTCGCGGGCGTAACAGGCCATGAGGACTTGCTACTGGTCTTCTTCCCTGTCCATTAGTCCTAAGCTCGCCGCCTTCGCTTCTGCAGCAGCTGTCCAATGCCTTCCACGGTTGTGTTAGCGCCGACGGACTGCCAGAGTCTCCCTCTAGAGTTGATCATGCTTGGCCCCACATTCGAATAGAAACAAAGTGGGGAAGCTTGTCTTGAATGCGCCGCCTTGAGTTTTGAATGTTAGCAGGAAGGAAACATAGAAGGAAATGGCTCTCAAAAGCAGTAGAGATTCTTTTGAATGCATTGGCGCTCTTTTATCAGAATGAGTACTTTGCTTACTAATGTTCTCTCTCTACATCTTTGAGAAGCCCAAGACTGATATTTATAGTGTCTTCACAAAAATTCTTCCCGTTAGATTAAGCGAATTGTCCGTTGTGAATGTGAGATCAGCTTGAGTCTACTGTTCACTTCCTTGAGTCTGCTCTTTTTCCAATGACTTTGTACTTTAACATAGCATCATCTTCTTCTATGTCCTTTGCTTGTGCTTTTAGGGTTTGATGCCTTTGTCCTCAATTTCTCATATGGATATGCAAGCATGACAGCCTATTCTTCATCTACTACAAAGCTATGAAAGGCAAGCTAATGATCTTTTGACCAATGGGTTAGCATGGAGTAGGTACAGATCTGAATCATTAGAGATGCACATCAGGATGTGATTGCATAACATAGAAAAAGTTGCATACATTTAGTGCTCTTTGAAATTTGAACAATAATAGTTTAAGATATCCAAATATAATATGATAGAGGAGATTACATTAATCGATCAAGTATTTTCAAGAGATAATCTATGTCAATATTTCGATTAATAGAAATGATTTAATTGATTTCATTTCAAGTAACTGAAGAGTTGTTGAGTTAATTAAGTATGTAGAACTGAGTTAATCAAAGATATGAAAGAATTAATCGAATATCATTCAATTTTAAGTATTGTGTTAATCGAATACTTCTGATGAGTTAATCGAATAACATGTCTTCTTCTATAATCGAATATGTGATGGGTTAATCGAATAGCTTACTTTAAAGAAATGCTGAAGTACTTGCTATGTTATTTGAATAACCAGATAGGTTAACAATATATTAATCGAATAACATGATATGTAAGTTGAAGTTCTGTGTGAGTTAATTGTATAACAGACATTTTCCGTAGCTTGGTTATTCGAATAACTTATTAACTGATAAATCATTAATTAGAATAACATGAGAAAATTGAATAAGTTACTGAGTAAAAGTTACACGTTATCGGTTAAATTAAAGAAATAAGAGATCTAATCGATTAACCAAATAAAACCATATTCAGATAACTTGTGCGATTATTGAAACGGAGAAACTTTTTCTAAGATTTCAAATATGGGTATTGTTTTTTTTTGTTTTTTGTTTTGTTTTTGCATGGTGTTTGAGGGTTCAAGTGCGAGTGGGCCCAAGGCCTATTGTATTTCTCTTTGTTATCTTTGCTTCAGGGGCAGTCTTCATTCTGACACCTCTTTTGTATTAGGGAGTTGCGCCTTTTTTGTATTAGGGAGTTTTGGGGAGCATTCCCTCCTTTCTCGTAAATTCTTATCCTTTTATTTTTATAATATGTGGTACTATCCACTTTAAAAAAAAGAGTTTTGTTATCACCCAAAAATGTGGGTTAAGTATCAGGGACCCAACAAAATGAATATGAATGAGGACATGTGTAAATGCATGATTGCATATACTTCATTGACTGGGATCATTAGCTTTTTGCACTCTTGTGAAACTGAAAGTAAGGGTTTGAAACAAATCTATTCAACTGCATTTAGGGAAAAGATGACAAGATGGACAAGGTGCTCCTGGTTAAGGAGGCATCAGCATCAGGTCAGCCTGTGGAACTGGGAGTGTGTTTGCTTGATAGCATGCTGTTTCATACTTTCATTTAACTATTATAAATTCAAAGTATTTTTTTTATGCATGCAACATCAGGTGGGACAATTATTGCCATGGACTTCATTATGTTCTGAGGAGATGGAACCTCTTTGTCCGTAGCCCAATTCTTTCTGTCGGGAAATCTTGTCACATAGAGCTGATAAGCTCAGCTAAAGGAAAGATGGGGAAGAGATGGGAGGAAAGTGAATAATTGGTCTTATCTATGTGAGGTTTTTATTGTTTTTCAGTTCTGTGCTTCAAGCTGCCCATTGCTACAGCACGGGTATTGCTTCCCGTAGTGTTATGGTATGTGGTGATAACTTGGTCATTATTAGGTGGAAGTTGTAGGGAAGTGTAGTTGCATGGGATGGCTGAGTGGAGGGGTTTGTATGTAGTGTTTACAGATGAGATAGGCTGCTAGAATCGTGGTCTTTGGGAGAATCAATGTCAGTGCACTCATTTGAGCGGCAGTTAATGAGTTTTGGTGATGTAGGATCATCCTATGTATCTGGTCCTGGGGAGTTAGAGGTTGCTAGGGATAAGTCTGTTTCTTTCATGGTTATGCTATGTAGTGGACCTTGTGTCTGTTTGTATACAAGAATGGTCCTTCATCTCTTGGAGTTCAGTCATACCACACCTATTTACTTTTTATAGTGAAGGCGCTCTTGTAACTTTTGTTATTTACGCAATTTCAAAATTATATTCAATTCTTTGACCACATAAAAGGTCAATGTTGACCCCTTTCTTTTTCTAGATTTAACCAAGACATGTTTCCTCGAGTCAACCGAGGTAATCTACATTCGGTGACGAGTGGAATACAGTGCAGAGCCAACTCTATCGCTCCGTGGAATATCTCCACACGTCGGGGTCTACAGACCCAACCTCATCCCGAATTATAAATCCCTCGCAGCAAATGAGGTGATCGAGGTGCAAACAAAATCCACAACGACCGCCAAACGGCTTAGAGTCAAGTGTCTTGTGGTTCCTGGCGAACACCCGGATATCGGGAACCTCCGTCGGGCGTTCGGGACTAAACGAAGCTACATGGCAGCAAGAGGATACATGTGTGGAAGATGTTCACTCACCAACGGAAAGTCCGACACACGTGTATGAGACGATCCCGATGGAAATGAACTTCTCTCCTCGATCAACGGCGCGGAGGAGACCAAAGAACAAACAAAGGAGAAACTTTTCTCTCTTCCACGTGTCCCAGCTGCGAGCAAACAATAAAAAAAAGGGAGGAACCAAGGCTTTAAAGGAGAGGCGCCGTCGTTTCCAACTCACCCTGACAGGGTGGAGACTCGGGGAGGGGCGCCTGGGATCAAAAGGACCCATGTGGGTCCCCTTGACCTCGGGGAGACCCGCTGGGGTCAAATGGACCCCGCGCGGTGTCATTTGACCCTAATGGCCCCACCCAAGGTCAAACGCTTCCCCGTGGGTCCGTTTGACGCCAGTGGGGCTCGCGAGGGATCAAACGGGTCCGCGCAGGGCTGTTTGACCCCGGGGTCGTGCGTCTCCGCGTGGGTCGCGTGACCCTGGGTGGGGCCCACTCTGGTGTGAAACGACCCCTCCGGTCCTCTTTTTCACCCCAATGAAATTGTCCGGGGTCATTTGACCCTGAGACCCCTCAATTAACCCCGATTCTTTTTTTCTAAAAAAAAGGGAAGAAAAGGAGGGGGAAAACCCACCTTGTCAAGGTGGGGTTCAAAAATCAACCCACCTTGTCAAGGTGGGTCCAACACCTTCTATATACACCATGGGTTTAGAAGGACGAGGAGAACAACAGAGATATACACAACGAACGAGGAGAAGAGACGGAGGACACCCGGACAACACTTATTCTTTGTTCGGCTCATTCTGGGGTATGAAAATATAAATATCCCTAGGTTTTGTATTTATGCCCTCAACGACTATGTATTCTTTTGTGTGGCCCGCCCTAGGGTATTAAAAATAAATACATACCTTGAGTCTTGCATATGCCCCTAGCGGCTCTGTATGGTCGTTTTCTATGCTTTTGGGTGGCAGAGTAATGTAATTCCTCGAACTAATGGAGAATTACAGAAATACCCTTCTCAAAGTCGAAAGAAAACTCATAAGTCCTGTAATTGCAATTATACCTGCATATTTCTCAAATTGTGGCTCCTACATCCTGTATTTGTGTGGAGATCCACTGTACAGTCGACAATCTATTGACAACCCCATGTATCTCACACAAATCATCAATGTATCAATTATGTTTATATACACTTGTGTGATTGTATACAAATCTCGGTTGCCAGCAAAATTATGTATATGCCCCTACCTTGCTAGGGATGGTCATGTGTGCACTTCCTTCCAGGCACGAATTTGTTCTCACACTCGTGGGTACTACCTAGCTACGTTCGCACCTGGGTGTCGCTAAATTCTCCTGGCCTCCAGAGAGAAAATTATCAAAGCACCCCTGGAGTCCAAAAATGGCCAAACAACCTCCAAAACTTCCAGAAGTTGTCCGAGTGCCCCTGGAAGTCAGAGAGCGTCTCCAATCACTCACCCAGCTCAGAAATTGCACAATACCCCTGGCCTAGTCTCAAATTATCAAAATACCGCTGGAACCCACAAAATTACCAAAATACCCTTGGGATTCAGAAACCACCCGGACGCCCTAATATGCACACCTGTGCCATTAAATCATAGGATTTTCCCCAACTAAACACGTCCTTTACTAAAACCCTAATTCCTTCAATATTTGTTGTTGTTGATGTATAGGGGGGTTCATTGTGAGCTACGCAAGCGAGTATGCCCTTGACATTAGAACTTATGTAAGAGATTGTAGGGCTTTCTTTGACAATTAATCAAGGGTGTTCGGACGTTATGTTGATGTAAATCAACATTGACTGCGGTCAGTGGGGAAAGGTCCCGCACCCGAACCTACATCGCCTGTTCAAACGAAACCCACGTAATGAACCATACACGGGCTATTTAAACAGCCTCATACTTGCACCGGTGTAGGTTTCCCTTTTCTCCGAGAAGAACGAGAAATTTATACCCATCTCTCATTTTATGAGACTAAATAACATTAAAGAAAAATTGCATGACCAATAGTGAATTAGTCTCGAATTGGTTGGATTCAAGTTTTGATCAGCCAATGACATACTAATTGTGGCAGGTTTCTCATGATGATTGGCCAAAGTCTTATCCCAATTGGTCAGTCATTGAAATTTGCTGATCCTGAAACCATCATTGAAACCTTTTATGATGGAGAGAAGGTGATGTGACACAAACTAAGACCTAAATTGCAAGCAACGCAACGACTTGGCAATGTCACACAAGCGGACTCACTCGCGTTTGGCACACTCGGGTCCGTAGGTGGACCGGTAATGGGGTGAGGGTCCGAGGTTGGACCGGAGGTTTCCAAGGGTATGGCTGGCTTGGGGAGGACCCCTAAGGGCCAGGGGTTGCCCAAATTCACGGGCGGTCTGCACGCCGAAGGCATGGGTTGAAGGGTCACTCTCACAACTCACCCGCGGTAGCCACTCAAATATAAGCAAATTCGGAACGGACGCTCACTCACCGTCCGATGGAGTTAAGAAGCAATACTAATTAAGCAAGATTAACCAGCAAAGGGAGGGGGGGCCAGAAGCTCACCTGATCAGCGTGAAGACGCCGATCCCGGCCGGAGACGATGGCGAGCGGGGAGGCGTGGGTATGCACCCGCACGCCGCGCCGATGAAGCTTCAACCTGATTAAATCAAATTACATGCACTACGCCCCTTGCAAGGGGGTTGGACCCCGGATGGCAGTATCGGCCGAAACCGAAACGCACCAAGTCACAGTAGCAAGTCCGATACCGAAACCGGACCGAAACCGAACCGAAACCGACCGAAATCGGACCGAAACCGACCGAAACCGGACCGAAATCGTCTGGTTTCGGCCGAAACCGGACCTGCTCAATACATTTTTTGCCTTTTCTGACTGTTTTGAACCGGTTTCGGCCGAAACCGAAACCGAAACCGAAACCGAAACGTATCGGTTTCGGTACCGGCCGAAACCGGTACCGAAACCGATACTACCATCCTTGGGTTGGACTAGGGGTGGGGAATTGGATTACAACCAAAATATACCCCCACGCAGGGAGGGGCGCTCAGCCGGCCAGGCGGGGAGGGGAAAGACTAAAATAGAAGTTAAACGATGGAGGTTACCGACTCTGCCCGTTCTCAGGAACCAGGGACAGACAGTTGAAGTTGACGCTGCTGAAGTCACTCCCGAATTTTGTTGGCGATGAGACCAGCTGGAGAATCTTCGTAGGTGACCCCGGAAGACGTCCAAATTTTGTGGAATTTCCTCGTTGAATGTACTGGTCGGGGCAGAGGCGCGAACATGTACCCTGAGTTCTGGTTCTGACTGTCGCAGCACCACTGCAGCTGGAAGACGAAGACACTACGGGTGCTCCAGAGCTCGGAATCAGGCGTGGTCGGAGTCGTTGGAACCGATGTTGAGTCCTCTTCGAAACGAGATCAACGGGGACGCCAGAGGATGTCGGAGAAGACGGGGAGAGCTTGAATAGTGGACAGGGGTCGGTTCTGTTCCAGAGGAGACAGAACTGTGCACCTGGAGGATAAAATTGATAAATCTTAGCTCCGGATGCCGAACGGGGTTCCGCTTCTTGTTCCTCGAAGTAGGCTCGTTGTAGAAGCTCCCAGCCAAGTCCCGCCTCCAAATCCTCAAGAGGATGGCCGTGGCAGTCTCTGAACGTTGCTTCAGGTTGACTGTCAGGAGGAAGAAGTGCAGTCCGGCGAAGATGGCTCCTCCGGGCAGCTACGAACTCGGACAGGGACGAGACCACCACGGTTGCGAAGCTGACTTGACGATCTTTCCAGCAATATAGAACTTGTCACCAGGTTCGTCGAGGAGACGATGGGACAGCCTCTGCAATCCGCAGCTTCTCTGCTTCCTCCGAACTAAGAACTGTAGGTTGAAGATGATGGGGGGGGGAAATGGGGTATATGGGAGGGGAAATGAGGTGGATGTGTATGGGGGCAACCTCTAGGTGTGAGGGGTTATGGGAGGGGGTGTTCCAAGGTTTGGGAAGGGGAGAATGGGGGCTGGAATGAGGTGTTTACAGTGGGTGAGAGAGGAGCTGCGAATTTGGGATGGTGGGTGAGAGGGAAAGGATATTTGGAAATGAGTTTAAGGGTGGGATTAATTTTTTTGTCTTGGGGATGGGAGGAGTTGTGTTGGGGAAGGGAAGGGGTGCTTGGGGAGTGGGGAATTCTCCCTTGGGAGATGAGAGGGTGCTTAGGGAAGGGGATTGGGTAGTTGGTGGTTGGGTGGTGGAGTATGGATTGGTGGAGGGTCTCTTGGGACTAGGGGTGGAGTAATGAGGGTTGGGGGTAGTTGGGAGGATGAATAATGAGGGGGAGAGAGAGGGTTGATGATGTGGAGGAGAGAGAGGGAGGGGATGAGAGAGAGAGGGGGTGCCCTCCTCTTCTTGGAGAGAGAGTGTGAGAGAGAGAGAGGAGAGAGATAGGGGAGGGGAGCTTCTCACTCCACTCTAATGGCTTCTCACCACAAGAACAATTAGGTTGGACTAAATTCTCAGATTTCATTCATTGATTGATTCAAAATGGAGAGAGTGGGGTCCTATTTATAGGGATCCCACAACTTACAATAAGACCCTGACTTTTGGAGCATTGACAAATAACCAAGGGGAAGGGGGGGGCGCCCTTGGGCCTAGCCCAATGAATTGGGCCCATTAACTAATCTAATCAAACCTATGACACTTAAGTTAGGTAGATGACTCATTAACCTAGGTACTAGACTCAAATAAAAAGAAAATTACAATGATATGACTCAAATAAAATATGAAAATTACATGACTTGACTCAGAAAAATATGATGGACACAATGGAGCTATGTTGGCGAGCAATCGAAGCTGTGGAAAAATGTAAAGGGCGAGAGATGCCCCCATCATACCCCCGGGGTGCGAAGAACTCGACTCCGTCGAGCATGGGTCCGCCGGGGAAGAGGTCCTCTAATGCAGCTCCGGGCGAGCCACAACCTCCAAACTCAACCTCGCGTCCTTAGCTGGGGGACTGCTCTTCATCCTCTCAAGGTGGCTCGGGCACACCCTCTTGCCGGCGATAGTACCTTGCTTGCTCAGTATTGCCTCCGTGTGCACACGTCGGACTCTCAAGCTGATATGTGGAAGCTCTCCGAGGGTGTCACTCACAAAGATGGGGGTAGGCTGTAGGTGCTCACTGGGATCCACTGCGGTGCCCTTAGAGGGTGCTAGATCCGCCACGTGAAAAGTGGGGTATATCCCAAAATCCCATCGGTAAATCCAACCCGTAAGCCAGGTTGCCAAAGCCACTCGGAACATGGAAGGTCCAAGTCCTCGTGCCCTCGATTTGGAGGTGACCCTAAGATAGAGCCATTCCAAAGCCACCATCGTAGGGTTGTCTACTTGGAATCCAAAGTGGCACTCGTGAGTTTTTTTGCCCGCTCATTATGAACCTCACCGCTCGTTGCTAAATACTTGCTTGGATGCACATGACATGCATTACGGGGCGGTGGGTGTGTGAAAATGTGTGTGGATAAAGGTGGACCAGGACATCCATAGATGGATCTATCATGCCATGATGCCATATGGACCTTGATGAGCCTTGGTGGGCCGGGGCAACCAAATGTGGCCCTATCATGCATGGACTCTCTAACAAAGGTTGGAGGGCCGGGGCATCCGTAGGTGATCCGGTCATGCATGGGGGTGACAAATGCCGGGGGACCCGGACATCCAAGAATGCTCCTATCATGCTTAAGACTCATGATGAGTGAAGGTGGACCATTACATCCGAATTTGGACCACTCATGCTTTCTACTTGACATGTGGGTGATATGAAGGAATGGACCCAACATAGTGTTCATGCCAAGTGGTGTGGTAAGCCTAGACACATGCATGCTTTTCCCAAAGGTGACCTCCATGTGTATAGGTGTGGGACAACCTTTGAACTCCCATTGGAAAGGATCGAATGGATCTAAGAAGGTGGTCATCATGGGGTGGGGTACAACCTTATTACCTAAGGATATG
Organism: Amorphophallus konjac; assembly: GCA_022559845.1. NCBI lineage: Eukaryota > Viridiplantae > Streptophyta > Magnoliopsida > Alismatales > Araceae > Amorphophallus > Amorphophallus konjac. The sequence goes on along the minus strand of CM040121.1, from coordinate 196,819,906 downwards.
TGGCCCAAGGTCATGGCTCCCAAGGTGTAACCCGGGTCTAGGATGGGGTGGATTGGATCAAACATGGTGGGTTGGGATAGGGAAAGGTGGGTGGTGGATAAGGTGGTTGGGTCCCATAGGTTCTTTGACCCCCATTGGAAGGGATCAAAGGGATCATAAAAAGGGTTATCGAGGGGGAGGGGCCCTATGTCCTCAAGACCCTCAAATGGTGGTGGGTCATCCTCCTCTAATGAGACAATTGGGCCGAAGTTCTTTATGGGTGAGTCGGTCATGACGGGAGGGCTTGACTTTCCACCCGATATAAGAAGCTCCAAATTGAGGAGAAGGTCGGGCTCATCGGGTGTGGGGAGGAATAGAAGGAGGTCGCTAGTGTAGCAACCAATGGTGCAAACCGAGGTGATAGACCCGACACAAAGGTGTAGGAGGTCAAGGCTCCTAGATTGGTGGGCCATGGTGGTCAACAAGCCGGTCAACTCAAATTGCCAAGCTAAGCCCTTGAGAAGGTCCTCTAAGGTTTCCACTTGGTAGGATGTTTAGATTATGGTGTGATAGGAGGAGATGTGCACTATGGGAAGGTTTTCCTTTATGAGAGGGAAATCGTGGGCCGTGATCTCTCTTATTGGGCTCTTTATTAGCCAACTAATAAGGGGTTCCCCTAAGATGAGTTTGGCCCTAACTAGAGAGGGTGGTGTAAGGTGAAGGTCACCATGTGATGTTTCTTCTTCTACTTGGTCATGGGTGGTCTCCGTGGTAGGGATAGGGTCCGGAGTGTTCACCACTATGGGGTCGGGTATGGGTTCCTCCTCTAAGGAGGTGAGAGGGTCTTTTGGTGGTATGGTGATGAGGGTTGGTGCATGGCGCACCCGGGGTGGAAGGTAAAGGGAAACTTGGTTTGGGATAGGGAGGGGAAGTAGTGGGGGACTAGGACATGGGAGTTTTGGGGGAGGGAGTGGGAGATGAGTTGGTTGGGGTGGCTTGGGTTGGTCGGTCTTGGGGGAAGTGTCCTTTATAGGGAAAAATGGAGGGGTAGTGGTGGTCCTTATTGGGGAAACCGGGTCAGTTGGGGGTCTCTTCCCCTTAGGATCGGCCGGTTGTGGAAGGGTGGAAGTGGGGGCTAATTGGGTTTGGATAGTGAGGTTTGTGGAAGGGGGTTTTGGTTGGGGTGTGGGGACCCTCATAGGGTTAGGTGGGGAGGTGGATGCTTGGATTATTTGGGTCCTAAGGGATAGGATTTGGTGGCGGAGTGTAGCGGTGATGGTTGAGAGGGGATTTGTTGGGAGTGGTGGGGGTGGAGGCCTAAAGGTGGTCTCAAGTTGGCCGGGTGGGGATGGAGGAGTGGTAGTGCTCCTCGGGCTAGGGGTGTTTGAGTAGGAGGGGTAGGAATATTTGGAGATGTAGATCTTCCTAAGTTCTTCCTTCATATCATCCCATGAAGAAATGGGCTCTTGCCTCCTAACCCTTCTTAATCCCTCTATGTGTTCCCACTTACTCTTGGCTTGACCCCGAAATCGTCCCTTGGCCTTGCGGACTCTTGCGGGTCCATATACCCAAGTCTTTTCAAAATATCTTTCCATGGTAGCCTCCCACCTATCATAATCACTAGAATGTGATCCGTCAAAGGTAATATCATCATCTAGAATGAAGTCCATGGGTGGCGAGTAGGTTAAGTAGGAAGTAGCCATGAAGATCGGGGGGAAGATAAATGCAATGGTCGGACTGATGATGACTCCAATGCAAGCGTGCCCTAGGACTTGACTTGTAGAGACAAGTCAATGATTTGCTCTGATACCAATTGATGTGACACAAACTAAGACTTAAATTGCAAGCAACGCAACGACTTGGCAATGTCACACAAGCGGACTCACTCGCGTTTGGCACACTCGGGTCCGTAGGTGGACCGGTAATGGGGTGAGGGTCCGAGGTTGGACCGGAGGTTTCCAAGGGTATGGCTGGCTTGGGGAGGGCCCCTAAGGGCCAGGGGTTGCCCAAATTCACGGGCGGTCAGCACGCCGAAGGCATGGGTTGAAGGGTCACTCTCACAACTCACCCGCGGTAGCCACTCAAATATAAGCAAATTCGGAACGGGCGCTCACTCACCGTCCGACGGAGTTAAGAAGCAATACTAATTAAGCAAGATTAACCAGCAAAGGGAGGGGGGGCCAGAAGCTCACCTGATCAGCGTGAAGACGCCGATCCCGGCCGGAGACGATGGCGAGCGGGGAGGCGTGGGTATGCACCCGCATGCCGCGCCGATGAAGCTTCAACCTGATTAAATCAAATTACATGCACTACGCCGCTTGCAAGGGGGTTGGACTAGGGGTGGGCAATTAGATTACAACCAAAATATACCCCCACGCAGGGAGGGGCGCTCAGCCGGCCAGGCGAGGAGGGGAAAGACTAAAATAGAAGCTAAACGATGGAGGTTACCGACTCTGCCCGTTCTCAGGAACCAGGGACAGACAGTTGAAGTTGACGCTACTGAAGCCACTCCCGAATTTTGTTGGCGATAAGACCAGCTGGAGAATCTTCGTAGGTGACCCCGGAAGACGTCCAAATTTTGTGGAATTTCCTCGTTGAATGTACTGGTCGGGGCAGAGGCGTGAACAGGTACCCTGAGTTCTGGTTCTGACTGTCGCAGCACCACTGCAGTTGGAAGACGAAGACACTACGGGTGCTCCAGAGCTCGGAATCAGGCGTGGTCGGAGTCGTTGGAACCGTTGTTGAGTCCTCTTCGAAACGAGATCAACGGGGACGCCAGAGGATGTCGGAGAAGACAGGGAGAGCTTGAATAGTGGACAGTGGTCGGTTCTGTTCCAGAGGAGACAGAACTGTGCACCTGGAGGATAAAATTGATAAATCTTAGCTCCGGATGCCGAACGGGGTTCCGCTTCTTGTTCCTCGAAGTAGGCTCGTTGTAGAAGCTCCCAGCCAAGTCCCGCCTCCAGATCCTCAAGAGGATGGCCGTGGCAGTCTCTGAACGTTGCTTCAGGTTGACTGTCAGGAGGAAGAAGTGCAGTCCGGCGAAGATGGCTCCTCCGGGCAGTTACGAACTCGGACAGGGACGAGACCACCACGGTTGCGAAGCTGACTTGACGATCTTTCTAGCAATATAGAACTTGCCACCAGGTTCGTCGAGGAGACGATGGGACAGCCTCTGCAATCCGCAGCTTCTCTGCTTCCTCCGAACTAAGAATTGTAGGTTGAAGATGATGGGGGGGAAATGGGGTATATGGGAGGGGAAATAAGGTGGATGTGTATGGGGGCAACCTCTAGGTGTGAGGGGTTATGGGAGGGGGTGTTCCAAGGTTTGGGAAGGGGAGAATGGGGACTGGAATGAGGTGTTTACAGTGGGTGAGAGAGGAGCTGCGAATTTGAGATGGTGGGTGAGAGGGAAAGGATATTTGGAAATGGGTTTAAGGGTGGGATTAATTTTTTTATCTTCGGGATGGGAGGAGTTGTGTTGGGGAAGGGAAGGGGTGCTTGGGGAGTGGGGAATTCTCCCTTGGGAGATGAGAGGGTGCTTAGGGAAGGGGATTGGGTAGTTGGTGGTTGGGTGGTGGAGTATGGATTGGTGGAGGCTCTCTTGGGACTAGGGGTGGAGTAATGAGGGTTGGGGGTAGTTGGGAGGATGAATAATGAGGGGGAGAGAGAGGGTTGATGATGTGGAGGAGAGAGAGGGAGGGGAGGAGAGAGAGAGGGGGGTGCCCTCCTCTTCTTGGAGAGAGAGTGAGAGAGAGAGAGAGAGAGGAGAGAGATAGGGGAGGGGAGTTTCTCACTCCACTCTAATGGCTTCTCACCACAAGAACAATTAGGTTGGACTAAATTCTCAGATTTCATTCATTGATTGATTCAAAATGGAGAGAGTGGGGTCCTATTTATAGGGATCCCACAACTTACAATAAGACCCTGACTTTTGGAGCATTGACAAATAACCAAGGGGAAGGGGGGGGGGGGCGCCCTTGGGCCTAGCCCAATGAATTGGGCCCATTAACTAATCTAATCAAACCTATGACACTTAAGTTAGGTAGATGACTCATTAACCTAGGTACTAGACTCAAATAGAAAGAAAATTACAATGATATGACTCAAATAAAATATGAAAATTACATGACTTGACTCAGAAAAATATGATGGACACAATGGAGCTATGTTGGCGAGCAATCGAAGCTGTGGAAAAATGTGAAGGGCGAGAGATGACCCCATCAGAAGGTGTAGCAGACTGTCTTCTCCCAAAATATGGCCTTCATGGAGGAAACATGAAGACTCATCCAATCATCAGATCATAGAAAGCAATGATTCATCTAACCATAATGGCATTATATCTGGAATTAGTTGAAGAATTAATTTAGTTGTTTGTGGTGTCGCAATGGGGTGATTAAAGTGAAGAATACACTAGGACCGAGTGAAGGATGCCCTGATTCGAAGTCTCAAGACAACTATTATAATCCTTGATTTACCCACCTTCTCACTCGACTTTTTATTATTTTTTTAGTTTTAGGACTTGTCATTGAGCATCATTTTTCCCTTCTTTGTTTTTTGGATTTTGAAGAAATCTACTGCATAAGTTGTGAAGTAAAAATATTTAATAATTAAACAGCTACAGAACTTATGTCTGCTCTAGTATAAAGAATTCTTAATTCACAGGATACTTTCAGGAGAATCAATTTATTGTTTGTGCACCTGTTTGTTGGATTCATTTGTTTAGCTGGTGATATTTTGGGTTACACAGGATAATTTCATCTTTCTAGAGCACTGTTTGGGGAACTTATTGTAAAAAATTGTATAGAGTAAAGGTAGATTGAGAACGTACATGCCCACATAGTTAGCAATAGGGTGTATATTTGTTGCATATTCTTTTTCTAGCTAACCCAATCTTCTGTTCCACAGGTGCTCTTCAAGTTCTTTAGATATCATCAGAAATGCTGCCCTGGCAGAAGCAACTTATAGGAATAAATTGAATAAATCATTTTATACGCATGTACCTCGAGCATATGTTGAAGAAATTGAGCATCTGATTGTTCCGAAGATTGGGTTTGATTTTGACTCAGAGAAAGAGCATTATCATGTGAAGGTGTCACCTTAGCTGTATCATTTATCTGTGATCATTTGCTGCTTCATATCATTTGACTGTGGCTGAGGGAGCAATGACACTAAATTCACTTTTTGACAAGTACTTTTCTTTTGCCCCCTTTTCTGTGCAGGTATTTGACAAGTCTCGACCAGCGTCTACCATTTCATGCAAGTGTACTATTGCAGAAGATCGCAGGAAGCTTCAAATGTATAAGGTAAGCCACATGCATTCTTTGCATCAGTTTTATCTTTTTTTTTTGAGAAAAGTGGAGATTGTACCACCAATTTTATAACAAATAGACGTAGTACAATGAGGGAAAAAAAGGTGAGAAGAGGTTCCTCAACCTCAGAGAAATAAAAGGAGAAGAAAAAGAAGTTTAGACATAATTACACTAGGCAGGCTGAACAACCCTTTTCCACTCATCTGCAGACGTATGTAAAATGTATCTAAACCACTGAAAAATGAAGGACTAGTCACTGTATGTGGTGCTTCCCTGAAAGACGTCATCATTTCTTTCTCGCCATATACTCCAACAAATGGCAGAGGGCCATGTTTGTAATTTTCTATGCACCTGGGACACGGTTAAAGTATGTAATTCCATCAAATAATGAAGAATTACAAAAATGCCCTCCCTGAGACTGCAAGAAAAATTCAAGTCCTGTTGTTTAGAGTTTTATCCTGCAACTTTATGTAATTGGGGCTATGCCCCTACGTCCCGCGACAGTGCAGAGACCCCTTTCTCTTGTACAATTGACAACTCGCCGACAACCCACTCACATGGATCATAAATGTGCTCAGTTGTTCTTTTATGGGTTGGTCAAAGGAAAATTACAAATAAACCCCGACTTTCAAAAAATTGTGTACATGCCCCTCTCTTTGCGAATCAACGCACAAGCGTCTTCTATGAAGTCCATTGTTGCTCCTTTCACGTAGGGACCTTGCCAGCTCAGTCTTGCACCTAAGTGTCATCTCAAATCTAGGTTCGCTTGGGGTCTGGTAAAATTACCAAAGTACCCCGTGACCTAGAAATGACCTATAAGAGCCTTCAAAACCTTCCAGAAACTACCTCAGTACTCTCGGAAGTCGGAGATCTTATCATACTCTCCCTCCAACCCGAAAATTCCAGAAATGCCCTGGCCTGGTAAAATTATCAAAATACCCTAGAAATCCAGAATTATCAAAATATCCCTAGAGTCCAGAAAACCTCCCAACACTTCAAAAATACCTATGGCTTCTGCAGAATTGCATTCGTGCTCCCAAATTATAGGATTTTTGCCTAAACTTAATGAGGCCTTTGATAAAGCCCTAGTTCTATCAATCTTTCAGTGGTGAATGAGAGGTAACTGTGAGTCGTGCAAGTGTGCCTGCCCTCAGCATTAGAACCTATGTAGGAGACCTTAAGATTTCTTTGACAGTTCTTGGGTCGCTCAGGGTCTGACTGAGAATGCTATTTCAGACGAAGGCACAGTTGACATTTCTCATATCACGAGGAGACATGGAGTCTATGTGTATGACCGATCTGGGGGATATCTATCTCACTACCTACTGGACCGGCATCTTTTGTCCTTCATCCAGAGCTTTGCTCCTTCAAATATGGAGGGTGATGACCCTCTTTTGTCGGAGGAGAGGCGTCGTCTCGAGCGGGCCATATTGCTCGGGAGGGACAGCATGTAGGGCACTTGCACATTCTCTTATCCGAGCTTTCCAGAGGTTTTGTTCGGCAGAAACAATACCCTGATCAGAAGAGTCTGGGCTTCTTCAGGCAATTTGACAGCTTTACAGTTCGAGTGGGGCCATCGTTACCAGTAATTTGGCATTTATCAGGCCACCACAAGGCCGCAGATGTCATAGTGGACGGGTTGTTCATGGCTCCCTCTGGGGCAGCGTTTACACATGATGACTACGACCATGACTGCTTCCTTGAGAGGGTATTAGCACAGAAGACTCCCAGTTGGTATGGGAAGTGGGCTGTCATTCCCTCTCATTTTTATCGTCGGGATGCAACGGAATAGCTGTGGGGCATTTTGACTATGTACAAGACAGTGCTTGAAAGGGTTGGGATCTGCCATGTAGTGACAACAACATTATATTCCTATCCTTGTCACACAGGATTGCTTAAGGCATTAGCCGAGAGATTCAACCGTCGTTGGAACACATTTGTCAGCGCAGAGGGGGAGACTTCACTGGACTTGTGGGCTTTTCACAGGATCTCTGGCTTGCCGGTTTGTGGACAATCCTATGAGGAACTGTCCTTAGATGATTTACATCTTAGTGCTTCAGATGGGGTTGGCCGATACCTTCTTCTCTATTACTTCAGATATTTGATGAAGATATGGAGGGATTTAGCCCTAGTGGGTAAGGAGAAGGCTGGACGCACGCCTAGAGTGACATTGAGTGCCTCGGTGATTCATTTTTACAGTGGCCCGTACTGTTTCTATGAAGAGTTTGCTTCCTCCGGCATGGCTTAGGGGCAGTGTAGAGAAGTGATATTAAAATTTGCTTTACACACGCGCCACTTGCCTGCTCCGGCACAGGGGTGGAATTTGAGGGAGTTACTATCATTGACATACTTGGCAGCTTATTTGGCTTACTGGTTGGCCAGTTTTGTGATCCCTCATGGAGAGGAGGGAGTTCTTCGAGCGGAGGTGATTTACCCAGCTTGTTTGATGGCCTGCGGGCGTAGGGTTGCTATTGCCCCAGCTGCATTGGCGAATATCTATCATTCTTTTGGGACCTTGACTTCACATTCTTCACCCAGAGATAAGGGTATTTTGATGCCCACCCATTACCTGAGTGCGTGGGCCGGTTTACTTTTGCCAGAGCTCTCCCAGAGGGCACCGATCGACAATGCAACAGCTCCACTTATCTTTGCTTTTGCTGGTCACCCAGATTAGGATGTAGTCTTGCAGTTGGCCAGTGCTCGTCGTGCTTTGTCTTTCCTCCACACTGGGAGGGACGAGAGTCTGGATTTCGACCACAGCTCCCAGCTTTATTACCCCTATTCAGAGCGACAGGGGGATTTAGTTACCCACAGATTGTCCTCGTGGGCTCTGCCTTCCTCCCACGCGCTAGCTAAGTGGGCTGTCTGCATACGGCCCGGTGTTCTAGTTTACCACCGCTCCAGCACAGCAGTCCTTGAGCCATACTATCCACATCGATTTGTCCGGAACTTTGGGTACGATCAGGCCATCCCTCCGAATGTGGATTTTCTTTGGCTCTTTGACAGTACAGGCAGAGGGATGTGCATCTAGTTGTAGCAGCTTGGCAGGCCTTCCTGTACCGTGACGTCAAGGAGGACTACCCAATTCCAGCATAAACGCGCAAGGGCCATTTCGACATACATTATGCGCGTTGGTGGTTCAAAGTCAGTAATGTATTCAGACAGCGCGGCTATACCATCCGGGCTGCCGAGGAGGGTCGCCTGAGGAGGGAGGATGTCACGTCCAGAGCGCGGAAGGAACTCGGGAGCGCGTGACGAGTTTATATCATTCATTTCAATCAGAGCACGAGGTAATTCGACACAAAGACAGAGTGTGCTAGAGAAAAATAACCAAGTCCAGTTTATTCATCAAACCAAAACTCCAAAGTACAACTTCCAACACTCTCAAAGTCACTAGACTCAATAAAAGAGAAAATTACAATAATTGACCAAAGAAAATAAGAAAGACTTGACTCGATGACTTGTGTAGATATCCGAGACAGCTCTACGCTCATCACTCTTGACCATCCCCATCTGACTGAGTCTCGTCATCGGTATTACTTGAAAATTAAGGGAAAACACTAGACGAGCGAACGCTCAGTAGGAATTACATCTCAATAGCAAGCTTGCTTTAAGTAAATTACATGTTACATGAAATGCATTATGGCTATGCATGAATGATCTCAAGATAATATGGAACAAGGATTAATAGAATTAATAGAGTGGAACTAGCAAGATTTCAAGATATATCACGCAAAGTTAACAAGGATATCAAGCATGTAATATCAAGTCATGTCATGAGAATTGGCTATTTAAGTTCTAGCAAGTACCATGTCGAGTCAAGCACGTCAAGTAATATCATGTATTTTCATGTCACGAGAGAGAGAGGGTGGAATGCCATAGAATAATCTAGAAAGTCATGCACTTCGGTGCAATGCCACATCGTGGTCAATATAGATCCCATGGGCACAAGTACTTTCGGGTGCTCCTCCCAGGACCAGACCGGACCCCATTAACGCCAGGCATCGAGTCGTGTAAATATTTAGACATCCACTATAATTTATAGCCAATAGAGTTCCAAAGGAATAAGCCATTGTAGGAACATTAAGGTAGATTAACGGAATTCAAGGACAGAACTTATGTAGAGATGACTTTGCGATAAATCTCTCATGAAAAATAGGACACTCATGAATCTGGGATAAATTGGCGTCCACTAAGGCTGCCGCCAATTATAGAATACGCATCCACTGTAGTGGTCGCTAATTCTGTGAACAGTACAGGCACGAAGGAAAGTCGCGTCAACTGCGATAGACGCTAAATCCCAATATTGCATAAACTGTACTGGACGCTAATACCAGACAGTGACAGGACTCTCACAGAACACCAGAAACATTGCTCCATGATGGCTAGGGCGTCATGTTTCTTTAGAGTGACATGACAAGACACGGTTTCCAGAGTTTTTAGGGTACAACCCGCTCGGCCGCCTTGAGGGATTCCAAGGCTAGCGAAGACTTACGGAGGCCTTAGAGAAAGAAATTTCAATATGGCGGAAGGAATATCCGACGGAAGGTCTTTCAATCTCCAAGAATTAAGGTGTCAACGTGAAACTCGTGAAAACAGGGACTCCATCTCGGTCGTGAGACAGCAGTGCCAACAGACCTGCGATATGGGCCAAAACACGATAGAAACTGTGAGATAAGGAATTTGTGTCAATCAAAGAATACGCGTCACTGTGAAGCAACGTCAATTCTTTATTAACAGAATTTTAAATAATTAATTTACAAATTCGCGTCTTTGTGAAGAGGTGCCAATTCTAGAATTTCCAATAATCAATTAAGATTATTTATAATTGGCATCCGTATACGGAGGCGCCAGTTCTTTAAATAGCATCCATGTGAACTGACGTTAATTCACAATTTATAGGTTATTTCAGTTTTAACAAATTAAATAGGAATTAGCATCTCTGTGAGGAGGCACTATTTTATAAATTCGCGTCTGTGCAACCAGACGCTAAATCTTTTCGGTTTACAACCCTTCGTACATCGGGCAGGTATGCTCTTAGGAACAAACCACTGTTCATTTCTTTAGGAATTGCATGAACAGTAGCCTTTTGCTTTCTATGGGGATTTTCAAGGATCAAGATACATGATAATTAAGAGAAAAATATGGGGATCCTAAAAACATGCTCATGCAAACTTTTATAGATCAGGTTCCATACTTATTTAAATTTTAAACATGCGTTAATTATTAAATACACTTAAAGAAATCGCGTCAGGGGTAGTAGGCGCTCATTAATTAGCGTCTACTAGGCTGTCGCTAATCAAAGAATTAGCGCCCTTCTGGATAGGCGCCAATTAAATAGCGTCCACTGTTCTAGTCGCTATTTTCATGTAAAACAGAAAGATTCAAAAACATAATAAAACTATGTATGCAACATGAAATCTATATGGAATATAGCTACAACTGCATGCATGCATATGTTTCTAGCAAGTTCTGCTTGTTATGGAGACAACCTACCTTGACTGGGTGAACGGGGAAGGAAGATGATGCAGAGGAAGCAGAGGAAGAAGATGCTCTCTTCTTCTACTCGTTCTGCAGCAACAGCCGCATCAGCAGGCGTACAGGAGGAAGGGGAAGAAGACGAACACGATCAGGGAAGAAGACCCATGAACTTGGTGCGTCGACCTCCTGGTTCTCCCTCGGACGCAGCAGGTCACGAACGGCAGCAGCAGCAATATGCTTCTGCCGATCGCAGGGGCTCTATTTATAGGGTTCTTGGGTTCTACGAGTCCTAATACGTGTATGGAATCCTAGTTGGTATAAAACTTCCTAGGATAAACTCTATCCTTCCCTACTAGCAGTCGCTTACCCTGTTTCATCGAAGAACCCTAAAATCCCATGCATGCACAGGTCGGCCTAATCCATCAGACAGAGTTAATGGGCTTAGTTTAACGTAAGGCTCATTAAGGCCCTTTAAGGAATGGGCTTAGCTTCTTAGTTTTATACGTGGGTTTTTGCCTTAAGGAAATAGGTTCGGCCCATTTGTGGGGTTTTTCCCTAATTGGCCTTTTAAGTTAGTATAACTACTATTAAATAGGGTTAAATATTTTCTATATTTTATTTAGGGTGCTACATTCTCCCCCACTTAGAAGAATTTGATTCCTAAATTCAATTTCATATAAACATGGAGGGTGCAGATTACTTACATTTAGAATAACTCCGGAAACCTTTTGCATATTGATTCTTCTGTTTCCCATGTGACTTCTTGTTCTGAGCATTTGTTCCATTGGATCTTTACCATGGGAATAGTCTTGTTCATATGTCCTTAGCACACGAACCTCACGATCAAGGATCCATAAGGGCTTTTGCTCATATGTGAGATCCTTTTGTATCTCTAGGTTGTCATGTTCTATAACGTGGAACGGATCATGAACATACTTCTTGAGCATGGAGACATGGAATATATTGTGGACCTCAGATAATTGAGGTGGCAAGGCGATCCGGTAGGCGACCTCGCCAACCCTTTCCAGAACTTCAAAGGGGCCGATATATCTTTGTGTAAGCTTACCCTTAACACCGAACCTTCGAATACCACGATCTGGGGAAACCTTATAGAATACATGGTCTCCGACTTGGAACTCCAGGTCTCTCCTTCTAGTATCGGCATAAGTCTTTTTCCTTAACTGAGCCATCTGAAGTCTCTCTCTAATGATTTGTACCTTTTCGGTTGTGTCTCTTACTAGCTCCGGGCCTAGAAGTTGCTTTTCCCCAACTTCATCCCAGCATATTGGTGAGCGGCAAGTCCTTCCGTATAAAGCCTCGAATGGTCCCATCTGGATGCTAGCTTGATAGCTATTATTATAGACAATTTCCACTAGAGACAGATGATCGTGCCAACTCCCACCAAAATCTATGACACAAGCCCTGAGCATGTCTTCCACTACTTGATTTGTCCTTTCCGTCTGACCATCCGTTTGGGAATAAAATGCAGTGCTAAAATTTAGTCTCGTCCCCATGGAATGTTGTACAAGGTTGGCAGTGTCGGTTTCGGACTCAGTTTCGGCCGAGTCCGAAACCGAAACGACTAGGTTTCGGTAAACCGAGTCTGAAACCGAAACGACTCGATTTCGGTTTCGGCCGAAACCGGCCGAAACCCAGTGAAAAGGTTAAAAAAAAATCAAAATAAGTCTAAAAAATCAGAAACAAATCGGAAAGATATAAATAATCACATAAAAATCAGAAAATTCATTAGACATACATTTGACTGTAAAGAAATTGGATTAAGTGCAATAAACATGCAGTAGGCATTGAAGTTCAAACATTGAACATGTTAAACTAATATTCTTGAGTACATACTAAGCATGAAGTAGGTTCAAGCAGTACAATAAACCTAATGAGACACAGTAAATGTTACAAAAATTAAATGATCTTTACCTAAATGAAGAGGTACTAATATGGTAATAAACTAGAACCTTTTCCCTCATCGTCTGGCTTTTGATGTTGATACCCATAAGAAGGTTGCATGTATTGTGTATATTCAGTATAACCAAACAATGAGGTAGCCAAGTCTCGCATCCCTCTTTAGATCCCTCTTGGAGTGTAAGATTGTCGGCTTGATTCGAATCCAGAATCAACGTAAGAATCTTGAGGATGAGAAGATGAACTGGATGGAACTGGAATTCTGGTTCATGACCCCACCCATAAATGGCTGCTTCCTGTTGGCCACCTCTATAACCTGATGGATGCCCATATTGGCTCTGTGAATCATATCCTCGCTTACTATGACTGTAGTAGCACCTGCATATGTGGAAGGAGGAAGTACCTGCATATGTGCCACCGCCAGTAGTAGCACCTGTAGCTGCACTGGGATGATCATCATCATCATCATCATCATCATCACCAGCATCATTAGAACCATAAGAAACCAGTCGCCTTTTAGCCTTTGGGGATGCTTTTTTCTGTTTTGGTGTGATTTTTTCAGTCACTTTTGACATGAGTCCTTTTTCCCTTGGCGTGTGCCTCACATAAATTTGCTTCAACTGCTCAATTGTCGGGTCCTCTCGAGCAGCAGCACTAGTCCTCTCAAACATCCCATGCACTGATGTACTTCTTCTTAAGGATGGAGGTGGCTTGACCATTCTAGGAGTGACTGGCTTGCTATCTGATTCTGAGTATCTAGCTGGCTCGGTTTCAGGTTGCTCCTCAGTGTCATGAACAAACAAAGCTGGGTCCCTTCTCTAGTGTGCATGAGTCTCTCTGGCCCTCTTTGTTGCTCTTTTGAATTCTAGATCTCTTGGCTCATCTTCATCTAGTATGCCCTTTGCCCATCTTCTATCATCATCATTAAAAATGGGCTCATCAACCTGCTCTCGTGTCTCCACCCAAGACTGCAAGGGATTGTCATCATCAAATAAAGCGTCAACATTAATTTCTGGAGTTGCATCCTCTGCGACGCGTTTGTCCCTCAACTGTTGTCTTAACTTCATGTTTTTTATTCTCAGTCTCATATTGTAGTGGCCGTAAACCAATTTTTGTAACCGTTCAGCCTTTAGCCGATTGCGAACCTTTGAGTGTATAAGGCTGAACGTGCTCCAATTTCTTTCACATTGGCTTGTCGATGTAGTTTGACTGAGCACCTTAATTGCAATGAAAGCCAATGCATTACTGCCAACATCTCGGTTGTTCACTATTATCCACCAGTCAGCTGTTCCACCAATCATAAACAAATAAATGTAAGGTGTACTAATACATATTGAGGTTAAGAAATCACAAAAATAAAATATACCTGGGCTCACTCTTCCCACAGCGTATTACAATTGGGAGTCAGAATATGTCCCAGTCCTTATTCTATAATAGTTCATTTACAAAGATAAAGTAATAGATTAACATAATGACTTTAAGTAAATTCTATACCTCTTATTGATAAAATCAATAAAGGCCAACCTCTACTTCGGCCTGAAGTCTCTTTTCTTGTGACCTCGATAAATGACTGTTGCACCCGAAATTATCTCAAGTTTTTTTGAGAAATTGTTGCTATGCAACGTTCGACGAGAAGAACGACGTATCGTCAACACCGTCGGACTACGGAGTATCTCCGTGATTCAGGGTCTATCGATCCGACAATATTATCATGGTCGACGTCGCAGCAAGAAGGTTAACGAGGAAGAAACATGCGTATACCGGTCAGAGTAGCCGAACAAGTGTATCGCACGGCACAGACGGGTACAAAGGTTCCTCCCTATGCGGCGACGAACGGCCAGACAAACAAACAATGCTCCTTCCACGAGCGCGACGCTGCCATGGAACGACAAAAAGAGGGTGAAACGGCGTCCAGAGGAGTCAAAAGGCGTCCCGGAAGGTCAAATGACCCCTCGGGGTCCGAACCACGGAGGAGAAGGGGCCGCGCGGCCTCCCCGGGGACCCAGCGGAGTCGCGCGCGTGCCCCGAGGCGCGCGTGACTCTGTTGGGGGACCCAGCGGGGTCGCGCGCGACCCCCGAGAGGCGCGCGACTCTGCTGGCCCCCTGGCGGGGTCGCGCGACCTCCCGGGGGCGCGCACGACCCCGCCGAGGTCCGCCCACCCTCCGGGGTCCGGGCTTCCAAAAAAAAAACAAAATAAAAAAAAAGGTTTTTTAACCCCCTCAGCGGGGTCATTTAGCCCTTTTTGGTGGCCAGAGGGGTCAAAATGGCTTTTTGCCACCCCACCTTGACAGAATCGGGGCAAATTCACTCATTTGACCCCTCTGGGCCCTCCCGCCTTCTATAAATAGACCCTAAGGGTCCAAGTGGAGAACACACACAGATCAGGCAACTACGTACAAGCACACTCGGAGCATCCAGCACTTGGAGTTTTGTTCGTTTGTTTCGGCCCGTGTGGGGTAAGTCCTCGGGTCTTGTATTTATGCCCCTACGGGGTATATCTACACTTATACCCCTCAGTGGGCCGTGGTTGTAATTATGCCCCTCGGCGGGCCATGTTTGTAAGTCTTTACGTCCCAGGACGACTAAGTCACGTAGTTCTGTCCTTATAATGGCGGAATTACAAAAATGTCTTCCTCAGGACCGTAAAAGACCAAAGTCTTGTAATTTGCAGTTATACCCTGCAACTTTTGTAATTGGGACTATGCCCCTATCTCCCACTCCAACGCGGACTTTTGTACAGTCGACAACTCGCCGACAACCCTTGTACTCATTGGAATTATAAAAACATTCAGCATGCTCTGTCTATCTCCTTTGCGGAAAATTATGAGAAAACCCCTATCTTCCACAAAATTGCATATATACCCCTCCTCCGGCCAAGTTTACAAACGAGCGCTTTCTATGAAACCCCTTGTCATCCTTTCGGTCTAGGAGTGTGGTTAGCTAAGTCCAGCACTCGGGTATCACCTCAAACCTAGGTCTAGGGTCTGAGAAAATTACCGAAATACCCCTGTGACCTAATAACGGCCTAGTAGCCCCCATAAACCTCTAGAAAGAGCCTCAGCGCCTTGGGTGATCAGGAACCCGGTCCTACTTCTGTTTCATCCCAGAAATTTCAGAAGTGCCCCTGGCCTGGAAAATTACCAAAATACCCCTGGGGTGGTAAAATTATCGAAATACCCCCGGGGTCCAGAAAACTCCCCTTTACTTCAAAAATGCCTATGGCTTCCGCATATTCGCGTTTCTATTCCTAAATCTTAGGGTTTTGTTCAGGCCTAGCCTTAACTCTATTAATATGTTGGTGGTAAATGAGTGATCATGGAGAGTCTCTCGAGTGAGCCTGCCCTCCACATCAGAACCTCTATAGAAGACTTTGAGATTTCTTTGACAGTTAAACAAAGGTGTTCGGACGTTAGAACGATATAAATCAACACTAACTCCGGTCAGTGGGGAGAGGTCCAGCACCCGAACCCAAATCGTCTGATATGATGCGCACACACGGAATCACCCTCTATACTTAGGGGGGGATGTCTCTTTTCAAAAAGAACATTCATTCATTGTCTATTTTTCCTACGTGAAAATATTCCGTGTGCTCACAGACTGGCACGCCCGGTGGGACCTTTCCCGCCTTTCTTCTTTCTGTCAAAGAAAGTCCCCTAAATCTTCTTCAAGGTTCCGATTGCCCCTCTTCCTCTTACAGGACGGGAAGAGGAGGGTATACGTCTCTCTACCCATCTGAGAGCTACTCGCGCTTCTGCGCCCTTCTCCGTTCGTGCTACGCACCACCACCACCAACACCAGCAGCAGCAATGGCAGCCGTCATCTACGGCCCTCAAGTCGTTGCCGACCATGCCAGGTTCGGATACCTGGCAACTCCGATTGTCTTCGGCGACTTCCCAGCGGTCGTCGGCTCGCCCTTCTTCTTGGGCGTGGTGCCAGTGGTTGAAGTCAGTTCAGCCGCCCCTGCAGTACCAACCGTCGAGGGTGTTAGGCTTCCGACCCCAGCAATTGGCCGGGTTCTCCCGGTCAACAAGACCACCACTGAGGGTGTCAGGCCCTGAATCTCAACTGTTGGTCGAGTCCGCTCGACTAAGATGACTGCTGTCGGGGGTGTCAGGCCCTCAGCTCCCAACAACCGGTCGGGTTCATTCGGCCAAGAAGACTACTGGGGGTGTTAGGCCCTCGGCTCCAACAACCGACCGGGTTCATTCGGCCAAGAAGACTACTGGGGGTGTTAGGCCCTCGGCTCCAACAACTGGCCGGGTTCATTCGGCCAGGAAGACTATTGAGGGCGTCAGGCCTTCCGCTTCAGCTGATCGGGTTCGCCCGGTCAAGAAGACAACCGTCGGGGGTGTTAGGCCCTCGGCCCCAGCAGCTGGCCGGGTCAGTCCGGTCCACAAGCTGACTGTTGAGGGCGTCAAGCCCTCCGCTTCAACCGGCCGAGTCCACACGGTCACCAAGTCAGCCGTCGGGGGTGTCAGGCCCTCGGCTTCAACAATTGGCCGAGTCTGCTCAGCCAACAAGCCAGCTTCTGAGGGTGCCAGACCCTCTATTGCAGCAGCCGGCCGGCTTCGTCCGTCCAACTTTTCACAGACCGGGGGTGTCAGGCCCTCTGTCTCAGCAAATGACCGAGTTTTCTCGGTCAACCAGATTACCATCGGCACCGCCCCTGCTCAACGGGGGAAACGCCGTCGCCGTAACGGCCCCAACTCCAATGCGGCCACCCTTAGAGGAGCTGCCCCTGCTCAACGGGGGCAACGCCGCCGCCGCCAGGATGACGCCAAGCCTATGGCGGACGCCACCACCGCTGCCCCTGCTCAACGGGGGCAACGCCGTAACCGCAAGGGTGCAAAGCCCGAAGCGGCTCTCTCTCGCTCCGGCAAGACTGTAATCGTCGGAGATATTCGCATCTGGCTCGATGGAGGCGAGCCGATCCTGCCACGAGATCGTCATGTTCCGACTATTCCTACCTCCAACCGCTTCGAGCTCCTCCGGCAAGTTCGGGAGGACGGAGCGAAGAAGAAGAAGCCTGCCATATCGGCGGCAACCCAGGGCCCTCTGCAACGACCCAAGCCACGAGCTGCCCGGTCAAGGACAGGGGGCAACTAGGTGGAGGAGCGCCAGCTCCATCTGAAGAAGATCTGGGTCACTAAGGAGGAGGCCCGGATTATAAGGTGCGCGACCGCATGTCGGAGCTTCAGCGAATGCGGAGTCCGCCAAGCACTGAGGCCTCGACGTATGTGAGATTTACATCTCAACCCCTACGCGGGCAAAAGCGCCGAGGAGCCGGCAAGCAGGTGCGGCCGACCTCCCCGTGGGCCAGCTCCACGCATACGGAGGAAGACCGCTCCCCTCAAGCTTCTACATCCCGAGTTTCTGTCTTTGACAGACTGGGGATGCCGCCTAAGCCGGAGCGACAACCACCCAAGAAAAAGCGGGTGGTCCAGGTGACTGATGACACCGTCAAAGTGTTCACCTGTTATGCCACCTCCGGCGACAAATAACCCGAGGACACCTTGGGAGAACTTGACCAACCTATCCAATGTTTGAGGAGGTCAAAACCCGTGTCCCGGATATTGGCGCAAGCACAGCAGGCGCAGGCTGCCGGTACATCTCAACCCGAGCCGGCACGGCAAGAAGAGCGCCAGGAAGACGTCCACAGTGTTGATGGGGACAGTCACTCCCGGCATGAAGAAGAGCTGGGGGAAGAGCCACGGGCCCCCGCTTTGGAAGAGCTTCGACGGGAGAACCAAGAGCTCAAGAACCTACTACAGTCGCTCTTGCGCAAAAAGGAGGTTCCTGCCCCGCCTCAGGCGGCACCGGCTGGAGCGGATCAGCAGCCTTCTCCCATTCCAGCAGCAGCCAATGCCTCTGTCACGGCTGCAAGACTCCCACTGGCGGTGGACTTCGAAGTCCCGCTGCATGAAGCCAATGCGCGGTCATCTGCTACTCTTGCCGCAGAAAGCCTCATGGCGCAGAAGCAAATGATTGAACGCATTGTAGAGGCGAAGTTTGCTCAACATGGGGAGGGAGTGGCCACCGTTGATTTGTACAGCGTGCCTTATCCCTTCCATCATCAATTCAAGAAGCTTCCGCCTGACTGCCCGAAAGCTCCGAAGCTCCAGAAGTTCAACGGGCAGGGCTCTCCGCATGAACACCTGGCCTATTACATGACGGCCATGGGTGAATTAGCCCTGGAAGAGGCATATTTGCTGCGGTATTTCGCCACGTCCTTGACTGGCACCGCCTTCCAGTGCTATTCAAGGTTAAAGCCCAACTCAGTATCTGATTGGGCTGATATGCAGAAGAAGTTCGTCGACCGCTTCCAAATGGTCGAACGCAAAATCTCCTTGGCAGAGCTCTGTGCTCTCCGTCAGAAGAAAGGGGAAACAACGTTAGACTTCATGAAGCGATGGAGGGACGTCAGCATGCGCTGCGATAATCCTCCGACGCCTGAGGACGCAATCACCATCTGCCGCAGGGGCCTCTCGGCAGAAGTCAGCGAAAAGCTTCTGGGCTCCAATATCAGAAGCTTTGACCAGTTAAATACAGTGGTAGCGGAGATTGAGATGTTCTTTGCTGATCATTCTACACAAGCCTTTATAAAAGGCAAATCCTCTAAAGACCGTCTGGCTAGCGGTAAGGAGGTAAATGCTGTTGACTTCTCCCCGATAAATGGAGATAAAGGGGAAGGAAAGTCCAAAGGAAAGGGCAAGAAGTCTGATGACAAGGCAAGCGCGTCTCGGTTGGCGGAGAACATGAAGACGCCTTATTCCTTCAGGAAAGAGCATACTAAAATGCTATTTGATCTATGTATGAAAGAGCAGCTCATCACCCTGCCGGATCCGCGGAAGCCCGCGGAGGTGGATAAAACGGATGATCCTACCTATTGTGTGTATCACCGAAGGTTGGGTCATACCATCGGAGATTGCTATGTTTTCAAAAATATAGCAGAAGAGCTCATTCAAAAGGGCTTGGTAAATATGCTGGGCCATGCGGTCGATCCACCGCAGCCACATGCTTGGGGTTGATCGAATCGGTCAGCTAATGTGGTCCATATGGTTGCGATCGCTTCGAGCTCTAATGCCTCCGAGGCCGGGCCTTCAAATCGGCAGTCTGTCACCGGTCCGGGAGTCGCCCCTCCCTCACTCTCTGAGTGTTTGGCACTGCGGAGGACTATTCGGAAAATCCGAGGAGAAATCCGACAGTTGCAACTAGAACAGAGGCGCCTGCTGCAGTTCCTGGAAAGCATTGATCAGCAGTTGTCCACCTTCTCCTTTGGCCCATTTGCCAGGGGATTAGCTCCAGCCCACATACGGGAGGTGGGTGTATCACCCACGGGCCGGGCTCCGCTCAGGGGCTGGCTCTCTGAAGAATCTTCAGATTCATCCGAAGACGAGGAGGACTCACCGGAAGGCGAGGAGGCTCCACTTCAAGTCGAGTTGCCGGAGAAGTTATATTCATTCCCTTGCGAGAAGACTCCAAACATCTTCTTCGCATGCCAACGGGCGGGACTGATAAGCCCATCACCCATGGAGCAGACACCAGGTGCTGCTTTTCATCAGGGCTATTGCCCGTATCATGAAGTTGTTGGCCATATCATCCACAACTGTGAGCTGTTTAAGGACATTGTTGAAGACTTAATCAGGCGAGGGAAGATCAATATGGGGGCATCCTTGGTCAACCCATCACAGCCGCATGCACGGAGGACCCTTCATTTCTCCGTCAATGTTATCCATGCTGCAGCAGCCTTCTAGTTCCCTGAGCAGCAGGAGGAGGGAGCTAGTTCCCAGGGAGCCAGTTCCCAGTCTCCTAAATCCACACTCTAGTATCCAGGGTGGCGACCCTCTTACCAGTGTTCTTTCCCCAAGGAGGACACTGAGAAGATTTTTGACAAACTTCTGGAGGATGGCTGGGTTCTGACACACGACCCGCTGTCTTATTACAATGAGACGGCCAAGAGTCACCCCCGCTATTGTAAGTATCATGCAAGGGTGTCTCACCCTACTCGGCAATGTCCAGAGGTTCAGGACTTCATTGAAGCCCTCATCCAAAGAGGGGTTGTCGATACTCAGGGGAACTTCATGACAAGGTTGCGTCTTGTAGAGGCCGCTAGGGAGACTCTCCAGCAGGTTCGGCGAGAAATTGAGGCTTTCTCCCGATTAGCCCCCGACCAAGTGAGCCTGCGGAAAATGATGAATTCCCATTACTCACTAAAGGCAAGGCCACGGCCACCTATAAAGGGCCTAAGGTCCAGAACCCAGGAAGCCAAGCCGCGGGAGAGAGTTCCAAGGTCCGCCCCAGGCCGAGTCAGCCTGGCATCGTCATAAGAGAGAACTCTCGGCCAGATAACAAAGGCAAAGCCAGGGCGTCAGAGCCTTCAGCCAAAGCTCCTGCCAAGTCAACAAGGCCATTAGTCGTGGAAAGGACTCGACCTCTTGAGCCCGCGAAGACCCCAGTTAAGGCTTCTGTCAAGCCGGCACAGCCGCCAATTGTAGAAAGGCCTCAGCAGCTCAAGCAAGCCAAGCCACTAGCCCAAGCAAAGTCGGTGGAACCACAAAGCCCCTAGATGCCCCACTGCGGACTAGCGGAGTTCCAGGAGTTGCCTCCTGAAATAATTGCTCAGGCAATCAATGCCACCTTTCAGCCTCAGTCGGAGGAGGCCATTTGGACCAAGGTTGTCCCCAGAAAAAGCCGCGGCAGTAAGGCCCCTAAGGAGCCAGCCCGGAGCAAAAAGCAAAATTCTGGGGGCAAACAAGTCCCACCATCAAAGCAAAGTCCCCTTTCTTCTCAAGAGGCAGCACGCCAAAAGAAGCAAGAGAAGAACCGTAGAAAGAATTTGAAGAGGAGGTTGAAGAAGCAAGCTGAGCAAGCAGCTGCTATGGAGTCCCCTAAGGAGCCAACTCCTCTACAAAGACTTCAAAAGCTTATAGATGAGCTCGAGGAGTACATTCCCCCTTGTCCCACCAGGATCGTCACTCTGGACGAATACATTCCTTGGGATAAGCTTGGGCGAAAAGCCCGCCTTTTGCAATGGCTCCGGGGAATGGCCCACCGTCTTGAAGAAGGTGAAGACTTCTCGATCTCGGAGGAGCTCTCCTTATTCTACAAGGATGAGGAGCTCACTGTCGAGATGCTCGAGGAAATGCTACAAGAGCTCTCCTGCAACATGGTGGCGATCCCGCCACCTGACAACATTTACTGTCCCACGGCTGATAGCACTGGAGGCAAGGCTCCTATAGCAACATATCAGCGTCGCTCGGCAAGAAATGGCCGAGGACGTGGCCGGGGACGTGGCCGAGGACGTGGACGTGAAGGTCCCCTGACTCTTGACCGGGTCATACTGTTCAAAGGGGAGAAGCCGGGCCCAGTCCCGGAAACTCAAGTTCGGGGGATCCCTTTCGTCCTCAGTCCCTCAGAGGGTTCAGGCCCCACCTCAACGGCTAAGCCGGGTGGCGTCCCTTTTACAATCACATCCTCTGACGAAGAAGAGGAGCCTGCCAAGTCGCCAGTGTGCGAGAAGGCGGCAGAGCAGGCCAGCCCCTCCAACAGGGTCGAGCCCGCGAACCAGGCCGGTCCTTCTAATGAAGACCAGCATGATGAGCCCTTGCCACCTCCGGAGGAATCCTTGGCACTGCTGTTCCAAGAAACTGCGGAAGGCCAGAATACGGAGGAGCGCCCTTCTAAGCGAGAGAAGCCTCGCCAGGCGCTGAAGACTCTGGCGGAGATCATCCCGTCATTTGACAAGATCCGTGCCAGGCGGGCCTTATCTTTTGTTCCAGTGAAGAGGGGAGAGGGCATAGCCCTTCACTACTTCTCCTACCTTCACCGCCCTTTTTCCGGACAGGAGGGAGACGCTGTCGTCAGCCGGGTTTCCACCCATGCTTTACCTTCCCTACAGGGCTTAGCAGAGTGGGTCGTCAGCATCCGACCCAGTGTTCTTGTCTATCGACGCTCCAGCACGGCGATACTTGAGCCTTACTACCCACATCGGTTCGCTAGGAACTTTGGGTATGATCAGGCTATCCCCTCCAGTGGAGAGTTTTCTTTGCCCCTCCGGCTATACAGGCACAGGGACATACACTTGGTCGCGGCAGCTTGGCAGGACTTCCTTTGCCGCGAGGCGGGGCCGGGTTATCCGGTCCCAGAGCAGGAGCGCAGAGGTTACTTCGATATTTATTATGCTCGCTGGTGGTTCAAAGCCAGCAACCTCTTCCGGGAGCGTCGAGATGCCATTCGTACCGCTGAGGAGCAGCGTTTGGAGCGGGAGGATCTGCCTCCTTTGTGTGTCGATCTATCTTTCCTCAGGTCTCATTTTTCGGGGATCGCCCGAATTGTGAGTGACATTGAAGAGCGATGGCGAGCAAAAGACTGGACACCCACTGTTGACATGAGCCAGTATAATGGGGCTTTGAAGCGCTTGAAGAGCCGGACGACATCGGCTCTCAGAGTCCCTTCTTCCTCCACCACAGGCGTAGCCTCAGGCCCGTCAAAGGCCTATTCTTGGTGGGAGGATTTGCAGGCATCTTGCGGGGTGAGGAAAAAGTCCCTGTTGTCCCAGCCGATACCTGACGGAGCACTGGGAGGCAGTACCTTTGCTGAGTGGAGGGCCCATGTGATCAACGCAGTGGGCTGTGCAGGTCCCCTGGAGTATCTTTCTGACCTCGAGCTGGCGACGACTCCACTTGCCATTTATAATGTTGTAAAGGCAGTTGCACGCGCCCTCCGAGTGAAGCCGGAGCAGATAGTATTAAGGCCGATAGAGCCCATAGCGGCTACAGGTAATCCCTGTCCTCACTGGCTTTAATATACACGTGTCTTTATATTCTGGGACATGCATTTATATATTCCCGTGACACTTGCAGGTGGGGCTGTTATGGTAGCCGGTGCCATGCCACTGAGGGCTCCTCCGGATGCTGAGATTGGGAGGGGTTTTGCTGTCACCAAGAGACCCCGGACTGAGGTTTCTGAGGAGGGGGATGTGAGGTCAGCCTCCCGTCCTCGGCTTGAGGTTGAAACCCCTGCAATTGAGGCTGAGTCTAGTAAGTAGCTCTCCCAGATACTGGTCATTTCTTAGCATATATATATAGTGCTATAAACACATGCTTGCTTCATTAAATGCAGCTCCCCCGGAAGCTAGGGCTGATATGAGCTTCTCTCCCCCTCCAGTGGGAGATGACATGCCGCTGGATGAGTCCGTGCCAGACGTTACTTTCAGCTTCAAAGAGCTGATGTCTTCCTCAGACGATTATATGTCGGTGACGGCTAACTCTCCCTCGCCTCTTACAGCGGGGACCCTAGGAGGTCAGGATCCAGGTAGCATGCTCAGCCTTGTTTTCTCCATTGATACGTGAAGATTTGAGCAGCAATAACCCCTTAGTGTTTTGTTGGCTGTGCAGGGGTTCATGAGGTTATTCCACCTGGCCCGTCAGCAGGAGGTGATGTCGGCTCTTCCTCCGGGGCCGGATCCGCTTCTGGGAGTAGATCCACTACTAAGAGTGGGAGTTCTGCGGCCACAGACTCTCTCCCTGATGGGAGCTCGAGCCCTACTTCCAGCGTTACGACCTCCAGCTCTTCATCCAGTTAGAGTGACTCTCGAGAAGAAGGAGAATTAAAAGATACCGGAGGTGAATGCAACGACATACATTCTGTTTAATTGAGTCCTTTTTATAAAGATTTGCTTGACTCATATAATTGCTTGTCCCACAGGAGTGGACTTGGCCAGGTCCATGGAGGAGTTCTCACAACTTTTGGAATCTGGCTCATTTGTGGACCTTCTGACGGGCGGCAGTGCCTCGACAGGCACAAAGGCCATGGAGGTGGCAGGTGTTGACACCACAGCACCGGGAGATCCTACGCCAGTGGGCTCCTCTGATGTTGATATCGGTGAGGACGGCATGGCTGAGGACGGCATAGCTGGTCCTTCAGGTCAGAGGCGTTAGAGGCTAATGATAGACCTCTTTGCCATTTTGCATCTATTTTTTCCCAGCTGATTAATGCACTTGCTACATGGACAGTGACAGGCCAGGTCGTTGAAGAAGGCTCATCCCACCCTGATGAGATAGCTCCAACAGGGGAAGCTTCTCAGGATGCACCAGAGGGCCTGCAGACTCCAAGGGAGAGTGCCTCACTAGTAGACACCCATGCTGCAGGTATTGCTCGCTTCTGACAATGAACACAGCAAATGATATATGTATTTTGTTTGTGGCACTGACCCGTCTCCTGTTTTTGCCATGTAGCTTCTCTTTCTGCGGAGCCGATGGTTGAGGCCTTCTCGCGAGAGGAGGTTCAGGAGGCAGGGCTGACTTCTGAGATCGAGCAATCTTGCTCCCAAAGGGCTCCTGGTACAGAGTCTGCCTTTCCCAGCATAGCTGAAGAAGGGGCTGCTATTGAGACAGGTACATAGCTGTCATCTGAACTTTGACATCTTGTGCGTGCCACTTTATAGATAAGCACTTACATGCTATTGCTTAACTGCAGAGGGTGGGGACACAAACGTCCTGCCTGGCGGACCAGGCTCAACTTCTGTCACTGATTCTTCCTCAGCTGTTGAGAAAGGGCAGGAGTCTGCGGCAGCATCAGGTATATGACCGTGTTGTGCCTTTTTATAGTGATTCGTGCATATCCATTTGGCTATGAACAAGCACTCATTCCACCTCCTCCTTTTTTTGCAGCTTCTGAGGAGGGAGCCCCAGGGGTCTTGGAGTTGAGTGGCCTGACGCCCCTACACTTGGGACGGCGTTGCATGCTGCTACGGCTGACCAGCTTCTGCAGGGTCTTGATCAGTTGATCCAGACTGATCCACTGCCGACCGTGGAGACTTTGAGGGCCGACCTGGCAGTATTTACCAGGAGCTACCATGGGTTGAGTCTTCCCCGGGATGCATGGGCCACGAAGCTAGAAGGCTTGTGGAGTGAGTTTGCCCGCCTCCATCTTGCACAGGGGCGGAGGCAGAAGACCCAGTAGCAGATCCAACGAGAGGAGGAGCTACGTGGACTTCGAGCGGCCCAGGCGGAGACTGACCTCCACCTTGCGAGTGTCGAGGGGCGTAGCCAGAGGACCTCTCTCCGAGTGGAGGAGCTACAGAGAGAGCTTCAGGAGGCTGCCGATGAGCATCGTGTTGTCCAGGCGGAGGTGGAGACCTGTCGTCGCCGATCTGATGAGCTTCGGGAGGAGATCTTCCAGAGGGAGACTCGCCTTGCATAGTTGCAAAGGGACGAGCGCAGTGGTTGACGAGCTCTAGCACTTCCTTGTACATAGGGCTCTTACGCCCCGTTTTTGTTTGAGTTACTCCCGAGGGCTTGTCTCGGGCTCCATTGATGACATCAGTGAATAAAGGACAGAGCTTAGCATAGCTGTTTTTGCTTCCATCCTCTTGCACGTATGTCTCTTTTTTTTTGCATATATATATATATATATATATCACTTTAACAGCCCTACCGTCCTTTCGGATTTCCGCCAGGACTGGCCCCCTTTAGCTTTTTCCAGTGCGCCCTTTCGGGTTTTCACACTGAGGGGTACCCATTTTTGCCTAAGCCGCCCTTTCAGGTTTTCACCTTAGCCGGGTTAAAGCCTTTTTGCCCTTGGTTGCTCCCCTTACGGAAACAACCAAGTCCGCTCGGGCATCAATATTTTTAACCCCGTTTTTTTTTTTTGGTCCTATAGTGCCAAAAGACAAGGAGAAAGTGGCACTCCCGTGGGGATGTGTGTGCCGCAGAGGTGGAACAAGTGGGTAGATTTGATTGTCCGGGTGGGACGAATGAATCAAATCTGTGAGTCGAAAGGCGGAACATGTTTGTAGCCTGAGAGGGCGTACTGAGACCGAACCCAAGAGGATAGAAACGAGCCGAAAGGCGTAATGGGTTGGCAGCCTGAGAGAGCATACTGAGGCCGAACTCGGTGGGATAGAAAGGAGCCGAAAGGCATAGTGGGTTGGCAGCCCGAGAGAGCATACTGAGGCCGAACCCGGTGGGATAGAAAGGAGCCGAAAGACATAGTGGGTTGGCAGCCCGAGAGAGCATACTGAGGCCGAACCCGGTGTGACAAGATGGGTGGATTCGACTGTCCTAGTGGGACGTAATTAGCCAAATCCAAAATCGAAGGTTGACCGGGTTAGCAACCTGAAAAGGGTATGCATATGCCAAGCCCGATTGGAACAGCAAAGGAGTTGGTTTTACAGTCCGAAAGGGACACGAGGGTTAAACCTGGAGGCCGATAGGCGGGATGGGTTGGCAGCCCGAGAGGGCATACATAGGCCAGACCCGAAGCGATGAAAGGAGGGGATTTGACAGCCCGGGTGGGACGTGCGAGTCAAATCCGTGAGCCGATAGGCAAATAGGGTTGGCAACCCGAGAGAGCATACTGAGGCCATTCCCGATGGGACAAAGACAGGTTTGACAGCCCTAGTGGGACGTGAGAGTCAAACCCGAAATCCGATAGGCGAGATGGGTTGGCAGCCCGAGAGAGCATACTGAGGCCAGACCCGGTGGGACATGGGCCAGAAGGCATGATGGATTGGCAGCCCAGAGGGCGTACTGAGGCCAATCCCAAGAAAGTAAACAGAGTTGAAAGGCATGATGGGTTGGCAGCCCGAGAGGGCATACTGAGACCAATCCCAGAAGGGAAAAGTGAGCCAAAAGGCATGATGGGTTGGCAGCCCGAGAGGGCATACTGAGACCAATCCCAGGAGGGAAAAGTGAGCCAAAAGGCATGATGGGTTGGCAGCCCGAGAGGGCATACTGAGACCAATCCCAGGAGGAAAAATGAGCCGAAAGGCATGATGGGTTGGCAGCCCGAGAGGGCATACTGAGACCAATCCCAAGAAGGTTAGATGAGCCGAAAGGCAAGATAGGTTGGCAGCCCGAGAGGGCATACTGAGGCCAAACCCTAGAAGGTAAAATAAGTCGAAAGGCATGATGAGCTGGCAGCCCGAGAGAGCATACTGAGGCCAATCCCAGTGGGACAAAAGAGTAAGTGGGTTTAACGGCTCGGAAGAGACACATGAGCTAAACTTGGAAGCCGATAGGCGGAATGAGTCGGCAGCCCGAAAGAGACATGCATAGGCCGAGCCCGATGGGACAAAGTATGACAATGCCAAAACGTCAGTGAGACTAGCTGTGTCATGGGATGACATGTAAGGCGTAGCCATGGTATCAATATGATGTTTTGGTGAGATGGGGTGGGGTCATGGACTTAGAGCCACCCATCGAATAAGAAAAGAGAGAAGAATTTTTTCTTCTTTTTTTTGTTTTTTTATTTTTTAACCAACCTCACCGCCCTTTCGGGTTTTCGCCGAGGCTGGCCCCCTTTAGCTTTTTCGGTGCGCCCTTTCGGGTTTTCACACTGAGGGGTTGCCCATTTTTGCCCGAGACGCCCTTTCGGTTTTCACCTTGACCGGGCCTGTGGCCTTTTTACCCTCAGCCAACCGTTGAAGGCCGACTGAGTCCGCCGCGGTATCAGTATTTTTAACCCCCCTATTGTTTTTCTTTTTTTTTTGAACCTTCACTGAGGAGAGGTACTATCCTGCGAGGACTGCTGTAGAAACTCGTGCGGTGGCGCATAGTAGAGCTTCATATGCTTGCCGTTGAGAGGAGGGAAGGGATTGTCCCCCTTGTGGTCAAGGAGCGTATAGGCC
Organism: Amorphophallus konjac; assembly: GCA_022559845.1. NCBI lineage: Eukaryota > Viridiplantae > Streptophyta > Magnoliopsida > Alismatales > Araceae > Amorphophallus > Amorphophallus konjac. The sequence goes on along the minus strand of CM040121.1, from coordinate 196,791,585 downwards.
CCTCCTTCGTAGACCTTCTGAATGACGTAAGGCCCACGCCAATTAGGCTGGAGTTTGCCGCTGGATCTTCCCACGAGAACCTCCTTTTCTTTGACCATGACGAGGTCGCCTTTCTTGAATGCCCTTTGTTTGACCAACTTATCATAGGCACGTGTCATGCGGGCTTGATACACTTGTAAGTGTTTCTAGGCTTTGAGTCTTCGACCTTCAAGGCTGGACAACTCTTCAAGCCTCCTTTCTATCTCGGACTGGTCTTGGCCTGGCAATCCGGCGTGCACAGCAACGCGGTAAGATGCTAGCTCGATCTCCACAGGGACCACCGCTTCAGCTCCATAGACCAGGGAGAATGAGGAGCATCCCGTAGGGGTTTTGTAAATGGTCCGGTAGGCCCATAGGGCTTCATGGACCTTCTCGCCCCAATCCCGTTTGTGGCCGCCTACTATCTTGGACAGCAGCTTGCAGAGAGTTTTGTTGAAGGCCTCGGCTAACCCATTGGCCTGGGGATTGTAGACCGACGACGCTCTCCAGTCAATATGGAACTTGGCCGCCAGAGCATAAACAATCATGTTCTTGAACGGCGTGCCATTATCGGATATAATCCGACTATGGGTACCGAATCTGTATATGATATAGTGCTGCACAAAACGGGCAACTATTTCCCCTGTAACTTTCCGTAGCGGAATAGCTTCCGCCCATCTGGAGAAGTAATCGGTGGCAGCAAGTATAAACTTGTGGCCTTGGGATGATGGTGGGAATGGTCCCACAATATCCATGCCCTACTCTGCAAATGGCCAAGTAGGCACTGTTGGATGGAGCCGGTTAGGTGACCGCCGAGGCACTGGACCAAATGCTTGGCATTGGTGACATGTACGAGCGTATTGATTACAATCTTCGTACATGGTGGGCCAGTAGAACCCTTTGAGCTTGATGCTATTCTTCATCTTAGCTCCTGCCTGGTGAGCTTCACACAATCCGGAGTGGACCTCGTGCATGACGGTCTTCGCTTCCTTGGACGAAAGACACCGCAGGAGGACCGATCGGTCTTTTTCATGGACGAGCCTAAAGAGCAGACCGTCAATCAGCTGGTAGGATGTCGCCCTGCGTAGCAGTTGCACCCTCTGAGCCCGATCAGGAGGGAGCCAGCCGTTCTTTATTTTATAATTGGCTCGCGCCAATCTTCTTCTTCGGGAGCATTCTCTACTTAAATGTTGTCGACCTCATAAACAGTGAGGCCGGATTCTTCGTCGAGCACACTTGGCATGAGCCTTCGGTGTCTGACAGTGATATTTAACTCTCCTTCAGGCAGGAGTTTTAAGGCCGCTGCCAATTTTGCAAGAGCATCAGCCTGGGAGTTGCTGCATCTGGGGACATGGCCTATTTCAAATAGCTAAAATTTTCCTTGAGCCTCATGACGGCTGCATGGTAGGGGATGAGCTCTTTCTTCCGGACGTCGTAGACACCCAGGACCTGTCGAATGACGAGTTGAGAATCCCCGTAGACTTTGATGCACTTGATGTCCATCTCTAGTGCCAGTTGAAGCCCAATGATCAATGCTTCATATTCGGCCTCATTATTGGTTAGCGACTTCATGAGAGCGCAAGAGTTGTGAAGAATGCCGCCTTGTGGAGATACAAAAACGATCCCCGCGCCTGAGACATAGTCTGTGAGGCAGCCGGCCCTTTTGATTGTCCGTGAGGCACCATCAAAATATAACTCCCAATGTGGGAGGTCAAGGGTGAGGACACCCGGCTCCATCTGTGGTGGGACTTTTTCAGAATGCTCTCCAGTTTCTGGAGAAGGTACCAACACCTCTTCATCGGGTAGCTCGAAGTTGAGTGGCGAATCTTCTGGCACAGGGTGCGCTGCTAAGAATTCCGCCATTCCTTGTCCCTTGATCGCCTTGCGTGGGACGAAGGTGATGTCAAATTCCATGAGGATAAGCGCCCATTTGCCGAGTCTACCAGAGAGGACAGGCTGGTTGAGCAGAAACTTGAGTGGGTCACTTTTTGAGATGAGTTCCACCCGGTGAGCTAGAAGGTAATACCTCAGCTTCTTGACAGCAAACACCAGAGCTAGGCACACCTTTTCCATGGGGGCGTACCGGTGCTTAGGCCCGATCAGCTTCCGACTGAGGTAGTACAGCGGCTGCTCTTTGCCCTCGTCATTGACCTGGGCTAGCAGAGCCCCCAAAGAGGCCTCCACGGCAGCAATATATAAGATAAGGGGCTTCCCTCTGACAGGTGCCCCTAAGACAGGAGGAGTCAGCAGATACTCCTTGATTTGCTCGAAGGCCTTCTGACAGTCTTCGTCCCATATGAAGGGTGCTCCTTTCTTCATCAATTTGCCGAAAGGTAGGCATCTTCCAGAGAGATTGGAAATAAACCGCCTAATATAGGCGAGTCTTCCTTGGAGAGATCTGAGCTCTGTCAAGTTCTTGGGCGGAGGCAGTCCTCTTATGGCCTTGATTTTGTCGGGGTCGATTTCTATGCCTCGGTACCTGACGATGAAGCCAAGGAATTTGCCGCTGGAGACGCCGAAGGCGCACTTCATTGGGTTCATCTTGAGCTGGTATTGTCGAAGCCTTTCAAAGACGCGACGCAGGTCAGCTAAGTGATCCTCCCGCTTCTTTGTCTTGACGACCAAATCATCGACATAGCATTCGACAAGGTCATGTAGCATCTCGTCAAAGATCTTGGTCATTGTCCTTTGGTAGGTTGCGCCGGCATTCTTCAGACCGAACGGCATCCTTTTGTAGTTGAAGATCCCCTTAGGAGACCGGAAAGCCGTATGGTCTTTGTCTTTGACGGCCATGCGGATTTGATTATAGCCCGACGACCCGTCCATAAAAGACAAGGCTTCGTGACCGGTGGTCATATCATCCATTGTCTCAGTGATTGGGACAGGGAAGTCGTCCTTTGGGCATACTTTGTTCAAATCCCTGAAGTCGATGCAAACTCGGACTTGGCCGTTCTTCTTCTTGACAGGGACTATATTGGCGAGCCATACAGGGTACATGCAAGGTTCTATGAAGTCCACGTTGAGCATCTTGTCAACCTCAGCATTGACCTTTAGCTCCAGCTCATGGCGCATACGCCTTTGAGCTTGCTTGACTGGCTTGACTGTTGAAAGTATTGCCAGCTCATGTTCAGCCACAGAAGGGTCGAGCCCGGGCATTTCTTTATAAGTCCAGGCGAAACAATCCCTGAACTCTTCTAAAAGCTGTCGATACGACTGCCTTTCTTCCTCACTGAGGAGGGTACTTATGAAGGTGGGACGATAGTCACTTTTGCTTCCGAGATTGATTTCAATCAACTCGTCCACAGTTGCTTGACCACCGTCTTCAAGCTCTGGTGGAGCTGGTTGGAGGTCGACGAAGTCTCCCTCATCATCAGTGTTGGCTTCATAGACATCAAATTCTTCGAAGCACTCTTGCTCGTGGCTTGAAGCCGAAGAGCTTGCTTTGTCTCGCCGATGGTTAGCAGGTTGAGCTGCTCTTCCCTCTGAAGGGTTGTCATTGTTGACTTGCATTGCGGGTGATGTTGATGCCTCACCGTACTCCCTTACCGAGTCATCAATCTTGGGTTCAACTTCTGTTTGCCCGTTAGGGAGAGGCAGTAGCTCTATGGCATTAACTGCATAATGGACCTCGAAGTCCGTTTCCTGGTCATAGCCAAGTCCCCTTGTATCTTTGCGGGAGAAAGGAGGTTGTCCACGGACCTGCGGAGGGTTCCACAGCTGATGGAAATATGCCGCTCGCGCGGGGTCCAGAGTTTGTGGGATGTGCTGCTTTTTACACATCTCCTTGATGTGCTTAGGCATATCGTCCATCTCCTGGACTGGCTCTGGCGCCACATCGGTGGGAGTATCCCAGCCGAAGTCATCTCCAGGAGGGCACGGCGGGACTAAGTCACCTTTGTAAAAGATGATCGGCTTATTCCCCTTGCTCTTGTTGCGTCTCCTTCTTCGTTGATAAGAGACTGTGAAGGTCTTCAACTGCTCCACCTCATGCTCTTCCCGTTGGGACGAGAGTTGAAGGCACTTAGGCGGTAAGGAGATACTCCCGTCTATGACCCGGCTGATGAGGTTGGCTTCAAAGTCAACATTCCGCCTTTCTGGTTGAGTCGGCTTAGAGGCAGCACTGAGGCTCAGCCTGTGCAGCTTTACCATATCTTGGTTGACAGTGAAGAGCTGCCCTTCCTCAACTTCATGGCCCACCTTTTGCTTCCCTTTGTCTTTTAAAGACTCGGGGATTGTTAAAGTGGGCTTCCCAAAATATAGTGAAGCATTGGCCAGATGGCACTCATTGGGGTGGAACGGGGCCTGGTCTGCGAAGACCGTATGTTGCTCCCCTTCCTTGGCATATTTAATGCACTGATGCAGAGTTGAAGGAACAACCTAGTTCTCATGAAGCCAGGGTCTTCCAAGTAGCATCTTGTAAGATGTGTCAGAATTGATGATATAGAATGTCGCTTGGGTGACAAAATCGCCCAAAGCTAGCTTGACCACAACCCGACCAAGCGCCTCCTCGGAACCCTGATTGAATCCCGAGATCTTGACATCGGTCACCTTTTGCAAATAAGGCGCCAAGTATAGAGACTTGAAAGTCTTCAAAGGCATGATGTTGACGGCTGCTCCGGCGTCAACCAGGATGCGATTTACGTCATGCCCATTGATCGTCCCCCTCATATATAAGGGGCGATTGTGGCACGGAGAGACAGCAACATGTCTTTGTCCGTGAAGGAGATGTTGGCTGTGAGTGCCTCGTGTGCCTGAGCCTGCAGTTCAGCAACATGGGCTTCATAGGCCTCTGGATCTTGGAGTATCTTAACAAGAACCTCCCTGAGGTCTTTGCTCCAGGCAATGGCTTCCCAAATAGTGACATTGGTTGGGAACCGCTTCATATGATGGATGATTTTGCAGTCTGCCCTGGCACGGGTCTTGTCAAATGGCGGGATGATCTCCGCCAGAGTCTTCGGCGCCTGGCGAGGCTTCTCCCGCTTAGAAGGGCGCTCCTGCGCATCCTGGCCTTCCGCATCTTCTTGGAACAACGGTGCCAAGGCTTCCTCCGGAGATGGCAAAGGCTCATCATGGTGGTCTTCATTAGAAGGACCGGCCTGGCTCGCGGGCTCGACCCTGTTAGAGGGGCCGGCCTGCTTTGACGCCTCCTCGCACTTTGGCGATTTGGTTGGCTCCTCTTCTTCATCGGAGGAGGTGATGGTAAAAGGAACGCCACCCGGCTTAGCAGTTAAGGTGGGGCCTGAACCCTCTGAGGGGCTGAGGATGAAAGGGATTCCCCGAACTTGAGTTTCTGGGACAGGACCCGGCTTCTCCCCTCTGAATATTATGACCCGGTCGAGGGCCAGGGGGCCTTCACGTCCACGTCCTCGGCCACGACCTCGTCCACGTCCCTGGCCATTTCTTGCCGAGCGACGCTGATATGTTGCCATAGGAGCCTTGCCTCCAGTGCTATCAGCCGTGGGACAGTAAATGTTGTCAGGCGGCGGGATCGCCACCATGTTGCAGGAGAGCTCTTGCAGCATTTCCTCGAGCATCTCGACAGTGAGCTCCTCATCTTTGTAGAATAAGGAGAGCTCCTCCGGGATTGGGAAGTCTTCACCTTCTTCAAGACGGTGAACCATTTCTCGGAGCCATTGCAGAAGACGGGCTTTGCGTCCAAGCTTGTCCCAGGGAATATATTCGTCTAGAGTGACGACCCTGGTGGGATGAGGGGGAGTGTACTACTCCAGCTCATCTATGAGCTTTTGAAGTCTTTGTAGAGGAGTTGGCTCCTTAGGAGCCTCCATAACAGCTGCTTGCTCGGCTTGCTTCTTCAATCTCCTCTTTAAATTCTTCCTACGGTTCTTCTCTTGCTTCTTTTGGCGTGCTGCCTCTTGAGGAGAGGAGTTTGCTTCGGCAGTGGGACTCGCTTGCCCCCAGAATTTTACTTTTTGCTCCGGGCTGGCTCCTTAGGAACCTTAGTGCCACGACTTTTTCTGGGGGCAACCTTGATCCAATTAACCTCCTCCGGCTGAGCTTGGAACGTGGCATTCTGCCAGTCCACAGTGGGGCCCCTGGGGGCTTTGCGGTTCCACCGACTTTGCTTGGGCTGGTGGCTGGGCTTGCTTGAGCTGTTGAGGCCTTTCTACAATTGGCGGCCTCGCTGGGCTGACAGAGGCCTTAATTGGGGTCTTCGCGGGCTCAAGAGGTTGAGTCCTCTCCACGACTAATGGCCTTGCTGACTTGGCAGGAGCTTTGGCTGAAGGCTCTGACGCCTTGGCTTTGCTTTTGTTATCTGGCCGAAAGTTCTCTCTTATGACGATGCCAGGTTGACTGGACCTGGGACGGACCTTGGAACTCTCTCCCGCGGCTTGACTTCCTGGGTTCTGGACCTTAGGCCCTTTATAGGTGGCCTTGCCTTTAGTGAGTAGTGGGAATTCATCATTTTTCGCAAGCTCACTTGGTCGGGCTAATCGGGAGAAAGCCTCAGTTTCTCGCCGAACCTGTTGGAGAGTCTCCCTGGCGGCCTCTGCAAGATGTAACCTTGTCATGGAGTTCCCCTGAGTATCGACAACCCCTCTTTGGATGAGGGCTTCAATTAAGTCCTGAACCTCTGGGCATTGCCGAGTAGGGTGAGACACCCTTGCATGATACTTACAATAGCGGGGGTGACTCTTGACCGTCTCATTGTAATAAGACGGCGGGTCATGTGTCAGAACCCAACCATCCTCCAGAAGTTTGTCAAAAATCTTCTCAGTGTCTTCTTTAGGAACACTGATGGGAAGGTCGCCACCCCGGATACCATAGTGTGGATTTGGGAGGCTGGGAACTGGCTCCCTGGGAACTGACTCCCTCCTCCTGCGGCTCTGGGAGTTGGAAAGCTGCTGAGGCATGTATGACGTTGACGGAGCAGTGAAGGCTCTCCCGTGCATGCGGCTGCGGTGGATCGAGCAGGAATTCACCCATGTTGACCTTCCCTCGCCTGATCAAGTCCTCAGCGAGGTCCTTGAACGGTTCACAGTTGTGGATGATGTGGCCAACAACTTCATGGTATGAGCAATAGCCCTGATGAAAAGCAGCACCTGATGTCTGCTCCATGGGTGACGGGCTTATGAGTCCAGCCCGCTGGCAAGCGAAGAAGATGTTTGGAGTCTTCTCGCAAGGGAATGAATATAACTTCTCCGGCAGCTCGACTTGAAGTGGAGTCTCCTCGCCTTCCGGTGAGTCCTCCTCGTCTTCGGATGAATCTGAGGACTCTTTAGAGAGCCAGCCCCTGAGCGGAGTCCGACCAGTGGGTGATATACCCGCCTCCCGTATGTGGGCCGGAGCTAACCCCCTAGCAAATGGGCCAAAGGGGAAAGTGGACAGCTGCTGATCAATGCTCTCCAGGAACTGCAGCAGGCGCCTCTGTTCTAGTTGTAATTGCCGAATTTCCCCTCGGATTTCCCGAATTGTTCTCCACAGTGCTAAACATTCAGGGAATGAGGGAGGAGTGGCTCTGGGACCAGTGTGGGACTGCTGATTTGAAGGCCCGGTCTCGGAGGCGTTGGAGCTCGAAACCATCGCCACCATGTGGACGACGTTAGCCGACCGATTCGATCGACCCCAAGCATGCGGCTGTGGTGGGTCGACTGCATGGCCCAGCATGTTTACCAAGCCCTTTTGAATGAGCTCTTCTGCTATGTTTTTGAAAACATAGCAATCCCCAATGGTATGACCCAACCTTCGGTGATACACACAATAGGTAGGATCATCCGTTTTCTCCACCTCCGCGGGCTTCCGCGGATCCGGCAGGGTGATGAGCTGCTCTTTCATGCATAGATCAAAGAGCATTTTAGTATGCTCTTTCCTGAAGGAATAAGGCGTCTTCATGTTCTCCGCCAACCGAGACGCGCTTGCCTTGTCATCAGACTTCTTGCCATTGCCTTTAGATTTTCCTTCTCACTTTTCTCCATTGGTCGGGGAGAAATCTACAGCATTTACCTCCTTGCCGCTAGCCAGACGGTCTTTGGAGGATTTGCCTTTGGCAGAAGCTTGTGTAGGGTGGTCGGCAAAGAACATCTCAATTTCCGCCACCACCGTATTCAACTGGTCAAAGCTTCTGATATTGGAGCCCAGAAGCTTTTCGCTGACTTCTGCCGAGAGACCCTTGCGGCAGATGGTGATCGCATCTTCAGGCGTCGGAGGGTTATCGCAGCGCATGCTGACGTCCTTCCATCGCTTGATGAAGTCTAATGTTGTTTCACCCTTCTTCTGTCGAAGGGAACAAAGCTCTGCTAAGGAGATTTTGCGTTCGACCATTTGGAAGCGGTCGACAAACTTCTTCTCCATATTAGCCCAATCAGATACTGAGTTGGGCTTCAACCTTGAATACCACTGGAAGGCGGTGCCAGTCAAGGACGTAACGAAATACCGCAGCAAATATGCCTCTTCCAGGGCTAATTCACCCATGGCCGTCATGTAATAGGCCAGGTGTTCATGTGGGGAGCCCTGCCCATTAAACTTCTGGAGTTTCGGGGCTTTCGGGCAATCAGGCGGAAGCTTCTTGAATTGATGGCGGAGGGGATAAGGTACGCTGTAGAAATCAACGGTGGCCACTCCCTCCCCATGTTGAGCAAACTTTGCCTCTACAATGCGTTCAATCATTTGCTTCTGCGCCATGAGTCTTTCTGCAGCAGGAGTAACAGATGACCGCGCATTGACTTCATGCGGCGGGACTTCGAAGTCCACCGCCAGTGGGAGTCTTACAGCGGTGACAGAGGCATTGGCTGCTGCTGGAATGGGAGAAGGCTGCTGATCCGTTCCAACCGGTGCCGCCTGAGGCGGGGCAGAAACCTCCTTTTCGCGCAAGAGCGACTATAGCAGTTTCTTGAGCTCTTGGTTCTCCCGTCGAAGCTCTTCCACTGTGGGGGCCCGTGGCTCTTCCCCCAGTTCTTCTTCGTGCCGGGAGTGACTGTCCTCATCAACATTGTGGACGTCTTCCTGGCGCTCTTCTTGCCGTGCCGGCTCGGGCTGAGATGTACCGGTAACCGGCGCCTGTTGCGTCTGCGCTAGAATTCGGGAGACCGGCCTTGACCTCCTCAAATATTGGATAGGTTGGTCAAGCTCTCCCGAGGTGTTCTCAGGCTGTTTGTCGCCGGAGGTGGCGTAACAGGTGAACACTTTGACGGTGTCATCGGTCACCTGGACTACCCGCTTTTTCTTGGGCGGTTGTCGCTCCGACTTAGGCGGCCTCTCAAGTCTGTCAACGACAGGCACTCGGGATATAGATGCTTGAGGAGAGCGATCCTCCTCCGTGTGCGTGGAACTGGCCCACGGGGAGGTCGGCCGCACCTTCTTGCCGGCTCCTCGGCGCTTTTGCCCCCGTAGGAGTTGAGATGTAAATCTCGCAGACGTCAAGGCCTCAGTGCTTGGCGGACTCCGCATCCATTGAAGCTCCGACATGCGGAAGGGCTCGTCCGCCCTCGCGCGCCTTATAATCCGGGCCTCCTTCTTGGTGACCCAGATCTTCTTCAGATGGAGCTGACGCTCCTCCACTTTGTTGCCCCCTGTCCTTGACTGGGCAACTCGTGGCTTGGGCCGTTGCAGAGGGCCCTGGGTTGCTGCCGGTACGGCAGGCTTCTTCTTCTTCACTTCGTCCTCCCGCACTTGCCGAAGCAGCTCGAAGCGGTTGGAGGTAGGAATGGTCGGGACATGACGATCCCGTGGCACGATTGGCTCGCCTCCATCGAGCCGGATGCGGATGTCTCCGACAATTACAGTCTTGCCGGAGCGAGAGACAGCCGCTTCGGGCTTTGTACCCTTGCGGCTACGGCGTTGCCCCCGTTGAGTAGGGGTGGCGGTGGTGGCGCCCGCCATAGGCGTGGCGTCATCCTGACGACGGCGGCGTTGCCCCCGTTGAGCAGGGGCGGTACCTCTGAGGGTAGCAGCAGTGGAGTTAGGGCCGTGACGGCGACGGCGTTGCCCCCGTTGAGCAGGAGCAGCACTGACAGTAATCTGGTTGACCGAGAAAACTCGGTCGTTTGCTGAGACAAAGGGCCTGACACCCTTGGTCTGTGAAAAGTTGGCCGGACGAAGCCGGCCGGCTGCTGCAATAGAGGGTCTGGCACCCTCAGAAGCTTGCTTGTTGGCCGAGCAGACTCGACCAATTGTTGAAGCCGAGGACCTGACACCCCCGACGGCTGGCTTGTTGACCGGGCGGACCGGGCCCGTTGAAGCGGAGAGCTTGACGCCCTCAATAGTCAGCTTGTGGACCGGACTGACCCGGCCAGCTGCTGGAGCCGAGGGCTTAACACCCCCGACGGTTGTCTTCGCGACCGGGCGAACCCGATCAGCTGAAGCGGAAGACCTGACGCCTTCAGTAGTCTTATTGACCGAATGAACCCGGCCAATTGATGGAGCCGAGGGCCTGACACCCCCAGTAGCAGCCTTGTTGACCGGACTATCCCGGCCAGTGGCTAGGGCCGAGGGGCTAACACCCCCGACAGTTGTCTTCTTGACCGAGCGGACCCGGCTAGTTGCTGCAGTAGAGGGCTTGACACCCTCAGCGACTGTCTTCTTGACCGGGCGGACCCGGCCAGTTGATGGGGCCGAGGGCCTGACGCCCCCGACAGTTGTTGCAGGCATGGCTGAACTGGCTTCAGCCACCGGTACCACGCCCAAGAAGAAGGGCGAGCCGACAACAGGTGGGAAGTTGCCGAAGACCAGTGGGGTTGCCAGGAATCCGAGCCTGGCGTGATTGGCGACGATCTCGGGGCCGTAGGTAACGGCAGCCATCGCTGTTGGTGGTGTTGGTGGTGGTGGTGCGTAGCACGAAAGGAGTGGCGTGCAGATGCACAAAGAACTCTCAAATGAACAGAGAGATGTGCCCTCCTCTTCCCGTCCTGTAAAAGAAAGAGGAGGGAAATCAGAACCTTGTAAAAGGTTTAGAGACTTTCTTTGACAGAAAGAAGAAAGGCGGGAAAAGTCCCACCGGGCGTGCCAGTCTGTGAGACACGGAAAAAATCTAATCGACTTTTATCGTAGATAAAAGGTAGATTTTCGTTCTTTTTGAAAAGAAACATCTCCCCCTAAGTATAGAGGGTGATTCCGTGTGTGCGCATCGTATCAGACGATTTGGGTTCGAGTGCTGAACTTTTCCCCACTGACCGGAGTCAGTGTTGATTTACATCGGTCTAACGTCCGAACACCTTTGTTTAACTGTCAAAGAGGTCCTAAAAAGCTTCTACAGGGGTTCTGATGTTGAGGGCAAACTCTCTTGGAGGGCTCACAATGTCCACTCACCCACTACCGACCAACAGAAATAATTGAGTTAGAGCTAGGTCTGAGCCAAACCTAAGATTTAAGAATAACAACACAAATATGCGGAAGCCGTAGACATATTTGAAGTAGAGAAAGATTTCTTGGACTCCGAGGGCATTTTGGTAATTTTACCAACCCAGGGGTATTTTGATAATTTTCCCAGGCCGGGGGCATTGCTGAAATTTTTGGGCTGGAATGGAAGTAGGACTGGATCCCTGACTCCCCAAGGCATCGAGGCCATTTCTGGAGGGTTTTAAGGGCTCTGAGGCCATCTCTGGGTAAAAAGGGTAGTTCGGTAATTTTACCACACCTTATGCAAACCTAGGTTTGAGGTGGCACCCATGTGTCGGACTGCGCTGACAACGTTTCCGGACCAAAGGAATGACAAGGGGCTTCGTAGAAGACACAAAATGTCAATTTGGTCGAAGGAGGGATTTATATGCAATTTTGACAAGTTGGGGTTTTTTTTGTAATTTTCCCCAGTCAATGCATAAAGAAGACCTATGAAGTCATAGATTGCATTTATGGCCCAAATAGGTACAAGGATTGTCGGCGAATTGTCGTCTGTACAAAAGTCCGCGTTAGAGCGGGAGACAGGGACGTAGTCCCAATTACAAAAGATTGCAGGGTATAACTGCAAATTACAAGACTTTGGTCTTTTACGGTCCCGGGGAGGACGTTTTTGTAATTCCGCCATCATAAGGACAGAACCACCTGACTTAGTCGTCCCGGGACGTAAAGACTTACAAAACATGGCCTGCTGAGGGGCATAATTACAAACATGGCCCACTGAGGGGCGTAAATGTAAATATACCCCGTAGGGGCATAAATACAAGACCCGGGGACTTACCCCACACGGGTCGAAACAAACAAACAAACTCCAAACGTTGGATGCTCCGAGTGCGAGAAGTGCTTCGTACGTACGTAGGTTGATCTCCCTCTCCCCCTGGACCCTTAGGGTCTATTTATAGAAGGCGGGAGGGCCCAGAGGGGTCAAACGAACAAATTTGCCCCAATTTTGTCAAGGTGGGGTGGCAAAAAGCCATTTTGACCCCTCTGGCCACCAAAAAAGGCCAAATGACCCCTCTGAGGGGGTTAAAAATTCATTTTTTTGTTTGTTTTTTTTTTTTTGAAACCCGGACCCCGGAGGGGGGCGGACCCAGGCGGGGTCGCGCGGACCCGGGACGGGCGCGACCCGGCGGGGTCGCGCGACCCCTGGATGGGCGCGACCCGGCGGGGTCCCGCGACCCCGTGGGTGGGACCCGACGGGGTCACGTGACCCCGCGGGGCCACCTCGGGGGGTGGCGCGACCCCGAGGGTGGGCCAGCGGGGTCGCGCGACCCCGCTGGGTCCCAGCAGGGCCGCGGCCTCCCTTTTGACCCGGGAGGGGTCGTTTGACCCCCGGGCGTGCTTCTTGGCTCCTCTTCGCGCCGTTTCGCTCCGTTTTCGTCGTCCCAGGTTGGAGAAGAGCCGTGGTGGAGCTATATATCTCGGAGAGATCGCTCCTTCGCCGCGTGGTAGCATCGCGTCCGCAGAGGGAGCATTGTTTATTTGTCTGGTCGTTCGTCGCCGCATAGGGAGGAACCTTTGCGCCCGTCTGTGCCGTGTGATACACTTGCTCGGCTACCCTGACCGGTATACGCATGAATCTTCCTCGCCAATCTTCTTGCTGTGACGTCGACCATAATATTGTCTGGTCGAGAGACCTTGAATTACGGAGATACTCCGTAGTCCGACGGTGTCGACGATACGTCGTGCTTCTCGTCGAACGTTGCATAGCAACAATTCTTTGATTTAGATCAAGATAATTTTCGGGTGCAACAGATACTCATCACTTGAGATCCCTTATAGTTTGCAGACCATGCCAGAGGCCAAGAGGATGGGATTTCCCCACGGGAGATCTCTCTGGATGCGGCCCCTATTGGAGTTAATGTTCCTGAGAAGAGGCCCCGGACTGAAAGCCAAGAGGATGACACTCGGCCTTCTTCTCGTTCTCGTCCTCGTTCTGGGGAAGAATCTCCCGCTCGAGTGGATGTCTCCAGTGAGTGAGAGAAAACTCCATTTCAAATTACTACTTTGGCATGTATACGCAATGTTATAAACATGACTTTTTTTGATGCAGCTCCACCTGAAGTTGAAGCTGAAATGAGTTTCTCCTCCCGTCCGGGGAATGCCTTTGCAGAGGCGGGATTGAACTTTGATGAGTCCAACCCTGATGTTAGCCTAGACATAGAGGGTTTGGATCCTTCCGCCGATGATTATACGTCGGTGACCGTCGCCTCTCCTGTGCCTGATACAGAGGGGACCCCTGCTCCCCAGGTTTTAGGTAAGAATTTCTTATACACCCCTCCCTTCTCCGTTCATACAAGAGCGATGGCATATATGTTTGTTAACATAACATTGCTTGTAGGAGATTCCGGGATCCAGCCTACTCTCCCTGTTATTGAGGAAGGGGGTGAGTCCTCTTCCAGCAAGGAGGGCTCTTCATCCTATGGGTCTTCAGGCAGGGGAAGTTCCAGCACTTCTAGTTCTTCCTCCAGCGAGGGATCCTCCTCCTCCTCATTGAGCTCTTTTGAAGACGAAGAGATAAGAATTACCCCAGGTAATTTTTAGAGTCTATTGCCCTCATATCTTGTTTCTGACTCTTTTGCTTATCTTGCCACTCATTGTGCAGCTGCCAAATCGGCCCCTTCCATAGACGAGCTCTCAAAACTCCTCGAATCCGGCCCACATGTGGATCTGCCAGACTATGATGGAAATCTGAGAGCCCTGGAGCTTGGGACGATAGTTGATAAAAATCTCCTAGAATCGGGGGCGCCTGACGGAGCAGCATTACTTTTTGCTCCAAGGTTATTGACAGGTACTGCTAGCTTCATTGAGCCCAGCGGGGTACATGCTTCAAGTATGCGCTATATCTTCGCATATTTTCCCTTGTGCATGCTCGTCACATTTTGGAATTTTTGATGTTTACCATTCCATTGATTTGGACATCTGCTGATCAAACGGAGGCAAGGCCTCTCTCTCAACCTGGGGAGATTGACATGGCGGAGGAGTCCCCTCGGGCACCTTTAGAGGAGTTGGACAATGCTGGCCACGTGGTTGCCTCTACTGAGTCTTCAGCTCCAGGTATTCTTTTAATAGAAGTCCATGTCATTTGTTGGATGAATCTTCTTTTCTCGTGACATTAATCATCACTCTACGCATTGATTTTTTTTAGGCCGCCTCCCTCCTATGGAGCTAGCGACAGAGGCCGACGTTGCCGTGGTTAAGGAGAATGCTATTGTAGAGATCGGTATGCATTTATCACTCAGAAGCCCTCATCCCTGTTATTGGTGCAAATGAAATATCAGGATCTACATGTTTCATTTCACTTGTTGAGAGCTCGACTGCAGCTATACCGCCTGTAGAGTTGGAGTCAACCCATGTTGACACTTCTCCAATTTCGGAGGAAGAGCTTCCTTCCGTAGCTGATCCTACGTGCAGGATTGTCTCCAGTAAGGTCACTATGATTTTTTACTTTGGAGTTTTGCACATGCTGATTTTGTTGTGACAGAGCACTCATTATCTCCTGCCTCTCCCTTTTTTTAATTTCAGGCTTGACAGATGTGGCCCCAGAGGTGTCCCAGTGTTTTCCCGCTCTTGGGATAGAGTGGCCTGACAATCATCAGTTTGATGTAGCATTGGTGGATGCCGACATGGACGCTCAGTTTATTCAAAATCTCCAATTACTGCTACAGATTGATCCCCTCCCAACCGTTGAGACCATGAGGGGCCACTTGGTGTGCTCCACCAGAGGTTACCACACATTTGGCCTTCCTAATGACGCCCGGATGGCGGAGCTTATGGCTCTATGGGATGAGTTCGCCCGTCTTCACGCCGTTCTGGAGCAGAGACAGAGGACCCAGATGATGATCTGACAGGAGGAGGAGCAGCTTTTCAGACTGTGAGCGACCCATGCCGAAGTATGCGTCCAGACAGAGGCTGCCCAAGAGCGTAGCCGGAGAGCCTCCCTCTGAGTAGAGGAGCTGCAAAGGGAGCTACAGGAGGCTGAGGGGGAGTGCAACAGCGCACAGGTCGAGGTAGAGACCCTCCACCATAGACTTGAGGGGTTCCAGGAGGAGGTTTTTCAGAGTAAGACTCGCCTTGCTGCCTTTGTGTACCTAGGACTTTTGTATCTTGCCCAGTTTTGTCTTGGTTACCCCAAGGGCTTGTCTCGGGCTCCTTCTTTGATGATATTGATGAATAAAGGACATAGTTTAGCAGCTTTCGCTTCCATCCTCTTGCATGTATGCTCTTTTTTTTTTCACTTTACCAACCCTACTGCCCTTTCGGGTTTTTACCATGACTGCCCCCTTTAGCTTTTTCCAGTGCGCCCTCGCGGGTTTTCACACTGAGGGATACCTATTTTTGCCTGAGACGCCCTTGAGGGTTTTCACCTCAATTGGGTTCAAAGTCTTTTTGCCCTTGATTGCCCGCCTGACACGAGCAACTAAGTCCGCTGGGGCACTAATATTTTCAACTTTTTTTTTGAATACCTATGATGCTGAAAGGCAGAGGGGGTTGGCATCCCGAGAGAGACATATGAGCCGAATCTAGTGGGACAAACGAGTGGATTTGACAGTCCTAGTGGGACATGGTTAGTCAATCTGAAAGCCGATAGGCAGAATGGGTTGGCAGTCTGAAAGGGGCATACATAGGCTAAGCCCGGTTGGGACAACAAATAAGTGGATTTAACAGTCCGAACGGGACATGTAAGTTAAACCCGGACGCTGATAGGCGAGATGGGTTGACAGCCCGAAAGGGGCATGCACAAGCCATGTCCGGTAGGATGAAAGAATTGATTTGACAGTTCGGGTGGGACATATGTATCAAATCCGAAGGCTGATAGGCAGATAGGGTTGGCTCAGACAGGTTGCAAGGCAGCGCCTCAGACAGGCTACCGAGAAGATTCTCTAGAAGAATCAGAAAGTCCCAACCAAAGGGGAAGGCTTCGAGTCCACCTCGAAGCCAGGCTAGCCAAGCAAGTTAGCTGGAGGAAACTCCCAGAGAATTCACAAAGGCAAGGCCAAGCTCGAGGAGCCCAAAGCCAAACCTTAACTCCTTGCTAAGCGAGTGAAGTCACCAGCTGAGGGAAGGCCTAAAGAGTTGCAAAAGCCTCAAGAGCCTTGCTCCGGCTTGGCTGAATTCCAAGAGCTGCCACTTGAAATAGTTGAACAGGCGATTAATGCCACTTTTCAGGTGCGACCAGAGGAGGCTGATTGGATCAAGGTTACTCCCAGAAGAAACCGTAAATCTAAGGCTTCCAAGGAGCCTTCTCGAAGCAGAAAGCAAAATCTCGGTGGCAAATCAGTCTAACCTCCGAAGCCAATTTCACTTTCTTCCCAAGAGGTGGCACGTCCCAAGAAACAAGAAAAAAACCCGAAGAAGAATTTGAAGAGGAGGCTAAAGAAGCAAGCCGAACAGGCAGCAGGTATGGAAGCCTCTAAGGAGCCAACTCCTTTTCAACTACTGCAAAAGCTCATAGATGAGCTGGAGGAGTATACTCCCCTTCGCCCCACCGAGGTCGTCACTCTAGACAAATACATTCCCTAGGAAAATTTGGGCCCAAGGCCCAGCTCCTTCATTGGCTCCGAGAGATGGTCCGTTGTCTGGAGGAGGGTGAAGAGTTTCCAATCCCTAAGGAGCTCTTCTTATTTTATAAGGACGAGGAACTCACCGCCGAGACGCTCGAGAAAATGTTCTAGAAGCTCTCCTGCAATATGGTGGCGATCCCGCCGCCTGACAACATAAACTCTCCATCTAGAGAGGGCAAAGCGGCTGACGGCCCCTGATGCAATGCCTCTATGGCAACATACCAGCGTCGTTCAGCGAGGAACAACCGAGGCTGTGGCAGAGGACGAGGTCGCAGACGTGAAGGTCCCCTAACTCTCGACCGAGTCATATTATTCCGAGGGGAAGAACCGGGGCCTATCCCGGAAACTCAAGTATGGGATATCCCGTTTATGCTCGACTCCTCAGAGGGTTCGGGTCCCATCCCAGAAGTTAGAAAATTGGGTGGTGTCCCCTTCATACTCGACTCCTTTGATGAAGAGGAAGAGTCGACCAACCCGTAGCACAGGATTAGGCAATAGAACAAGCAGGTCCCTCTGATAGGGGTGAGCCCACAAGCCAAATAGGTCCTTCTAATGAGGGCAAACTTGATGATCCCTTGCCACCCCTGGAGGAATCTCTGGCACCACTGTTCCAAGAAAGAGTGGATGGTCAGAATGAGGAGGAACGCCCCTTTAAGCAGGAGAAGCCTCGCGGAGCACCAAAGACTCTAGCGGAGACCATCCCGCCATTTGACAAGACCCGCGCTCGAGCAGATCACAAGATCATCCATCATATGAAGCGGTTCCCAACTAATGTTACCATTTGGGAAGCCATCGCTTGGAGCAAGGATTTGAGAGAGGCTCTCGCCAAAATACTCCAAGACCCTAGACATATGAAGCCCATGTTGCGGAATTGCAGGCCCATGCATATGAGATATTTGCAGCCAACATCACATTCATGGACAAGGACATGCTGCCGTCCTCTCCGTGTTATAACCGCCCCTTATATATGCGAGGACGACCAATGGGTATGATGTAAACCGAATTCTGGTCGACGCTGGAGCGGCCGTCAACATCATGCCTTTGAAGACTTGTAAGTCTTTATATTTAACAAATTACTTGCAAAAGATGACTACCGTCAAGATTTCAGGGTTCAACCAAGACTCTGAAGAGGCTCTCGGTCGGGTGGAGGTGAAGCTTATCATGGGTGACTTCATCACCAAAGTGATGTTTTATATCATCAACACTGACACATCTTATAAGGTGCTATTGGGAAGGCCATGATTGTACGAAAATTGGGTTGTTCCTTCAACTCTGCACCAGTGTCATAAGCATGCCAAGGGAGGGGAGCAGCATATTGTCTTCGCAGACCAAGCTCCATTCCGTCCCAACGAGTGCCATCTGGCAGATGCTTCCTTGTATTTCGGAGAACCAACTCTAACAATCTCCGAGAGTACAAAAGACAAAGGAAAGCAAAAGGTCGACTGTGAAGGCAAAGAAGGACAACTCTTCACTGTCAACCGTGACCTGTTAAGGCTACATAGGTTGACTCTCAAAGCCGGCTCCAAGCCGACTCAACCGGAAAGGTGAAGCATTGACTTCGAGGCCAACCTCATCAGCCAGGCCGTCGGCAAGAGCATTCCCTTGTCGCCCAAGTGTGCCCAACTCTCATTTCAGAGGGAAGAAAATGGCGTGGAGCAGCTAGAGACCTTCATAGTCTCTTACCAGTGTAAGGGAAGAAACAAGAAAAGTAGAGAAGATCAACCAATCGTCTTCTACAAAGGAGATTTAGTCCCACAAGGCCCTCCAGAGGAAGATTTCGGTTGGAATATCCCTACTGACAACATGCCGGAGCTAGTCAAAGAAATGGACGATATGTTGGAACGCGTTAGGGAAATATGCAGAAAGTAGCACATCCCCCAGGTCCAGGACCTCGCGCGGAGCGCATATTTTCGTCGCCTCTGGAACCCTCCACAGGTCTGGGGGCAACCTCCCTTCTCCCGCAAAGATACGAGGAGACTCGAGTATGACCAGGAGACGGACTTTCCGGATTTGACTCACACGTCCCTCGGGCTGTGAAATCCGTCCATCTTGCCTGTAGAGTTGACACATATGTCTTTCGACTTGTTAACCCTGCTTACATTTTCAATTCTGGGTTTGACTTACACGTCCCTTTGGGATGTCAAACCCATCCATTCCTTTTCTGGAGCTGACCCATATGTCCTTCTGCACGTCAACCCTACCTATATTTTTGACTTTTGGATTTGACTCACACGTCCCCCGGGCTATCAAATCCGTCCATTCTCCTCGTAGAGTTGACCCATATGTCTTTTGGCTCGTCAACCCTACTTACACTTTTAATTTCGGGTTTGACTTGTACGTCCCTCTCGGGCTGTCAAACCCATCTATCCCTTTTTTGGAGTTGACTCATATGTCCTTCGGCGTGTCAGCTCCACCTATATTTCGGACTTCTGGATTTGACTCACACGTCCCCTCGGGCTGTCAAACCCATCCATTTCTTTTTTGGAGTTGACCCATATGTCCTTCGGCACGTCAACCCCGCCTGTAGTTTGGACTTCCAGATTTGATTCCTATGTCCCCTGGACTGTCAGATTCGTCCATTCTTTTCATAGAGTTGACTTATATTTCATTCGGCTCGTCAACCCTATTTACATTTGACTCACACATCCCCTCGGGTTGTCAAACCCATCCATTCCTTTTCTGGAGCTACCCATATGTCCTTCGGCACGTTAGCCCCGCCTATATTTTGGACTTCCGGATTTGATTCCTATGTTCCCCGGACTGTCAGATCCGTCCATTCTTTTCATAGTGTTGACTTATATGTCATTCGGCTCGTCAACCCTACTTACATTTTCAATTACGGGTTTGACTCGTACGTCCCTCTCGGGTTGTCAAACCCATCCATTCCTTTTTTGGAGCTGACTCATATGTCCTTCGGCACATCGGCTCCACCTATATTTTGGACTTCCGGATTTGATTCCTGTCTTTCGGACCGTCAAATCCGTCCACACTTCTGGTAGAGTTGACTCATATGTCCTTCAGCATGTCAACCCTACTCTGTTCCAAGTCTCGGTTCTGACTCACATGTCCCTTTCGGGTTGCCAGTTCCAAACATTGTTGCTTGTAGGATTGACCCTTGTGTCCCTTCGGACCATCAGTTCTGCTTACGCTCTAACCTACTTTGGATTATCCAATCCTTATAGATATGTCATTTGCCCCACCAGCATCATAGGTGTTCTCAAAAGAGAGAGAGAGAGAGGGGCTAAAAATATTGATGCCTCGGCGGACTTAGCCATCTCTCATCTGGGGGCTGGCTAAGGGCAAAAAGGCCTTTAACCCGGTTAAGGTGAAAACTCGTAAGGGCTCCTTAGGCAAAAGTGGGCAATCCCTCAGTGTGAAAACTTGCAAGGGCGTACTGGAAATAGCTAGAGGGGGCCAACCCTGGCAAAAACTTGAAAGGGCGGTAGGGTTGGTAAGGTGAAAAAAAAAACAAAAAAGAGCATACATGCAAAAGGATGGAAGCAAAAGTTGTTAAGCTCTATCCTTTATTGATCAATCTTTTCAAAGAAAAGGAGCGCAAGATAAGTCCTCGGGGTAACCAAGACAAAACTCGGCAAACTATAAAGGCCCTATATACAAAAGTGAGCAAGGCCTATCAAGGTCTGAGCTCGCTCCTCGTAAGGTCAGCAATGCGAGCCTCGCTCTATAGGACCTCCGCCTGGAGCCTGCTAAGTCTGTGTTGGAGAGTCTCTGCCTTGGCCTGTGCGCTGCTGCACTCCTCCTCGGCCTTCTGCGCCCGCTACGAAAGAGCCTGCACCTCCCTTTGTAGCTCCTCTACTCGAAGGGAGGCATTCCGGCTACGCTCTCGAGTGGCTTCAGCTTGTGCATATAGCTCCGCCTGAGCCATGCGTAGTCTGGAAAGCTGCTCCTCCTGCTAGATCATTGCCCTAGTCCTCCGTCTTTACTCCTGACAGTGTGAAGATGGGCGAACTCATCCCACAGTGCTGTCAACCTCGCCATCCAGGTATCCCTGGGGAGGCCGAACGCGTGGTAACCTCTGGTGCAACCCTAAAGATTGCTCCTCATGGCTTCAACACTTGGAAGAGGATCGACCTGAAGCAGCAGCTGAAGGCTCTGAACAAGTTGGGTAGCCACGTCAGCACTGACTAGTGCCACGCCAGGCTGGGGACCATCCGGCCACTCTATCCCAAAGGCTGGGAAACTCTGAGGCGGCTCTAAAGCCTCACCAGTTGAAGCTGAAACAAAGAAAGAAGGAATTTAATAAGTGTCATTTCACAACAAAACAAACATATGTAGAATTCTGATGCACCGGTTGCAATGCCCATACCTAGGGTGGTCCTAGGCTCATCTACAATCACAGGAAGAAGCTCCTCTCGAGGATCTAGAGGAGGGACACTAGTAGGTGCCAATGCCAATCCAGTAGGCTGAGCATCGACAGCTATGCTCTCTGTACCTGAAACAAATCCACAGGTAATTCAGGATAACCCATTGGTAAAGGGCTAAGAATGAGAGTATAAGGAGACAAGATATACCTATCATCGAAATGTCTCCTGAAGCTAAAGGCCCAGCTAGAGCAATAGTGTCGTCAAAGGTGCTTTGCTCCTCCATAGGGGCTTGAGGTGCCGTCTCTAAAACCTCTGTCCCACTGGGCTGTGAGGTGACTTCTCCCTCAATTGGATCAGCAATTGTTCGAAGCAGTAAAATGGTGAATGCCAACATCTGTCAAAAACAGACAGTCGAGATGTAGGAGTTTGAATATAGTGTGCCTCCTCCATTTGGGCTGATTTAGCAAACGGAGAAGTGGGCCGAGTCTGCTTGTAGACCCCTCTTTGCTTTTGCCCGCGCGAGTGTGTGACTCCGGTCTCTGGAGGTGCCGAGGCCTCGGCTTGGTGCCGACTTGTCGAACTTCGAGCTTGTTGCAAGTCCGACGTGTGGATAGGCCTTCTAACCTAGCCCGCCTGATAGCTCGGGCCGCCTCCTTGGTGACCCAGATTTTCTTCATATGGAGCTGACGCTCCTCTGTTGGGTTGCCCCCTGACTTGGATTTGGGAGCTTTGGTGCTACTCTGGGTTAGTTGCCTCCGGTTTGCCACTGGGATGCCAGACTTCTTTAACTTCGTCTTGTCTTCTCGTGTTTTCCAGAGAACGGCAAAACGGTTTGAAGTTGGAATGGTAGGGACATGCTTGTCCCAAGGCATGATAGGCTCGCCTCCATCAAGCCTGATGCAGAGATTTTCGATAATCACAGTCTTGCCGGTGAGATATGGCCGCTGCGGGCTTCCTGCCCTTGCGGTTGCGGCACTACCGCTGTTAAGTAGGATGACGTCAATGCTGATATGATTGACTGAGAAAATCTCGTCAATAGTTGATACCGAAGACTTGGTGCCCTCGGTAGTGGTAGGTGCGACTGGTTTGTCCTCAACCACCGACACGACGCCTTAGAAGTAGGGCGAGCCACGACAACCGAAAAGTCGCCAAACACTGTGGGAGTTGCCAGGTATGCGAACTTGGGATGATTGCCAATGACCTGGGGTCCATAAGTAACTGTCGCCATTGTCCTGTTGTTTGTTGTCGCTGTTGTCGGTCTCACCGGACGTGCCAATCTGTTAAACACGCAAAAATTTAAAGTGGGAATTATGTTTGTTTATCGAACATGAGTGCACATCTGTGAGTTATTTAGACAACATGCGCATTATTAATTTTATGGAAATTGGGTTTACCAATTAGGGTTCGGATGCTGGACCTTTCCCCACTTACCTCAGTCAATGTTGATTTATATCGGCATAAAGTCTGAACACCTTTGTTTGACAGCCAAAGAAGAGCTATTGATCTCTACGATATCGGTTATGCTACTGAGGGCAAATTCACAATGACGACGGTGAACACGTGAGGGACTTATACCCTAGCAAGGGTGAACATGTAACTTGGTTTAGGACACGGTAGACTTATAAGTCTATGAGGATAGGGGTAGGTCTAAAATTTAAGAAAGGATTTGGGCAGTGGCTAGATATCATGTCACAGCTTGACATTATCTAGGGACTTGGATGTAATTCGGTAGGGACAAGGGTGTATTTGTAATTCAATACCTCCCAGGGTTTATTCACAATTTTTTTTACTAGTTGAAGGTATATTGGCAACTTGGCACTGGCTCTGAGTGTGATAGCAATTTAAGTCATAGAGGACGTGTGCAATTAACCCACATCTAAGAACGACATTCACACATTTAATCGGAAGCCAAGGTATTTTTGCAATCCTTGGAAAGAATAAAAGGGTATTTGCATAAATATAAGATTTTTCTACAAATACAGGACTTCTCCGCAAAAATACGAGACATATCTACAATTTTTGAATCTTGCAAGATATTTCTTCAATTATAGGACATTGCAGGGTTTTCTTGTAATTTTAGGGGCATTTTCATAATTTTTGATTAATTCAAAAAATTACGTTATTATATTGCCAAATTACACAAAAAATTACATCAAATGGCCTCTTGGGGTATAAGTGTTAATCCAAGAGTATTTATAAAATATACCCTTATGTGGGTCTCTACCAAAACACATAACAAAAGCTCCTAGTGTTCTTTTGCTGCTCCTCCGGATGTTCTCTCCTAACTCCTCTCTTTTTTTTTTTTTTTTGAAGTTGGGACCACAGGGTTTTTTAAAGAGATTAGGGGGTTAGGACCGGATAGGTCCTTGGGAGGACCTACCCAGACCGGATAGGTTCTCTTAGGAGCCTATCTGGGGCCGGTTGGCCCGCGGACTCCATTCACTTGGCCCGGATAGACCTGCAAGGGGGACCTATCCGGACCGAGTAGGTCCCCCATGGGACCTAACCGGTCCTAGTAGACTGGGAGTGGGGGAGAGAGGGCGGCCTCTATAAAAAGGCTCCATTTTTATTTATTTTTCTTTGGCTTTTGTGCTTTGACATGTGGAGGAGAGAAAGTGACTTCTCCTTTGCGCTTTGTGTTTATTTTTTCTTGCTCCATCCACGCCGTTCATCGAGAGAGAAAGCTTCCATCCTGTTGGTCTCTCCTATCGACACGCGCCGGATTCCCCGCAGGTGAGACGAAGATTCTTATCTAATTGTTTTCTTGCTGCGAGGGATTTTCCTTTAATGCTAGAGTTCCCGAGGTTTGAAATTTGTCCGGAATTACGACGACGCTAGGCTTTGTGCCATTTATCGGTCGTCATCGGACTGAATTGATTCCAAATATCTCGATTAATTCGAGAAAATGGCGAGACATCCAACGGGGCTCCCGGAGTTCATAAACGGTTTGCCGGAGTGACGGTGTTAGCTTTATGCTAGTTACTGACCGTTATTGAACTGATTTAATTTTTTATTTATCTTGATTGACTCAAAGGAAAATGATGGCCTTAACATCGAGCTATGACTACAGTGGTTGAGCTATAAGACCATTAGCCGAGCTATGACTACGGAGGCCGAGTTAAAACTATGATGGCTCGGGATCCGGTTAAGACTCTCCTAAAGAGCCTCCCGAGCTAACACTTGGGGGCCTTTCGCTGTTTTCAGAGGGACTTTCCTCCCGGTCTGAAACCCGGTGCAGGGGCTCTTGGCACGTGGGTGTGCCAAGTTTGACAGCTCCTCATGGCCCCTCAGATAACGAAGCTCTAAATGAGTGGGGCGGCCGCTAGGGGGCCTTTGGCCTATTGGGCCGAGCCGTGTTATTGGGCTTTTGGGAAGAAGGGAAAATCCCCCCTTCAATACCATTCCACAGAGGTGAGGCATATGATCTATTGTCCATGTGCATATAGAATTTCTTGTGCTGCCAGTAATGTTTTTGCAGAATAATGGATTTCCACAAAGATTGTCCTCACTCAGTAACTCTCACAGCCACTTGCCTTGAAGAGCCAAATTCATTTGCTGTAGGTTCTTAACACCAAAACCCCCATATTGCTTTGGTTGACAGGCAGAGGTCCACTTCATGAGATGAATATCTACCTTGTTGTCAATGTAGCTCGACTTACCACGTCCTCCGAGGAAGATATGAGCGGAGATCGACCAAAGCTGCAAATTCATTTCTGTCAATTTTACAGAAGTCATTTTGTAAGGAAAAACTCTCACTGTATAATTGGTGGATTTCATCTTGTTAGACAACCTCTGGAGCAGCCGATGTCAAAAGCGAAAGCATCTTGGCCATCTAAGGTTGGAATGGAAATCCCGCTACTTGTAGAAGAAGACATAGCAGCCCACCACAAGCTTAAGAATTAGAGAAATCGGTAGAGTAGGAGACTCCCTACACCAAGACAGAGAGAGAAGATGCTGCTACAAAGCAGGGGATCTGCAGGAAGAACCCTGAACTTCCAAGGCTTCAAAAGGCTTCTGTCAGTCTCCCAACACAGAAATCAACCTAGCCTTGACCCTCCTTGGAGGTCCACCACATAAACAAATGGATTCCTCTGAGCGAAACTCGCAGAGAGGCCTGCTGCGCCACCTGCTAACCACGGGACCCTAAAACAGAACACCGACGATTAGAAAAAGATGTCACATACAGGCCTCTACGTCATCCACAGCTCCTACAGCCAAAAACTCAGGCCGATCTCACCCTAAAATCCTTCTATATATGCTTTTACATGAATACAATAGTGGTTTTGCCTAAAATACCCCTCATCCTAAGGTGATAACAGTGGCATAACACCAAATGTAGAAAGGGCATGAAATAAACCAATAAACCAGGGAAAAACTACCCCTCCGGTCTACAATTATCTATGTCAAATGTTTGTATTTTTTTAATTATATGGCATTGTTTTTTTTCTTATTCTTACTTGCTCCAAGTGGTTAATGCCGCTTTTTAATAATGTCTAATGCCCTTCTGTCTAACATGCTGCTACATTTTTCTTATTCTTGATGATTCTTAAAACCATACACTGCTTGTATGAGTGTTTTATACAATTGGCCTTTACATATTGGACATGATCAATGTTTCCCCAAGCCTTACATATAATTGCCTTGGATGTTTTGTTTATTTCCCCCCACTATTATCATTTTCTTCCTCCATGGTTATTTATGGGAGAAAACATCTTGACTCAAGCACCTAGGCACTCGCTTTGGCATCTGAGGCTAAGGCGAGCCCCTGATACCTTTACTCACCTCTTACTTTTAACTACATAGGATGCAAGTGATTCTTTCATTGCTAATTTTTACAGGAAAACATGTCTCCTATGTCTCATTGGAGTGTTCTTCAAAAAAAAATTTCTTTCCTCTTGGGGCATGGCATAACTTCTGGCTTACATAGTCTGCATACCTTTTGTAATCTGAAGGAGTAACCTTTTGTTTCCCCCATGTTTCTGTTGTATTCATTAGATTGAATTAAATCAAGTGAGGCACCTAGTAGAAGACATATCTTGCCTTTACAAAGATCTGGACTTGCGACTTATGTTGTGTAATAAAAGGATAGTGATGGATCTTGAGGTAGGCCAAATCCTTGCTACACTTTCATGCTACATATTGCAAAAGTTCACTGGACTAACACATTGATCTCAGGATAAGGATGCCATAGACACACTAATAAAGGCAGCAGTTGTGGATCCAGATGTAAAGGGAGGCTTGAGATGGCCCATGGGTAAGGAGTGTGCAGGAGAAAGGTTCAGCATTGTCGGGGTCTGGCATACAGAGTACAAAGCTTTTAGAAGCCCTAGTATGAGGCTTAAATTGAGACATGCAGATCGATTTGATTTCAGGTCCTCTAAAGGGGAAGTTTCAGATGAAGTTAGCCTCAAGTTGACTGCCATATCTAGGTGGTTGACGGTGAGTTACTGAAAAGGATGAAAGACATTTTGCATACTTGTTTTGCATTATTAAGACAAATAAAGAACACTTGTTTCTTCATTATCCTAAATATTTTAGGGGTTCAGCTGATCATATCTTGATTGGCGAATTCAAAAACTGTTTTTGATCCACCAACTGCTTTACAACCATCGGTTTCTGTTTTGAAAGATAATTTTTATGGACCATATATTGCATAAAATCAGTCAATATCCTTGTGATCAGAAAAAAAATTGTTTTGGTATGCTGATTTGTTTCTTAACACCGTGAGTCTGAATGACCTTAGAGTTTCTTTAATTTAAATAAATATCTTTTGTCCCGTTTCATTCGGTTCTCCACTATGGAAAGAGTCGTACTTGATGATTCTAAATTTGTCTTTAACTTTTATGTAGCTTTAGGTACTTTCTGTAGGCTGCATGGCTTTTTAAGTATATGTTTCTTTTAGGTTGCTTAAATGTTTCTGGAATCAATCCAAACTATATTATTTACATAAACTCAATAGTATTTTATTTGGAAACTTGTATTTATATGAAGTTATTGTGTGCGGGATTGTGCTTAACTTACATTTATTCTGTCTACATTTTTTCGAATAGTTTTTCTGGCCAAATTTGAAATTTTAGGTAGTTCTACCTCAGACTTTCTTCGTCATTCCTCCCCCTTGTTAGTACTTCCTACTTGCAATAGCTTGGTAAATTTAACATGGTTTAAGTGCACACATTGCTTTTCTACATGTTGTCATGGTTGAATGGCTGATATTGGCTAATTTACTTCTGCAAAGGTTACCAGGGAGAATATCATGATATGCATCTTTTCTCTTTTGCAGGAAGGAGGTGTGGACACAGGCCCTGTCATTCAGATGCTTCAAGAGGCAGCAAAATTAATATGGGATCATTTTTTAAACTGCAACCATAAATTAACCTAAATCTCATTGTGTTATATACTTTGTTAATTTGTAAACATTATAAATGGTATGTAAAATCCTGATGGCACCTGTACATGTATCCACCGAGTATCGTTCGTGTGCAAGGATCTTTAATTTACTTTTTCAGTCGGGTTGCATGTTGTCTGTATGATACAATTCTTTATTCCCATCATGTTTCGTCTGTGTTTCCACTTAGTATTATAGCATCTTGATGTTCTATCATACCTATTTTCACCACCGATTGACGGTATTCAGTTGTGTGCAATCTAGATATCACCTATCAGATCAAGAAAAATGTCAGAAGTAATTGATTTTGATTGTTCCCGTTCTACCATCCAAGTTCACTACCACTAGACTGATATTCCTGATTATGGGGAATTGTTCTGTTATGGTATGTTCCTATCTCGTGATTTGTATGTAATATGTGATTTCGGAGTTTAAACTTTCAAATTGAATTATGTAGCGAGGTAATTGGATGGAGCCTCAGCATCCGCATGCTTTAAATTCGAATTCTACTGTCAACCCGGCAACGAGGCTTCTTGAAAGGAAATTATCAAATCCGGTCAACATAGCTATTCTATGACGGTTGTTCCTCCATATCTCAATTGCTGTCGCGGCTGTACTCAACCGTTCATCTCCCCTGGCAATTGGATTTATATTCCATGTTGTTCCCTGCGCACGCCCATATGTGCTTCTGTGGTGTTGATCGTATAATAGGCCCAGTATCACGGGATGCCCATTAGGGCAACCCCAATGTGCGCGGCAAGGGCACTGTAGCCGCAGCTTGTCCCTCCCCCCCTGCAAGGATCCCACTTTACTTGGGACCTGCATGCATGCATGGGAAACCTCACCCTGATCGGTCTCTCTCCATCTCCCAGTCAGGTCTCTATCTCTCTCCCCTATAAATGTGTGGATTTGAGAGAGGGGTGTGTGTGCGCACGTGCTGTGAGACCCAAGGTGAAACCCTAGTGTGACTGAGTGTGGCAATGAGAAGCCTGTGGTACCCTAACTTTCTCTCTCCTCTCTCTTCTTCCTCTCTACATCATGGACAAGGAAGGAGGTAGCACTTTGACGAAGAGGTCACGCTCAATGCAGTATTGTTGCGTTCTACGATTGTATCGGTTACATCTCCATAGAGTCATTATCGATGTCCTTGGGATTTGGAGCATTGAGAATCTTGGAGTGACATTGATAGCTTGCCCCGTCACCTCTGGAGTAGCATTTGTGTTTTCTGTTTTCACAATCAAGGTATGTCTTGGACACGAATCTATTGTATCTAACATTAGTATCAGAGTCACGGGCTTTTCGTGGTATTCTTATTTTTATTTTTAGATCGTGGCGGATTTATCCCTCTCCTCACCGAGCCTCCTTGGGAGTCATCTTTGGAGAACTCCATTCTTTGTCCATGGGTTAACGTGTGGATTAATGCAATGCAATGTCTACCCACCGGAATCCTAACGTAGAGACATGTCACATGGGAAGACAGGAGCAATGACGACGATGACAATGGACAACGATCCTTGTCTGGGGACAATGTCTTTGACGAGAATATGCAAACAACGAGTCCCGGGTGGGAGACTATGTTACCATGGTGTTGCTTGACAGCATGGGAGTATCAGGCGTACTTTATCGGGCACCTCCTTAATAGTGGAGAGCCGGAGAGTAGTGCACTTGCTTCAGTGGCGGTAGCGGCGAGCATGTCTAGTGTTGCGACAATGGCGGACGCAGGGGCAACTGGGGTAGGCTGCCCGATCCTCTGCGTTGGCGCCTCGGTGGCCCTAGGCATCAGGATAGCAAGCAGGGCGAGCACCAACGTGCCAGCTCCGCCTCTACCGGCTGACCTCGCCTCTATTGTTGCAGTTTATGTAGTCGCACTGGTGGCCAGCTAGTCAACTAGTGGCCCACCCCCAAGCCACTACCGACTCGTAGGCAGCGCCACAGGCATGCTAGACCAACTGCCAACCCTGCGGGTTCTTCAACTGACGTCACGAGCTTCCTTTGTAGACCACCCCGATCGTAGCAAGAGCGGTCCCTGGCCCAGTTGATGCTTCACCGCCAGTTAGCAGGGAGGCTTGCCGATGACAATGGCGGTGGCTTCAGTGCCTCTTCAGGCAACCGACGGTGCAGGTGCTGCCGCGATAGCTTGGGGCCCCCTCCATCGGTAATGACCACTACGGCAGTGAGCGGAGCTATTGGGCCGACCTAGCTGGCCCCCTTGTGGACTAGACTACGGATGGGTTCGGCAAACCAGACGAAGGTTCAAGCATGTAAAATGATAAATAGATGAGCATGTGATAGGAAAAGTAATTTAATGGAGTGGTAGGTGGAAGAGCGCTAAGCGATTGCATGTGTGTGATTGCTTTAAGTGTAGATTATCAAACGAGAGGCGTTTGTTCCTCGCGTGATATTGACGAGAGATGTTCATTCCTCTCATGAGATTATGGGAAATGTGTGCTCTTCTCACATATGATAATTTGCTTGAAGTCATTCTAACCTTATTAAATAATCTTATATGAATGGAAGATGATTGTAGTTTCCTAAATTTACTTTCGATCTCACTATATAAGAGAGTTTAATACATTTAGTTTAGATTTTTGATAGCAAATTTAGACGATGTGTAAATGATGTCAATTAAAACTCTATTTGATAATGTAGTGATTTAACGTGATGGCCTCCAAGAATGTGTTTGCTGATCTCACCAAGGGTGATAAGTTAAATAGAACCAACTTTGATATATGGCATCGTAAGATCCAATACATGTTGAATGAGCAAGAGTTACTTGACCATCTCACTAGTACCATGTCACCGCCCGAGGAGGGCAACACTGTACAACACCATCGGGCTTAGGAGACCTACTGCCTCTGGTTCAACAGAAGGTGTGAGATAATGCACTAAGCGTCAAGGTAGAGCAAGCATCTAAACACCGTTGTGGTAAGCACGGCAAAAATAAAGACAAAGGCATGATGAAGTGGTTCAATTGTGGAAAGAGAGGTCATTTTGCTCGTGATTGCATTAAGCCGAAAAAAGGTATCTCACATTCCTATCTCTCCACATGCTTATGTTTGTTCACATGTTTTGGTTGCTCATCCTTATCATGAGTGGATTGTAGATTTGAAAGCAACATGACACGTAATGAGGGATCAAGTAGGATTCGTGGATTATTGTCGGATCCTGATGGGCATACAAAGAGTATTCATGGGGAACAGAACTAGCGAAGAGGTCCTTGGAGTTGGTGTGTACCAACTCTGTCTGGACGGATGCTGATTCTGCATGATGTGCTCTATGTGCCTAGAGTCTGTTGTACTCTATATATTTTGATGATAACAAAACTTTACACTTGTTTGGTGAATCTAATGGAATGTGACCGATGGGTGACTTCGTGTGCATTCTGACTCGGTCCCTTTGATTATTTGATATATAAATAATTCATCTTGAGTGGAAATGTAGCAAACTGGGCCTGGAACATCGAGAAAACATGATATAAGAACCTAAGGTAATATCCCTCTTAGTCTACTTCGAATATTTGAGACTAATACAGGGTGATTTTCCACTATTTATAGGTGATTGGTCGACCGACCCATGCATTTCGGTCGACCAAAAGGGGGCCAGTAGATATGGTTTGCAGAAGTTGAACTCAGAAGGAGTTCGGTTGACCGACCAGAGCAATTCGGTCGACTGAAAGGCGCCAATACGTGTGCATTTCTACAGGTTCAGAACTAGGCCAGTTCAGTCGACCGACCCCATGCATTGGTCGACCGATAACGGCTACGTGAATTGTGGACTTTCAGTTTCTAGCCCAATTCGGTGTGGTTTCTTGCCAAGAAACTTTAGGGACGGCCGAGATACCATAAATACATCTTGTTCAAGGTCATTAGGGTGAGCCTCCACGAGTTTTCAAGCATTCCAAGTACCCTAGAGTGGAGATCAATACTCGTTGCATTCCAAGGTCACGTCTTGAAGCTCCGAGCGTGTTGAGGCAAGAATCTCAATCTCTGATCATGCCAGAGGCTTCCAAGCCTGCTAGAGTATTCTGAATCATCAAGAGAACGCGAGCTCAAAGATCTGGGACATGCCACATTGATTGTGGGGCGACATCGGTTGAGCAAAGTCTAATCTACTACGAGGGCCGAGTCAAAAATAGGGGGCACCTTATTCTCTGCATTTGATTCTTCATTCCTCCCTGTTTGGTATTTTTTTCCTCTCACAAACATCATTTCATAGTGTGTGTTGTGCGCCGTTGGTTTTGGTGCACGTGCGTGTGTATGTGAGTGGCTAGGCATTGTCTTGTTCGTTATGTATGTCCTCAAGCCAATCATAACATGTACAATCTTATTTATTAATAATGACAAAGGCTTTTAATATTCATTATGTGTGATTCGTTTATCGTTTCATAATGAAGTCCATGAATATGCGCAATGGATATTAATTATGATGAGATCGTAACAATGAGATTAGTATCTTTTAAACGCATATTCTTAATTGTTCCTAGTCGGGGATATCTGAGAAGGACATCAGATATCCAGTGAGACTAGTACATGTTACACCTGCTCATATGATGAGGGTGGATGGTCTCATAGATACTTGTGTGGAGACACTAAGATGAACCTGTAGGTGCTCATTGATGAATGAGTTCACTGAACTGATCCAACATGAATCATTGGATGGTAATATTACCTGGCTGTCAACCAGTTAGATTCATCGTCACAGTGGCGTGATTGGTCCTTTGACTTGAGACACCAAAGACATCTTGTCGGTGGACTTCTGGGTTTTGACCTTAGCTTATAGATCTCTAGTCATGAGGTCTTAATCAGTTATGTGATCGAATTCAGTGGAATACCTTCGAAGGTGATTGTGTGATCAATACGAGATCATTCGCTCTCGGTAATTGAGAGAGAATGCTCTAGGGAGTGATGCCTAGGAGTCCCTGGCCAGGGCAAGACAATATATCAGAAAATGAGTTTTCTGGTAATGTTTTTATGGCATCTAATCCAAGTGAGTGTGTGTTCTTGGGTTTGACAGTTAACCATACCCTCGAGCATACTCGAGAGCATTGTACGAGTGAAGGACTATAGTCACGTGATAACTGTTGACGGAAGGGTTCCTTGAGCGGGTTGCTGAACCCCATTGCCTTCTAGGGTCATGCGGTGTTGCTTGGCACCCAACTTGATCAGAAGCCCAATCAATTATCATGAGATGATAATTAGATGAAGTGTTTATTTAATATGAGATAATAAATAAAGTAATTTTACCAATAAGGGGTTATTGGGCTATTGGGCTGAAAACTGGCACTTGGGCCTAGAGGGTCACACACATATAGGTTCTTTGGTTAGGGGATATTAAGTGGGTGTTTATATTAATCCAGGGACTTTTATGAAAAGTGGAATGGATTAATATAAATATATGCCAAAGGGAAACCCTGGGCTAAGCTCTAGGGTTTTCTCACGCTGTGGCAGCCGCCCCTCCTCAATCTCTTCTCTCTGGTCGCCCCTTCTCTCTCCGGTAGGAGCACAAAGTCGCATGCCGCCCCGAGTGCCTGTGATGAGGAGTTGAGCGAGAGAGCAACCGCTGAGAGACGAGACGAGGACAATCCCTCAACCTACGAACCGCGTGGATACCTCTGGAGGTCGGGCACCTACGCAACTAGCGGCGTCGCTCAGTAGGAATCAACCCTCGGTCGCGAATCCGACTCCGCGCAAGGTGAAGATCTGATCTTCTGTCGCTTAGTTTGGTAGAAACGGATCAAGGGCCGCGGGGATTTAAGAGAAGAAAAATTTTAAATTCCGCTGCATTCTCATATCTCTCATATCCTATCTAGTCCCCTTGCGATCCTTACAGTGGTATCAGAGCCAGGTTTCCGCTTTGATCCGTTTCTGCTTTATCTGTAATTATTTTCTTTAGTTTCCTTGCATCGGTCTTGTCTTCTCTGTTGGTCTATTCTCTGTAATCAACATCAATGGTCACTGCGACGGCGATCCCTTGGTCGATTAAATGTTAATCCTTGGTGGTCATGGATATGCACTTAAAATATTTGATGTCATGTGATGATATGTGTGTGGATATAAAGATGTATGTCGGTTTGATGGATGTGTTATGTGTTGAGGCCTGCGAGCTTGGGAAGAACCCCAAATGGGCCTAGGATGCCCAAATCATGGGCGGCCAACATACCAAGGGTGTGGGTTAAGTGGATTCACTCTCAACTTGCCCGCGGTGGTCACTCACGGTACTAGCAATTTGAGCCGAGCTCTCACTCTCCGTCCGACGAAGCAATAGCAATAATACTAAGCTAAGCAAGTGATTAAACCAATCAAGAGAGGGCCCGAGGCTCACCTAGCCGGCGTGAAGACGCCGACTCCGGTCGGAGATGGGGGCGAGCGGGGAGGCGAGGGTATGCACCCGCACGCCGCGTCGATTGAAGCTTCAAACCTGCGACTTAATAATGACATGAACTACACCCCATGCAAGGAGGGGATCTAGGGGTTGGGATTATGTGAATTACAGCCAAAACTACCTCCACGTAGGGAGGGGCCTTCAACCGGCCAAGCGGGGTGGGGAATTATGAAGAAAACTCGACGTTCGGATTGATGCCGGTTCTGCCAATCTTCAGAATGGCTGGATAGGGGTGCGGTGATGATGCCGCCACAAATTCCACAGAGCTCAGAACTTGATGAGACTTGCGCCAAAAGCTTGCCAACGGACCAAGGATGATCTCTGAATTTTTGCTGAGCTTGGTACAGTCGTTGCTGGCCGGGGCAGAGTCTGGAACCGGACTGATTGGTTCTGCCTCTGTCTGGTGCAGAACAATGTGGCTGGTTGCAGAGGGTGCCACGATCACTACCAAGCTCTGATTGAGACGATACCTGAACCGTTGGAACTGTGGTCGAGTCTTCTTTCTGTCGGCGCCAACGGTGGGGTCGGCAGATGTCGGAGAAGACCAGGGTGATCAGATGAGTAGAGGGGTGTCGGTTCTGGCTCCTGTAAACTGACCTGACACACTTGGAGTAGAAAATTCGTAACTTTAGATGCCAATGTCCAAATGCAGATCTGCTTCTTGAGAATGAAAGAGGACTTGAGAGGGAAGAATTCTTCTGAAGAACACTTGATCTGAATCCCAAAAGGTTCACTGTGGCCGAGCTCCCACTCTCGCTCTGGTTCTCTACCTGGGGTCTTCTGCGCAGTCGAGGGAGATCGGCTCCTGTGGACAGCTCCGACCTCGGATGTCGACGAAATCACCTCGTCTTGAAATCTCTCTGGATGACCTTTCCAGAGATGTAGGCCTTGACACCTGGAAGACCAGGGAGCGGCCGGACCTGATGCAATCTTCAGGACCCAACTCTGCTGCCTGCGACCTGCTATCTGAAACTGCAAACTAGCAAGAATAAAGGGAGTGGAAGGGGGTTAGCTAGGCTTGTGAATGATGGCTGAAGGTTTAGGGAGAGGGGGAGGACGTGGCTAGGGCTCCAGGAGGTCAGGAGTGGCAGTGGTGGAAGGAGAGGGAGGGATGGAACTGCTAGAGGTGGAGATGGGGGAGTGGGTGTGCACAAGAGAGAGGGTGAGAAAAGAGGAGGGGGAGGAGGGCGACCAGACCAAGGGGGGTCTGGTTTGGGTCGACCTAGGGTGTGGGAGGGATGGGAGAGGGGAGTGAAATTCGAATTTGGGCTTTGGGAGGGGTTAATTCAGCCTTGGGAAGGTGGAGAGGTGCCTAGGGAAGTGGTGGTGGTTGGGAAGTAGGGTTTAGATTGGTGGAGGGTTGTTGGGACTAGATGGAGAGTAAAGGAGGGTTGTGGGAAGTTGTGGGGAGTTATTGGAGGTAGGTGGGGGTTGGAAGTGATTGAGAGGGGGGGAGGAGAGAGAGAATGGGGCGAATTCTTCCCCTTGAGAGAGAGAGAGAGAGATAAAGAGAGAGAGAGAGATATTGAGAGAGAAGGCTAGAGGGATTTGGAGTATATCTGGAATTCAATATTCATGCATAAGTTCTTACAAATGAGAGAGGGGTGGGGCTATTTATAGACTCCACACTTTTCCTAAGACCAAACTGACCCTGACAAGCTAACCAATGACCAAACAGTCCAAGGGAGGGGCGCCCCTGGGCCTAGCCCAATGAATTGGGCCCATTAACCTATCAAACCAACATAATGACTTCAAGACTTAGGAAAATGACTTTCTAACCTAGGTACATGACTCAAATAAAGGGAAAATTACATGATATTGACTCAAAGAAAATGTGAAGATTACATGACTAGACTCAGAAATACATGACTAACATAATGGCGCTTGCCGACGAACAATCCGAGTCCGGAGAAAATGTGGAGGGGCAAGGGATGCCCTCATCATACCCCCGAGGTGGGGAAAACTCGACCCCGTCGAGTATGGGTCCACCAGGGAAGTAGTATATCGAACTGCGGCTCTGGGCGATCCACGATCTCCATACTCAACCCGCGACCATAGTCGGGGAACGGCGCTTCAGCTCGACAAAGTGGCTCGGTCATACCCTCATGCTGGTGATGGGATCTTGCTTGCCTAGTATTGCCACTGTGTGCTCACGTCGGGCTCTCAGGCTATTTGTGGTGGCACTCCGAGGGTGTCTCTCACAAGGGTAGGTGTAAGCTCGAGACACTCACTAGGATCCACCGCGGTGCCCTTAGAGGGTGCTGGATCCGCCACATGAGAAATGGGGAGAATCCCAAAACCCTTTTGAAAGTTCAACCCATAAGCCGGGTTGCCAAAGCCACTCGGAACTTGGCAAGGTCCAAGTCCTCGTGCCCTCAATTTGGAGGTGACCCTAAAGTAGAGCCACTCCAAAGCCATCATCGCCAAGTTATCAATTTGGAACTCAAAGTGGTGCTTAGGAGTTTGTGCTCGCTTCTTGTGAATCCCACCGCTTGTTGCTTGATACTTGCTTGAATGTATATGCCATGCACTATGATGCAATGTGAGTTGACAATGTATGGTATGAAAAGGTGGTCCAGGACAACCACATATAGACCTATCATGCATTGATGTTATGAAGATTTTGAAAGATTTGGGAGGACCGGGACATCCATAGGTGTCCCTCTTACAAGTGAGTGTGATGAATGTTGGAGGACCCGGACACCCATGTAGGCTCCTAGCATACATAAGATCAATGGTGAATTGGGGAGGACCGTTACACCCAAATAGGGACCACTCATGCTTCCTACTTGACATGTGGGTGATGTGAATGAATGGACCCGTCTTTCTAATCATGCCAAGTGGTGTGTGGTGTCAAGACTTATGCACTCCTATCCTAGAGATGACTTCTATGTGCATGGGTATGGGGTGGCCCTTGAGCTTCCACTCGTATGGATCAAAGGGATCTAAGAAGGGGAAAATCATGGAGTGGGGCAACTCATCAATCCCAAGGTGTATGTTGCTGAAGGTCAAGGCTCCCATGGTGTAACCCGAGTCTAGGAAGGGAGGGGTTTGGTTCATCATGGGTGGTAAGGGTAGGGTAAGGTGGGTGGTGAATAAGGTAAGTGGGTCACATGGAGATCTAGGTTCCCATAGGAAAGGGTCGAAGGGATCATGGTAAGGGTCACCTAGATAGGGGTACTCCATGTCCTCAAGATCCTCGAATGGTGAGTCATCCTCCTCAATAAGTGGGCCAAGGTTGCTAATGGGTTGGCCGATCAAAGCACTTGGGATCTCAATGGTTGGGGAGTGGACTAGGATAGGTTCTTCCTCCATGGGAAGAAGGAGGATGATCTCACTAGTAACTTGGCCATTAGTGTAGATGGAAGTGATGGAGCCAATGGTTGGATATGCTAGGCTAATGGTGTTAGTCATGGACGGCCTCATGGCTAGCATATTGGTCAAGTGAATTTGCCAATGTAGGTAGTTCACTAAGTTTCCCCAATCTTCCACACAATAGGAAGTTTGATAAGTGACATGTGGCTGAATGGGAATGATTTGGGATTGATATCCCATGGGTAGGTGGCATGGTTGTGAACTAGGAATGGTGAGACCTTTCTTGAGCCATTGGAGTATGGACTTATCTATGGTGAAGTTAGGTGTCTCTAGAGGAGCTAGGCTAGAGGTGTGTGAGTTGTTTGGCCTTTGGATTTCCTCTATGTTGGGAGGTGGATCCGGATGGGCATCCTTCTCCACTTGGGTGGGTGTGTGGGTTGCAACTTCTATTGCTAATGGAGTAGGGGGATCTATGGTGGGTGGTTTGGTGATAGCTAGCGTATGACACACCCGGGGTGGTGAACAAGCATGGGCTTGGGTTGGGATAGGAAGGGGAAGTAGAGGAGGCCTAGGTTGGGGAAAGATTGGTGTAGGAAGCGGGAGGTGGGTTGGGTGAGAGATTTTGGGTTGATTTGTTTTGGGAGATGTGTCCCTTTTTGGGGATGATGGTGGGTTTGTGGTGGTGGTCAAGGGGGCTTGTGGGGTACGGGCTTGGTGAGGGGTTTTGGGTTTGGGGGTGGTGGCCATTATGGGCCTCGGTGGATGGGTGGACACGGGGTCCAATTGGGTTTGTGGACATATGGTTGTGGTGGGAGTTTGTAGGTAGGGTGCTGGTGTGGTGGTTGGGGTAGGATAGGTGGGAAGTGATGTGGAATGGGAGATTAGGGTCATGGGTTGGCTAGGTGGGGATGAAGGAGTTGAAGTGCTCCTTAGGTCTTGGTGATTTGAGTATGAGGGGGAAACATATCTAGCCCTAAGTTGCTCCTTCATGTCCCTCCATGTGGTGATGGGTGCTTCCCTTCTTAGTATTCTTAGCCCGACAATTTACATCCAATAAGTTTGAGCTTGTTTGGTTAGTTGCATTTTGGCGACCCAAGCCATTTTATCTTCGGACATGGGATACCAAGTGAAGTATTGGTCTAATGCTGCTTCCCAATCTAAATATTCTCTAAGAGAGGTTCCATCAAAGGTGGGAAGTGGGAAAGGGGCCATCCTATCGTCCGTCCTTGGGGCGGGCCTATTTTCTCCAAGTTGGTTGAGTCGGCCCGATATATTATCAAGCCGCTCATTAGCATAGGTCAAGGCTTTCATGAAGAAGTTGACATGGCCCGGGAAGTTATGGGTGTTAGTGGTAGGCATCTCTTGGTGGCTTGGACTTATGGAGTGGGCCGATTGGTAAGGTCGATATGAGGTGGCCATATTAGGGGACAAAAGTGATGCACTTGAAGACTCTAAATGCATAGACATGCCCTAGGACCAACTTGATAGAGACAAGTTGTGAACTTGCTCTGATACCACTTGATGTAAAACCAACCTTGGACTTATTTGCAAGCATTCAAGTTTGAGCAGCGGACTCACACTAGCGAGCTCACCCGTATGGTGCACACTAGTACTCGATGGCGACTAGGCGATGTTGGAGAGGGTCCGAGGCGGGACCTTTAGGCTCCAATGGTTGGCTAGCTTGGGAAGAACCCCAAATGGGCCTAGGATGCCCAAATCATGGGCGGCCAACACACCAAGGGTGTGGGTTAAGTGGATTCACTCTCAACTTGCCCGCGGTGGTCACTCACGGTACTAGCAATTTGAGCCGAGCTCTCACTCTCCGTCCGACAAAGCAATAGTAATAATACTAAGCTAAGCAAGTGATTAAACCAGTCAAGAGAGGGCCCGAGGCTCACCTAGCCGGCGTGAAGATGCCGACTCCGGCCGGAGACGGGGGCGAGCGGGGAGGCGAGGGTATGCACCCGCACGCCGCGTCGATTGAAGCTTCAAACCTGTGACTTAATAATGACATGAACTACATCCCATGCAAGGGGGGGGATCTAGGGGTGGGGATTATGTGAATTACAGCCAAAACTACCTCCACGTAGGGAGGGGCCTTCAGCCGGCCAAGCGGGGTGGGGAATTATGAAGAAAACTCGACGTTCGGATTGATGCTGGTTCTGCCAATCTTCAGAATGGCTGGATAGGGGTGCGGTGATGATGCCGCCACAAATTCCACAGAGCTCAGAACTTGATGAGACTTGCGCCAAAATCTTGCCAACGGACCAAGGATGATATCTGAATTTTTGCTGAGCTTGGTACAGTCGTT
Source organism: Amorphophallus konjac (assembly GCA_022559845.1). Lineage (NCBI taxonomy): Eukaryota > Viridiplantae > Streptophyta > Magnoliopsida > Alismatales > Araceae > Amorphophallus > Amorphophallus konjac. Next base: position 196,751,937 of record CM040121.1, on the reverse strand, counting down.
GCTGGCCGGGGCAGAGTCTGGAACCGGACTGATTGGTTCTGCCTCTGTCTGGTGCAGAACAATGTGGCTGGTTGCAGAGGGTGCCACGATCACTACCAAGCTCTGATTGAGACGAGACCTGAACCGTTGGAACCGTGGTCGAGTCTTCTTTCTGTCGGCGCCAACGGCGGGGTCGGCAGATGTCGGAGAAGACCAGGGTGATCAGATGAGTAGAGGGGTGTCGGTTCTGGCTCCTGTAAACTGACCTGACACACTTGGAGTAGAAAATTCGTAACTTTAGATGCCAATGTCCAAATGCAGATCTTCTTCTTGAGAATGAAAGAGGACTTGAGAGGGAAGAATTCTTCTGAAGAACACTTGATCTGAATCCCAAAAGGTTCACCGTGGCCGAGCTCCTACTCTCGCTCTGGTTCTCTGCCTGGGGTCTTCTGCGCAGTCGAGGGAGATCGGCTCCTGTGGACAGCTCCGACCTCGGATGTCGACGAAATCACCTCGTCTTGAAAGCTCTCTGGCTGACCTTTCCAGAGATGTAGGCCTTGACACCTGGAAGACCAGGGAGCGTCCGGACCCGATGCAATCTTCAAGACCCAACTCTGCTGCCTGCGACCTGCTATCTGAAACTGCAAACTAGCAAGAATAAAGGGAGTGGAAGGGGGTTATCTAGGCTTGTGAATGATGGCTGAAGGTTTAGGGAGAGGGGGAGGACGTGGCTAGGGCTCCAGGAGGTCAGGAGTGGCAGTGGTGGAAGGAGAGGGAGGGATGGAACTGCTAGAGGTGGAGATGGGGGAGTGGGTGTGCACAAGAGAGAGGGTGAGAAAAGAGGAGGGGGAGGAGGGCGACCAGACCAAGGGGGGTCTGGTTTGGGTCGACCTAGGGTGTGGGAGGGATGGGAGAGGGGAGGGAAATTCGAATTTGGGCTTTGGGAGGGGTAAATTCAGCCTTGGGAAGGTGGAGAGGTGCCTAGGGAAGTGGTGGTGGTTGGGAAGTAGGGTTTAGATTGGTGGAGGGTTGTTGGGACTAGATGGAGAGTAAAGGAGGGTTGTGGGAAGTTGTGGGGAGTTATTGGAGGTAGGTGGGGGTTGGAAGTGATTGAGAGGGGGGGAGGAGAGAGAGAATGGGGTGAATTCTTCCCCTTGAGAGAGAGAGAGAGATAAAGAGAGAGAGAGAGATATTGAGAGAGAAGGCTAGAGGGATTTGGAGTATATCTGGAATTCAATATTCATGCATAAGTTCTTACAAATGAGAGAGGGGTGGGGCTATTTATAGACTCCACACTTTTCCTAAGACCAAACTGACCCTGACAAGCTAACCAATGACCAAACAGTCCAAGGGAGGGGCGCCCCTGGGCCTAGCCCAATGAATTGGGCCCATTAACCTATCAAACCAACATAATGACTTCAAGACTTAGGAAAATGACTTTCTAACCTAGGTACATGACTCAAATAAAGGGAAAATTACATGATATTGACTCAAAGAAAATGTGAAGATTACATGACTAGACTCAGAAATACATGACTAACATAATGGCGCTTGCCGACGAACAATCCGAGTCCGGAGAAAATGTGGAGGGCCATGGGATGCCCTCATCAACTCCGATGTAATTCTACCTCCCTCCACTCATGTACTCGCCATAAGGCTATTTCTCATTATGAATGTAAATTCTATTGTATTATTTACTTTGTAATTGGACCTGTTAGTCGAGGAGGAGCGAGGATGATCCACAACTGCAGCCAGGAAAACTTCAGAAGATGAGATCTATTGAGTTTGTGTTTGCTGTAGGTTAATATAATTGTTATATTAATTAATATGGTGACTAATTGTGTGGCTCCGATTGGTCACCGTGCTATCCATGACCACCACCAATATCATGTATGGGTAATGCATGTTTCTTTTATTTGATTATGAATCAAATGTTATTATTTAGGTATAGTAAATATCCATATATATGATAGATTTATTTACCATCACTTAGGATGAGACCAAGATAAAATTTGTCAAAAATCCCTCCTCGTTCAAATTTTCAGCTGTAGCGCAATCATTAAGAATAAACTGCATGGCCCTCCATCATTATAGTTTTAGGATTGAAATCAGATTAGACTAGTTTGTTGTGCTATCCACAAGGCTTGTCAAATCTGAGGACAAACTAAAACTATGGTATGTTGATACCTTAAACGGGGTAGAGGAACGGTGAAACTTTGTTGTGATTTTCACAAGAGCTACATCCAAATCTATAACTGTTAAGTAATGATGATACCGCTTAAACTGGACTTTAATGGCTTGTTGTGCTATCCGCAAGGCTATTAAAGATCTGGGGGGCCGAAGTATGATCAAATATATATTGCAAGTGTCAAGAGTTGACTACTCTCTGATCATGGTGTGGTTTGTTGTGCTATCCACAAGATCATACTATGAGTCAGTGAGATTCTGATCCCCGCTAGGAGACCGTCGGCGTCTCTCGTTCTGTATATTTGAGGGTTATATAGTCCGTCGAAAATAGTGGGAGTTAATCTTGATTAAAGTCATGATCTAGATTTAACCATTATTAAGAACATCTGCTTAATGCTCTTACGTTTCCTTTGTAGGCAAAAATGTCGTCAGGTAACCCACTTCGTGGCATATTGGATGCCAACAAATTGACTGGCCCTAACTACTCTGACTGGCTCAGAAACCTGAAAATTGTCCTCAGGTCTGAACAGATTGCCTACGTCCTAGAGAATGATATTCCCCCTGAACCGCCCCTCGATGCACCTGAAGGGGAGTTGATCGCTGTTGTACCCGGACAATTTCCCCAGCAAAATACCAAAGAACAAGGGTTCGAGAATTTCCCTGAACGCCCTTAAGGCATGGGCTACCCGGCCCCTCCGGCAACCCAGTGGGCCTGACCAACGGCCCCAACCCGCTAGCCGGGATATACGGCGGCATTAGCAATTAACCGGGATCACTCCCGACCCCTCAGCGGTGGACTTTGTCCGCGTTCTATATAGCCACCCGGGGCAACCCGGGGGTGCTCCAACTACAAGCCACGCCACGTGGCACTCAGTAAAGAGGCTAGGGGGCTACCCCGGGACGCCTTCTTTCAACCCTCCAAGCTCAAAGGGAGACCCTAATAAGTCAACCACAGGCTTTGGAGGCCCGCGGCATGTGTATACGGCTCACACACGGGTGCCAGGAATTTCTTCGAACACCTTGTGGGCGCGTATGTCCCAGCCCTTCTACAACAAACCGTGGGCCAACCCATGGTCCCAGCACACCAGTCGGGTTCAACAGCAACCCTCCGATAGGTCGAGGCCACCCTCGACCCTCAGACACGTGGCCACGAGCCACTTATATTTAGCTCTCGGGCCAACCTGAGGCTACTCTACCAACCCGCTATATAATGTGGCACGCATCACGAGGTTGGGCCCGTGTGCCCAAGGTGCCTCCTCTCAGCCCCCACAAGCTCTCATCCTCAGTCCAAGGCCTGTCCCGAGGCCCCGCAGCCAGTTACCCAAGCCATTCGACAACCCGGGGTGTGTCGGGCATTTACCCGAACACCTTGCAAGCGGCTACTATGATTCTACAACAGCAGCCCCCATGGGCCATCCCAGTATCCCGAAGCCCAGTGTCCCTCAAAGGGCATTCCCAGATGACAAAAGAAGACCCCCGGGGGCCATCCCTCGGGGTTGCTACGCGCCCGGGGCAAGTTCACCCTGGGGCGCGGCCGCGTGCCCCCGGGGAGGGGTGAACTTCCTGGGGGCCGTGCCCTCTCTCCAACCCGGTGGCCCCATGGCCCCGCTCAGTTCTAGTTCGTTCGATTATCAGTCTCCATTTGTCTGACTCCCTAATCCGGGGGGAAGGGCTCGCATCGTTCGTCCGTACCAGTTCGTCGGAGCAACACGCGGAAGCACGAAGCAACAGCACGGGGGAGCGGTCCTCGACAGTCAACGCGCTCACAAGTCTCCACGTATCCTCCCAGCACTTGTCATTTTCTTCTTAGTTTAATTTAGTAAGAAAAATAACAAAAAATGGGATTTTATAGAGGGTGGGGCCGCCCCTCTCTCTCTCTCCACTCTAGCCCGCCTAAACCCCCCTGGGGAGGGGTTTAGGCGGACTAGCCTGACCCCTCAGTCTGGTCCGCCTAAACCCCCATCAAAATAAAAAAATATTTTTTAAAAGAAAAAAAGGTGCCCACTCTAGCCCGCCTAAACCCCCTGGGGAGGGGGGTTTAGGCGGACCAGCTTGACCCCTCAGGCTAGTCCGCCTAAACCCCACCCAAAAATAAAAAAAAGATTTTTTTAAACGAAAAAACCCCTCCGAAGAGGGGTTTAGGTGGACCAGACCAGCCCATGGGGCTCGTCCGCCTAAACCTCCCTCCCCCACTCCGTGAAACCAAAGAAAAAATGAATAATAATAATAAAAAATTATTTTTTGAGGGGTTTACCCGGACCAAGTTGAACCCTCAACTTGGTCCGCCTAAACCCCACCCCCACCCCTTCAACTTCCTATAAATTTCCCCCCTTAGAAGCTCAAGGGGCATGGACAATTGAATGCATGCACCAGCAGATTCCCGGACGGACGAACAAACACCCCCGACCTAACTACCGCACCCTCAGACTCCCGAGGCTTTCGGCAAGGGTCGGGAACGCGAGAAGATAAGTGCGCGCGCAATTGGCTTGCTAGTCGGCTCACACACGCCGAGGGTATGTCACATGTACTTCCCTCACGCGGCGTTTAGCCGTCTCACACAAGTCCATCCTTGTCGCATGTAAGGTGATTATGTCAACGGCGAGTACACCTGCATCCCGGGACCGCCCGTATATGCCAACTTACGGTGACGAAACGCACTCCATGATGCCGCATCGAATTCTGACATAGAATCACGTGCCTACTGCTCACCCCCCCAGCCGGTCGTTGGCCACTCAGATTAACAACTCGAGTCTAGCCGGACCTCTGGCCCGGGAATCATAGTCTCGGGGCCGACCTCGACTCCCCAGCATGATGACACTCACCGTCCGAGACCCAGACCCGACTGCTCACCTCGAGCCATGTCCAACCTCCACCAGGCGCCAGTCCACGTCCTCCCCTCCACCAAGGCAGTCGGGCCCTCATCGATTCCTCTACAAAGGAGTTTCGGTAAAACACGCGGATATCTGCTTTATTGCGCAACGACTCGGGGACCGACCCACGTGTCAGAGTTGTCCCGCGCCCTGCGCCAGTTGTACTTTGGCCCCATCGACCTATTTGTAAAGCCCACATGTGCTCTCATATAGCATAAAACAAGTCGAATACAAGCGCCCGCATTCGGGTCCCCAGCTTTCTACCTACACCACTCGGCATACGTGCCTAACATCCTGACTCTAGTAAACACCCCTCAGTCGAAAGTGCACCCACAGCTGCAGAATGCTCCCGGCCCTCTACCCACGGCTTCAGATATATATACATGCTTTTCTTTAGCATGGAACGAAGGTGTTCGGATTCAATCCGATGTAAATAAACACCGATTGCTTGCGGCCAGTGGGGAAAGACGTCCAGTACATGATTCCCACAATTGCCTGCGCACTCGCACCCGTGGAACCCCTTCTCTCTACGTGTCGACCGATCTCTCGAGCCCACGTGCCGCGTCCTAGTGACGCTTCCCAGGTCAACCCTTGGTTCCATAGGTGATTGTTGAGAAATCAATTGGCACGCCCGCACCCTTTCCAGCTAACCCATACCCTTACATTTCCGTGCCATTCGACCCTTTTCGACTTTCCGTAAGAGGAGAGTGCCCAGTACCGCCGTGAGAGGCATGCAACCATAAGGAGGATACCCAAGATACATCAAACTCCTGTATTTTCCTTCCCCCGCTGTATCCCTTCCCTCACCCGGTCATCGGCATAAAAAACCCCCGCAACAGAGAGGATGGCATGCCCGGTGGGACGGCTCCCGCCTTCCTTCTTTTTGCTGAAGAAAAGCCTATGCCAGCCCTGAAGCCCTGGTGCCCTTTCCCTGTCCTTGTAGGAGAGGCAGAATAGGGTACTCGCGCGTGCATTCTCTAGTACCTTCCGGTTCGCGTTCTGACTGTCGGACCGCGCTCGGTGACTGTCAGCAACCGTCGCCTCCGTAGCACTCAGCACTCCAGCAACCATGGCGACCGTCACTTACGGTCCCAATGTCATTGCCACCCATGCCCGGGTGGGCTACTTGGCGATGCCGATTGCTTTCGGTAGCTCCACCCCCGTCATCGGATCGCCCTACTTTTCGGGCATCATCCCTGTGGCTGCTGCTCACCAAATCCCAGTTTCTCCGTCGACTCCCGTGGCCGATGCACCACGCGCGCCTCCAGCACCGGTGGCTCACCTGAGCACTAGGCTCAGGAGCACCACCACTGGCCCCTGTAGGGCCCCCAGATCATCACTGGCCTGGGTAAGCGTTAGCTCCTGAGGCCAGCCTCGTCCGATCTCCGGCACGGGCCCCGGGCCCCGGATTTCGGTCGCTACCCCAGCACTTTCCTCGGGCCTTCAACCCCGAGGCCAGCTTCAGCCAGCACCCAACACGGGCTCTTAGCCCCGGGTTCGCGGCTCCCCAGCACTTTCCTCGGGCCTTCAACCCCGAGGCCAGCTTCAGCCGGCACCCAACACGGGCTCTCAGCCCCGGGATCGCGGCTCCCTAGCACTTCCCTCAGGCCTTCAACCCCGAGGCTGGCTTCAGCCGGCACCCAACACAGGCTCTCAGCCCCGGGTTCGTGGCTCTCTGGCCACTCCGAATCCCGGTTCCGAGCTCCAGTCGAACTGGCTCTCCCCATGGGTCTTCTACCCTGGGGGCAAGGTTCCTCAGCACTCTCCTTGGGCCTTCCGACCCGAGCCCAGACTACGCCGGCACTTACTGGGGGTCCTTGACCCAGGGGCGTTGGCACCTTAGCAGTTTCAATGGCATCGTCCCCCGGTGCGAGAGCGTCATCTCGAGCATCGGCAACGCTTATCTCGGCGTGGGCCAGGGCTTACACCCCAGTTTCCCGACTGTTGTGGATGCCAAAAAAAATGACGATGATGATCATGGCGACATTCGCATCTACACATTAGAGCGCGAGTCGAAGACAGAAATGCCGAATAAACCTCATGCCTCGCCCGATCAAAACGAGAACTCACTTGGTGGTCCGCTACCCGCTAAGGAAGCCCCCTAAGCAGAAGATACAACTACAACGCTCCGACCAGCCGTGCCGAGAGCTGAATCAGAGAAAAGTCAGGAACTCCGGCACAGTCTCGGCATGCACCGAAAGTCACGCAGAATCTGAGACCGAGTCCCTGAGGCTACAAACGGAATATTGCAGAGGCCATGCATTGCAACCAGAATGTTCTGGGAATGCCGACATTCATATAAACGGCCACGACTTCGAAAAGAATAAATTTGAGGCTTAAAACGGCACGGAAGGGACTTAAACCGGCACACTCTAAATCGGCGCGCCCCCCCTCAACATCTTCATCCGGCGCCCCCATAAACTGGCGCGCCCCCATTTCCCATTTGCCCTTGAGGTTTCCTTAAAACAGCGCCACCCTTTATATGCTATTACGGCATGGCCATTTTGAAGGCCAAAAGCTTAATACGGCATGCCAATTACACTTGGGCTTAAACCGGCGTGGTCACTATTCCCCCGCGCCGTTTTAACCCCTCATTCTGTTCTCTGAAGCATTTCTGCGGCGCGCTACTTTTGGACAAGCCATCACCATATGCTCTTCTTAAAACGGCGCGTCGAATGAAAATGAGTTTAACCTCATCCTGTCCCGTCTGCCGACCGATACTCTGTTCTGCATAAATGAGATGCACAGAGAACATTCAATGCCCCTGGTTCTGTCTCAGCCTCCGTTCGACAGCACATAAGCAGCAGCAGCAAGGCAAGCTCCGACAAATCTCTGAGCGTCCCATCCTCGGACGAGCAGTAGTGTACGAGATGAATCAACGGTGTCCAGCACAGCCAGTCAGCTCTGAGCTTCGTCACGGACGAGGTGGAGGTGGCAGGAACCTCCCCAGGCTGGCCACGTCCTCCAGCGTGGGGACCATATGGCCCCACGGGAAGAGGAACGTACGACTCACTGGGTCCCAGCGGTCGTGCAGGGCGTAGAGCAGAGCTGTGTCGAACCGACACACCTCAATGCTCAGGATTGGGGTGAACCCCATGGTAGCCAACCGCTCTCTCTGAAAGTCCGACAGTGCTAAATACACTACGCGGACCTGCAGCCACGAGGTGCGGGTCCTGCGCTTTCCCTGCATTCATTCATTCATTTTAAATGCATTTTAGTAATTTATTTAAGCATTTTATTTCATATATAAATAAAATCATCAAGGTTTAAATCTCTGTCAGAAAAGCGGTCTCCCACAGGCCGCTCGTCCCTTTGAACGGTCCCATATGCACCGTTCTAATCCCTATGTTCTATGTTTCGAATAGGCTAGCATTGGCCGTTCTTATCTTGAACGGGTGAGTATGCACCGTTCTTCCCTCAGGTTTCTTAGTTTCAAACGGCCACTCTCGGGCCGCAAGAAGGTTGGGCGGTCCTATAGGGACCACGTTGTTCTTTGTTGACAGGGTTTTGAACGGACCAATGTGGCCTGTTTGTCATTTGTACGGTGAGCTTCTCACCGTCCTTACTTGGTTCAGTTCTAATGCTGTGTGAATTTGAACGGCTACTCCTGGGCCATATGAGTTTGGGCGGCTCTATGTGAGCCATATGCGTTTGTTTGTGCGGTTTTGTGTAAACCGCCCTACCGTCGTCTTCCCCGACGACGGTGAGGGTCTCCCCACCGGTGCGGAGGCCACCGTTGCCCGCCAAAACCGGTCCTAAGAGCCCTAATCCCCCCAGAATCCCCTTATTCTAACATGCATGGTGTAAAAATGGAAAAGGAGGAGGTTTTGGTTCACTTACCTCGGCCGGACGGGGCCCCTTGTCCGGCCTCTCCGCCGGCGCGTTCTCCCCGGCATCTCCATCTCCGGGCACGGCAGCTTCAGCGCCTTCTTCGGCCTCGGATGGCGGCGGGAGAGCACCTCCCTCGGCTGACAGTGTTGCCGGTGTCTCCTCCGTCGGTGGAACCTCCACCGCGGCGGCGGTCGTCGGCGATGGTGCGTCCACGTTCGTCATCGAGGGCCGTCTTACGCAGTGCTTTGAGCGCATGTGGGAGAGGGAGATTGAGAGTGGGAGAGGGGTGTGAGAAATTGAAAGAATGGGTGGTGGGTTGCCCCCTTCGTTCTCCCTCCCACCGTTGGGTATGGTGGAGGGAGGGAGATGAAGGGTTTTTAGGCTTTCGAAGTTGCAGAGGTTATGCGGTCTATCGTTAGACCATCCTTCGTTTAAACGGTTCGAAGGTGACCGTTCATCTTTAACGGTATGCTGTTTAAGTCGGTTCAAATTCCATAATATATACGGCTCACATATAACCGTGCTTCTTTGGGCGGTTGGTATTTAACCATTCATGTTTGAAATTGTCCCACCCTCATTCCTGCACTTAGTGTTCAATTAATGAATTTTGATATCATTACAAATCTTGTTAACAATCTTATGTGCAGCATCAAACTCTCACTTGCCGTTTCACCTGCACAGGTAAGTCAGGTATGGCCTTCTATCCCTATCACCCTTATTGCATTATTATATGGTACTATAATATATTATCTCGAGAACCAGTTGGTTATCTGCGTGTTCCAGGATCTGATGTTCCCCTTTAACAAAAATGATGATGATCCAGGTTCACGTGTTTAATCTTCGGATAGGCCGTTAGGTTGGGAGGTCATGGGGAGGATGGTTCTATCCTACACGCTGTGGTTGCGGATGGTATCTTGACTCTGATTCTCCCAGCTTAGTAATATTATTCTCGAGTATTTTATATTTTAATCTTTCTTCGCATTTGTTTTAACGATTTCTTTTATTTTAGCCCAGCATGCATCATACGCATCCTTTTGAGCATTCATGCCCCATGGTTTGCCTGAAGAATGTCCCACCAGCGATGGTTAACTGTGCGCTCAGTGTTTGAGTAAGAGGAACTAATTCCACTCTGAGTTGGAAGGTTCTCTTTGGTCAATTCGCTTGGTTTGATTGATTAAGAGGTCCCCGTCTGGAGCTTTAGCCTGTTTCCTTTACTTTTGCTGCCTGATTTTGGCCTCCTCATTGGACCGCGGGATTGTGTCCCCCATGAGGTTGGTCTTATCGATTTGTTTCATTTCGTTTAGTTTAGTTCCTCCAGACTGGTGTCGCTTTTGGTTTAATCATTCCTTACGTTTGGTTCAGAGTTTTCCAGAAAATTCTTGTCGCTTGTTGGTAAAAACGGGTGTCGTTTTACCTTAACGCCCACTTTCTGGTCCACTCTACTGCATTTCTGCTTCATCTCCATGTTCCATGTCACTTTTGCTTCATCGCCGCTCGCTCCCCTGCAAAGAGGACATTAAGGAGGGGCATCTGTTGACACCCCTTTTTTGTCGATAAGTTGAGTCATTCCTCTTACTCCCATTTGTTGATGTCTCGAGTTGTCCATCATTCGTTGGGGCTATTTTCAGGCATGTTTTGGGCCAGTTTTATGGGTAGCCTCCCTCCCTGGCTAGGTTTGTTTCAGTTCTGGGCTTAATGGGCCTTGGTTTTGGTTGATTGGGCTTTTCTATGAGTTTCAACACCCATGTACATGTACGGTTCATCCCTGGCCGCTCAATCGATGTGCGGTTGCCTGTGGGCCGTCCATATGTTTTGGAATATTTTGGTTAATTTTTTGAATTTCCACCGACAAGCATTTATGCGGTCCTCCCCTAGCCATTCAACATGATGGACGGATGGATGGTAGCCGCTCGTCTCTCAGAGTCCTGCGCTTAGTGATTTTCTCAGATAATTATCTAATTAATCTATTTATCACCGACAAGGCTAGAACGGTTTGTATCTACTTTTGAACGGTCTCATCTGAGCCGTTCATTTATGAGTGTCCAACGGCGAACTATTCGGCCGATTTAATGGATAATTTGGATTATTTTGTGAATTGTTGAATTTCCACCGACAGGGTTGGACGGCCCAGAATGGACCGCCCATATGGATGTGTGGTCTATCGTTAGACCGTTCATCTGCTTGATTGCTAAAGATTCAACAGATTTTCTCTCTCTCCTCATGGATTTATCCCCAACTTTATCCAGCCATCTCTCCGCGAATCCTCAACCATTTCGAGTGCCGTTTCTTCCAGATGAAAGATAATTGAATTATCTTCATCTTTTGTTTGATAATCTCGACCTGAAAATGCTTCTAAACCCTAATTTCGAGTTAGGACTTTAGGTGCTCTATAAATAGACCCTAAAGGCCGGGTTTGAAAGGGGGGGAGTTTTTTGGTCGACAGCGAAGCCCTGCCGCATTCTTGAGCGACCTAGCACCAAGGAGGGAGGCTTTCCACGTCCACACAAGCCTTCGGTTCAGAGAGTAGTCTAGTTTTTAAGTCTTGTGTGTTTGATAGGTTTTGTCCATTTTTTTCATTGCATGCATCACTCTTCTCACTTTCTCCCCACGTTTTTCTTCACCTTCATTGGCATGCACACACCCACCCACGTTTGTGACACCCTAGGGGTTTAAAATCCCCCAGGTATCTCCCTTTCCACTTATTCATGTTCATTTCTTCTTATTTTGGCATTTACTACACTTTTCAGTTCTAATCTTGGGTTTCTTCTATCTTCTTCACATCATTTTTGCAGGTCAGCAATCCCTAGCACGAGGCCCATCCCCTTTGGCCGGCCGGAGAGGGTGGAGGTTAGACCCTTTGTAACTTCTGGCGTGGTGGTCTTGCGCGGTTCTCTACCATCCCTTCAAGGAGACGTGCGGTGCTACCTGGACCGTCCTTCTTCTTCCTGCGGTCGTGATAGAGCCGTTCAACTGCCAGGAGTGCTTCATCCCGCATCCTCTGCAGCGTTCTTAAACGGTCTGTCGTGAGACCGCGCATCTTATAGGTGGTTCTTCGTGAGCCGTATATCTCTCCAGCACTGCAGGTCAGGCGAGTACCTCTCCCTCTTTCCAAGGTACGGCGTGTTCATCACGTTCGGTGGCTTGGTGGCGATCACAGGTTTTTATTCCTCCCTTTCCCTCTGTCTTCATTCATTTCCCATGTTGGATGTAGTAGGATAGACATTGGGAAGGCATTAAAAGAACGGACGGGAGGAGAAATATATCTACAACCAGCACCAGTCAACCTACTCTTCGTAGGCACCTATCGCTACCACTGGTAAGGCACCAAACCGCACACACGTCTTCGGACGCCAGTCCCGGTATTCCGACATACCAAGAATTGTCGCTCGAGGTAATCGAGCAGGCGATCAACGCCACCTTCCAGATACAACAAGCGGAAGGTGCTTGGATCAAAATTCGGGCGAAGAAGAGTCGTCGACCTCGCCCCACCAGGGCACTACCCCAGGGACACCCTCCTCGGAACTTATCAACTCCGGCCCCGGTACCTCTCCCTCCTACGCCCTTGGAGACCGCTATCGCCAAGAGACAAGAGAAAAATAGGAGGAAGAACCTCAAGAGGCGGCTCAAGAAATAAGCTGAACAAGCAGCCGCCCTGCAATCCTCGGCCGAGCCGATGCCTCTCCAAAGGCTCCAGCGGCTCATTGATGACCTGGAGGAATACATTCCTCCTTGTCCTACCGGCGCTCTCCCACTCGATAGCTATATCCCGTGGGAAGAAATGCAGAAATGAGCCCGCCTCAGAAATTGGGTCCAAGAGATGATCCAAAAGCTCAAGAACGGCGAGAGGCTCCTGATCCCAGACGACCTCTCCTTGTGTTACAAAGACAAGGGGATCACAACAGAGCAGCTAGAAGAAATGCTTCGAGGCTGCACCTGCAACATGGTGGCCATCCCACCTCTTGACAATATCAACTCTCCTCGGCGAGGTGAGCCAGTGGCCTCTCGAACCAAACAGAGAGCCACTGCCCCGCTTGGGCTACAGCCAGTGCCAGAACACACAGGCCACGACCGAGGTCATGGCCGGGGACGCGGTAGAGGCCGTGGGAGGACTCCTGAGTTACCCCTCTTTCCGTCCACCTTCGACCCGGAGCGAATCATCCTCTTTCGAGGGGAGGAACCTGCCCCCATTCTGAAGGTAGAAATTCGGAAGGGACCTGGCATCTTTGACCCTACCAGTATCGAAGAGGTTCCCGCTGACCTCTCGATCTCTGCACCAGCTCAGGCTGCTTCTGCGGAACAAGCGGGACCGTCTGGCAAGGACTGGCCAGCCCACCAGTCACCCCCAGAAGAACCATCATTGGCACCCCTGTTCCAGGAGGCCACCAGCGACCGGGTTAGTCTAACCCCAATGATAAAGGCAAAGCAGTGCAACTTCCCGAGGGAGAGCGGCAGGATAGCTCGCAGAAAGCTTAGCCTGACATACTACCCTCCTTGGAGGATGCTCGAGCCCGAGCCGATCAGAAGGTCCTCCACCAGATGAAGCATTTCCCTGCCAGCATTACCATTTGGGAAGCCATCGCTTGGAGTAAAGAGCTGAGAGAAACTCTCATCAAAATACTCCAGGAGCCAGAAGCTTACGAGGCGCATGTCACGAAAATGAAGACAACGACTTATGAAGACTTTGCAACCACCGTCTCCTTCACGGAGAAGGACATGCTGTTATCCCCTCCATGCCACAACCGTCCTCTCTACATGAAGGGAATGGTCAATGGGCGTGATGTAAACCGGATCCTGGTGGATGCTGGTGCTGCTATCAACATAATGCCGCTCAAAACATTCAAGACTTTATATCTGACCCCATACCTCCAAAAGGTTCAAGCAGTCAAGATATCCGGCTTCAACCAAAACACCGAGGATGTCCTTGGCTGGGTGGATGTTGATCTGGTGCTTGATGACTTCGCCTCCAAGGTGACGTTCTACATCATCGACTCCAACACGTCCTATAAGATGCTACTGGGTAGGCCCTAGCTCCATGAAAATTGGGTCATCCCATCAACTCTCCACCAATGCATCAAGTATGCCAAGGACGGGGAGCAGCACACGATCTTTACAGACTTGTCACCGTTCACACCGGTCGAATGCAACCTGGCCGATGCTGCGCTCTACTTCAAGGGGATTAGTCCGTACCCTGTGATCAAGAGCAAGAGCAACGACTGGCTCTCAGAGGGTGATGATGATGATCTCTTCTTCGTTGACGAGGAGAAGGCCAAGCTCCATCGGCTGCGCCTCAGCTCCAAGTCAACCCCAGATCGCCCTGAGAGGTGCCAAATCGACTTCGAGGCTAACCTCATTAGTCGAGCTATCGGCAAGAGTATATGCTTGCCCCCAGACTTCATCCAGTTCCCATGTGCATCCGAGAAGCATAGCGTCGAGTCGCTGACAACATTCATTGTCACCTTCAAGCGACAACGCCGAAACAAGAGGAAGGCCAACAGGGAAAAACCCATTGTCTTCTATATGGGAGACGCGGTCCCTCAAGCCCCACCGGCTGACAACTTCGGCTGGTCCAGGCAAGCCGATGACACCCCTGAAGACATCCAAGTGCTGGACGACCTGCCGCCACACATTCGAAAAATGTGTCTGAAGCAGCACATCCCTCAATGGCAAGGTTCCGCGCGACGTGAATATTTTCACCGACTGTGGACCCCTTCCTAGGTCCGAGGGCAGCCCCCATCCTTTCATAAGGATACCAGGGGACTTGGCTACCACCAAGACCCGGACTTTCGCGTCTACTATGCAGTCAACATCATAGGCTTGACACTGCCAGCTGACGATCGAGCTAGAGTCGAAGCCAAATTTGACAGCTCCGGGGACGAGGAAGAGGAGATCTTAATCCCGATCCTCGTCAAAGCCAGCACCCCGATTCAAGCAGTTGAGGAATCTTACTCACCTCCCTGCCAACATGTCGGGACTGAAAAAGCTCCTCCCACCACACCGTCAGACGATGGGCTTGGTTCAGCGGACTCTCTTGACGAGGGAGCTAGCCAAGATGCTTAACCCGAGGGATTGTCAGCTCTAGCAGGCAACCTCGCGCAAACCTCGACAACTCCAGCGGGCAACTGCTGGCCAGAAATTGGCAGCCCAGACCAATCCTCAATGGATCCCAGCAACAACGACTCTCCAGTCCCATCGGCGTCAACTAGTGGCCTCGAGAATCAAGAGATACACGAAGCCAACACCGATGATGAGGATTTGATCGACTTCCAACCCGCTCCTCCCGAGTTGGAAGATGGCGGCCAGGCGACCGTGGATGAGCTCGTTGAAATCAACTTGGGTGAAGATGAAGCTCCCCAACCAACGTTCGTTAGTGCTCTCCTTACCGAGGCAGATAAGTAGGACTACAAGTAACTCCTGCTCGAATACAAAGACTACTTTGCCTGGACATACAAAGAAATGCCAGGGCTAGACCCCTCCGTGGCAGAGCACAAGTTAGCCATTTCTCCCTTAGTCACTCCGGTCAAGCAACCACAGCGACGCATGTGCCATGAGTTGGAGCTCCAGGTTTCAGCCGAAGTCTATAAAATGGCAGAGGTCGATTTCATCAAGCCATGTATCTACCTGATTTGGCTCGCCAACATAGTCCCAGTCAAGAAGAAGAGCAGTCAAGTCCGCATCTACGTCGACTTCCGGGACCTCAACAAAGCATGTGCGAAGGATGACTTTCCAGTCCTGATCACAGAAACAATGGTCAACATGACCACTGGACATGAGGCCTTATCTTTCATGGACGGGTCACCCGGTTATAATCAAATCTGGATGTTCCTTAAAGACAAGAACCATATAGCTTTTAGATCCCCCAAGGGGATTTTCAACTACAAGCGCATGCCCTTCGGTTTGAAGAATGTCGGCGCTACTTACCAGAGGGCCATGACCAAAATATTCGACGAGATGCTGCACAACACCGTCGAATGCTATGTCGATGACCTAGTCGTCAAGACTAAAAGACGCGAAGACCATTTGCGCGATTTACGCCAAGTCTTCGACCGTCTCTGGCAATATGGGCTCAAGATGAACCCCATGAAATGCGCCTTTGGCGTATCCAACGGTAAATTTCTCAGCTTCGTCGTCAGGTACCGAGGAATCGAGGTGGATCCCAGCAAGATCAAAGCAATCCGGGAGCTTCCACCACCCAGCAACATCACCGAGCTTAGGTCCTTCCAAAGGAGGCTGACCTACATTCGGAGGTTTATTTCTAACCTCTTCGGTCGATGCTCGCCTTTTGGCAAGCTGATGAAGAAAGAGGCCCCGTTTACATGGGACTCGGAATGCCAGGCGGCTTTCGAGCAAATCAAGGAGTACCTCGTTACTCCCCCAGTCCTGAGGGCACCAATCAAGGGTAAACCCCTCATCCTTTATATTCCTGCCATGGATGCTCCGCTAGGAGCCCTATTGGCGCAAATCAATGAGGAAGGTAAAGAGCAGCCCCTCTATTACCTCAGCCGGAAGCTAATCGGTGCCGAGTACCGCTACTCCCCTATGGAGAAAGTTTTCTTGGCTTTGGTGTTCGCAGTTAAGAAGTTGTGGTATTATCTCTTGTCCCATCGTGTCGAGCTCATATCCAATCACGACCCTCTGAAGTATCTTCTCCAGCAACCTATCCTCTCAGGCTGATTGGGAAGATGGGCGCTCCTGCTGATGGAGTACGACATTACTTATATTCCCAGGAAAGCAATCAAGGGATGGGGCATGGCTGAATTCTTGGCAGCCCATCCAGTGCCAGACGACTCACCTTTTAGCTCGGAGCTCCTGGATGAGGAGTCCCTTGCTGTTCAATCACAACAACTGGTTGAACAGAGCGGAGATGTCTTGCATTACTGGCAGCAAAGCGCTCTCACAACCTACGTACCTTGCTGGGAGCTCTACTTAGATGGCACTTCCCGAGGGATTACCCGAAGTAACCAGGATCCAGCCACCATGGCATGTGCCGGCATCATTTTCCTGACTCCTCAGGGCGGAGTTTTGTACAATTCCTGTGCTCTCATGAAACCTCTGACAAACAACGAAGCTGAGTATGAAGCTCTACTCATTGGGCTCCAGATGGCTCTCCACATGGGCATTAAATGTCTCAAAGCCCACGGGGACTCCCAGCTGATAGTCCGACAGGTCCTCGGCATCTATGACGTGCGTAAGCCAGAGTTGGTTCCGTACCATGTCGCCCTCACCAAACTAACCCAGAAGTTCTATTTCTTCGAAATAGATCATATCCCCAGAAGCAGCAACGCTCAGGCGGATGCCTTAGCAAAACTAGCAGCGGCCATCAAGCTCCCGCCCGAGGGCGAGGTCGACATCGTCATCAAGCACAGAAGGCTGATGCCGAGCTCCCTCGAAGGCAACACCGGTCTCACTATTTACGAGGTCCACGACCTCGACCAGAGCACGTCTACAGAAGAGGAGGATTGGCATGTGCCCATCATCAAATTCAAGAAAGGGTGGCTCCCCCCTGACCGGGCTCAAAGGGTTCAACTGCTCCACCGAGCAGCCTCCGATGAGCTGATCGGTGACTCCTTGTACCGACTCATCCAAGAGAAGGACAAGTCTATTCTTCTGAGATGTGTCTCTCTCGCGGAGGCTCAAGCCATCATGCAGGAGGTCCACTCTGGATTGTGCGGTGCGCACTAGGCCGGAGACCGAATGAAGCACAATATCAAGCTCAAGGGTTTCTATTGGCCAACCATGTACGTGGATTGCGTCCAGTACGCTCGTATGTGCCATCAATGCCAAGCCTTTGGCCCAGTACCCAGAAGACCTCCTAATCCATTGCATCCTACAGCCCCCACCTGGCCATTTGCCGAGTGGGGCATGGACATCGCGGGGCCTTTCCCGCCACCGACTATTTTTCCGGATGGGCGGTGGCCCTTCCCTTGCGAGAGGTCACCGGGGAAATCATTGCTAGATTCATCCGGCACAACATCATATACCGATTCGGTACTCCCAGTCGCATAGTGTCCGACAATGGGACACCATTCAAGAATAAGGCCGTATACCAGCTAGCAGCCAAATTCCACATTGACTGGAGAACCTCTTCGGTCTACAACCCCCAGGCTAACGGTTTGGTGGAAGCCTTCAACAAGACCCTCTGCAAGCTCCTGGTTAAGATGGTTAGCCACCAGAAACGCGATTGGGGTGAGAAGGTCTTCGAAGCATTATGGGCCTATCGGACGGTCTACAAAACCCCCACGGGGTGCTCGCCGTTCTCCCTTGCTTACGGGACAGAAGCAGTTATCCCCATCAAAGTCCAGTTAGCTTCTTACCGTGTGGCGGTCCACACTGGCCTTGCCGGCCCTGACGAAAGTGAGTACCAGAGAAGGCTAGAAGAGCTCGCCGATCTAGAAGGTAAATGGCTCAAAGCCTACAAACACTTGCAAGTATACCAGGGCCGCATGGCCCGGGCCTATGATAAGCTCGTCAAGCAGTGAGCTTTCAAACAGGGCGACCTCGTCATGATCAAGGAAAAATAAGTCATGGCAGGGCGCTCCAGTGGGAAATTACAGCTGAATTTACGAGGCCCATACATCATCCACAATGTCTATGAGGGTGGGGCTTACACGGTTGTCGATCACAAAGGTCATAGACCGTTCCCGCCTCTCAATGGCAAACATATGAAGCTATATTATGCACCAGAGCACGAGTTCGAGCGTCAGCCAGACTAAGGCGCACGTCCCAGCTACTACTAGTGAAACCGGCCCCTCCCTGCGGGAGGAGGGGAGTTCTAACCAGTCATTCCTTCCAATCTCCAGTCGAGCAACAGGGTTAGCCGAACCCTCCCAGAACCACCGCCGGTCACCTTCGGGGGTTAACTCCCCGCCTCCGTTCTTGCCATGATGATAGTAGGGGTACCTCTACCCCAGCAGTAGTCCAGCCATCAGGCCCTCAGGTAAGTAAAAACAAAAAATATATACAAGAAGAAAATGGGGTTAAAAATAGAGATACCCCGGCAGACTCGGTCGTTCTCCTCCTCAAGGAAGCGGCCGGGGGCAAAAAGGCCAGCAACCCAGCTGAGGTGGAAACCCGGGAGAGCACCTCAGGCAAAATTTGGAAACCCCTCGATGTGAAAACCTTCTAGGGCGCGTCGGAAAAAGCTAAAAAGGGTCGACTTTAGTGAAAACCCGAAAGGGCGCTAGAGCCGATAATGAGAAAATCTTCCTCTCCCCACCAGTTGGAACGGCCTTCCACCCACTCCTCGGGGAGCCGTTAGCCTCACCAAGAGCCAGTCTTCAATCAACTTACATTGCTAGAGCACGAACCCTATAATTCCCAGTTGGCCTTGCACTACCCCCATGCAACTCATCCAACCTTCAGCCCTTACTTCGACACCACAGGTCGACCAGTCCCTGTGACAATCAAGCTCCGGTCACCATCCCAGTAGACTTCCATCCCAGAACATCCTCAGACACTTATCATTCTATGCCACTGCATCCTACATCCCCTGCAAATCCAGGGCCTTCAAGCTTCATTATAATCCCAGTTCTCTTCTACAATCCCTGATCCACCAGCCATAACTCCAGTCATATCTTGCCATGACAAAGTGGCATTTCGCCACCATGGCATGAGGATTTGTAAAAAACCCTTATTAGTGGCGGAACAATATCTGGCCACCCACACCTTCCAGTTCCAGGTCACGTCCCCTGACGACAACACGCTATGGACGTCAGTCTCCAAAAAATATAAAGAAAAATAAAATAAAAGAATGGGGTTTAAAAATAGAGGTACCCCGGCGGGTCCGGTCGGCTCCATTACAAGGAGGCGACTGGGTGCAAAAATTGCCACCAACCCAGCTGAGGTGAAACCCCGAAAGGGCGCCTCAGGTAAAATCGGGTAACCCCTCAGTGTGAAAACCTGAAAGGGTGCACCGGAAAAAGTAAAAGGGGCCTAGCTCTGGCGAAAATCCGCAAGGGCGGTAGGGCGGAAGTCCACGCAAATCCTGATCTGTCCATTCTTCTTCTTCACCGGCACAATGTTGGCCAACCAAGTAGTGTATTGGTTTTCAGCTACAAAATCGACATCTATGAGCTTGTCGACTTCTTTACAAATCAGTTTTATCAGCTCCGGCCTCATACGCCTGGGGGGCTGCTTCACCGGCTCCACCTTCGGATCAATAGCCAGAATATGTTGAGTCACGCCGGGGCTCAGACCGGGCATCTCGTTGTAGTTCCAGGCGAAACAGTCCCGGAATTCTTGCAGCAACTTGACATATTGTCCCCTCTCCTGTGGAGGAAGAAGGGCACTCAGAAAGGTTGGCCTGGGGTCGCTTTCTGTGCCTAGATTAATTTCAATGAGCTCATCCACTGTGGCTTGGCCGCCATCTTCAAATTCTGGAGGCGCTGGTAGCAGGTCAATGAAATCCTTGTCTTCACCATCTTCTGCTTCAAGGACACCATAGGTGTTTTCTTGCTCTGCCTCATTGGGTAACGAGGCTTTGCTTGTTTCCCCTTCTATTAGGCTTGCTGTGTGCGGCTCTGGGGTGCTCTCTTGTGTGGAGAAGTAAAGGACTTCTTCGGGATCTTCTTTGTAATTGTCATAGATGGCTCTTGCAAGGGCTAAGGTGATTGATTGCCATACTGGGGGCTGCTGCTCTGCTGGTGGCCGGGGTTGCCCATTCTCAGCTGCATCTTCAAAAATCTGGTGCTGAACTGACACCATGTAAACACTTCTTTCATGGCCGCCTGCCACATGGGGGCGTGGCGGAGCGACCACATGATCTCCCATTCTGAGCTCATCTCTCTCAATCAGGTCTTGAGCAATGTCCTTGAAGACGTAGCAGTCTTCGATGGAGTGGCCCAATACTTGGTGATAGGGGCAGAACGAGGGGTCACCGCTTTTGCGAGCATCTTGCGGCCTCTTTGACCTTGTGAGGGAGACCTTGCCATAGTAGCAGGCCCATTCAAAAATTCCTCGGGTTTTATTCCTTGGGAAAGAGTAGGGTCTTTGCATCTTCTCCCGCAGCGCGGGGCTTCGCTCGACTGATCGCCTGACCAGGGAAGCAGCTACATCCCTAGCCTCCCTTTTCAAGTGCCCGGGGGCGTTTGGGACGGTGTTCGGGGACCGGTGCGCGCCGATGCTTTGTCGACAGAGGATGCCTCTAATGAGTACAGTCATTTCGGCCAAGCGAACCTTCAGCATTTCGATCTCTCGCTGTTGCCTACAGTATAGGGCGAGTAGGGTAGAGTCGCACCGAGTGAGGTTCGGAGCTCGGCCTGCTTCCCCATCCTTTGGGTCAGTGTCAGATGAGGGCGATGGCACCCCGCTGCTGTGGTCATTCGGGATTGGTCCCCTGGAGGAGGACGGGGTCTTCCCCTTATTCCTGTAGGGAGGTGGATTCCATAGGAATATTTCTTCATCTTGTTCTTCGTTGGCCAAAGGCATAAGATGCTGACGGCCTTCAACCTGCCACGGGCCTATAGTGCCTGCGTGGCTATTGCCACCTAGAGCCGAGACTGATATCACATCAGCTTCATAGGAATCTTCTAGTGAAAAGCCCAATCCTGGATGTCGGGTGATTTGCAACAAACGCCGGTCCAGGTTTGGCGGGTTCCACATTTTCTTGAACATTTCTTTCCGACTGGAGAGCTGGCAGAAGGGGATCCCTTGCTTTCTGGCCATCTTGACCACAGGGCCGACTGTGTCAGGAAGTCCCATTATTGGGACGAGTGGGTCGTGCAGCTCATCGGGGAGTCTACAATCATCATCCCCCTTGACCGGGTGCTCCTTGGCCACATAAAAGATGGTAGGCAGACCCTCGGGGTTGGGCACCTCGAAGGTCCTTAACGGTTCAGCCACCTGGCAGTCAGCTTCTGCAAGAGGCTTGATGATCCCGGGAGGGACCCTGATGTCTTCCAGCAAGTCTTCAAGGTATGGTGTTCCCGGTGTAGGGTAGATGGGAAGGTAGGTGGCCCGGAATACCCCTTCTGCTTCAGAAACGAATGACACCTGAGGGGGAGCCACATAGCTAGGTGGTGGTGGAGGGAACCAGCTGTCAAGCTCTGCCTTTTTCTTTCCTTTGTCTTGAGTAGCTTGGGAGGCTTGCTTCGGCTTTTCCAAATAAAGATTAGCATCCGACAAGTGACATTCGAACACTTCGAAAGGATGGAGGTCGGCGAAGATTCTCTCCTCTTTCCCGTTGCCGAGGTACTTGATGCATTGGTGTAGAGTGGATGGTACCACCCTATTTTGATGTAGCCAAGGTCGGCCGAGCAACGCCTTGTAAGAGGTGTTGGAGTTGATCACATGGAATTGGACCTTGGTGGTGAAGTCACCGAGGGAGAGGTTGAACTCTGCGACCCCCATAGGGACTTCGCACTTCTGGTTAAAGTCGACAATCTTGACGTTCCTGACCTCGACCAGGTGTACATCAAAGTAATGCTTCTGATACACCCGATAGGGGAGTATGTTCACTGCCGCCCCAGGGTCGATCAAGACTCTGTTGATGGGATGCCCATTCAGCTGCCCCTTCATGTAGAGTGGCCTGTTGTGACTGCAGGTTGGTAAAAGCATGTCCTCTTCAGTGAAGGCCACAGGTACCTCAGGTGACATTTCTGCAAGGCAGGCTTCAACATATGCTGGTGTCTGGAGTGCGGCGATGACAGCTTGCCGTGTTTCTTCATCTAAGGATAGGATTTCCCAGACGGTAAACCTGGCTGGGATCTTCTTCAGGTGTTTGACTATTCTGTTGCTAGCTCAGACTTCGAGCAACTTCATTTCTTCAGCTCTACTGCGCCTGCCCCCAGTCTGGGCCTGGGGAGTCGGCTCAACGGGTGCCTCCTCCACTGGGTCGGATGCCGCTTGAGCTTGTGGGGCCTGCTGGGTCATTTCCTTTTCTTGCAAGAACTCGACTAGATTTGGGATGTTGTCGGGCTATTCCCTTGGCCGAGGAGGGATTGCTGCAGACGGAGCCGAGGGGCTGCCTACCCCTTGGGTCTGCCGGGACTCGTGGGGGCATGACTGTCCTCCCCTCTGAGTTGTAAGAGATTCAATGAATGACGGGGCACTCTGGCCACTTGGTTCTCCGGGGTAGAGGCCCGATGGAGGGGGGATCTCCATGCCTTGGACCCTAGGCTCAAGGATGTGATATGGCTGTTCCCCCCTAAGCAGGATGTTATGGTTGGCCTGAGGAGGGCGTCCCCATGTTCTTCCCGACCTGGTGGCATGTTGGGAGGTGGATGCTTCAGCCTGATTCACCTCTGACGGCTCAACAAGCACCTCTTGCTCTTCCTCTCTCAGGGAGAGGGCTGTGTCAAATAATGCTGAGAGGGTGTTGCAAGAAAGGACCACCCCACTCTTCTTCTTGTTTCTAGGTCTTCTCTTCTTCTCTTTCTTTTTCTCTTCAGTGGCTGGCAACTGCTCTTGGGGAAGCTCACCCCATAAGAGAGGCTCTTCTTTCATCTCGGCTTCCGCTTCTGGAGCGAGTTCGAGTGACTCGAACTCCTCCCAGGGGACATACTCCTTCAACTCCATAGGCTGGATCTCGGGCTGTTCATAGTCTTCAAGCCCATCAATGATGGCCTGGAGCCTTTCTACCGCAGGGCTGGTTTCCTTGTGCACCCGCATCGGGATGTGTTTCTTCTTGTTGTGAGTGGGCCGTCTCATAATGAGCCGGGGGGCTGTGTCATGCAAAACAGGTGTCACCGGTGGCAGTGCTGGTTGGGGTGTAACACCCCTTATGCGAACCTCTAGAGTGGGACGAGGAGCTTGTCTTCTTCTTCTGTTCTTCGTTGGCGCGGCTTGCCAACCTCCTTGATCATGAGCTGGCGCCATGACGAAGGCTTGATAAGTGGCCTGCGTACTGGACTCTGCCCGTTCCTCAGGCAACTGTTGGTATAAAGATACCATGTTGATAGTGGTGCCAAGGCTCGGCATCTCGTGCGGCTGCGGAGGATCCACTCTGAGCTCCCCCATGTCCAGCTCTCCCTTCTTGATCAAGGACTCAATGACATCCTTGAAGATGTAGCAATCCTCAATGGTATGCCCAAGCATCTGATGGTATGGGCAAAAACGAGGATCATCCTTCTTCTTCAAGTCACCAGGCCTCTTTGGATCTGGTAATGTGATCTTGTTGTACCTGGTGGCCCATTCAAATAGGACCCGGGCTTTGTCTCGAGGAAAGGAATACAATTTGTTCCTCATCTTCTCCCGTAGGGAGGGACCTTCCCGCCATTCGGTGGAGGTGTTGGCCATCTCTTTGGCTTTCTCTTTCTATTTCTCAAAAGCTTCGAAGTCTAGTGTATGAACTTCTGGCGGTGTTGGCCTCCTCTCGGCCTGCCGGACCCTCTGACTTGATGCAGCTGGAGCAGAAGAGTATTGAGCAAGGAATGCTTCGATCTCTGCCACTATGTTGTTCAGACGGTCGAACGACCTCACCTCAGCACCGATCATCCTCTCAAGGATCTCCTTCTTCAGATTCTGTTTACAGATCTGCACTGCGTCCTCCTGATGCAGGGGACGTTTGCACCTCATGCTGAGGTTCCTCCATCTCTTTATGTAGTCGAGTGCCGACTCCTCATTTCTCTATCTCGTGGCCTAAAGCTCTGCCACGGTCACCTCCCGCTCAGCTATGTGGAATCTTTCCTTGAATTTCTTCTGCATATCAGGCCAGTCTGCAATGGACCCGGCGAGCAAGCTCGAATACCACTCGAAAGCGAGCCTGGTAAGTGTCGAGCCAAAGAATTTGAGAAGATAAGCTTCATCCGCAGCTAGATCCCCCATAACATTCACATAATAGGCAATGTGCTCCCTGGGAGACCCTTGCCCATTAAATTTCTCAAACTTCGGCGGCTTGGTAATGCCGACCGGTAGCCTCTTGGCAGCATAGTGTGCCGGGTAAGGTACCCGGTATACGTCGAATGGCGTGTGATCACCATCGCTCCTCTCCGCCAGCTTCATATCTATCATTTGTTCAAGCATTAGTCTGCTTACTGTTGCTGGGTCAACCGGGTTTGGATAGAAATGGGCCGGTTGCATTAGCGGTGTTGTTAACACTGTCGCCTGAGGTGCAATAGTGGACCCCTGGAACGGCAGGTTCGGTGGCGGGGCCGGTGTGACATGTTGTGGCTGATGCAGGGGTACGCCTCCAATGTAGGTAGGTATTGGGGGAGACACCGTCGCCTGTGGAGAAGCTTCCGAGGCCTGCCCGTTGCCCCCAGGGGTCTCTGGTAATGCTTCAGTATGCCCGGATGTTGAGGGCTGAGCGGCTCTTTCAGTCAGTTGTTTCTTCAACAATTCGATCTCCCGTTGATATTGTTGCATCATGTGCAATACCGCGGGGTCGTTCATGGGAAGGCTAGGGGTGCCCCCCCTTTCTTCGATCGGCACCTCTTCGGATGAAGTGGATGGTCCTCCCGCCGTGCCTTCTGTAATAACATTGGCAGCCAAGGATGTTGAAGGTTCCTCATGGTTAGCTCCTCCAGTGTGGACTTGTGTCTTTTCAGCTGCCGCTTTCCCTCTTCTGGTAAGAGGTCCTGGCCTTGTGGCAAGCTGGCTACTTCTTCGGGCTCGGTTGGTAGAGCCCCGTACCGGCCAGATACCCCTGCCATATTGCAGGTATAAACTCTTAGGTCTCTGCCTCTTCTTGTTGTTCTTCTCGATGGCCTACCTGGAAAGACCAATCTGTCAAAGACCGCTCTCCGCGGCTTCACTTCTTCCCTTGGCGGGGACTGATAATGCTGCTCAGAGTAGTTTCTTGACTCGGCAGTGGGCACTGGCCGGGTCTCTTCTTCTTCAAAGGCAGAGGCTACTACCCCCAGTAATCTCTGGCGACCCAGGGGAGTGCTCCCTGGGCCCCGCAAGTAGTTCTTCATGGCTTGCTCCACTCCTTCCTAGTCCTGGTCAGGAGGAGAAGCTGATGATGTCGCCCTATTGGCAGCAACGGGCATGCGGGTTGCAGGCTCCACACGGGCAGCTTGATAGTCACGTCGGTAGTGTCGACGGTGGATGTTGTCCGGTGGGGCCAGTGTAGTTAATGTCGTCTGGTAGACGGGGGCCGATGTCTTGACCCGATCTCCTTGTTGTGCCCTTGCCGGGCGGAAGGTGCTGGGCCTTGCCTGGGCTGGTGAGGTGAACCGGGCCCCCTTGGGAACCCAAACTTGCTTAGCTTTGGTGGGCCTGGAGGCTGACTGATGTTGCGGCGCTGGGGCTTGAATGGCGGGCGTCATCCTGCCCTTCATCTTCTCCAGTGCCTGAAAAGAGTTGCGCACTGGTACGGCGGGTACAATGCGATCCGGGATCACCTCGGAACGCTGTCCGTTAAGATGCACCCAGAAAGTCCCGGTGACAGCCGACTTGCCGGTGCTGGAGAACCGGCCTCGGTATGATGTTGTGGCATGGCTCCTTCAGAGCCTCCTTTGGTGAGAGGCCGACCCTGGGTGAGAAGGGCCGGCAGTTTGGTGCACGTGGTGCACGTTGCAGCTCAGCGTCCCAGTCGGGACGGTCTTGGAAGTCTTGGCCATCAATCGGCCGACAGCAGCTTTGGCGGCCCCCCGGATGGGAGCGTTGCTTTCAGTCCTATCAGACGCTTCCACGTCCAGCAGGTTCATGAAGGCTACCCCAAGGAAGTTGGGGAAGCCTACCGCGGGAGGGAAGCTCTCGAAGCTGAGGGGGACGGCCAAGTAGCCGTTTCGAACATGGCTCTCGACGGCCTGTTGGCCGAACGTGGCGGCCATCATGGTGTTCGGAATGTGACCTGCATTTGCCAATCAAACAATTAGTATTACAAGAAAGGGGCCGTAGGGCCCTTAGTCCCGACAAAGAGATGAAGGGTAATTTCGGTCCCACCGGGCGTGCCAGACTTGTGGACGCACTAAAATTCGGAGGGGGGATCCGTTCGTTTGTTGGTCGGGGTTAATTCTTCTATTTAGTGCGAGGGCGTGCCAGTCACAAATGGATGATTTATTCGGGCTTCGTGGAAGCCCATGGTGCGCTCGATCTGACTAATCAGACAATTGTGTGGTTCGTGTCGGGACCGAAACCCGCCGCGCCATAAAGGTCACGGCGTTATTTACATCCCCCATACGGGGGAACACCCTTGATTGATTGCCGGGAATAAGGGCCCTACGGCCTAGAGAGAATACTAATAATGCAGGAGGATAGTGAAAGATGAACTATGCTAGAAACCCATATTGGGACGTGAATGTTCAGACTATGTCGGCCACTCATGGGCCACTTCATGTTCGGACGAAGCTCCGTGCTTGTAGTATAAAAGACGGTGACAAAACCGCGTGAATGTCTGCCACGAACAAGGCAAGTTTAATGAGAATACGAGATTGGATCCCGGTAGAAACGGGTCAAGTTGATAGACTGTTGGCCAGAGATGATTTCAAACTGTGGCCATGTCAGAAATTCCGTAAACCACATCCGATGCCGTAAGGCGTCGTCGGTTTTCTCTTTGCACCCAGTCCGAGGGAGTGAATTATTAAGTGCATAGCCCGAGCTTACTAACGTGCGCCCTCACACGCGGATCGACCTGCGCGGTCAGGTCGCGGGGGTCAAGGGGGCAGCGCCCCTTGCGGGGGTTTCCGGGGGCAGCGCCCCCGAAACAAAAATTCAATTAAGGCGCGGGTGATGGAGCTCCTTTCGTTCATTCTTTTATTAATGGCATTGATCTCTTGTATTTCCCTTTTGAACCTTTCTATTCCCTTTTTTTTTACTAGCCATTTATCCCTTTTTTTTGTTAAGGAGGCGCGCCGGATATGGGAAGGAAGATGATGGCGCCGATTTAGGGTCTTAACAGGTAGACAAGGGGGGAGGGCGCGCCGGGTATAGGGGCGCCGTTTTAAGGTTGGCAAAGGAGAGAGAGCGCGCCGTTTTAATGTTCCATGGGGGAGAAATGGGGGGGGCGCGCCGTTTTAATGTTCAGTGGGGGAGAAATGGGAGGGCGCGCCGTTTAGCATTTAGAGAAAGAGATGGGGAGATTTTTTTGTGAGGAGGGTTGAAGCAGCGTGGTGGAATAGTGGCCGCGCCATTTAACTTGCGCCGGGATCGCTATATGGAGGTTGTTTTGAAGCTCTATTTACTGCGTTTTCTTTTCCTTTCCCCGTAGGTTGATTCAAGGTCTGATTTGCTCATTCTGTTGATAGATCAAGCTGGTAATGAGGAGGTTTTAAGAGCTTTAACCATTTTAATCTTTTGTTATGATGAAAACAGTATGAACGTCTAAGTGTTTTACTCTAGCAGTTTGCTCACAGAGGCCTCAGTTTATTCTTCATCAGTTCGACTCGTTCACTAGTTGTTGGGTGTTCTTAGCCTTGGAAAAAATCGGGCAGCACCTCCCCTAGACCGGGACTTGCCAGAGATGAAGGAAAGCCACCAATCGGATTGCTCCGGGGTAGACTCTCAAAAATTGAAGTAGCCTCACGGCGGTCCGAACCCAGATGTGAGTATGGAACGTTCGAGGGCCAGCCTACAAGAACGACCACAGCTCACGGGTGAGGAATCTTCAATAGGGACATGTATTTGCCACAAGGGCCATAAATGTTCATCCGGCGGTGGATACCTTTTTGGGTCATGCCATGGAAAGGCAGCCCTCAAGGGCCCAGGATGATTGGAGAATGAGCAAACGGAGCAGGGAATGGAACGGAGAACACAAGAGTTGCAAGAATAGCTTTTCTTCTTTTATTCACCCACACAACGGGGAAGGAAACTTGGTACAGATAAAATAGAAGAGAAGGCGTTACAAACAAAAAAGGAAAATACATTCGATGGAGAGAAAGAGAGAAGCATTAGACGGAGGAGGGAGAGGGAAGCATTGGCTTCTCCCCCACCGACTCACCTCTCACTCTCGCCCCCTACCTCTTTCTCTTTTCTTCAGCCCAGAACCGTGGAGCTCTCGGATGCCAGTAACTCCTTCTCCTCCCTTCTCTCTTCTCTTCCTGCACACTGCCGAGACCCTCTTTTCTCTTCTCTCTTCTTCTGTTCCCTTCTTCTCTTGATCCTCCTTCTTCTTTTTGCTTCACAATGCTGCCCTATATATATATCAGCCAGCCTGGGAGCATCCTTGCCAATTCCACCTCATCCGCAATGAAGTCAGGAGTTGACTCGCTGTGCTGGACGCTGTTCATTCGTCTCGTACACTGCTGCTCGTCCGAGGATGGGACGCTCAGAGATTTGTCGGAGCTTGCCTTGCTGCTACTGCTTGTGTGCTGTCGAACGAAGGTAGAAGCAGAGTCATGGGCATTGAATGTCTTCTGTGCATCTCATTTATGCCGAACAGAGTATCGGCTGGCAGACGGGATGACCGTTGAGTTAAAACGGCACGAGGGAAGGTAGTCGCGCCGATGAAACGTCACTAGTGGGTGTAAAAAGGCACGTCGGATTAAGCATTGAAGGGCCACGCCGTTTTAACATTTGAAGGAGAAGCTTTTAAAATGTGCAAAGTTATGTTGTTAAAACGGCGTGGCGGGGGAGGCGCGCCGGTTTAACCCCTTGCCAAGGGGGGAGATGGGAAATGGCGCCGTGTAGCCAAAGGAAGAAGGGGGGCGCGCCGTTTTAAGGCACGCCATTTTAGGACCACTTCGCACCGTTTTAAGCACCAAACGGATTCCTTTCGAAGTCGCGACCATTTATATGAATGTCGGCACTCCCAGAACGCTCCGGTTGCGACGTATGGCCTCCATAATATTCCGTTTGTAGCCTCTGGGACTCGGTCCCAGACTTTGCATGACTTTCGGTGCATGCCGAGACTTTGTCGGAGTTCCCGACTTTTCTCTGATTCAGCTCTCGGCGTGGCCGGTCGGAGCGTTGTAGTTGTATCTTCTGCTTAGGGGGCTTCCTTAGCGGGTAGCGGACCACCAAGTGAGTTCTCGTCCTGATCGGGCGAGGCATGAGGTTTGTTCGGCATTTCCATCTTCGGCTTGCTCTCGAATGTCGAGACGTGCATGCCGTATGATCCTCATCGACATTTTTTGATGTCCACAGATCCCCAAAAGGGTCCAACCTGTCCATCAAGCTGCACCTGTCCGCCGCCGCCTTGCTCACGATGGAGCGGAAGGAAAGAGAGAAACGGGCCTGGCCTCGAAAGAAGAAGAAGTGGTCGCAGACCCTCTGCGCCGTGAACGCTTCCGAGCCTCCGCCCGCCAAGCCAACGTCCCTGATGTGGGACGGAGATTCCAGAAATTTGCCGATAGAGCTCGGCTAGCTTACATCCCTCCTGCGGGAGGTCGACAACTATCCCCTGTGCTGCATCAAGAACGGGGTCGAGAAGAGATGACCAATTTGGTCAAGAACTATTTTCGAGGGCTAGGCAACCCCTCGCTTGGACAATAGCGGTTAATGCAGGCAGTCGCAGCCAGTGAAGACTACTGCCCATCAATGGTAGTTGAAGAAGATGACAGAGAAAAGATGATGGTGTCGTCAGTCGACGATAATGGCTATGATGACGGCTTTGAGATCGAAACCGATAAAGCCGCCCCTAGGCGGGAAGAAACAAGAAGGACTTATGTGTTCGAGATGCTGACCTTCCCGGATCGGGCTAAGAGGAGGGTCCATAGACAGAGAAGAAGGATGCAGGTCTTCACTTGCAATATGGCCGGCACATTCGGCCGGTATGGGGGACTTCCCGAAGACCCCCGTGAGCTGGCTCGATTGGCCGCAAGGCCAAGGCCGAATACTCGAAGAACAGAAGCTGCAAGGGAGGTCCTGGCGGAAACTAAAGGAGAACAACCCCTGGTCTACCACCAGTGGAATGATGAAGCTGCTATTCTAACCGCCAATGTACTGACGGCGGAAGAAGAAGATGACGTCCTCCTCGACATCCTGCCCGAGGGCACATCCGGGGAAACAACAGAGGCTATCCCCAGCACTACAACTATGGATCCGTCGGTCCTAATGCTACTTCAAAGATACCAGCAAGAGATAAACTTGCTGAAGAAATAGCTCATGGAGAAGACTGGTCAGTCATCAGCTTCCAAGTCGCCCGAAGTCCAGGGTGAATCATCTCGGGGAGCGGTTCGTCATATCGACCCTCCGCCGCTCTACACCATGCCTAAGTCGTCAGAGCCGAGCATGGTGATGACTCAGCAGCGGCCACCACAGTTACAGCCGCTGATGCCACCAGTGCTCCCTCAAGTGCACCAAACACCCCCACTACTGCGCCCGCCACAGGCGACCACCCTAGTCACCTCGTACCTGTAGCCAGCACACTTCTATCCGGAGCCAGATGACCCCACGGTCATGAACCGGATGATGGTGGAAAGGATGATCGAGCTGAAGCTCGCAGAAAGGAGTGAAGGTGACTACGTCGCATTTGATGCCTATCGGGTGCCATACCCGCAACATCATGCTGCCAAGCGGCTTCCCCCAGGGATCAACAAGCCGCCCAAGTTCGACAAGTTCAATGGGAAGGGATCCCCGAAGAAACATATTGCATATTATATGACTGTCACGGGTGATCTGGCCACCGATGAGTCATAATTGCTAAAGTTTTTCGGGTCCTCGCTGACAGGGCTCGCATTTGAATAGTACTCCAGCCTCCCGGCCAGGTTGATCAGCGACTGGTCAGATATGTAGAGGAAGTTCAGGGAGAGATTCCATGTCACAGAGAGGGAGGTCACAGTGGTTGAACTCTATTCGACAAAACAGAGGGCAGACGAGACGGCCCTTGACTACATCAAGAGGTGGAAGAACCTCGGAATGAGATGCAAGCGGCCCCCGCATCAGGAGGACGCTGTACAAATATGCAAAAAGAACCTCAGGAGGGAAGTTCTAGAAAAGATTATTGGAATGGAAATACGGTCGTTCGACCGATTAAACAATGTCATGGCCGAGGTGGAAGCCTTTCTGGCCAGACCTGCCCCTACATCAGCTGCCAGCATAACCCAAAAGGTCAAGGCAGTGGAGCGGCGCCCGGTGCCTAAAGAAGTGAACGCTCTTGACACCAAGGCGTTCGAACAACGGAAGGATAAAGGCATGAAGGCGGTCGCCCCACAGCCTGCAAAAGCCCCAGATGGTAAAGAAGGTCCCTCGCTGCGGGACAAGATGAAGAAAGCCTACTCCTTCTCGAAGGACAAGACCAGAATTCTGTTCGACTAGGTAACGGAGTATGGCGTGGTCACCCTGCCAGAGCCGAAGAGGCCGGAGGACCTGAAGAAGAAAGACAGTCCAAGATTCTACCCCTACCACCAGATGCTGGGGCATCCAATCGAAGACTGCTATGTTTTCAAGGACATCATCGAAGGGATGGTGAAGAAAAATGAAATAGAGTTGGGAGAGTAAAAGGTGGACCCTCCTCAGGCACATGAAGCCCCTCCTAGAAGAGCAGGAGTCAACATGGTCTCCCTATATCAGGCATTGCCCGAGGAGATCTTTGAAGTAAGTACACGGAGCACCTATGACACTGATTTCTTGGAGCCCGTGAAAGAACAACAGGGATGGCAACAGGTTCCTGCGAAGCACAGAAAGAAGAGGGCACCCCGCCCGAAAGTGGGGGCACATATCCGTGGTGTTACACCATGACCTGCTCCGCCGGTGGCAGCACCTGTGTGGACCAATCCAGCTGCAGTCATCAGAATACCTACACACAATCAGAGAAGACAAACTCCGCTCCCAGTAGTTAAGGAAACCAGTCCCGGGGTCCGCAAACTACAAGACCTTATAGAAGGGCTAGATGAGTACGTGCAGCCCGAAGTGAAGCCCTTACTGGTGCGGGACGATGTCCCATGGCAAGAACTGGTGCAGCTCTCGCTTGAGCAAAAAGAAGAAGCTGATGCAGTATCCGATAAGGAGGGTAGTCTGTTCTGGGGGCAGGCGCCTGTTGAAGCGAAGAAGAAGAAGAAACAAAAGAAGAAGAAAAGAAAGGCCGTTAAGGCCGATAAAGTGCAGGTGGTCTCCTGCAATACTCTATCAGCACTCTTCAACCTGCCTGAAGAGGAAGAAGTAGAGGAAATTTGCATCACACCCTTTGCTGGGGGAGGCAAGGCCGAGGTTGCAACCGCTGCACATGCAACCCGGTCAGGCCGAAAATGGGGGCGTCAACTGCCACCCAACCACAACATCATATTTAGGGGAGAGCAGCCCTACAAGACACCTCCCCCGGAGGTCAAGGGAGTCTAGATCCCTCCTCCGCTAGGCTTATATAACAAGAATGGGGGCAAGGCAGTCCCTTCATTCCTTGAATTTATGAAGATGTCTAAGGGGAAGCAGCTGTGCCAAGAGGCTAACCCTACACCCGGGAATGTTCACCCGCAACCAGTACAGGCTACCGAAGCCCAAGATACATGTGGAGCTTGCCCTGTAGCAGTTAATGAAGAGCAGCAAGGATCCGGTGCTAGCCAGAAAGGCGCTGAGTCTGGGGCAGATGAAGCAGGTCCGTCAGGGGTCGCAACTCAAGACTCTCCCAAGCCCAAGTGGGTTGAAGAGATGACGCTTTCCAATGTCCGAGCTGGGAGCCGCATAATGAAGCTACTCAAGAAGCTCCCTGCTCAATTTACAATCTGGGAGATCCTCTCTTTGAGTGAAGAGACTCGACAGGCGATCATCACTGCTCTGCAGATGCCTGCTCATTTTGAGACCTGCTTGGCTGAAGCAATGCCGGAAGCTAGCATGACCTTCACTCCACATGATATGCTGCTACCTACCATCAGTCACAACAGGCCGATGTATATGAAGGGGCACCTGAATGGAAGGGAGCTGAACAGGATTCTGGTTGATCCCGGTGCAGCGGTCAACATTCTACCCTATAGAATATATGAGAGGCACCACTTCAACGTGCATCTCAAGAAAGTCGGGGATATGCGTATCGCCGGCTTCAATCAAAAATGTAAAGTGTCGATGGGGGTGGCAGAGTTCACACTTACCTTGGCGGATTTCACTACGACGGTGCAGTTCCATGTCATCGACTCCCACACCTCATACAAGGCGCTTCTCAGCCGCCCATGGCTGCATGAAAATATGGCGGTGCCCTCTACGCTCCACCAATGTATCAAATTTAGTCTCCAAGGGAAAGAGGAGAGGATATTTGCGGACCTCTACCCGTTCGAGGTATTTGAATGTCACTTGGCGGACGCCAACCTATATGCGGGGCCTTCTCAAAGGACCTCTGAAGCCAAGACCCCTGTGGGGGCATCAAGAAACGCATCCAGCGACGATTGGTATCCACCACCACCGCGTGGATACATCAAGCCCAAGGTGGTCTCTCATATCATAGCATCCGGGGACGTGGGTAGAATCCCACCCCCAACATTATACCCTGAAGCTAATGAAGTGCAGGTCGGTCGACAGCACAACTACATTGGACTCCCAGTCAGTCTCACCAAGCCGATTCCCGGCCTCAATGACCCCACTGTCGACCCTTTCAAAACTTGGGAGGTGACACAGGTAGATGTACCCAGCATCTTGTTCTATATGGCTGAAGAGCACCCTACTCGGGAAGACATAGATTGCTGCCTCCCCGAAGATATAAGCAATCTATCAGTCCCCATCAAGGGTCTGGCATTCACAACCAGTCGGATGGCCAGGATGTTTCAGAAGCAGCACATCCCCTCCGATCAGCCTCAGAAAAGCAAGGAAGCTTTCCAGAAGATGTGGTATCCCGCAAGTCTGGATAAGGAAATGAGACGCGTCTCTCAGCACCCAGGGTTGGGCTTCACCCTGGAAGAATATTATTACAGTGGGCGATACGAGGTGAACACCATCTCCGCCTTCTACCCTGCGGAAGGTAGCCCACTGGGGGCAACTTTTGATGAATACCCAGCAGAAGCTGAATATGCTAAGCCGGCTCAGCCCGAAAGTCAAGAAGCGGAGGCCGTGATTCCTTGCCGATGTTGGGAGCAGGACTATCCCGAAGAAGGGGCCCTTCAAGCCAAACTTGATACGGCTAGCAGCAGCGAAGCCAAAGATGTTGAAGAAACATGGACCTCTCCCTCTAATGGAGTCCTATTAATAATGACCTCAGCACCTCTCCTGCCAATCGGGGAAGCATCAGCCGACTCCGGTCAAGAGGCACATGTTACCTAGAGAGAAGAGACCACTTTTGCGGAAGGTACAACTACCTCAGAGGGAGAAACCTCCTCAACCTCTGCTACAAGACTGGGAGTCTGTCCCAGCCCAACCATAAGCAACCACCAGCCTAGCATGGCCACAACTCTATCTACGAGGGATGAAGCTACTCTCTCGCCCTTGAAAACTGCAGCGGCCATGGACTTGCTGATTGGGCAATCTGCACAGCTGCTATTGAATGAAGCAGGGGACTCCCTGGAGGCTCTGATGATGTCAAATGAGAAAATCGAGGCCCTCGACCCCGAAGACGGCATTCCAGATTTCGTCGACCTCCAACCGGCACCTCCGGAGATAGAAGATGGAGGCCAAGCTACAGTCAACGAGCTGATAGAAGTTAACTTGGGTAGTGAGGAAGACCCTAGGCCTACCTTCCTCAGTGCCCAGTTATCCCCAGAAGAACGGGAGCTGTATACCCAGCTGCTGCAAGAATACCGGGATTGCTTCGCCTGGACTTACAAAGAAATGCCGGGATTGAGTCCTGCAGTTTTGCAACATGAGCTGGCGATCAGCCCTGAAGCCGAGCCGGGGAAGCAACCACCGCGGCGCATGAGGCCGGAGCTCATCACTCAAATTTGTGCAGAAGTCGACAAACTCATTGACGTGGGATTTGTCGAAGAGAATCAGCACACCACGTGGCTGGCAAATATCGTCCCTGTGAAGAAGAAGAATGGACAGATCCAGATATGTGTTGACTTCTGAGATCTGAATAAAGCCTGTCCCAAGGATGACTTTCCGGTGCTAATAACGGAAGTCATGATTGATGCTACAACCGGCCATGAGGCCCTGTTGATGCGGGACGGACACGGGAACTGACTCTAAGTGATGCAGACCTGGGACTCTAAATGCGGACACGACTAGCAACATACAACTATGGAGACACTTTGGCCCGACACTAAGAGTTCCTATGGGCTATACGTCGCTAACAGAAATGCAAGCTCACTCGTCGTCCCAACTGAGGGGAAACGAGGATCCGCGCGGTTGAGAAACCGGTAGAGTCAAGGGTGGTCGACTCACTTCCGTGCTCGGATCGAGCCACGGGACGGGTCACTCTCTCACTCATAGCGGTGACATGGACTCACGGGCTAGGTTCCTATCGCACTCAGCAGCGGCACACGACCATGTTGGCCCAGACTAGATGGCGGACAAGAAGGGGGGTTGAATTGTCCCCTTGACCTAGATGGCAGATTTTAAAAACTCTCTTAACTGAACACAATGGAATTAAAACAAACTACTAGATTGGCCTAACCACACATGAGATTTAACAGGTTCTCTCGATCTTTCCGATCTCACTCGTAATAACAATGCAACTGATAGATAAAATTATACCTAACACGGATAACAGAAGTAGCAGTGTGCAGTGGTGTAGTGAGTAAAAATCTATTAAATTAACCTGTGAAGGGAGATAGAAGAAAAGGACAAGCACACAGGCATTCACACAAGACACAGTGATTTTTAGGTGGTTCGGGACCACGATGGACTCCCTACGTCCACCCCTCACCCAACCGGGTGAGGCTTCACTACACGCTACTTTCGTAGCAACACGGGGACGAACCCCAACCACACACACACACACATGCTGCTTCTGCAGCAATATCCACACACGGGGAAAATCCCCAACACGCTGCCACCGCAGCACACACCCACACACAGAATCGGGGAACACACCCTGGACACTAAATCCACACGGAGACACAGCTCCTACAACACATAACCAACCATAGGGAAACTTTTCCCACAATAAAGCCCAACACACGGAGACGCAACTCCGCCCACACACTATGATATTCCGAGTTTGATAAAATAAAAGGATATACAATGAACACCGAAAATATTTATCTATGCTCAGCTTAAAGGATGGAAACCCTTGTAAATCAAGAATAGATGACTCAAGTAGATGCAAACAAGATGAAACAATGAACCCCCATGAGTAAAGGGAGGTTTAAGAAGATCTTCTCTAAGCCCCAAGTCTGAGGGTAGCCGGATGTTGACACTAAGAACGTCTATGCGTTCCTCTTTACGTTCAGCTTCTTTCTTCCTTCAATCACGATCGCAAACTCCTCCTGGATGTAGATGATATCCGCGTTCTTCTCCAGCTCCTCTCCTTCTTCCCGTCGTTCTCCTGCAAAACAGATAGAAAGATTAGAGCTCCACTTCTATTTCTTCCAAATTCGTAATATATATATACCATGAGGATAAGTTGTGCAAAAGACCACAATACCCTTGTAAAACCCTAGCAAAACCACCCTAATATGTTCATTAATGATCCAAGGGTATTAGGGTAAAATTTCATCCCATTTGGAGTCCATTTGGTTGGGCTACGGTGGCCCACGAAATTTCCGCGCGGAACTGCCAGAATGGGGGGGTCGACCCATCTGGTGAGGGGGGTTGACCCATCTGCCAGACAGAATGCTGTCTGGGCAGATTTGTCACAGGGGGGTCGACCAACTTTGTGAGGGGGGTCGACCCACTTTCAGACAGTAACCTTTTTAGGCCTTTTCTTGCCCAGGGGTCGACCCATTGAGTGGGGGGGTCGACCCATTTGCCATGAACTCTCATGAAATGATATTTTAAAGTTCCTAATGATGTTCTAATGATCTAACATTCACCCTAATGAATTTTAACATCTTATAAGCCCTAATGCAAAGCAAGATTTACCAATATAAATAGCAAGATTAGAGAGTATCTAGAACAATGACTGAACCATGGTTCACAAGGATTTAACATTGACTTAAAGGAATGCAAATGGAAATGTAAGCTTACCATTGTTCCAACTGAATGATATCAATATGAACCTGCATTTCAGAGAACTCAACATCTTGTCAAACACAATTCAATTCATATGAGGAAATTAGCATCAAACTTTCTCTCCATATAACTCTCATCCTACAGAGGAGAATGTTGAAATGCAAGTAGAAAATTAGTGATGCAAAGCCTTTCAATCTATTTTCTCCATAAGCTAACATCACACATGATTAGCTCAAACCAGCCATGAGTTGCTTAGTCAGTCCGAAGCAACTAGCATTTTCACACCCCACACATATCAATTAGACTGAAATAGTCCAATTCTGAATAAGGAGCAACAGAACCATTTTTGACTGAATCAAGGTTAAGTGAATGTGCATCTGAATTTATAGACTTTGTGTATGCATGAAACTGAATGTATAGACTTTGAAAGCTTGAAGGCACAAGACAATGTATAGACTTGGCCAATGTACAGACTTGGTGGCCAATGTACAGACTTGGAAAGCTTGAACCAATGTATAGACTTTGATGCCCAAAGACAATGTATAGACTTAGTGCAATGCAGAGGCTGTACAGACTTCAAATGTAAAGACTTTGAACGTGTGTGCTGGCAATGTATAGACTTTGGCACACAATGCAACAAGACTCTGGACTATGTATAGACTTTACCTTCAATATGCAACAGAGTGTATAGACTTTGTATCAAAGAGTGTATAATATCAAGGTGTACAGACTTTGGAAATAAATGAAACATTTCAGAGCAACTCAAAACAAACATTCATGTAAGGCATAATCAGTTCATAAACATGAATAAACATGAATTATAAATGCAGTTCAGAGCATGTATAACCATGGGCAACAAGATATCACGCATTTGTCAGTTCATTAAGAACACCAACATAATGTTTTCATGAAGACACCAATGTGAACATCAACATTAAGGATGTGTGCATGAAGGACCATTGTTTATGAATCACCTGCAAAACAAGATATTATAGTGTTAGCTTGTTTATTGTGCAGACGCCATTTAAGCATAAAACACACAATATAGTAGAATCATCAAAACCATTGTCAGAGACAACAAGGGGGCGCACAGAACCCAACAGACCATATACTAGCTAAGAAAGTAAATGCCAAGAAATCAAGATCGTTACCTCCACGCTCCCGGTGTGGGGAAGACAACCCCGGCCAATCCTGTACTCCCGGTTAAACAAATACACTGCGGTACAAAGATTTGACCCACTCCACACAGGGAGGTAATAGGTCACATATGGGGCCTGGGAGTAGCGGGAATTGGGTTGACGGGCAGCATCTTGATGTCGCCCGTCGGTGCCGAAACCCGCATTTTAGTGCTGTCCGGACGGCGCGATCTGCGGGTACATGGGGCCCACGTGCTGCTCAGCCCTCCGGATCTAACGGGGTGGGTCCCACTATGGTGGGGACACCTAGAGGCGTGCCTCCCTGGATGGTGGCAGGGCTGGAACGTCGGTTGGAGGCCGGGCGGCTCCGATAACCACTTGTCGGAAGTGTTGTCCACGGATCTGTAACCTCTGTTTTCTGACGCGCGACCCGGTAAGATCGGCTATTGCGATCAGCACCGATGTCGGGTCGGCACGAAACTAGCGCCGTTGGAACGCTGACTTGAAATCCTTCGACTCTATGGGACTCAAAAAAATTCACCGGAGCCGTGCTTCTGATGGGCGATTTTAGAACCGGCCTGTTCTCAGTTTCAGATCTGACTAGGCAGAAACTGAGTTTCCTGAGAGTCGGCGTTGACCGCAGGGCAGACCTCCGAATCAGAAGATGAGCTCTTCATAAATGTTATAGAGGGGAGAGAGAGGAAAACGGAAATAATTCTTATGACCGATTTGGTGGAGGTTTGGATGGGGAAAGATATTTTATACTGGCGGATGGTCAGATCTGGACAGAGGCAGATAGAACTAAGTGAGATCTGAAAGTGATTTTTAGAAAATAGGTGAAGGCCTTTAGAAATTCCACGAAAATTCGTGGATGGAGGGAGTGTTGGAAAAAATCTCCAGTAAAATTGGGGGCTCAAGACAAAATCAAGAATAGGTCCTAAGAGGGGAAACTCAGAGCTCTTGTGAATCTTGACTGAAAGCTGGAAGATCTGGGTGGAAAGGAAGAACGAAAATGGAAAATTACAAAATGGAAGCTAGAAGCTCAACCAAATTTTATGGGATGTGGTGAAGACCCCTGAAACTCACCCTGAAAGTTTGGGCTCTAGATGAACTCGTGGTTGAGGGTTAAAAATCTGAGAATGTCCTGCTGTCACCCGATTGGCAGAATACCGACGAAGGCGGTGGCGGTGCAACAGCGACTCGATGGCGGCGGCGGCGGCAACAACGAACTCCACACCAGATAGATGAGACTTCCCACCTCAGAACACAGCCTTCCCAGCTGCAAGAAGAAGAGAGGAGAGAGAGAGAGAGGGGCGGCCCTTGCTCTTTGGAAGAAATTCCAGATTTTCATATGCATTAATTCCACTCAAAATGAAAATACAAGGTTCTTATAGAAAATACAAAAAGACTAGTTCTATCCCTAGATCTAGGATTGGTGGGGGGTAAAAGAGGGAGTCCATAATTTATTCTCCCATGTGATTTGGAACTAAATAAAATAAACTAAAAATCCTAATAAACTACATTAAACATGGGGCGCCCCCTTGACTTTTATGGTTCCACATTTTGAATTTTTGTTCCCTTTGTCCCCCCCTTGGTCCAACCCTTCTAAAAGCCCACCATGGAAGGTTGACTGACCCCACATGGGCCCAA
This sequence comes from Amorphophallus konjac, assembly GCA_022559845.1. Classification (NCBI taxonomy): domain Eukaryota; kingdom Viridiplantae; phylum Streptophyta; class Magnoliopsida; order Alismatales; family Araceae; genus Amorphophallus; species Amorphophallus konjac. The sequence continues at coordinate 196,711,502 of CM040121.1, read as the reverse complement.
GAGATGAGGTGGATCAATGGGAGAAGGGATGGGGGGCCCGCGGGACCCAGGTGGTCCCAAATTACAAATACACCCCTGTTACAATCCGGATTACAATCCGAATAAAACACACATTACACACACAAAATCCAAATAAATACTATAAATACCGAGACTCAAGGGGGAGTCTCCAGACTGTCTCCGAGCCAGATGGAAGCCGAGGTAGCCCGAGTGGTACTTCGCGCATGGTACCGACGGCTCACCGGTTCGTGCTTCTCGCTCGCTCTGGTGTCCGCACCAATTCTCACCGGGTGGGAGAAACTCGACCCTATCGAGTAAGGGTCAGCATCGCTCTGGTAGAGCTCCAATAGGTCCGGATCTATCCGCTGCAACTCTCCACGGGTAATCCAAGTATCCTCGGTGGCGGGTCGCCCTCTCCAACGCACTAGGTAGCACGGGTAGGATCCACTCCTGGTAACTGTCACCTGCTCATCTAGTATATGATCGATATGCTCTCGCTGCTGTGGAAATATGGCTGGTGGTGGACACTCAGGTGAGGGATCACTCTCAATGGGAGGAGATGGCCGAAAAGGCTCACTAGGGATCACCGCTGGGTCCCTATATACAACTAGATCCGACACATTGAAATTTGAGCTTATACCATATTCCTCGGGCAGGTCCACAACATACGCATTAGATCCAACACGTTTCAACACTCTAAATGGACCGGCTCCGCGAGCTTGCAATTTCTTTACGGTTCCAGAGGGAAACCGTTCAGGCCTTACCTTGATCATGCCATATTCACCCTCTTGGAACTCTCGGTGGTGTCGATGGGCATTGGCTAACTCCTTATACCGTGTATTGCTGGCCTCAATGTGACGACAGACGTCGTCATGCAAACTCCTAACATGCCTAGCAAAAGACTCGGCAGACTCAGACGCTCGTGCGTGAATGGGCATGGGAACAAGATCCACTGGCTTCCTAGGCCTACGACCTGTGACAATCTCGAATGGACTCATACCGGTAGACCTATTAACCGAATCATTATATGGAAATTTTACCAATGGTAATATGAGATCCCAATCCCCTAGACGATCCCTGACAAGACACCTCAAAAGGTCTCCCAGACTTCTATTGACCACCTCGGTCTGACCATCTGTCTGGGGATGATATGCAGTGGAAAACTTGAGGTGAGTACCCAACATATGCCACAGTGTCTTCCAAAAATAGCTGGTGAATCTAACATCACGGTCAGACACTATGGTACGAGGAAACCCGAACTTGCACACCACATGAGTAAGGAATAGGCGGGCTACCCTCGAAGCATCCAAAGTCTCCGAGCAGGGAATGAAAAGGACCATCTTCGAGAATTGGTCAACCACCACATAGACCGAATCATGCTTCGTAGAGGTACGTGGCAATCTCAATACAAAGTCCATGCTAACATCATGCCACGGAGCATCAGGTACGGGGAGAGGCGTATAAAGAGCCGAGCTTTGCTTTTTCATCTTGACCGTAGCACATGTATGGCACTGGGCCACAGTATGAGCAACATCTCTTTTCAAGCTCGGCCAATAAAATCTATGCTCAACAGCCTCGATAGTCTTGTTCCGACAAAAGTGGCTGGCTAGATCTCCCGCATGTAGCTCCCAGACTAAGAAGTCTCGAACCGAAGTTCGGGGAACATAAAGCCTGCCTCCTCGAAAGAGGTAACCCTCCTGGAGCACATAGTCATCATGATCTCTCGAGGGTCCGGCCTGGAGAGTGGTATAAATCTGACCAAAGTCAAGACAATCAACATAGGCCTCTCTCATCTTCTCTAACCCTATGACCTCGGCACTCATGGTGGTCAGCAGACAAGCACGCCGACTCAAGGCATCGGCCACCTTGTTCTCCACTCCAGCCTTATGTTTAAGCACAAATGTATACTGTTGGAGATACTCAACCCATCGACTGTGACGCGCATTAAGCTTCTTTTGGGAATGGACGTACCTCAAAGCCTCATGATCGGAGTATAAGACAAACTCCTGATGTAATAGATAGTGCCTCCAATGCCTAAGAGCCTGAACAACTGCGTAGAATTTCTTATCATAAGTGGAGTATCACAGTTTTGCGTCATTCAGCTTTTCACTGAAATATGCGACCGGGTGGGCCTCCTGACTCAACACTCCTCCAATCCCAACACCCGACGCATCACAAGAGACCTCAAACACGTTCGAAAAATCTGGCAATCGAAGGATCGGTATCTGGGTCATGCGCTCCTTGATGTCCTTGAAGGCAGCGGCTGCGGCCTTCGTCCATACAAATGTGCCCTTCCGAATACAGTCCGTGATCGGGGTAATGACGGAGCTAAATCTGCGGATGAAAGGATGATAGAACGTCACAAGGCCATGGAAGCTGCGGACATCATGGACCGTATGGGGTTCCGGCCAATCAACAATGGCCCGGACTTCTCCGGATCGGCGGAGACTCTAGTACTAGACACAATAAAACCCAAGAAGGTAAGCTGAGGTATCATGAAGGCACACTTCTGTGGGTTCGCAAACAACTGCTCTCGCCTCAAAAGTAGACATGCCTGCCTTAGATGGTCCAAGTGGTCCCATTTAGTGCGACTATATATAAGGATATCATCAAAATACACAACCACAAAGACTCCAATGAAAGGTCGAAGGACCTGAGTCATGAGTCGCATGAAAGTGCTAGGGGCATTGGTCAACTCAAAGGGCATAACCAACCACTCATATAGACCGTCCTTGGTCTTAAATGCGGTCTTCCATTCATCACCTGGCCTAATCCTCACCTGGTGGTAACCACTCTTAAGATCGATCTTCGAGAAGATAGTGGCACCGGCCATCATGTCTAGCATATCATCTAGGCGCGGAATAGGGAACCTGTACTTTACGGTGATTTTGTTGATGGCACGACTATCAATGTACATTCTCCACGTGCCATCCTTATTTGGGGCGAGTAATGCGAGAACATCACACGGACTCATGCTGTCTCGAACAGACCCTCTAGGCATCAACTCATCGACCTACCGTTTTAGCTCAACATGTTCCGTGGGACTCATGCAATAGTGAGGAAGATTGGGCAATGAGGAGCCCGGAATCTGGTCGATAGCATGCTAAATATCCCGCATGGGTGGGAGTCCCTCGGGAAGCTCCTCGGGAAAAATATCAATGAACTCCTGCAGAATAGGAATGACATCGGGTGGGAGTTCACCCTCGGACTTCGGCTCCACCTCTCGGACCGTAATAGCAAACATAGGGCAGCCCCTACTAGCCTCCCGCTCCATTTCCCGGGAGCTAATCATCATCAATCACCTAGTCGAGGGCTCGCCTGGGCCAGATGTAACGGTCATAGCCCGAGCTGGGGTGGGGTACTGGGCCCGGGGATGGAAGGCTCCGGAGTACTAGGACCAGTAGGACCCCTAACTGAAGGCTTCTTGGGCTGAGAGGGTTGGAGGAGAATCCGTTGGCCAGCATGGTCGAAGGTACATGTGTTTGATCGGCCATGAAGTGTGGCATCCCGATCAAATAACCAAGGCCTACCAAGAATAATGCTGCCCACCTCCATGCGGAGGACATCACAGTAGATCTCGTCACGGTAGACATTGAATTGCAGTGGGACCAGACACCGCAGCCTGATCGGAATGGAGGTGGAATCCACCCATGATACTCGATAGGGGCAAGGATGGTCCACGGGTGTAAGACCAAGACTGGAGACAGTGCCCGTGGAGATTGCATTGATGCAACTCCCACTATCGATGATCACCTTACAAACTTGCTTGCCCAGCCTACATAATGTATGAAAGATAGTGGTCCGACGCCAGTCATCACTGGCCTGTGGCTGGGTGAGAATACACCTGACGACCCCCAAGTGGGTATCGTCCGGATGCTGGGCATCCTGGCCATCACCTTCGGCCTCATAATACTAGTCAGCTAGCTCCGGATCAGCTTCATAGCTGACTAACATAAGATCCGTAGGGGTGGCGTCCTCGGCCTGTGTGTCCCCTATGACAATAGATGGGCGAGTGGGACACTGGTTGGCGAAATGGCCAAACCCATTGCAGCGATAACACTACTTTCGTGATCCACTAGGCTCCCCAATCAAAGGTCCTTTCCCTTTATCCTCCCGACGGATAGGAGGTGAAGGCAACAAGGGACGAGCAGGAGGTGCGGGTGCTGGTGGATGGGCGATGGGTGCCGTAAGTTATTGGGGACGAGGAAGGTCCCTCGGAGGTGGAGGGCGAGGCCTAGGAGCGAACGGCTCGGGGCGAGTGGGCTCCTGAGGTCGGGCTATGGGGGCCCTCGGGTACGTGTCAGAAGAGCCACGGGGCTCGACACTACGAAGGGGGAAGGAGCCCAACCGATGGGTAGACTCGAACTCGACCTCGAATTGCTCCAATTCGAGAGCAACCTGATACGCCTATTCCAAAGTGGTCACATTGCGGCGAAAAAGTTCATATTGATAGTTTGGCCGCAGACCTCTCTGAAAGCGTGATATGGTCATGGTGCTCTTTTCCGTAACTCCACACCGCAAATAATACTCATCAAACTCGGCAGTGTACTCGGTCACGGATCGGTTCCCTTGGGAGAGACTTTGCCATTTGTCTATGAGACGTTGGCGATATGAGGTAGGAAGGTACTTCTCCCTCAATTTCATTTTAATGTCATCCCAAGTGCCGATCGGGGGTTGACGTCGCTGATTTAGCAGGCTCTCCACATTGGTCCAATAAGTTTGGGCCTGCCCATGCAGCTTCATCTTCATGTATCAAACTCTCCGGTGGTTCGTCATCTCAAACCACTCGAAGTATCGGTCCATGCCGGCCTCCCAATCTAAATAGACCTTCGGGTCCAATGACCTGCTAAAAAGGGGAGGGTCCGCACGCACGCTCCGAAGAACGTGGTCGTCATCATCATCATCACGATTCTGTCGTTGGTTACGACGACCATATCCCCCTTGCTCATTATCAGATGCATAGTCAGCCACCTCATGCACTTGTTGCCTCCCAACATCTACCGCCTGAGCTCTTGGCGCAGTAGGTTACTGAGCCGGCTCCTGTTGACCATTGGTCGGCGTGGGTTGCGCCACCGCTGGGGCCCTCTCAAGGATGACAATCCTTCCTACAAGACCCTGGATGGACTGGTCTGAAGCTTCGGCCCGATCCTTGAGGGCTTTCATCCTCCCTTCTACATGCGTTCCTACGCCATCTAGATTCGTACTAAGGCCATCCATACGCGTATCGAGACGATCCATGAGGGCTCGAAACATCTCGGCCGTCGAAGGCTCATCGGAGCTACGGGCTCGGGAATCCGCCATAGGTGGAGGTGGCGAGTATTGGGTACCTCGACGGGTGGGCATGGAAAGACACACGAACTAGGAGACACAGACTAATGCAAACACCGACTAATGCACCTAGACCTAAACCAATATCCGGTACGTGGCAGAGTTAATCGATCCGAAGATCACTCGTGCAAGTGTGCGGCCTTCCCGATAGGCGTACCCTAACGTTCGGACAACACCTTTTAAAATACTAGATTATCGGGATGAAATGTAATTTTAAAACATTTTTTTTGAAAATAATGATGATCCTAGACTCGACTTAGACCGTGCAAGACTTATGCAACGACTACCCTAGACTCAACTCGCTCTGATACCAAACTGATGCAGTACGGACACGGGAACCGACTCTAAGTGATGCGGACCTCGTACTCTAAATGCGGACACGACCAGCAACATACAACTATGGAGACACTTTGGCCCGACACTAAGAGTTCCTATGGGCTATACATTGCTAACAGAAATGCAAGCTCACTCATCGTCCCAAGCGAGGGGAAACGCGGATCCGCGCGGTTGAGAAACCGACAGAGTCAAGGGTGGTCGACTCACTTCCGTGCTCGGATCGAGCCACGGGACATGTCACTCTCTCGCTCACAGCGGTGACATGGACTAACGGGCTAGGTTACTATCGCACTCAACAGCGGCACACGACCATATACTAGCTAAGCAAGTAAATGCCAAAAAGTCGAGATCGTTACCTCCACGCTCCCGGCGTGGGGAAGACAATTCCGGCCAATCCTGTACTCCCGGTTAAACAAATATACTACGGTACAAAGATTTGACCCACTCCACGCAGGGAGGTAATAGGTCACATGTGGGGCCCGGGAGTAGTGGGAATTGGGTTGACAGGCAGCATCTTGATGTCGCCCGTCGGTGCCGAAACCCGCATTTTAGTGCTGTCCAGACGACGCGATCTGCGGGTACGTGAGGCCCACGTGCTGCTCAGCCCTCTGGATCTGACGGGGTGGGTCCCGCTGTGGTGGGGACACCTGAAGGTGCGCCTCCCTGGACGGAGGCAGGGCTGGAACGTCGGTTGGAGGCCGGGCGGCTCCGATCATCACTTGTCGGAAGTGCTGTCCACGGATCTGCAACCTCTATTTTCTGGCGCGTGACCCGGCAAGATCGGCTATTACGATCAGCACCGATGTCAGGTCGGCACGAAACTAGCGCCATTGGAACGCTGACTTGAAATCCTTCGACCCTATGGGACTCAAAAAAATTCACAGGAGACGTGCTTCTGATGGGCGATTTTAGAACCGGCCTGTTCTCAGTTTCAGATCTGACTGGGCAGAAATTGAGTTTCCTGAGAGTCAGCATTGACCGCGGGGCAGCCCTCCAAATCAGAAGATGAGCTCTTCATAAACGTTATAGAGGGGGGAGAGAGAAAAATGGAAATAATTCTTATGATCGATTTGGTGGAGGTTTGGATGGGGAAAGATATTTTATACTAGCGGGTGGTCAGATCTGGAGAGAGGCAGATAGAACTGAGTGGGATTTGAAAGTGATTTTTAGAAAATAGGTGAAGGCCTTTAGAAATTCCAAGAAAATTCGTGGATGGAGGGGGTGTTGGACAGAATCTCCAGTAAAATTGGGGGCTCAAGCAAAAATCAAGAATAGGTCCTAAGATGGGAAACTCAGAGCTACTGTGAATTTGGACTGAAAGCTGAAAGATCTGGGTGGAAAGGAAGAACGAAAATGGAAAATTACAAAATGGAAGCTAGAAGCTCAACCAAATTTTATGGGACGTGGTGAAGACCCCTGGAACTCACCCTGAAAGTTTGGGCTCCATATGAACTCGTGGCTGAGGGTTAAAAATCTGATAATGGCCTGTTGTCACCCGATTGGCAGAATACCGACGGAGGCGGTGGCGATGCAACGGCGGCTCGATGGCGGCGGCGGCAGCAACGACGAAATCCACACCAGATAGATGAGGCTTCCCACCTTAGAACACAGCCTTCCCAGCTGCAAGAAGAAGAGAGGAGAGAGAGAGAGAGGAGCGGCCCTTGCTCTTTGGAAGAAATTCCAGATTTTCAAATGCATTAATTCCACTCAAAATGAAAATACAAGGTTCTTATAGAAAATACAAAAAGACTAGTTCTATCCCTAGATCTAGGATTGGTGGGGGGTAAAAGAGGGAGTCCACAATTTATTCTCCCATGTGATTTGGAACTAAATAAAATAAACTAAAAATCCTAATAAACTACATTAAACATGGGGCGCCCCCTTGACTTTTATGGTTCCACATTTTGAATTTTTGTTCCCTTTGTCCCCCCTTGGTCCAACACTTCTAGAAGCCCACCATGGAAGGTTGACTGACCCCACATGAGCCCAAAAGATGAGGTGGATCAATGGGAGAAGGGATGGGGGGCCCGCGGGACCCAGGTGGTCCCAAATTACAAATACACCCCTGTTACAATCCGAATTACAATCTGAATAAAACACACATTACACACACAAAGTCCAAATAAATACTATAAATACCGAGACTCAAGGGGGAGTCTCCAGACTGTCTCCGAGCCAGATGGAAGCCGAGGTAGCCCGAGTGGTGCTCCGCGTACGGTACCGATGGCTCGCCGGTTCGTGCTTCTCGCTCGCTCTGGTGTCCGCACCACCTGTCATTCATGGATGGGTTGTCCGGCTACAACCAGATATGGATCGCGGAACATGACCGGGTCCACACTGCCTTCCGAACCCCTAAAGGCATCTATCACTATAAGAGGATGCCGTTCGGACTAAAGAATGCTGGCGCAACTTATCAGCGTGCAATGACCAGAATATTTGATGAGCTGCTCTACCACAAGGTTGAATGCTACATAAATGATCTGGTGGTCAAGACCAGAAGAAAAGAAGACCGTCTGCAGGACCTCCGGATCATTTTTCAGAGGCTGAGGCAGGATGAATTGAAGATGAACCCTATGAAATGCACGTTCGGAGTGTCGAGCGGAAAGTTCTTGGTTTTTATTGTCAGATATCGGGGAATCGAGATAGACCCCGCAAAGATCCAAGCTATCCGAGAGCTACCTGCACCAAGGAACCTCTCCGAGCTGAGATCACTACAGGGCCACTTGGCTTATATCCGGCGGTTCATTTCCAATTTGTCAGGGCGATGCCAGCCTTTCCACAAATTGATGATGAAGGATGTTCCCTTTTGCTGGGATGAAGATTGCCAGACAGCCTTTGACAAGTTGAAAGACTATCTGAAAACTCCTCCAGTGCTGGGCGCACCGGTGAAAGGATGGCCGCTGATATTATATATAGCAGCCACACACAACTCTCTGGGGGCAATGCTGGCCCAGAATAATGAAGAAGGGAAAGAGTAAGCTCTCTACTACCTCAGTCGGAGACTGGTCAAGACTTAGGAGAAATATACTTATATCGAGAAAATATGTCTGACACTGGTTTTCGCAGTCAAGAAGTTTCGACACTATATGTTGTCGCATGAAGTCAGCCTGGTATCCAAAGAAGACCCGCTGAAATATATCATGTCCCAGCCGGCACTCAAGGGTCGCTTGGGCAAATGGGCGGTCATCCTTATGGAGTTTGATATCTCCTATGTGCCGCGAAAGGCTATCAAAGGCCAAGCTATTGCAGACTTCTTCGCCGAGCATCCGGTACCAGAAGAATTTCTGCTGGAACCGGAGCTTCCTGAAGACTAAACCCTAGAAGCCGCTCAAGTGCAGCCCTCCTTGTGGCAGCTATATTTTAATGGCGCTTCCAGAATTGACACCTCAACCACTGGGTCAGCCAGGGTCAGAGCAGGGGCATGGATAGTACTGAAATCCCCAGAAGGAGAAGTGGTGCACACATCCTATTCAATAAACAACCCTTGCACAAATAATGAAGCATAGTATGAAGCCCTGATAATCGGGTTGCAGATCGCACTGTCCATGGGAATTCAGATGCTGGAAGCATTCGAAGACTCCATGCTAGTTATAAAATAGCTGGAAGGAGAATTCGATGTGTGAAAGCAAGAGCTCCTCCCCTACCATCAGCTGGCAACCCGCCTGATGTCAAGATTCTACTTCATCAGCATCAAGAATGTCAACCGAGGCCAGAATGCTCAAGCGGACGCCCTCGCTAAATTGGCCAGTTCTTTGGCAGTCCCGCCAGACACAAGCCTGAACATAATAGTGATCAACCGCCGGCAGGTCCCCAGTGTGACAGAGGTCTTGGCCGACGAACAAGAGATTGAGGTGGCAGCCGTCGAAGAGGTTCAACAGCCCGATTGGTGAGAACATCTCCTACGGTGGTTTCATCACCAGCAGCTCACAAAAGGAAAAGAACAAAGAATGAAACTCCTGAGGGTCAAAGACTCTTATGAGGTGAGAAACGGAACCCTATTCCGAATAATGGTGGATGCCCGAAGGAAAGTTCTACTTCATTGCTTGTCTTCAGTAGAAGCTAGGCAGGTGATGCAAGAAGTCCATGCGGGTTCAGCGGGAGCGCATCAGGCCGGCCCAAAGATGAAAATTGAGATAAAGAAATTGTTTTACTATTGGCCCACTATATTTGATGACTGTTGCAAGTTCGCCAAGGCTTGTCAGAAGTGTCAAGAGCACGCCAATGTGTCAAGAAGACCTTCAGTGCCACTACATCCTACCTTACCGAGCTAGCCGTTTGCTCAATGGGGCACGAACGTGGTAGGGCCACTGCCAGCATCTTCGTCAGGGTGCAAATACATCTTAGCAGCTACAGATTACTTCTTCAGATGGGCAGAAGCAGTTGCGTTAAGAGATGTGACGGGAGAACTGGTTGCAAGATTCTTCCGACAGAACATAATATTCCGGTTCAGAATTCCCACCAAATCATCTCTGACAACGGCAGCCATTTCAGGAACCAGAAGGTTTACCGGCTAGTCGACAAATACAAGATCGACTGGAGGACATCGTCCCCCTGCAACTCTCAAGCCAATGGACTTGCAGAAGCCTTCAACAAAACACTATGCACGTTGCTGGCAAAGACGGTCAAGTCTAATAAAAAGGACTGGGAAGAAAAGATGTACGAGGCACTCTGGGCCTATCGTACCGTCTACAAAACCCCAATCGACTGTTTGCCATTCTCCCTCGTATACGGATCGGAGGCCGTGGTGCCGATTGAATTAGAAATCCCCTCGCTGTGAGTCGCTATCCAACATGGGCTAGTCAACAGTGAACAAACTAATGCAGAAAGAATATTGGAAGAGCTTTCCGAGCTCGAAGGGAAGCGTCTCCGTGCGCAACAAAACATTCAACTCTATCAAGCTCTCATGGCCCGTGCTTTCGATAAACTGGTCAAAGAATGAGAATTCAAGAAGGGAGACCTGGTAATGGTCAAAAGAAGAGAAGTGATGGCCTCCAATCCCAAAGGGAAATTGGTCAAAAATTGGGTCGGACCATACGTCGTCCGCCGAGTATACGAAGGGGGTGCCTACGTCCTGGTAGACCACAAAGGAGTCGTCCAGTTCTCTCCCCTCAATGGAAAGCATATAAAGCTGTATCATACGGCACAACAGGCATTCCCTGAATAATCGAAATACCTTTACCTTGGTCTAGTGGCACTTCGCCCTGACCGAGCTACCTTCATCTTGGTCTAGTGGCACTCCGCCCTGGCCGAGCTACCTTCATCTTGGTCTAGTGACACTCCGCCCTGACCGAGCTATCTTCATCTTGGTCTAGTGGCACTCCGCCCTGACCGAGCTACCTCCACCTTGGTCTAGTGGCACTCCGCCCTGACCGAGCTACCTTCATCTTGGTCTAGTGGCACTCCGCCCTGACCGAGCTACCTCCACCTTGGTCTAGTGGCACTCCACCCTAACCGAGCTACCTCCACCTTGGTCTAGTGGCACTCCGCTCAGACCGAGCTACCTCCACCTTGGTCTAGTGGCACTCCGCCCTGACCGAGCTACCTCCACCTTGGTCTAGTGAGGTGGACTAGTGGCACTCCACCCTGACCGAGCTACCTCCACCTTGGTCTAGTGGCACTCCACCCTGACCGAGCTACCTCTACCTTAGTCTAGTGGCACTCCACCCTGGCCGAGCTACCTTCATCTTAGTCTAGTAGCACTTCGCCCTGACCGAGCTATCTTCATCTTGGTCTAGTGGCATTCCACCCTGACCGAGCTACCTCCACCTTGGTCTAGTGGCACTCCGCCCTGACCGAGCTACCTTTACCTTTGTCTAGTGGCACTCCGCCCTGGCCGAGCTACCTTTACCTTGGTCTAGTGGCACTCCACCTTGGCCGAGCTACCTTCATCTTGGTCTAGTGGCACTCCACCCTGACCGAGCTACCTCCACCTTGGTCTAGTGGCACTCCACCCTGACCGAGCTACCTTTACCTTGGTCTAGTGGCACTCCGCCCTGGCCGAGCTACCTTCATCTTGGTCTAGTGGCACTCCGCCTTGACCGAGCTATCTTCATCTTGGTCTAGAGGCACTCCGCCCTAGCCGAGCTACCTTCATCTTGGTCTAGCGGCACTCCGCCCTGACCGAGCTACCTTCATCTTGGTCTAGTAGGCACTCCGCCCTGACCGAGCTACCTTCACCTTGGTCTAGTGGCACTCCACCCTGATCGAGCTACCTTTACCTTGGTCTAGTGGCACTCCGCCCTGACCAAGCTATCTTCATTTTGGTCTAGTGGCACTCCGCCCTGACCGAGCTACCTCCGCCTTGGTCTAGCGGCACTCCGCCCTAACCGAGCTACCTTCATCTTGGTCTAGTAGGCACTCCACCCTGACTGAGCTACCTTCACCTTGGTCTAGTGGCACTCCGCCCTGACCGAGCTACCTTTACCTTGGTCTAGTGGCACTCCGCCCTAACCGAGCTATCTTCATTTTGGTCTAGTGGCACTCCGCCCTGACCGAGCTACCTCCGCCTTGGTCTAGTGGCACTCCGCCCTGACCGAGCTACCTCCACCTTGGTCTAGTGGCACTCCGCCCTGACCGAGCTACCTTTACCTTGGTCTAGTGGCACTTCGCCATGATCGAGCAACCTCCACCTTGGTCTAGTGGCACTCCACCCTGATCGAGCTACCTTCACCTTGGTCTAGTGGCACTCCGCCCTAGTCAAATTGCCCTAACCCCGGTCTAGCGGCACTCCTCCCTAACCAAACTCGCATAAAATCAACAACATTGCCATTGCGGGCCCTACGCCCGAATCGGCACCAATCTATTCTTTGCGTCAGCATTGTTTCCTTACTAACGAATAAACCTTTTTCTAGCGCAAGACTTCGTGTCCTAGCCAACCCTTATACAATATTACCATTGCGGGCCTTACGCCCGAATCAGCGCAGATCTCTCCTTTGCGTTAGCATTGTTTCCTTGCTGACGAACAAACCCTTTTCTGGCACAAGACTTTGTGTCCTAGCCAACCTTTATACATCTTTGCCATTACGGGCTTTACGCCCGAATCGGCACAAATCTATCCCTTGCGTTGGCATTGCCTTCTTGCTAATGAATAAACCCCTTTTCCTCGGGGCAGGACTTCACGTCCTAGCCGACTCTCTCAACATCCTTCTGTTATATAAAAAAAAAAGAAGAAAAATGGGGTTAAAAATAGAGATACCCCGCCAGACTTGTTCCTATATTCGGAACAAGGGCAAAAATGGCTATAACCCGGCTGCGGTGAAGACCCGAAAGGGTGTTGCAGGCAAAATCGGGTATCCCGCCATGTGAAAACCCGAAAGGGCGCGTGGGCAAAAGTAAGAGGGGGCTGGCTTCGGTAAAAACCTGAAAGGGTGATTAGGTCAGTAAAGTGGTAATCTAAAAAGTTCCTCTTTATTCTCCTCCTAATGAAACTCCCAGGAGACAACCATCAAAAGTCTCACCGGAGGTCCCTAACAAACCCGTATTCGACCCTCGTCATCATCGGCGAGATCGGTCAACCTCTATCCTTTAACTCGGACCTTTCGTCCCTATTAATGAACATACCTTTGCTTCGACATGTAACCCATGTCGATGAACAAACCCGTATTTGACCCTCGTCATCATCGGCGAGATCGGTCGACCTATATCCTTTAACTCGGACCTTTCATCCCTGTTAATAAACATACCCTTACTTCGACATGTAACCCATGTCGATGAACAAACCCGTATTCGACCCTCGTCATCATCGGCGAGATCGGTCGGCCTCTACCTTTAACTCGGACCTTTCGTCCATGTTAATAAACATATCTTTGCTTCGACATGTAACCCATGTCGATGAACAAACCCGTGCTCGACCCTCGTCATCATCGGCGAGACCAGTTGACCCCTATCCCTTAACTTGGACCTTTCGTCCTTGTTAAGAACTATATGGCCTTTGCTTCGGCATTTAACCAATGTCGACGAACTAAACCAGGGCCCGACTCTTGTCATCATCGACAAGGCCAGACAAGTTCTCCCATGTTCCGGATTCCCCGTGGAATAAAAAAAAAAAGAGAAAGAAAGAAATAAAAATGGGGTTAAAAATAGAGATACCCCGCCAGCCTTGTTCCTAGACTAGGACAAGGGTAAAAATGGCTATAACCCGGCTGTGGCGAAAACCCGAAAGGGCGTTGCAGGCAAAATCAGGTACCCTGCCACATGAAAACTCGGAAGGGCGCGTGGGCAAAAGCAAGAGGGGGCTGACTTTGGCGAAAACTCGAAAGGGCGCTTGAGTCAGTAATGTGATAAAAAAATGGTAAAAAAAATGAATGAAAAATGGTGATGAAATGAAAAGATGATGTAGTAATGAGGTTACCCTCATTTGTCATTCCACTCCCATCTACCTTTTCGACCCTTGTTACCATTGGTAAGATCGGTCACTACCCTTTCGGTCCTTGTCACCATCGGCAAGACCGTATACCCTTTCGGTCCTTGTCACCATCGGTAAGACCGTCTACCCTTTCGGTCCTTGTCACCATCGACAAGACCATCTACCCTTTTGATCCTTGTCACCATCGGCAAGACCGGCCATCTCTTTCGGTCCTTGTCACCATCGGCAAGACCGTCTACCCTTTCGATCCTTGTCACCATTGGCAAGATCGCCTACCCTTTCGGTCCTTGTCACCATCGACAAGACCGTCTACCCTTTCGGTCCTTGTCACTATCGGTAAGATCGGCCATCCTCTTCGACCCTTGTCACCGTCGGCAAGATCGGTCACTACCCGTTCGGTCCTTGTCACCATCGGCAAGACCGTCTACCTTTTCGACCCTTGTCACCATCGACAAGATCGGTCGCTACCCTTTTCGGTCCTTATCACCATCGGCAGGACCGTCTACCCTTTCAGTTCTTGTCATCATCGACGAGACCGTCTACCCTTTGGGTCTTTGTCACCGTCGGCAGGCCCGTCTATCTTTGTGGTCCTCCCTTGTTACCATCGGCAGGACCGGTTGATATCCCCTTAACTCGGGATTTGCCTACTTTGCATCAGGTGTCTACCCGATGTCGAGAAATGAGTCGCTGCCGACCCTCGACGAGATCGGTTGGTGTTTCCTTTCAACCCAGACCTTACGTCTGTGTTCATAGGCAAACTTCTCTCTACCATGAACATTTGCCCCCTCGACGAAATCCACCAATAAACCCCTACTCCTATCTTTCGGCCCTTGGCGGTCCCCCCGACCTTCCCTCATTATTCTCCAAGGCTTGGCCTAGATGGATCAATAGTCCCGAGGAAAAGTTGCGTCGTGGTGGAGCGAACCCCTCGACCCTTCCCTGAAGGTGCGAGTGCTCTCCTACTCTAGCGACTGATATACTCTGGACCAGATGAATCCATTCAACAGGCCGATATGCAAAGTAAGGGAACGAAAGTTTCCATTCAAATAGCAAAAAAAAGGGGGATACATGTTATCCGGGGCATAAATCCCCCGGAATACGTAAAAGCTCACAAAGGAAAGGGGGGGGGGGGAATAAAATGACAAGGCTATTGCAGCGAACGGCGGAAGACGTCCTCGAATTCTGGCAGCCCCAGAGACGGAAAGCGGGCCAGTTCCTATAAACGGTCTTCCTCATCCCGCAGCCGCGCCAACTTCTCCTCGAGGGACACAGCTTGCCCTTCTGCCAGCTCAACTGCCTCTGCATGTTGGACCCACAATTGATCGGACGATGGTAGCTCCGCCTCAGCTCGGTCAAGTTCGGCGCGAAGCTCAGCTATCCGAATCTTCAAGAAAGTTTGGCGCCGTCCAGAGTTGTTCGCAGCATCCCGCATCTACCGGGTAGTTCCTCTCAGTGATTGGAGGGCGGCCTGACACTCCGTCCTTTCAAGCTTTGCAGCCGCCATTTTATCTAGTAAGCTGCGGCTCATAAATTCCCTCATGTTCACATGCCTCAGGAGCAAGACTACCCACTGCACCCAGTCCTCCATGGGGCAACCGAAAGCTAGCAGGGTACGGGAGAGATGCTCTGCAAGGACCCTCAGCTGTGCATATGTTAATTTCGGGTGAGCCGTCACGGTTTCCCATAATGTCTCCAGATATTGCCACACTAGGTCGCTTGAGGATTGCAGACCAACTGACAACGTATCCGGGAGCTGAAATTCAACCTGGCTGTCGACGGCAACCCAAATATCGTCACTCGGAGTAGAAGATGAGGATGGCATGTCTTGCAAGGTGCCCGCGCCTGGACTAGCCTCCGCGGACAGTACAACGGCAGAACTGTCAATGACTGCCACTTCTCTCCCAACCTCGGGCGAGAGCGTCGCGTCCGAGCCTTGGATGGCAAGGAGCAGTTGGTCACCACTTCCACCCCCTCCAGCTACCACCAGTGATGATTCGGTGGTAGGGGTTAGGGTCGGCAAGCTCCCGATCACCCTTTCCACAATTTCTCCTTCTTCTACCTTGGGAAGGCTCTCATCTAGTTGAAATGGCTCGTCAACAACGACAAGCTGCTGCTGCTCTGGAGCCACAGCCGACGGCTCACACAAGGCAATCATCTCCAGCGCCTCCGGGTCCGTTACCATCATATAATCTTTCGGATACCCCAGAGCTATGGGCCTCAAGACCGGAGGAAATAAGGGCGGATCCGCGCTGAGAGGTGGCAGAGGCACCTTCACGGTTATTGTCGGCAAGGTGACCTCGGCCTGTCCAGCAGGAGCCTGCAAAAGGAAGGGAGCATAAGAATCTCGAAAGACTAGCATAATGGTCAGATGAGAATAAGCACAAGGCTAAAAGACGGGGGGTAGTTTTCACCTCAGCTGGCACTAGGCTAAGATCTGCAGCAGCAGGAGCCACTATCTCCGTCCCTCCTGACCCTTTCCCTATTGAGGGACCCGGCGGCCCGAAACTACTCGGTGTCAGCCTTGGAGGACTGAAGGTCGTGAAGTCACTTTCGTAGGCGGAAGACACTGCGGCATCCTCCGCCTTGATTTTCATAAAAAGAAAGTCCTCGTCGCTTGAGCCGCTGCCATATTCCAACTGCTCCGACGAAGATGAACTTTGGACCACCAACAGGTCTTTTTCTCGCAACGCCGGTTGTCCTTCACTTGGAGGGCCTCCTGCCGGAACTTCTGGTTCGACAGGGGCCTGCTCAACCGACTCGGTGGCAGGGATAACGGGCGAGCTTGCCTCGGGGATAGATTGTGTAATATCCCGGACCTTTCGGATCCTTCTTCGTGGGTCCCGGATCTGGTTTTCTGAGTGTCTAGCTCTGTTGTGTCCGAAATTTCGTTTCAGACATCTTTCGTGTTCGGATCGGCGCGATCCGGAGTCGTTTCGGAGGCCCGGAGGCGTTCCGCGGCTTTTCCGCGTGTGTTTTCCGATTCTCGGCGTGTGTTTCGGCTTTTCCTTCGGACGCTCGCTGCGGGTTAACTGGGCCGTTCACCCGGGCACGAGTGGTACCGTTGCGATCGGTGCGTTCCGAGGATTCCGGAAACGTATTTTTCTATTTTTCGGTATTTTTCCGAAAATTTGGATTTTCTATAAAGCCCTAATCCTTTTTCTTTTCTTTTTCCCTTTTCTCTTTCTTCTTCCTCTTCCTCTCTCTCGCGACCGTGAGCCCCCTCTCTCTCCCTCTCTCCCATTCGGACGCGGCGAGCCCCTCTCCGACTGCGGACGACGGCGGGGCGACGGCGCGGGCGTGTGGGCGGCGGTGAGACGATCTCGTGGGCGTGCGGCGAGCGTGGGAAGCGTGGGGAGTTCGTGAAGCTTCGAGCATTCTTCGTGATTCGTGATCGATCCGGCGGAGCATTCGCTCCATTGAGGTAGGGTGACGTTCCTTAGCCTCATGCCGATCTTTTTCGCGATTTATAGGCCGCGGGGAGGCCGAGAGGGGATCGTTTGAGCGTTTTTGGGTTTTTCCATGATTTGGGGAGAGCTCGCCCGATCTATGGATTCAATGCATGGTTTCGTGTTTTGAGGGCCTAGAATCATGCTAGGGGTCCCCAGGGGTCTTCCCCTTTGTTTTCCCCCTCTCCTATGGAGGTATGGGGGCGTGGTTGGTTTTTTGGGCGTTCTTACCGTTTTCGGCCGCGGACTGAGAACGCGCTATACTCCAGTAGCGCGTTCTTGAGTGTCGCGCTGCCCCGACCGAGTGCGTTCATCGGAGAAGATGAACAGTTTGGCGGTTCGTGTCGCGCTATGGGGTCCTAGCGCGATCATCATTGTCGTGCTAGGAGGACCTAGCGCGATGGTCCCTGTCGCGCTAGGGTTACCTAGCGCGATGGTCCGTGTCGCGCTATGGGGCCATAGCACGACAACCCTTGTTGCGCTAGGGGACCCTAGCGCGACATGCCCTGTCGCGCTAGGTATCCCTAGCGCGATTTGGCTGTTGTTGGGTGTTCCCCTTGGGCCGTGTGTGCGTCCCGGGCACCCCGTGGAGTTCCGTGACCGTGTCTTTGGTGTCCGGAGGTTCCGTTTACCTTGGTCATGAGTTTGGCCGTGGGCAGTGAGTCCATTTTTCTCCGACTGTGGCCACCGTTCGACGGGGCTGGTGCGTGGGGTGATTCCCACACGTTGTCGGTTTCGGACGTCGTTTTCCGTTGACTCGAGAGTCTACTCCTTCAGTGACCCTCCACTAGTCGTAGCCCACCAGTACACGGTGCTGGTCTCACCTGGGAGTGGTGTACGGGCACCCACCTTTCGAGACGGTTTGTGGACCGGTTCCCGTAGGCCCCTCGTCGGTAGCCAGAGTCCGGCTACGGGGGAAAACCGGTCAGAGGACCAGACCTAGTGACGCAAGGTCTGTGTGTGCACACGTGGTTGGGGGCGTTGGACCCACGTCGACGGGCGTGACCCCAGCTAGTCACTTGTTGTGGTTACTTGTACGGTGTTTACGCCTCGGGTAGGACCTACCACGTCAGGCAGTTCACCTGCGGTGCGGTGTAAGACGTCAGGGGACGCTACCGGCTGTGCTTCTAGTGGGTGGTACTCCTGTCGAGTACGGAGTGTCAGACTGTCAGTCGTGTGTTTCCGACCTTCGGGTTTTGCGGTTCGACCGTTGATTTCGGTCTTCTCGTACCGTGGCACGTGTGTCGGTTTGCGTGCCATAGGGTCTAGTTCTGTAGAGTACAGGGCTTTCCTTTCCGAGGTACTTTCCTACCGCTAGAGTAGTGGTTTCTCGTTTTACGAGGTAGGGTTCGAGTGATCCCTACTGAGTCTTGTTCCGAGACTCATTCCCTGCGTGTTTTCACCGTGTTTCAGGTGAGACGTCACCTTCGGGGAGCGCGTCAGGAGCGCAGCGTGGTGCGGGTGCCCAGAGGTAGTGCCAGAGGTCAGAGCCAGGGGATGCCCCGTGTAGCTGTACTTTTCTTTCTTGTCACTGTACTAGCCGTGGACTATTCTTGCTGTTGTTGTTATTTTTTGTGGACCATGTAAAATGTTAATTTTATTTCCTGCTTATATTATAACTATTTTATTTCTGCAATTATTTGTGATACTTGTGTAGTCTCCACACCATCCTTTTAACCCTTCCGAGTCTTCGGACTCGTGGGTGGCGGTACGAGTCTTGGGTTATCGGGCCTTCCCGGTAATCGGATTCTCGGGTCGTTACAGCTGGTATCAGAGCGCGATTGTGAAATTACATGAGAATCATAGGTAATTGTAGTGGTCCACTAGTCCACAACGATGATGTACAGGTGACGCTGGCATTGGGCACCGTGTGTTTATTTTGACCTTGCCATTTTCGTGTTTTCTGTCTTTTGCTTCAGGAGCGAGGATGGCGCCGAGGAGGAGTTCTCGCTCTCAGCAGGGGCAGTCGGCTGGAGGTCAGGAGATCCAGCAGGGGGTCCAGAGGGACCAGGAGGAGCATAGCAGAGTTCCGGGAGCTACCGAGGCCGCGGATGCTGCGAGAGCTCCGGGGGCCGAGGATTTCTTCCGTGGCATGTACCATCTCATGTCTCAGCAGTTTGGCGGAGAGGCTGCTGAGGGCTCGTCAGTCAGGGGTGAGCCGGGCCGAGCAGTGAGGGACTTCATGCAGTTCCATCCGCCTTACTTTAGCGGCCAGGCAGACCCTGATGCGGCTCGTGATTGGCTTGATGAGATGGAGCGGGTGTTCAGTTCTGCGAAGAGTACTGCCGAGGACAGAGTGGTGTTGGCCTACAACCAGTTGCAGGGTACGGCTCGGAGGTGGTGGTCTTCCGAGTGGAAGACGTCCTTTCAGCTTCGTCCACTTGAGCAGGTCGAGTGGGGTGACTTTGTCAGTGCTTTCGAGCGTACGTACTGTCCAGACGTCGTTGCTACGCAGCGGATGCGGGAGTTTCTGGAGCTGGTGCAGGGTGACATGTCCGTGCTGCAGTATAGGGCCCGATTTGTCGAGCTGGGTCGGTACGCACCTCATATCTTGGAGCATGAGAGGGTGAGGACGACGCAGTTTGTGCAGGGCTTGAGGCTGGAGCTGAGGCACCATTTGATCGCGAATGGGGCCACTGATCTAGAGACAGCGTCTCGTGTTGCGATTTCCTTAGAGATGGATATGCAGAGGACTCGAGGACCGATCAGCCAGGGGCAGTCTTTGTCAGGTCGCAGCCAGCAGTCGGCTACCCAGCAGCAGGGTTTCTTCCAGCATGCGTCGGGTGGTTCAGGAGTACCGGCACCGGCAGCGTCAGTGGCAGGATCTGCGTCCTTCGGCTCAAAGATCAAGAAGTTCTTGAAGAAGAGTCTCCGGAAGAAGCACAAGGATCAGGGGCAGGCTTCATCGGGCAGTGTACAGTAGCCGATTCCTTTGCAGCGTCAGGGATCAGTGGGTGGATCGCGAGGACCTTGTCCACGGTGTGGTGGGACCCACCCAGGCAGGCAGTGCACGGCGCCAATTATCTGTTTTCGGTGTGACCAGCCAGGGCATATGGCGCGTGACAGTCCTCAGAGGCCGCCGCAGCAGCAGTTTCCTCAGCAGCAGCAGGTTCCCCAGCAGCAGAGGCAGCAGCAGCAGCAGCAGGGACAGTATCCGCCGCTACCCAGGTCAGCTAGTGTGGGAGGCAGGCAGAGAGCTCGTGGCCAGATCACACACTTGACCAGGGCAGAGGCAGTGGCGTCGCAGCTCGTGGAAGGTACCGTTCAGATTTTGGGTTGTGCGGCTCGGGTTTTATTTGATTCTGGCGCGTCTCATTCGTTTATTTCGGAGGATTTCGCGTCGAGCGTCGAGGAGCCGGTGACCCAGTTGTCCTGTGATTTGGCAGTGGAGTTGCCTTCGGGTGATTTTATGGTCACTCCGTATTGCTTCGACCAGGTTCCGGTGTGGATCGATGGGTGGAGTATGCCAGGCAGGTTGTATGCGTTGCAGCTTCGGGATTACGACGTGATTCTAGGCATGGATTGGCTCGAGACTCATGGAGCGGTGGTGGATTGTGGAATGAAGAGGGTCTACTTCCAGCATCCGAGCAAGAGGACCTTCTATTTCCAAGGTATCCGTTCCGCCTCTTCTCGATTCCTTATCTCTGCTATTCGAGCCCGTCGATTGCTTGATTCAGGTTGTCAGGGTTTTCTCGCGTCTGTGGTTGTGTCTGACCGGATGGAGCCGGATGTCGAGGACATTGCGGTGGTGTGCGAGTTTCCCGATATTTTTCCTGAGGAGTTGCCTGGATTACCTCCCCAGCGGGAGATCGATTTCGTGATCGAGGTTGTACCTGGTACGGGACCTTTGGCGAAGGCTCCCTACCGTATGGCCCCCGCTGAGTTGAGGGAGTTGAGGGCGCAGTTGCAGGAACTGTTGGCCAAGGGGTACATTCGTCCGAGCTTTTCCCCTTGGGGTGCACCCGTGTTGTTCGTGAAGAAGAAGGACGGTAGTCTGCGGCTATGCATTGACTATCGGCAGCTAAATGAAGTGACCATTAAGAACAAGTATCCGTTGCCGCAGATTGATGATTTGTTTGACCAGCTTCAGTCTACGCGAGTGTTCTCGCGGATTGATTTGCGGTCCGGTTACTATCAGCTGAGAATTCGCGAGTTCGATGTGGAGAAGACTGCGTTCAGTACGAGGTACGGGCATTATGAGTTTCTGGTGATGCCGTTCGGGCTCACCAATGCCCCAGCAGCCTTCATGGACTTGATGCAGAGGGTGTTTCATCCGTATATGGACCAGTTCGTGGTCATTTTCGTGGATGACATCCTTGTTTATTCGCGGTCTGCTGAAGAGCATGCGTACCATTTGGGTGTGGTGCTGCAGACGTTGCGAGATCACCAGTTGTATGCGAAGCTCAGTAAGTGCGAGTTTTGGCTCAGCGAGGTGCACTTTCTGGGGCACGTGATTTCTGGTGATGGCATTTCTGTGGATCCCGCCAAGGTCGAGGCTGTGATGCAATGGCCGAGGCCGAGGTCGGTGACGGAGATCCGGAGTTTCTTAGGGCTTACGGGGTATTATCGCCGGTTTATCCAGGATTTTTCCCGCATTGCGACCCCGATGACGAGGCTCACGCGGAAGGATGTGCCTTTCGTCTGGTCCGAGGAGTGTGAGCAGAGCTTCAGAGAACTGAAGAGATTGCTCACCTCGGCTCCGGTGTTGGTTTTACCTTCTGGATCGGGAGGTTTTGTGGTGTGTACAGATGCTTCCGGCGTCGGATTGGGTGCTGTTTTGATGCAGCATGGTAGAGTGGTGGCTTATGCATCTCGGCAGCTAAAGCCCCATGAGGAGAACTACCCTACCCATGACCTTGAGTTAGCGGCGGTGATCTTCGCGCTGAAGATCTGGAGGCATTATCTGTACGGCGAGAAGTTCGAGGTGTTCACTAACCATCAGAGTTTGAGGTATGTGTTCTCGCAGAGAGATCTGAACCTCAGACAAAGGCGTTGGATGGAGTTCATGAAGGACTATGACTTCACCCTGTCTTATTAGCCGGGCAGGATGAATGTCATCGCCGATGCCTTGAGTCGGAAGGTGGCGGTCAATACCTTGATGCTGAGGAAGTGGAGGCTCTGGGAACAGGTGCCCGAAGTTTCCTTCAGGCTCAAGATTCCCCAGGAGCGAGGGTTGGCAGTGCTTGCGAGTCTGACTGTCACTCCTGCTATCCGTCGTCAGGTGACAGAGGCTCAGCATGCGGACCCTGAGTTGCCCCGGATTCTTGCGATGGCTGACGTGGAGCTCGGTGAGGACGGTGCTGCGAGATTTCATGGCAGGTTGTACGTCCCAGCGGAGGAGCAAGTTCATCGTGCGGTGTTACGTGAGGCTCATGGGAGCAGGTACACTGTGCACCCGGGTGCGACGAAGATGTATCGGAACTTGCGGAGGCAGTTTTGGTGGCCTGGCATGAAGAGAGATGTCGCCGAATTTGTGGCCAGGTGCCTGATCTGTCAGCAGGTGAAGGCGGAGCATCAGCGACCAGGAGGTACTCTCCAGCCCTTGGATGTTCCTGCTTGGAAGTGGGACCATGTGACCACGGATTTTGTGGTGGGGTTACCAAGGATCCCGAGTGGGCAGGACAGTATTTGGTTGCTGGTGGATCGGATGACGAAGGTGACTCGGTTGTTACCGGTCAAGGTCAGCTGAAGCGTGTCTAAGTTGGCTCGTTTGTATATGGAGCGGATCGTGCCGTTGCATGGGGTTCCCATTTTGATCGTATCGGATCGGGATCCGCGCTTCACTTCTGGGTTCTGGAGGAGTTTCCAACGAGCTCTTGGCACGGAGTTGGCGTTTAGCTCGGCGTATCATCCTCAGTCAGATGGTCAGTCTGAGAGGACCATTCAGACTTTGGAGGACATGCTGAGATCCTGCTGCCTGGAGTGGCAGGGGAGTTGGATTCATCACCTACCGTTGGTGGAGTTTGCCTATAACAACAGCTATCATTCGAGTATCGGCATGGCTCCTTATGAGGCACTGTATGGGCGTCCTTGTCGGACTCCGCTTGATTGGTTTGAGGTGGGTGAGCGTGTTTTGGCGGGACCGGAATTGGTGCAGCAATGTGTGGATGTTGTGCACCTGGTTCGTCAGAACATGTTGGCGGCCCAGAGTCGGCAGAAGAGCTATGCTGACCGTAGGAGGCAGCCCCTCGAGTTCGCCGTGGGCGATCATGTGTTCTCGAGAGTTTCTCCGATGAAAGGGGTGATGCGTTTTGGACGGCGTGGGAAGCTGAGTCCCCGCTACATTGGTCCTTTCGCGATTGTGGAACGCATCGGTGAGGTTGCTTACCGGTTGCAGTTACCTCCTGAGTTGGCGTCGGTGCATGACGTGTTCCACGTCTCGATGTTGCGGAAGTATATGCCCGATGACTCTCATGTGCTCGAGTTTTCCGTTTGGCCTGAGGTGACTCCAGATCTTTCTCTCCCAGAGTTTCCGATCCGTGCGGAGGATAGGCGAGAGCAGCGCCTGCGGAACAAGGTCATTCCCTTGGTGAAGGTCATGTGGCAACGACACTCTGGTGGTGAGGCTTCGTGGGAACGTGAGGACGAGATGCGTCAGCAGTTCCCGTATCTGTTTGAGTGAGTCTTCCTCTTCTTTCCCCTTTGGTTGTTCTCAATTTCGAGGATGAAATTCCTTAAGGGGGGAGGGCTGTAATATCCCGGACCTTTCGGATCCTTCTTCGTGGGTCCCGGATCTGGTTTTCTGAGTGTCCGGCTCTGTTGTGTCCGAAATTTCGTTTCGGACATCTTTCGTGTTCGGATCGGCGCGATCCGGAGTCGTTTCGGAGGCCCGGAGGCGTTCCGCGGCTTTTCCGCGTGTGTTTTCCGATTCCCGGCGTGTGTTTCGGCTTTTCCTTCGGACGCTCACTGCGGGTTAACTGGGCCGTTCACCCGGGCACGAGTGGTACCGTTGCGATCGGTGCGTTCCGAGGATTCCGGAAACGTATTTTTCTATTTTTCGGTATTTTTCCGAAAATTCAGATTTTCTATAAAGCCCTAATCCTTTTTCTTTTCTTTTTCCCTTTTCTCTTTCTTCTTCCTCTTCCTCTCTCTCACGACCGTGAGCCCCCTCTCTCTCCCTCTCTCCCATTCGGACGCGGCGAGCCCCTCTCTGGCTACAGACGGTGGCGGGGCGACGGCGCGGGCGTGTGGGCGGCGGTGAGACGATCTCGTGGGCGTGCGGCGAGCGTGGGAAGCGTGGGGAGTTCGTGAAGCTTCGAGCATTCTTCGTGATTCGTGATCGATCCGGCGGAGCATTCGCTCCATTAAGGTAGGGTGACGTTCCTTAGCCTCATGCCGATCTTTTCCGCGATTTATAGGCCGCGGGGAGGCCGAGAGGGGATCATTTGAGCGTTTTTGGGTTTTTCCATGATTTGGGGAGAGCTCGCCCGATCTATGGATTCAATGCATGGTTTCGTGTTTTGAGGGCCTAGAATCATGCTAGGGGTCCCCAGGGGTCTTCCCCTTTGTTTTCCCCCTCTCCTATGGAGGTATGGGGGCGTGGTTGGTTTTTTGGGCGTTCTTACCGTTTTCGGCCGCGGACTGAGAACGCGTTATACTCCAGTAGCGCGTTCTTGAGTGTCGCGCTGCCCCGACCGAGCGCGTTCATCGGAGAAGATGAACAGTTTGGCAGTTCGTGTCGCGCTATGGGGTCCTAGCGCGATCATCATTGTCGCGCTAGGAGGACCTAGCGCGATGGTCCCTGTCGCGCTAGGGTTACCTAGCGCGATGGTCCATGTCGCGCTATGGGGCCATAGCGCGACAACCCTTGTTACGCTAGGGGACCCTAGCGCGACATGTCCAGTCGCGCTAGGTATCCCTAGCACGATTTGGCTGTTGTTGGGTGTTCCCCTTGGGCCGTGTGTGCGTCCCGAGCACCCCGTGGAGTTCCGTGACCGTGTCTTTGGTGTCCGGAGGTTCCGTTTGCCTTGGTCATGAGTTTGGCCGTGGGCAGTGAGTCCGTTTTTCTCCGACTGTGGCCACCGTTCGACGGGGCTGGTGCGTGGGGTGATTCCCACACGTTGTCGGTTTCGGACGTCGTTTTCCGTTGACTCGAGAGTCTACTCCTTCAGTGACCCTCCACTAGTCGTAGCCCACCAGTACGCGGTGCTGGTCTCACCTAGGAGTGGTGTACGGGCACCCACCTTTCGAGACGGTTTGTGGACCGGTTCCCGTAGGCCCCTCGTCGGTAGCCAGAGTCCGGCTATGGGGGAAAACCGGTCAGAGGACCAGACCTAGTGACGCAAGGTCTGTGTGTGCACACGTGGTTGGGGGCGTTGGACCCACGTCGACGGGCGTGACCCCAGCTAGTCACTTGTTGTGGTTACTTGTACGGTGTTTGCGCCTCGGGTAGGACCTACCACGTCAGGCGGTTCACCTGCGGTGCGGTATAAGACGTCAGGGGACGCTACCGGCTGTGCTTCTAGTGGGTGGTACTCCTGTCGAGTACGGAGTGTCAGACTGTCAGTCGTGTGTTTCCGACCTTCGGGTTTTGCGGTTCGACCGTTGATTTCGGTCTTCTCGTACCGTGGCACGTGTGTCGGTTTGCGTGCCATAGGGTCTAGTTCTGTAGAGTACAGGGCTTTCCTTTCCGAGGTAATTTCCTACTGCTAGAGTAGTGGTTTCTCGTTTTACGAGGTAGGGTTCGAGTGATCCCTACTGAGTCTTGTTCCGAGACTCATTCCCTGCGTGTTTTCACCGTGTTTCAGGTGAGACGTCACCTTCGGGGAGCGCGTCAGGAGCGCAGCGTGGTGCGGGTGCCCAGAGGTAGTGCCAGAGGTCAGAGCCGGGGGATGCCCCGTGTAGCTGTACTTTTCTTTCTTGTCACTGTACTAGTCGTGGACTGTTCTTGCTGTTGTTGTTATTTTTTGTGGACCATGTAAAATTTTAATTTTATTTCCTGCTTATATTATAACTGTTTTATTTCTGCAATTATTTGTGATACTTGTGTAGTCTCCACACCATCCTTTTAACCCTTCCGAGTCTTCAGACTCGTGGGTGGCGGTACGAGTCTCGGGTTATCGGGCCTTCCCGGTAATCGGATTCTCGGGTCGTTACAGATTGGCTTTCTGAAGTCACTCCCGGTGCTGCGGAGATTCCTTCAATGGACTCCGTTAGTGGTTCTGCGGAGATTCCCTCTGTGGACTCCATGACAGGGGGAGAAGGCGGTCGAGTCTCGACAGAAGCTGAAGAAAATGAAGTGCCCATGTAAGCACAAGAAATAACAAAATACAAAGTTCGCCACTAGATGGGCCATCAATTACCTTCTATCTCATCACTAGGCGTCGGAGAAGGCAGGTCTATCTGCACCACATCTTCTCTCTCTCCGGCTCCCACTGAGGCGGCGGCCGCTTGCGCGGCCATCGCAGAAGAAGCAGCTGCATTTGCAAAAAATGAGAATTGATCTACGTTGCCAAGACGACGACTGGGCACAGGACAAGAAGTGTACCTCGGGTCACATGAGCTGAGGGACGAGAGGCCTCGAATTCTTCGAAGGAGCCCACTCTCGGAAGAACATCCGTAGGTGCCGGCTCCGCAGTCTTCATCCGACGGGCCCGCTTCGCTCGGGTGACGGCCTCCCGAACCGAGGACCTCGTCCACTTTTCGGAATCACCTGGCGGAAGTGGCGTCGTGGTCGGGGGAGCTTCTTGGACCTCGAAGTGTGCCGGTTCTTAGCCTTTATTAGCAGCTCCCGGAGATGCTTGGTCTCCTCCGAAGAAAGCCCCACTACACACAGGCAAGGAGAAATGACATGCACAGCAGCAGAAAGGGAAAGCCTGAAACTGAAGAAAAGAAAAGGGAGAAATATACCTGCCGGTCCCGTATAAAAAGGGGAAAGCGGCCAATAGAATAGCGAGGGCTCTTTGTCCCTAGAAGCAGCTTCGCGAACCAGCCAACATATGTCTCCTATTGTTTCACACTGGTCAGCTAGCAACCCAAGGTCCTCATGGCCGCGTGAAGATAAATGGTATTATAAGTTGAGGTGGTCCAGCCCCCACCCATCTGCATACTTGAAAGACAAAAGAACGGGTTGGCCCAATATGCCTTCACTGGGGCCACCCACTGAAATCCCATGGGAGCGCAACAACGCTAACAACCAAGGGGTACCATCGTAAAGCTCCGGCCTTCGGTCCTCTTTCCTGATAAAGGTTCTGTATGGATAAAGCCGATCGCTCTCAGGGCGCCAAGAAGCTGTAGAAGGCGTCGGCTCCTCCACTGGCAAAGGGATTTGTTGGAGGACCAGTCCTTCGCTGCTCACACGGCACAGGCCTTGGAGCATCTTCAAAAAGCCATCTTTGCTGATCTCCGATAGCTGTGGCTCGACCTTGGATGTACCCTGTCTGGCAGCCTTCCTCGCCTCCAGGTAGTTCGATACTGAAGTGTTCGTCCGGGATTTCAGCCCCTTCAAATAAGTCGGGTCAATGTCCAGAGTCGGCACTGGTTGGGAATCCAGAAATTTACATTCTGCAATAGCCCAGCACTCTCTCCTCGAGTTCTTGTAGAAGCCTATACGCGCATTCCACCACTTAATGTACTCTGGGGTCACACAGGGAAAGCGCGCAGGGACTGGAGCTCTGAACGAAACCACCTCTCGACGGTGAAAGTAATCCCACCAAATGCGGGCCTCGTCATTCGATACCTGGCCAGCTCGAGCCCTGTTCGACAGCGCAAACTGGGTGGAAGTAGCTGGGATATGCCGATCATAGCCAAAGTTCTGACTGAATAGGAAAGGATAGTAAGGCTCCAGCCACAAGAGTCCGCTCTTGCGAAAAATCAGGACGCTCGGTCTTATAGACAGCGCCCAATCTATCAACTCTGACTCCAAGATCAGCCTTGTACACTTGGCGTCAGAAATAGGGTGGACATATTCTTCCACCTCGTGCATGCGACACTCCCTCATTCTGTTCACTAGGGGGCTAGAATGAGCCGCCAAACTCCAAAAGTGCAGGACTCCCAGGGAATCTAGTGGAACCTTGGTGAGCTTTCCAAGTATAGCAAAAAGCTAGTCTGCTACTTGTGTCGGCTCAACACTGGAGAACTATATCATTCTGGGGACCAGTTGTGCCGACTGAAGAGACTGAAGAGCAGCCTCTGGAAATAGGGTGCAGACCCAGGCGTTGAAGAAATGCAGTGGGCCGACCCTCCGAAGACTCCTGGGAAGACGTGATCGGTGCAGGTCTCCCAGCAACTTGTATATCAGGCATAGTGCAACGGGGCAAAGCGAGAGCTTCATGCCCCAAGCCATCAAACATGTGGGATAAATAGCCTCCGCCCCAATCACGCTCTCGTCACCTTGCGGCAGAGCGAAAGAATAAATCCAACAAGTAAGAAAAGCAGCACAATGAGTGACTGCGTCTACACCCCTGGGGTTGGGGCCTTCGGGTTGACCTCCCCTCGAAGTCGAAGGGTAAGCGGTCTGTCACCGGACCCTTTTCTTCTGCTGAACTGGAGCCGACACCACAGAGGGGAAATCTGTATATTTCTACTCTCCCCTGAAGAAATACTGAAGCCATGTGCCCATCCGCACACGCCTCTTCTCTCCGGGCTTCCTCGCCCCCTTCGCTTCATGAGAGGAATGGCAGAGGTTGCGGTACGCCTTCATCAAGTAGCGGTAGGCGAATCCCGTCAGATATCACCCTTCTCCGTCTGTCTGGTCCTTCAACCAATCTGGCTAGCAGACTTCTTCATATGGCTCGCCGTCTATCGGGAGGCCGCTCAACTACGAGAGACTCCAGAGGTCTAAGGACGTCTCTCCTTCTGAAGTATAGAAGGTGTTGTACTCCAGACAAAACACCTCGATCATGCCGCAACAAAGACCCTTCAAGATGGGGTAGCGATATCTGGAGGCGTATACACTATGATATACACCCGCCCTGATTAGGATGGGTGCATACTACTGCAAGACAAAGTCGGTGAACTCAACTGCTCCCGGCCTAAAAGCATGGGCGTCGGTGGCCTTCAGGTGAGCAAACCACCCCACGGAGATCTGGTGCTTGAACCGGACCGCCAGGCAGTCCAGCAAGAAAGGCTCGTCTCTATATCCCCACTTGAGCGGAGCCAGGAATAAACCAAAAGATGGCTTCTCCCAGTCTACCCGACTTGCAGTCTCGTTCCACCTAGCCGGAATGAATTCAGGGGCTCTGGTCAGCCACCCATCCTGCGGAGACAGCTCCTGCAGCCCGAGTATAGGACCCCACTTCCTCGGTTCACCGGGTAGATAAATGGGTCTCCCTCTTACGACGTAGTCACTGAGATTGTCCCGTCCCTCGAGCAGTGCTAGCTCGGCTCTGCGGACAAGGATTAGGTCCCACTTCCCTTGGAGGTTGAACCATTTCAGAAAGGACATCAGGTGCTTGTCCTTAGGATGGTCCATCCGGGAGCCATCGGGGCATTCATACTTGAAGGAATCACTTCCAATGATCAACAGGCGGTCGGTATCCACTGTATCAGTCTCGGAGTCAGAAGATTCAACTACGATGGCCAGCTTGCCATGACCCCTGTCCAAGGAGTGAACATCCCTCCACGTCACTATAGCACGGGAGGAAGAAGATCCAGATGCCATCTGCACAAAAGGAAGCCACAAAGAAGGCAAACAAAGTCAGAAGGCCTGTTCAAGATGAAGTCCTTCCTGACAAAAATTCGACAGAGTCTCCCCAGCTCGGGAGATTGCCAGGGTGAAGCGGGAACTCGTCCACTGAGTGACGATCCCTACAAAAGGCCGTAGGCGTCACACCGGGGCCAAACAGGACACCCAGGGGGATAGCTCCAAGGACGAGCCTACAAGGAGCCTCCCGGGGCCTGGGAAAACAAGGGGTTGCACCCCGAAATATCTCTACTCACCCCTCTACTCTCGCCGCCATGCTCTGGAGGAGGAGGAGGAAGAGAGAGAAAGTGAAAGTGCAAATGAGATGAGAATGAAGGAAAAAAAGAAAAGAATGGGAATATATAGGAGGGCTCGACGGCACTAATCCGGCGCGCTAAAAGTCATGCCGAATTAGCATTTCCCCCGCAGAAGAAAGAATTTGAAAATTTGTAAACTAAGACTCATCCTAATCCGGCGCGCTAAATAGCACGCCGAATTAGGTCCTCTTTCAAACAAACCAAGAGAGCGCGCCGAATTAGGCCCTCTCTCCAAAGGGTGCGCTGAATTAGGCACCCCTTATCAAATGAAAGAGGTGTGCCGTATTAAGCCTACCAATGCAAGGGCGCGCCGTTTTAACAAAAATCACACCGCGCCGTACTCAAAGGCCATTCCAAGACCGTGTCAAGCCAGACGGGGATCTGCCCAGAGGAGGCTCATCCACGGGCCCCGCTTCGCTCGTGACTCATTCGCAGCACCCGTGGCTGGGGGGCATTTGTTGGCACGTGAAATATGATCAACGGTGATCAAGCCACAAAGATAAAGATATGGCCCACTGAAGCATTGAAGCCGATGAAGATCAATATATTGAAGACTTCTCAAGATGCCAGAGCCTCGAGTCATCTGGAATGAACACCGGGGACTTCACCTCAGGAGAGTCGAGATGAATCCACAACCAACCGGTAGCGTGACCAAGCCTACCTAATGATCCGGCATCGACTCCGTCATGCCGCTACCCCACACCTGTCGCCCGACCAAGGACGACGGTCTAACTGGTGGCTCGCCACCTCAATGAAGACTCTCTTGAGGAGGAAGAACGCCCTCAGCCCCTCAAAGCAAGGACCGAAGGTTCTGTCAGCAGAAAACCCCAATTACCCAGTGTGGGTACGGCTTTTCAGCACATTGGGCCCATCGGCGGCCAGATGATCACCCGGTCAAGGCGGAAATACCCCGAGCGGCCTATCACCACCCGTGGGAGCTACCAATGCAAGTCGAGATGATCTGGCAATACAAGCCGTGATGTCGAGAGCCGTGTCAGCGGAAAACCCATGTGTTCGAGCTTAAGGTACACGGGCTCCAAGAGTAACTATTTGGCAGCCCGGAAGTCTCGTCTATAGTCTCTCCTATGTCCCGGCAAGACTAAGAAGAGATGAAAGGTCGCAGCAACCCCTGAGGCCAGTTCGAAGCCTGTTATCGGACCCGTGTCGGGTTAAAGCGATCAAACGGTTCGAATCCGGCGCGCTCTTGCTAAACCGGCGCGCCCCCTTCAAATCCGGCGTGCCCCCTCAAATCTGACGCGCCCCCCTTGGCTTTGGGAAGCCTCTAAACCTACGCGCATCATTTGGTTCTAATCCGGCGTGCAAAATCTCGCGCCAGATTAAGCTCGTTCGAAGGGTTTCCTATATAAGGGGCCTCGTGTTCGAGAATCAAAAAGGGGAGAGGAAGAAAGAAGAGAGGAAAAAAAGGAAAAAAGGTATCTAAGAGAAGAAAAAAGAGAGAGAAGAAGGCTTGGAGAAGAAGAAAGAGGAGCAGAGTGCTCGCCCCGTTCCGATACTTTGTTCTTCCTCCGGCGAGCTGCTGCAAAGCTTCAAGGTTGGTCGGAGGGTCCCGATGACGTCTCCCTCGGTTGTTTCCCTTTCTTCCTCTGCTAGTGTAGCTCCACGAAGCATCACCCCGAAGGGCGATGATATGAGCCCGGGTGTTCCTCGAATTCCCCCTCTCTCGGGTTCCCCCCTGTTTTATGTTCTTTCTACTTTTTGGGTGTGAAATCGGCCTCAGGCGACAACGTCGAGCTGAACACGTTGTAGCGTTTTCATTATACGATTGAATCAATGAAAGGGGTGTTGATGCTATCTTTTAGTCTATCTTTTATTTGAGTTCTCCATCGCCAGATACGCCCCAGAGCTTGGAGGTAATATCAATAATCCCCCTCCCTGGGGTTTCTTTCTTCCGCTGTCGAATAGGTGATTTGAATGAGCCAATGTGCTCAGATGTTCCCCCCTGGCCGGAGGGATGCTTACCATGGCATCATCCTTCGCCCTTGGGGATGGCTCCTCAGTCCGTCCCTGTTCACGATTCAGGGCTGGGAGAATGATCATCTCCGCCGTTCTTATCATATAGCTGTGCGTAATGGAGATGCCGTCGAGCCATTCGACCTTATGCCTCTTCCAGAAGCTCAGTCTGCGGGCCAACCTCCAGGTCTCAAGTCCAGTTTGTTGGTTCCGCTTTCAGCCTGCCCCTTCAATGAACGCGTATGCATATAGTCATCCAATGCTCGTTCCCCAATTAAATGCATTCCAATCATAATGTTCCTTAGTGATTTATCCTTTCGAGGGATTCGCTGCCGGGGGAGGGGGACATTCCCATCATCTTTAATCATTGCTGAGGCACGGAGTCATATCCCCCAATGGTATGCACTCTGTGTCCCATATAATGAACATCAATAGGGTTGACCCCAACCCAACATCAAATCCACCTTCTTCTCGAGGGAGGGGTGGTGGCTGTGAGAATATCACCTCTCGTAGGCTGGCCCTCGAGGTGATGTCTCATCTTGGCCGTCCCTTAACTGTTTCGACTCGCGGAGTTGGATACCTCTGGCAGGCTAGTCTTCGGGGTACTTCCTCTCCGATGAAGTCCGCCGGTCACCGCTTGGCATTCCCGGCCCTGAAGGAGCGTACCTCTAACTGGTGGGACTCTCTGCTTCACCCCTGCAAACCCCCCAATCATGGGGAGGTGCTGCCAAAATTTGGACTGACAACTTAGACAAATTTGCATTTAATTTGCTATGATACAATCTATGAATGGCTATGCTTGAGTAATAACCTCGCATAAGTCTATGACTGCCTCGATTACAGTGCTTCTGGGGCCAAATAAATCTTCCAATCTTCAAAAAAAAAAATATCAACAAGATTTCGATAAACATGCACAAGTTTCAATCTGACTTGAATAACACTAAAACCCCTCAAATCCGGCGCGGCCCGAATCCAGCGCGCCAATTTTCGGCGCGCCCCCCTCGCGCCGTTTTAATGTTAGACTCATAAGTTCTCTCAACTTCTTGAGCCCCTATCCGGCGTGCGCAGGGTGAGCCGTATTCAGCTCCCCCTTTGCCAGCACGCCATTTTAGCTCAACAAACCACCGCACCGTATTAGCCTTAGCTAACTGTTGCGCCGGTTTAACCGCATTTGGCCACCGCGCCATTTTAACATCCAAATAAACGTCACGCCATTTTTAACTATTCCTTATACCTACGTTTTAACGGCGCCATTTTAGGCTTTTACCTACGCTTCACGCGCCGTTTTAAGCTCTACACCCACGCATACCGTGTCGATTTCGCTCCGAATCGTGTCATTGTGCCGTTTCGATACCCTCCTCACCTCCTAGGTGATCCCCAACGCTAATAACAAAATTAAATAGACCCTGTAATTAATAAGCCAAATAAATTGGCTTGTCTAATCCAGAATT
The DNA here is from genome assembly GCA_022559845.1 of Amorphophallus konjac. Taxonomy (NCBI): domain Eukaryota; kingdom Viridiplantae; phylum Streptophyta; class Magnoliopsida; order Alismatales; family Araceae; genus Amorphophallus; species Amorphophallus konjac. The sequence goes on along the minus strand of CM040121.1, from coordinate 196,677,666 downwards.
AATTGGCTTCATAGCCTCATTATCATGATTGAGTTTAAGCATTCGCATTGCATCAATGTGTGCTTGAATGTGCGAGCCCTCGGTATATCAAATGGCATTAGTGGAAAGCCGGGCGACGCCCGATAGGAAGCTCTTGTCATGCGAGATGATGGTCTCCGGGCCTAAGTCCTCCGCCAAGTATTGAGGGTTTCGCCCTAATAAACTGTGCATGATAGACTATGATATCTTGCATGATCATCTACATCATTTGCATCTTTTATTTTGGCCTCGACAGCCCATTATCTCGGTAATTAATCAAAGATTTTCCCTCCTCGTGGGGGATGTAATTAACGTCATAGCCTTTATGGTATGGCGGACTGCTGGTCCCGACCGAATCTCACTCTCGCCCGACATGGGTCAGAATGAGCGCACAATAAACTCGTCACGTATGTGACTGGCACGCCTGCGTAGTCAATCAGTCAGTTAATTATCGGTTAGTTAATTGGTTGATCGATGCGTAAATAAACCAAACAAACATAAAACAATACCCCTGGTAGAACAAACGATCCCAACAACACTCCATGATGCCGCGTTGAATTCTGACACAGAATCACGTGCCTACTGCTCACCCCCCCAACCGACCATAGGACACTCAGATTAACAACTCGAGTCTAGTCGGACCTCTGACCCAGGAATAATAGTCCCGGGGCAGACCTCGACTCCCCAGCATGACGACACTCACCGTTCGAGACCCGGACCCGACTGCTCACCTCGAGCCGTGTCCGACCTCCACCGGGCGCCAGTCCACGTCCGCCCCGCCACCAAGGCAGTCGGGCCCGTATCGATTCCTCTACAAAGGAGTTTCTGTAAAACATGCGGATATCCGCTTTATTACGCAACGACCCGGGGACCGACCCACGTGTCGGAGTTGTCCCGCGGCCTGCGCCAGTTGTACTTTGGCCCCATCGGCCTATTTGTAAAGCCCACATGGGCTCTCATATAACATAAAGCCAACCGAATACAAGCGCCCGCATTCGGGTCCCCAGCTTTCTACCTACACCACTCGGCATACGTGCCTAACATCCTGACTCCAGTAAACACGCCTCATTCGAAAGCGCACCCACAGCTGCAGAATGCTCCCGGCCCTCTACCTACGGCTTCAGATATATATACAGGCTTTTCTTCAGCATGGAACGAAGGTGTTCGGATTCAATCCGATGTAAATAAACACCGGTTGCTTGCGACCGGTGGGGAAAGACGTCCAGTACACGATTCCCACAATCGCCTATGCACTCGCACCTGTGGAACCCCTTCTCTCCACATGTCGCCCGATCTGTCGAGCCCACGTGCCACGTCCTAGTGACGCTTCCCCGGTCAACCCTTGGTTCCATAGGTGATCATCGAGAAATCGACTGGCACGCCCGCACACTGTCCAGCTAACCCATACCCTTACATTTCCGTGCCATTCGACCCTTTTCGACTTTCTGTAAGAGGAGAGTGCCCGGTACCGCCGTGAGAGGCATGCAACCGTAAGGAGGATGCCCGAGATACATCAAACTCCTGTATTTTCCTTCCCCCGCTGTATCCCTTCCTTCACCCGGTCATCGGCATAAAAAACCCCCGTAATAATCGCATATGCGAAATGGAAAGAGGATTCCATTCTAGCCTAATGCTACATGCTTGCCTCAATGAGTAATGAACTGCAAAGGCAACATGAGAAAATGGATGCTAGATCCATCATGCGCCACTTGCAGGAGCTTTTTAAGGAGCAAAGCAGGGTCGAGAGATTTAAGATATCTAAGTCCCTGTTTATAGCTAGGATGGTAGAGGGCACTTCAATGTAGACCCATGTGCTGAAGATGATAGAATGGATTGAAAGGCTCGAGGGACTGGGTTTTCCTCTTGACAAGGAGCTGAGTACCGACTTTGTCACGCCCCGACGTGGAATATTGAGGCGCGACGAGTCAAAACACTCAAGTCGATCAGAGCACGAAGATTGGGGTCCAAACCACAAGAATAGATAAGAAGAAATGGATACTCTTATTTCATCAAAATAAAGTTTTACAACATTCTTAAGCCTTACGAGGCAAGATACAACTTCAAAATAAAAACATAATTCTAGTAAGAGCAACCGTTCATAAACCTAGGTAACTAAGGTAATCTTGATTCCTCGATCACTCTAGCTCATTGCCATGAGTTTGGGGTTCATCATCGGAATTACCTGAAATGTGAACTGAAAAATATAGGGTGAGCAAAATGCTCAATAGGACTTATATCTCTATACCAGGCAACTTAAAGTAATTAGCAGTTTGGATAAAGGTATGTGCTATGCCGAGAAACGTAGATAAAATATGGAACAAGCATAGGAGAGAGAGTAAAGTAATGCATTAATTGGAATCACAAGTAGACAAGATATCAAGAGCAAAGTTCAAGTAGAGAATGATCATGTAGCAAGTAATATCATGGAATTGGCCATTTTACGCAAGTATGTACAAGTCAAGTACTTCATGTATTCAAGCAAGTCAGGAAATTCATAAACTATAGAATGTCATAAATTAATCTAGCAAGTCAAGCACTTCGGTGCAATGCCACACCAGGTCATTCAACTCCCATGGGCACAAGTACTTTCGGGCACTCCCCCTAGTACCAGACCGGGCCCCATTAACGCCAGGCATTGGGTTATGGATCATAGATCCAAAGTATATTTAGACATACACATAATATGTATGGCCAAAGAATTTCAAAGTAGAGCTTATGAAATAAAGTATAGATCTAGCAAAATTATCATTCAAGTGACCAGTAGTACAAGATTTCAAGTAGATGTAGGAGAAGTCCAAGGATGATTTTAAGACATAATGTTTAATGACATTAAGATAATAAGAAGGCATCATGTTTAACGATAATAAGTCGGTAAGAGAATTGGATTGACGGACACGGCTTATTCGGTTCTCTCGAAAAACCTTGTTAAACAGGCTTAGATCAAGTTTTTAACAGTCGGGTGCTTAATTAGAAAACCAAGGAATCATGGCCAGGTAAGAGGTGGGGCAGTGGGAGGCTCCCCTTGCATTCGCGAGGTCCTAATTAATAAACAACTTATCCACTTAAAGCGTTTGCCCGTGGACCTTTTTCCTTAGACACCATTTTTCCTTGGAAATCTAGTTATTTACACGACTTGTTAAAAATACGATAACGTGATAACACGGAAATAGTTAAAACTTGTATCAATCACGATTATGCAACTAAGCCCATGTAATTTTAACGGATAATATCTACTCCATTTAACATGCCAGAGATATAATATAGTCATGGAGATCAAAGATATCATGAAGGTAACAAGAACTAGGACGGAAATATAAGCTCATGGAATAGAATTATTATCTTTTATAACCTTAACTTAATCGTGTGTGAATTTAAATGATATGCAACTTAACATGACATATCTAAAATGCTAAATGATGTATTGGTTCAATTATAACTTGAAAATATCACAATCGGGGTAGAGATCGTGCATCCGGAACACGGTCTTAGAAAGACACTGTGATCCGAGACGGATCTTCCGGCGGTTAAAAATCTCGGTTAAAATCTTATATCCAATTGTATAGACAGCATGCTTAATACATAATAAAATTTAGGGAAAATGGTATAGAATCAAGGTAACCATGCATCTACATCTAATACATTCATCAATTTGAGTTTAGCCTGAGAGAATACCTATCTAGTTGAAGATCGAAGAATAAGAAATTTAAGAACGAAGAACGCTTTCGAACACTCCTCCAACTTCAAGCTTTCTCCCTTTCTCCAACCAGCAATTCCTCCCAAGAGATTTGTGCTTTGAGTAGGGAAGAGCCTAGACCTATATATAGGCCAAAATCTCCCACCTACATTCACTATTCCACCAACCTCATTCCACCATGTCACTATTACACCAACCTCGTTCTACTATTACACCAACCCCATTACACCAACTTTGTTTCACTATGTGGATGACATAATTTATGACCTCATTTATTCAATGATGTAAGAATGACCTCATCCATGACCTCATTTATTCAATGATGTAGGAATGACCTCATCCATTAATTAGGATTAGATTAAAACTAATAAAAATTGGATGCCGACGTCTTCGTCTTTTCGAAATCGTATCGCGAACCTCGCCGTTCGTGTTAACACATGGAATAGGGTTCATGTTTATGTATTCTATACTTTTAAAGACATAACAGAAAAATATTCATAATTTAGACATAACAGAAAAATATTCATAATTTATTTTATTTTCATCTTTCATTATTTCCTTTTTTATAAATGCATATAAAAATTTTCGAGTTGCTACATCCTCCCCCACTTAAAAGAATTTGGTCCTCCAAATTCACATCATGTAATAGTAATTTAAAAATTCAAATGGAGGGTTCAAAATTCTAACCTGAGATCAAATCTGGGTACTTCTTCTTGATTGACTCTTCTAATTCCCAAGTAGCCTCCTCGAATCCACGCTTACTCCATTGGACTTTTACCATCGGTATAGCCCTAATCCTTAGCTGGTGAAATTTCTGATCTAAGATCTTGATCGATCTTTCTTCATAAGACAAATCCTTTTGTAGCTTCAAGTCATCGAGTTGAATCACATGCGAAGGATCATACACATATTTCCTAAGCATGGATACATGAAATACATCATGGACACCGGCCAATTGTGGAGGCAAAGCCAGCTTGTATGCCACTTCACCGATTCGTTCTAGAATCTCAAAAGGGCCAATAAATCTTGGACTTAGTTTTCCATTGATACCAAACCTCTTAATTCCTCGCGTGGGTGAAATTTTCAAGAAGACATGCTCCCCCACTTAAAATTCAAGGTCTCTTCTTCGATTATCGGCATAACTCTTTTGTCGTGATTGAGCAATTTTCAGCCTTTCACGGATCAACTAAATATTGTGAGTTGTATCTTGAATAATATCGGGACCCATCAATCCCTTCTCTCCAACCTTACTCCAGCATAGGGGTGATCTACAACTCCTACCATATAATGCTTCAAAAGGTGCCATCTGAATGCTAGACTGATAACTATTGTTATATGCAAATTCAATCAATGGCAAGTGTTCATGTCAACTTCTCCCAAAATCTATCATACAAGCTCTTAACATATCTTCGATAATCTGATTTGTCCTCTCGGTTTGTCCATCTGTCTGAGGGTGGAAAGCCGTACTAAAATTCAGTCTAGTACCCAAGGATGATTGCAAACCTTTCTAGAAGTGAGAGGTGAATCTCGGATCTCTATCCGAAATAATAGAAGTTGGAATACCGTGCAGCCTTACAACCTCCTTGATATATAAGGCAGCTATAACATCCACGGTCCATTTGGTTTTGATGGGCAGGAAGTGAGCAGACTTAGTTAGTCGGTCCATAATCACCCATATAGCATCAAATCCACTTCGGGTCTTTGGCAACCCAACTATAAAATCCATGCAAATACTATCCCATTTCCATTCCGGTATTTCTAGAGGTTTTAACTTACCAGCCGGTTTGAGATGTTCGACTTTAACTTGTTGGCAGACCAAACATCGGCTCACGAACTCGGCTACCTCTCTTTTCATGTTAGGCCACCAAAAGGTTCTTTTGAGATCTTGGTATATTTTTGTAGCACCAGGATGAATAGTGTACCTCGATCGATGTGCCTCCTCCAAGATTTTATTCTTGATGGTAGAACAATCGGGCACACAAGTTCTTCCTCGGAAGAGCAGCCTTCCATCATCTGCCAAAAGGAAATCTGGTCGTTGATCTAATTTCTCTTTAATTTCAACAACCAATGGATCATCATTTTGTAACTCTTTAATTTCTAAGAGTAACTTGGATTGGAGACTAATATTTGCAATGAAGACTCCTTCTTCCTTCTCCTCCATATTGAGGTCTAAGTTTGCCATTTGTTCTAACAATTGCCACTCTTTAATCATTAGGCTTGATAATAATGCCATCGGCTTCCGGCTAAGAGCATCAGCTACGTCATTACCTTTTCCGGGGTGATATTGTATAGAGAAATCAAAATCCTTCAAGTATTCCAGCCACCGTCTTTGTCTCATATTAAGTTCCTTTTGAGAGAATAAGTACTTGAGACTCTTGTGGTCGGAATATACAATAAATGTCTCACCATAGAGATAATGCCGCCAAATCTTCAAGGCAAAGACTACAGCTGCAAGCTCTAAGTCATGCACAGGATAGTTCTCCTCGTGCTTTTTCAATTATCTTGAGGAATAGGCGATCACCTTGCCATGTTGCATTAATACACAGTCTAGGCCAATTCCGGAAGCATCAGCATAAACTTCGAATCCCCCTCCTTTAGTAGGCAATGTGAGTATAGGGGCAGTAGTCAAACAATCTTTCAAAGTTTGGAAGCTTTTCTCACATTCCTTGGACCATATATAAGGAATATCCTTTCTCGTCAATCTTGTCAAAGATACGGAGATCTTGGAGAAATCCTTAATAAATCTTCTATAATATCTTGCCAATCCCAAGAAGTTTCAAATTTCTGTCACACTAGTAGGTCTTTCCCAGTTTTTCACGACCTCAACCTTTGAAGGATCGACCGCAATACCATTCCGGGATATTATGTGACCTAGAAAAGAAAATTCTTCTAGCCAGAAATCACACTTACTAAGCTTAGCATAAAGTTCGTGATCTCTTAATAACTGTAGGGATTTCTTGCGATGTTCTTCATGCTCCATCTCAGACTTTGAGTAGATCAAAATATCGTCAATGAAGACTATCACAAATTGATCAAGATATGGCCTGAATACACTATTCATTAATTGCATAAATGCGGCAGGCGCATTGGTTAGGCCAAAAGGCATAATAGTGAACTCATAATGTCCATACCTGCTCCTGAATGCCATTTTGTGAATATCTTCCACTTTGATCTTCAATTGATGATAACCAGATCGGAGATCAATTTTTGAAAAATATCGAGCTCCAGAAATCTGGTCAAATAGTTCATCAATCCTCGACAATGGATATTTATTCTTGATTGTGAGTTGGTTCAATTGCCGGTAGTCAACACACAATCTCACTGACCCATCCTTCTTTTTGACAAATAAGACGGGAGCTCCCCATGGTGAAGTACTCGGTCGGATGAATCCCTTCTCTATTAACTCCATCAATTGTTCTTTTAACTCCTTCATTTCGATAGGGGACATCCGATACGGAGCCTTAGAAATAGGTGTAGCTCCAGGAATCAAATCAATAGAGAAGATCACTTCTCTCTCTGGAGGAATACCAGGCAACTCGTCCGGAAATACATCAGAATAATCTCGAACAATAGGAATATCCTCCAGATTATGTTTTTTTATGCTTGGCCATTGTCATAGAAACTAAGAAAGCCGCACAACCCTTCTTCAATAATTTATCAGCTTTAAGGGCCGAAATAAGGATATGTGTCTAGAATACCTGACACTGGAAAATAAGAGGTTGGGGTACTCACTAAAGGTTACCGTACCCAATTTACAGTTAACACTAGCACCATATGTAGATAACCAGTCAGCTCCCAAGATAATATCATATCCTGCCATCTCCATGCATACTAAATTAGCGGGTAAGTTACAACCGCTAACTAGAACCTCACTAGCAGGGTAGAAATATTTAATCTTCGATTCCGCTCCAATAGGGGTAGTAATAATAAATTTAGATTCTAATGGAATAGGCCTCAAAGGTAAAATATCCGCAAAGCTCTTAGATATGAAGGAATGCGTAGCTCCAGTATCAAATAAGACAGAGGCAGGTCTTGAGCACACAGACAGAGTACCTTGATGGGATGCAATATACGATCTAGAGGGGGGTGAATAGATCAATCACCCAATAAAAATTGAATGCAGCAGTTTCAATTGCGGAAATAAAACAAGCTGCTGCAGGTAGACTGAAATATAAGCGAAAGCAATCTCAGAAAGCCAACTCTAGCAGATCTGAACTTAGACGATCCTGCACATGCATCTACAACGGATGGAAGAGATAACCAAGATGCACAATACTTCGCAAGATAAACACACAGTAGACAGGAAATTTTAAGGTGGTTCTGCAACACCCTCAAATATAGCTAAGTTGCACTCTATATCACCGAGGCGCCTTTTGAAGTATTGACTCAGTTCTTGAAAAGAACTCCGAAGTTAAGCGTGTTTAATGGAGAGTAGTACTGAGATGGGTGACCTTCCCGGGAAGTTCCCCATTCTGGAGCCGATCACTGTTAGAAAGGGACAAAATCGTGAGGTCGGTAAGCCAAAGCGGACAATACCTCGACGGTATAGAGTACGGGGCGTGACAGAATGGTATCAGAGCTATACCCCAGCCGGAAGTGTGGGAACTAAGTGCCATGCAGGGCAAAGTGCTACGCTATGGGAGCCACCTCTTGAGTCTGTAATGGAGCAAAGTGCTACATAGTGGGAGTCACCTCTTGAGCCTGTATGGGCCACCTCTAGAGTCATACCTGCCTGGGTGCTTGATTGCGTGATTTCGTGCTATATGTGCCCAGCGACGAGGACGTCGCCTATATAAGAGGGGTAGATTGTAACACCCTCAAATATAGCTCAGTTGTACTCTATATCACTGAGGTGCCTTTTGAAGTATCGACTCAGTTCTTGAAAAGAACTCCGAAGTTAAGCGTGCTTAATGGGGAGTAGTACTGAGATGGGTGACCTTCCCGGGAAGTTCCCCATTCTGGAGCCGATCACTGTTAGAAAGGGACAAAACCATGAGGCCGGTAAGCCAAAGCGGATAATACCTCGATGGTATAGAGTACAGGGCGTGACATGTTCGATCTCAAACCCGAGATCTACGTCCACCCCACACTCCAAACCGGAATGTGGCTTCAACCGCTGATTCACAGCTTCAACTGCTGGGCCTTACAGCTTGCCTACAACCGCTGGGGACTTACAGCTTCACCCATCCAGAGGAATCCTCCTCTGCCCGCTGAGCAATACAGCTTAGCTCTGCTGACTAACAGCTTGAAAACACAGTTTCAGAAAATAAAATAGAACCAAACGAAAACCAAGAAATCCCAGAGGGAATATAGCTCACAATGAGCAATCTCAGTTCTGGTAACTTAACCAAGAAATTGATTAACAGATATTCAAGGAAAAATCTCTCAGACTCCTCTCACTCAACTCTCTCCTTCTCTTCTTCTATCTTTCTTCTCTTTCTCTTTTCTCTGGATCGAGCAGGCTCTGTCTGCTTCTGGACTTCTGGTAAGTTCCCAATCTTGATCACTCTTCTCCTCAGGAAGAAGCCTTCTTTTTATAGCCGCAGATAGGTGGGCGTGTGGTCATCACGATTCCCACCCAAATGCCTGGATTACGTGGCAGTCATCCCAATATACTATTGTATACATGTCATGATCCAAACACCTCCTCTGATCTTGGATCTCGTGCCATTCTTAAGTTCCTCGACCGACAGTCCTGTCAGACAGGACTTGTTATCAGTTTGGCTTAGTCTGAAAGGAAACATAGAAAGATGTACTGAGTTAGTTCGAGAGATGAACTAAGCATGTACAAACTTGATGGCGTGTAATGCAGTATGCATATAGGGAGGTATGCACATTGAGAGTGAATGCACGGACATGCCATCGATGAGTGTACAGACTTTATTTTGAACGATGCACAAATGCATATAGGCAAGTATGCACATTGAGAGTGAATGCACGGATATTCCATCAACGAGTGTACAGACTTTGGTTGTGCGTGCGACAAGACGATGTACAGACTTGCTGTGCCTGCGATAAGATGATGTACAGACTTGTGAAGTGATGCACTGACATATCAATAGGGAGTGTGCAAACTTTGTGTACACATGGCACAAACGAATGTACTAACTATGTATATGCATTAAGCGAACGAATGCACTGACTATGTGTATGCATGAGGCAAAGCGATGCACTGACTATGTTCATGAATGTATATACTTGCTAAGTCATCAAGGCAACAGTGTAAAGACTTAGTGTACGCATGAAGCAAACGAGTGCACTGACTATGGCTAACACATGCACACACGCATCGAACGAGTGCACTGACTATGTTTATGCATGAGATGGTCACTGCACCGACTATATGGCGTGCAACTATATTTAATGCACCGAATATGCATGTGTTTCTACGTAGTTAACGCTAGACTGAGTCGACGCACTCTATATCCTAGAACCCATGTGACTCTACATGCATGACGCACAGACTATGTATGCAGAAGTATGAAGAAGGGTGAACCATGCAGAACATTTATTTATTCTAATCTTACATTATTCATTAGTGTTTGCTATCATCAAAACTTGTATAACATCCTCAAGGCACAGCGGGCACAACAATCTCCCCCTTTTTGATTATGGCAACACAATGAATAGATGGAATGAGGTCAGTTCATGCATGCACAGATTGAGACCCTTATTCCTTCCCCAAACCCTTCTCCCTCTGCACATTCTCCCCCTTTGCCAGTAGCAAAAAGAAAAGGAGGAAAGAAAGGAACACCGTTCTATGTAACAGTTCAGTATATGAGTAAATTATGACGCAATCCTTAAAATATATGAATCGAGCAATGGCTTTCATGATGTCAGTCAGGTTTAACAGTTATAAAACGTAAATGAAATTTACTGACTTTCATCAAATAGGGATTTAGACTCCATTTATTGCAATGAACCAGAGTCGCATAATCATAAAGGTTTAGGTCGAGACAGTACCTGAACATAAATTTTTAACATGTCATTAATGAACTCTAGAAAAGAAAATGATAATCTGAAAAATGTGGCTGACGAATTAAAATTGAAATTGCAGAATTATGAAAATGAAATGAAGGTTGTGAATGAGAAATATGAAGCTGTTCTAGGTGTCAACCATGAACTAAAAAATTCAATTGATCACCTAGAGAGAGAAAATAAGGATAAACAGAAAATTATTGAAAACATGACCCAAGGTTCAGATAATCTCAATGCATTGTTAGGGTCAAAGGTGAATTTCAGAAAAGAAGGTCTCGGATTTAACTCAAATGTCACAAAGAGCTTTGCTGCAAAAACCATATCATTTGTGGCAGAGAAAAATAAGGGACCTCTCATAAAAATGGTGAGTGAAAACTCTATTTCTGATAAAGCTAATTCTAATATGTTCAGTGCCAAGGACAAAGGCAAACAGAAGGTTGGTGAGCCTAGCAGATCCTACCCTTCGCCCAAAAGTAAGTCTCATGTTTGGGGTCAGCCTCCAAACAAATCTAAACCCCAGGGCAAAGCCATCATGTCTCCACCACCATCATCTGTCCAGAAGAAGACCCAACATAAACCTGGCTCTGATACCAAGTGATGGGATGTAATATACGATCTAGAGGGGGGTGAATAGATCAATCACCCAATAAAAATTGAATGCAGCAGTTTCAATTGCGGAAATAAAACAAGCTGTTGCAGGACAGCTGAAATATAAGCGAAAGCAATCTCAGAAAGCCAACTCTAGCAGATCTGAACTTAGATGATCCTGCACATGCATCTACAGCGGATGGAAGAGATAACCAAGATGCACAATACTTCGCAAGACAAACACACAGTAGACAGGAAATTTTAAGGTGGTTCGATCTCAAACCCGAGATCTACGTCCACCCCACACTCCAAATCGGAATGTGGCTTCAACCGCTGATTCACACCTTCAACTGCTGGGCCTTATAGCTTGCCTACAACCGCTGGGGACTTACAGCTTCACCCATCCAGAGGAATCCTCCTCTGCCCGCTGAGCAATACAGCTTAGCTCTGCTGACTAACAGCTTGAAAACACGGTTTCAGAAAATAAAATAGAACCAAATGAAAACCAAGAAATCCCAAAGGGAATATAGCTCACAATGAGCAATCTCAGTTCTGGTAACTTAACCAAGAAACTGATTAACAGATATTCAAGGAAAAATCTCTCAGACTCCTCTCACTCAACTCTCTCCTTCTCTTCTTCTATCTTTCTTCTCTTTCTCTTTTCTCTAGATCGAGCAGGCTCTGTCTGCTTCTGGACTTCTGGTAAGTTCCCAATCTCAATCACTCTTCTCCTCAGGAAGAAGCCTTTTTTTTATAGCCGCAGATAGGTGGGCGTGTGGTCATCATGATTCCCACCCAAACGCCTGGATTACGTTGCAGTCATCCCAATATACTACTGTATACGTGTCATGATCCAAACACCTCCTATGATCTTGGATCTCGTGCCCTTCTTAAGTTCCTCGACCGGTAGTCCTGTCAGACAGGACTTGTTATCAGTTTGACTTAGTCTGAAAGGAAACATAGAAAGATGTACTGAGTTAGTTCGAGAGATGAACTAAGCATGTACAAACTTGATGGCGTGTAATGCAGTATGCATATAGGGAGGTATGCACATTGAGAGTGAATGCACGGACATGCCATCGACGAGTGTACAGACTTTGTTTTGAACGATGCACAAATGCATATAGGCAAGTATGCACATTGAGAGTGAATGCACAGATATTCCATCAACGAGTGTACAGACTTTGGTTGTGCGTGCGACAAGACGATGTACAGACTTGCTGTGCCTGCGATAAGACGATGTACAGACTTGTGAAGTGATGCACTAACATATAAACAGGGAGTGTGCAAACTTCGTGTACACATGGCACAAACGAATGTACTGACTATGTATATGCATTAAGCGAACGAATGCACTGACTATGCGTATGCATGAGGCAAAGCGATGCACTGACTATGTTCATGAATGTATATACTTGCTAAGTCATCAAGGCAACCATGTAAAGACTTAGTGTACGCATGAAGCAAACGAGTGCACTGACTATGGCTAACACATGCACACACGCATCGAACGAGTGCATTGACTATGTTTATGCATGAGATGGTCACTGCACCGACTATATGGCGTGCAACTATATTTAATGCACCGAATATGCATGTGTTTCTACGTAGTTAACGCTAGACTGAGTCGGCGCACTCTATATCCTAGAACCCATGTGACTCTACATGCATGACGCACAGACTATGTATGCAGAAGTATGAAGAAGGGTGAACCATGCAGAACATTTATTTATTCTAATCTTACATTATTCATTAGTGTTTGCTATCATCAAAACTTGTATAACATCTTCAAGGCACATGGGGCACAACATACCTTCCACAACGCCTCCATCTTCGGTAGGTTCCACATCCATAAGAGCTTGAAGTCTTCCTTGCTTCTTGACAACAACTGGAAGCTTTTCCGACGGAGCTTGCTCATTGAGAAGTGGACAACTCGGAATTCTATGTTCCCGACTTCCACATCGAAGATATGGACCCAGTCTTCTCCAGCACTCATCTACCTTGTGTCCGGGTTTCTCACAATATTTGCATAGTTCCTTTGATGATGTAGCGACCGGGATGATTTGTTTGTCAAATGATCTCAGTCTCTTGTCTTTTTGAAAGTCACGCCCATCCTTATTGAAATTACGTCCATCTTTATTGAAGTTACGCTCATGATAATTAGGCCTCTTCTTTTCGAAGGAGGGTTTGAAATTACCTGATCCAGTAACTTGCTCCCTCTTGGCATCTCTTCCCCGAATGCGATCAGTCAATTCCGTTGCATCTTCCAAGAGTTGGGCTCTCCTCACCACATCGGCATATACTTGGATATCCATCGGGGCGAGTTGAGTAATATATTTAGGCTTTAAGCCATTTAAAAATCTCCCTGCCTTCATTTTCTCGGTACTCACAAGATGTGATGCATACCGCGATAATCTTGCGAATTGGGCTTCATAATCCGCTACCGTCAAACTCCTTTACTTTAAGGAAGCAAATTCGGTAGCCTTCCTCTCTTGAACTCGGTCGGAGAAGTACTTGTTGAAGTGTTCTACAAACTTTCCCACAACACCTGGTCGTGTGGTAGAGTTGCTTCGACTGACTCCCACCAAGCACGGGCATCCCTTTCAAGCTGAAAGGTAGCGAGTAGGACCTTCTCCTCATCAGCACATTGCATGACTCGAAAAGTCCTCTCAATTTCCTTTACCCAATGTTCGACCTCATCCGGGTCCGTAGACCCAGTGAACTTAGGACGGTTCATGCTCTTGAAATTCCTATGCAGATCTCCCGCTCCACGGTTAGCTCCTCCTTGAGCTACTTGTTATAGTGTATGGGTTAAACCTTGCACTATCCTTTGCATCTCGCGCCATTGAGCTCTCTCGGCAGCCATCTGCGAGCACAACTATAAAACTTAAGTGCTTTGTTTATTTCTAGATTAATCATTCTTTAAAGCTTAGCCCATGCCTCTACCCAATCTTACCGGGAAGGTTCAAGATCCTATCCAAATTTCTATATCAACATCAAAAACCTATATCAAGTGAAACCTAGGGTTTATGAAACCGAGGCTCTGATACCACAAAGATTGTCACACCCCGACGCGGAATATTGAGGCGCGATGAGTCGAAACACTCAAGTCGATCAGAGCACGAAGATTGGGGTCCAAACCATAAGAATAGATAAGAAGAAATGGATACTCTTATTTCATCAAAATAAAGTTTTACAACATTCTTAAGCCTTACGAGGCAAGATACAACTTCAAAATAAAAACATAATTCTAGTAAGAGCAACTGTTCATAAACCTAGGTAACTAAGGTAATCTTGATTCCTCGATCACTCTAGCTCATTCCCATGAGTTTGGGGTTCATCATCGGAATTACCTGAAATGTTAACCGGAAAACGTAGGGTGAGCGAAATGCTCAGTAGGACTTATATCTCTATACCAGGCAACTTAAAGTAATTAGCAGTTTGGATAAAGGTATGTGCTATGCCGAGAAATGTAAATAAAATATAGAACAAGCATAGGAGAGAGAGTAAAGTAATGCAGTAATTAGAATCACAAGTAGACAAGATATCAAGAGCAAAGTTCAAGTAGAGAATGATCATGTAGCAAGTAATATCATGGAATTGGCCATTTTACGCAAGTATGTACAAGTCAAGTACTTCATGTATTCAAGCAAGTCAGGAAATTCATAAACTATAGAATGTCATAAATTAATCTAGCAAGTCAAGCACTTCGGTGCAATGCCACACCAGGTCATTCAACTCCCATGTGCACAAGTACTTTCGGGCGCTCCCCCCAAGACCAGACTGGGCCCCATTTACGCCAGGCATTGGGTTATGGATCATAGATCCCAAGTATATTTAGATATCCACATAATATGTATGGCCAAAGAATTTTAAGGTAGAGCTTATGAAATAAAGTACAGATCTAGCAAAATTATCATTCAAGGGACCAGTAGTACAAGATTTCAAGTAGATGTAGGAGAAGTCCAAGGATGATTTTAAGACATAATGTTTAATGACATTAAGATAATAAGAAGGCATCATGTTTAACGACAATAAGTTGGTAAGAGAATTGGATTGACGGACACGGCTTATTCAGTTCTCTCGAAAAACCTTGTTAAACATGCTTAGATCAAGTTTTTTACAGTCGGGTGCTTAATTAGAAAACCAAGGAATCATGGCCAGGTAAGAGGTGGGGCAGTGGAAGGCTCCCCTCGCATTCGCGAGGTCCTAATTAATAAACCACTTATCCACTTAAAGCGTTTACCCATGGACCTTTTTCCTTAGACACCATTTTCCCTTGGAAATCTAGTTATTTACACGACTTGTTAAAAATACGATAATGTGATAACACGAAAATAGTTAAAACTTGTATCAATCACGATTATGCAACTAAGCCCATGTAATTTTAACGGATAATATCTACTCCATTTAACATGCTAGAGATATAATATAGTCATGGAGATCAAAGATATCATGAGGGTAACAAGAACTAGGACGGAAATATAAGCTCATGGAATAGAATTATTATCTTTCATAACCTTAACTTAATCGTGCGTGAATTTAAATGATATGCAACTTAACATGACATATCTAAAATGCTAAATGATGTATTGGTTCAATTATAACCTGAAAATATCACAATCGGGGTAGAGATCGTGCATCCGGAACACGGTCTTAGAAAGACACCGTGATCCGAGACGGATCTTCCGGCGGTCAAAAATCTCAGTTAAAATCTAATATCCAATTGTATAGACAGCATGCTTAATACACAATAAAATTTAGGGAAAATGGTATAGAATCAAGGGAACCATGCATCTACATCTAATACATTCATCAATTTGAGTTTAGCCTAAGAGAATACCTACCTAGTTGAAGATCGAAGAATAAGAAATTTAAGAACGAAGAACGTTTTCGAACACTCCTCCAACTTCGAGCTTTCTCCCTTTCTCCAACCAGCAATTCCTCCCAAGAGATTTATGCTTTGAGTAGGGAAGAGCCTAGACCTATATATAGGCCAAAATCTCCCACCTACATTCACTATTCCACCAACCTCATTCCACCATGTCACTATTACACCAACCTTGTTCCACTATTACACTAACCCCATTACACCAACTTTGTTCCACTATGTGGATGACATAATCTATGACCTCATTTATTCAATGATGTAAGAATGACCTCATCCATGACCTCATTTATTCAATGATGTAGGAATGACCTCATCCATTAATTAGGATTAGATCAAAGCTAATACAAATCGGATGCCGACGTCTTCGTCTTTTTGAAATCGTATCGCGAACCTCACCGTTCGTGTTAACACATGGAATAGGGTTCATGTTTATGTATTCTATACTTTTAAAGACATAACAGAAAAATATTCATAATTTAGACATAACAGAAAAATATTCATAATTTATTTTATTTTCATCTTTCATTATTTCCTTTTTTTTTATAAATGCATATAAAAATTTTCGAGTTGCTACAGACTTGGTCCTTCTGTCACTACCAGATTCATACTCCCAGTTCATTGTTAACTTTACAATGAACAAGATTCAAGTTAGCTTGGCTGAGTTGCTTAACATGCTTAAAACTGCTGAGGACAACCTTCAGAAGGAAAAGCCCACTACTCTTATGATTGGAAAGTCCAACAAGAAGAGAAAAGCAATCCAAGCCTTAGGAAAGGCAAAGCAAAGCAGCAGACCAAGCATAAACAAACTCAAAAGAAGGACAAAGGCAAAGGAGTGGAAAAGGGTGAGTGCTTCCACTGTAACTAGAAGGGTCACTGGAAAAGGAATTGCAAGGAATATCTTGCATTGAAGGCTCAGGAGAAAAAGAAGCTTGGTGAAGCTTGAGGTATCTATATGATAGATCTTCACTTATCTATTAGAGATTCAACATCATGGGTATTAGATATTGGATGTGCTGCTCATATCTGCCATGATGTGCAGGTACTGACAAGTAGAAGAAAGCTGAGCAAGGGCGAGGTCAACTTGAGGCTTGGAAATGGCGCAAGTGTCGCGACGGTTATAGTTGGGACTATAAAGCTCAAGTTACCTTCAGGAGATATGATCATATTAGATGACTGCTATTATGTTCCTAGTATCATTAAGAACATTATTTCTGTTTCTTGTCTAGACAGAATAGGATACAAATTTACCATTGAGAACAATGGTTGTTCAGTTTATTTTAGAAATAAACTTGTTGCTTTAGCACATTTGGTGAATGGTTTGTATCTGCTTGATGTTTCTT
The DNA here is from genome assembly GCA_022559845.1 of Amorphophallus konjac. NCBI lineage: Eukaryota > Viridiplantae > Streptophyta > Magnoliopsida > Alismatales > Araceae > Amorphophallus > Amorphophallus konjac. Next base: position 196,660,157 of record CM040121.1, on the reverse strand, counting down.
ATGATAATCTCCACCTTGATGTTTCTCCTAAGAGAAGTAGGAATAGTGTGAACTTAACCTACTTGTGGCATTGTAGGCTTGGACACATTGGCGAGAATAGGCTTCAGAAGTTGCATAAGAATGGATACTTGGATCCATTTGATTATGAATCATATGCAACTTGTGAATCTTGTTTAATGGGTAAGTTGACCAAATCTCCATTTAGTGGACATGGAGAGAGGGCCAAAAACATATTGGAACTAATACATTCAGATGTATGTGGTTCAATGTCTTCCCAAGCCAAAGGTGGCTACTCATACTTCATTACATTCACTGATGACTGCTCCAGATTTGGATATGTGTACTTAATGAAGTACAAGTCAGAAGCCTTTGAAAAGTTCAAAGAATTCAAGAATGAAGTTGAGAAGTAAATTGGAAAGAGTATTAAAACTCTTCACTCAGATCGAGGAGGCGAATACTTGAGTACGGAGTTCATACAATTCTTAAAGGATAATGGTATCCTTTCTCAATGGACTCCTCCTTACACACCACAGATGAATGGTGTATCAGAAAGGAGAAATCGCACCTTGTTGGACATGGTGCGATCCATGATGAGTTTTTCAAAGTTACCAGTATCCTTATGGGGGTATGCGCTAGAGTCAGCAGCATATCTTTTGAATAGGGTTCCCGATAAATCTGTGTCTTCTACTCCATATGAGATATGGAAGTGATGCGGGATGGACACGGGGACCGACTCTACGTGATGCGAACCTCGGACTCTAAGTGAGGATGCGACCAGCAACATACGACAACGGAGACGCTTTGGCCCGACATGAAGAATTCCTATTGGGCTATACGTCGCTAACAGAAATGCAAGCTCACTCGTCGTCTCACGTGAGGGAAACGCGGATCGTGTGCGGTTGAAGAACCGGCAGAGTTCAGGGTAGTCTGACTCAAATTCCGTGCTCGGATCGAGCCACGGGATGGGTCACTCTCACACTCACAGCGGTGACATGGACTCACGGGCTAATTCCTATTGCACTCGGCAGCGGCATATGACCGTATACTAGCTAAGCAAGTAAATGCCAAGGAGGTGAGACCGTTACCTCCACGCTCCCGGCGTGGGGAAGACAACCCCGGCCAATCTCGGACTCCCGGTTAAACACTTTTATAGAAGTACAATAATTTGACCCACTCCACGCAGGGAGGTAATAGGTCACATGTGGGGCCTGGGAATCGTGACAATAGGGTTGACAGGCAGCATTTTGATGTCGCTCCGGTGGTGCCGAATCCGCGTTTTCGTGCTATCTGGACGACGCTATCTACTGGTCCGTGGGGCCCACGGACCACTCTGTCCTCCGGGTCTGGTGGGGTGGGTCCCGCTGTGATGGAGACCCCTGGTGGCGCGCCTCCCTGGATGGCGGTCGGGCGGGAATGCCGATCGGACAGAAGCTGTTGCTATCAATTCTGACATAGGATCGACACATAGAAGCTATCGTTGGAAAGCTTTTTCAAAGTACTCCGACCTAGGGCCAGAGAGACAAACTAGATGTGCACAGATTTGGCCTTAGTCGAATTTTGAAGTTGATGTTGCACAGTGCCCGAAATCTCAGGGCAGCAGGGAAGTTTTCTGAGAACTACCTTTGACCGTAGGGTAGACCTCAGATTCAGACCTCGAGCTCTTCATAAAGATTATAGAGGGGAGATAGAGGAAAACGGCAATAATTCTTATGAAGGGATTGGTGGAGGTTTCGATTTGTTAGGGATTTTATACGGACTGGGGGTCGGATCTGGACACTGGCAGACAGAACTGTACAAGGATCTGAAAGTGAATTTTAGAAAATATGTGAAGGCCTTTTGAAATTCCACGAAAATTCTTGAGTGGAGGGGATGGTGGGTAGAACCTCCATTAATTTTTGGGTTCTAGAAAAAAATAAAAGGTGGGTCGAAGAGGTAAAGATCAGGGTTGCTGTCACAGTAGATAGAAACCTGGCAGATCTGGAATGAAAAGGTGGATGAAAATGGAAAAATGGAGTTCGGAGACTAGAGGCCAAACCAATTTTTGTAGAACATGGAGGGAGCCTCTGGAACACGCCTTGAAAATTTGGGCTCAATACGAATCTGTGGCTGAGTGCAGAAATTCATGGATGGAGGCTCTGTCCTGGGTGGATAGAATACCGGCGACGATGGTGGCGGTGCGATGGCGGCACGACGGCGGCGATCACCGGAACTGATATGTGAGGCTTCCCACCTCAGAAGGCAACCTTCCCAGCAGCAATAAGAAGAGAGAGGAGAGAGAGGAGGGGGCGGCCCTTGCTGCTCCAAGAATTTCTTCCAATTGTTATGCATTAATTCCACTAAAATGAGAAATACATGGTATTTGTATGAATTGCCAAAAGACATAAAATATCCCTAGATCTAGATTTGGGAGGGGCAAACTTGGGAGTCAACAAAATTATTTCTCCCATGTGTATTAGACCAAAATACAAAATTAACTAATTTGTTCTAATGGAGGGGGGCGCCCCCTTGACTTTGTAGTTAAGGTTGGTGGCCAACCTTGACATTTAAGCCCACTTGTCCCCCACTTAGCTCACCCTTCTAGAAGCCCACAATGGAAATGTTGACTGACCCCACATGGGCCCTAGGGCTGAGGTGGATCAATGGGAGGATGGTGCGGACACCCGAGCAGTTGAGCGGCGCGACACGCCGAGCCACCGGTACCGCACACGGAGCACGACTCGAGCCACCTCAGCGTCCATCTGGCTCGGAGACAGCCCGGAGACTCCGCCTTGAGCCTCCCCATTTATCATACTTAGTTAGCCTTTATGTGTGTGTAGTTTGTGTTTATTTCATTTTATACGGTTTGCAATTATGAGTGTACGAGGGGTTTATTTGTAAAATGGGACCCCTGGGCCCCACGGGACCCCCAGGCCCCCTCCCATTGGTCCATATCATCCTTGTGGGGTTGGTCAAAATCCAAGGTGGAAATCTAGAAGCCTTGGACTAGTCAATTGTCCACATGGGGGACAAGGGACCAAAATGGTCAACAATTCCAACCAAACCCACCTACCATGTCCCCCCCTTGGTCAAGGTGCGCCCCCCTCCCCTTTTGTTTAATATTTTTGTTGTACTTTGATCAAACTTCATCCTAGCCATCCATCCCTAACCCCTAGATCCAACGGTGGAGGATGGATTAGATGGGTGACCTATATATGCTTGTATTTTCCCATTTTCATGAATTAATGCCATTTGAATTGGAAAAAAAGCTTGAAGCTCCAGCCTTGGTGCACCCCCTTCTCCTCTCCCTCTCCCCCTTGAAGCTGTGAAGGCTTCCTTCTGGTGGTGAGACTCCACCCTATCAGTTCCGGTTACCGCCGCCGCCGCCACGAGCCGCCAACGTACCGCCATCGCCATCAACGGAGTTCTACCCGCGCAGTATCACAGCAGCTTGTTCGAAATTCACCGGTCTTCCCCGAGCTCATTTTGCTACCAAATTTGGAGGAGTTGTTCCTGGGATGTTCCTCTCCACCCACAAAAATCAGGCCAGTATTCAGATTACGTTTGCTAATTTTTTATTTTCGTCCACTCTTCCATTTCAGTTCTGCCAGAGTTCTGTCCAAGTTCACATCCGTCCTGTGTTTCATGTCTTAGAGCCATTTTTTGATTTCTGTTGGTTCGTCCAATTTTATTGGGGGTTCCACCCATCCACCCCTTCATCCAAAATTTTTATAAATTTTTGATTCGCCCATCTCATATTTTCTAAAATTCGTTCTCAGACCCATCTACAGTTCTGTCCACCTGTTCCCAGATCCGACCACCAGTCACCCCAAAAATCATATTAAATCACCACCATCTCCAAATCAAATTATAAAAATAGTCCCAATTCTGTGGTTTGATTCCCTACAACTCCTAAGAAGAGATCAAGAGCTGAATCGGAGGTTTACTAGGCGGTCAATGGTGGTTCTCAGACAAGTACCCTGCAAATCTGAGATTTCGGTTACTGCACAACAGGGACTTGTAAATTCAATAAAGTTCTGATCCGACCAGATCTAGCAGATCTCTCTGGGTCTAGATCGAAGCATTTGAAGAGAGCTTTCCAACGATAGCTCATGCGTCCCGATCTGACGTCGGGATTGCTCGCAGCGGCCGTTTTCGCCGGAGCGCGCGCCGGAAGACAACAACCAAAATCCGTGGACAGCTAGTTCATCAATTGGGAATCGGGACCGACCGACCCCCGATCGGTGTTCCCGACCGACCGCCGTCCATGGAGGCGCACCACCAGGGGTCCCCATCATAGTGGGTCCCACCCCCACAGATCCGGAGGACAGCGCCATCCGTGGGCCCCGCGGGCCCGCAGAACCCGCCGTTCGGAAAGCACGAAAACGCGGAGTTCGGCATCGCCGGGCGACATCAAGATGCTGCCCGTCAACCCGAGTTGCGTGATTCCCGGGCTCCACATGTGACCTTTTACCTCCCTACGTGGAGTGGGTCAAATCTTTGTATTGCTGTGATATTATTTAACCGGGAGTCCGTAATTCGGCCGGGGTTGTCTTCGCCACGCTGGGTGCGTGGAGGTAATGGTCCGAACCTCTTGGCGTTCATTTGCTTAGCTAGTATATGGTCTTTGCCGCTATCGAGAGTGTGGGTACTATCCCGTGTGTCCATGTTACCGCTGTGAGAGTGAGAGTGACCCGTCCCGTGACTCGATCCGAGTCCGGAAGTTGAGTTGGACTACCCTTGACCTCCGCCGGTTCCTTAACCGCGCACGGTCCGCGCTTTCCCTCGCTTGGGACGACAAGTGAGCTTCCACTTCTGTTAGCGACATTTCGCCACTAGGAGCTCGTAGTGTCGGGCTTAGTGTCTCCCTGGTGTGTGCTGCTGGTCGCGTCTTCATCTAGGGTCCGAGGGTGGCACCTAATAGTGTCGTCTCCCGTGTCCGTCCCGCATCAGAGGAGGCATGGGGGGGCCCGTGGGACCCAGGTGGTCCCATATTACAAATAAACCCCTCTTACAATCCAAATTACAAACCGAATAAAACTAAATAAACACACATGACACACAAATAAAGTCCAAATAAAAGTGATAAATGTCGAGACTCAAGGGGGAGTCTCCAGACTATCTCCGAGCCAGATGGACGCCGAAGTGGCTCGGGTGGTGCTCTGCATACGGTACCGGTGGCTCGGCATATCATGCTTCTCAATCGCGCGGGTGTCCGCACCAATTCTCCCCGGGTGGGAGAAACTCGACCTTGTCGAGTAAGGGTCTGCATCACTGTGGTACCACTCCAGTAGGTCCGGATCAATCCGCTGCAACTCTCCATGGGTGATCCATGTATCCTCGGTGGCGGGCCGCCCTCTCCATCGCACTAGGTAGCGCGGGTAGGATCCACTCCTGGTAACTGTCACCTGCTCATTCAGTATATGATCTATATGCTCTCGCTGCCGTGGAAAAGGGGCGGGAGGTGGACACTCTGGTGTGGGATCACTCTCAAGGGGAAGGGATGGCTCGAAAGGCTCACTAGGGATCACCGCTGGGTCCCTATATGCAACTAGATCCGATACATTGAAAGTAGAGCTTATACCATATTCCTCGGGCAGGTCCACAACATACGCATTGGATCCAACGCGTTTCAACACTCTAAATGGACCGGCTCCGCGAGCTTGTAATTTCTTTACGGTTCCTGAGGGAAACCGTTCAGGTCTTACCCTGATCATGACATATTCGCCCTCTTGGAACTCTCGGTGGTGTCGATGGGCATCGGCTAGCTCCTTATATCGTGCATTGCTGGCCTCAATGTGACGACGGATGTCGTCATGCAGACTCCTAACATGCCTAGCAAACGACTCGGCAGACTCCGACACTCGAGCATGGATAGGCATGGGGACAAGATCCACCGGCTTCCTAGGCCTACGACCTGTGACAATCTCGAATGGACTCATACCAGTAGACCTATTCACCGAATCATTATATGCAAACTCTGCCAATGGTAATATGAGATCCCAATCCCTTAGACGATCCCTGACAAGACACCTCAAAAGGTCACCCAGACTCCTATTGACCACCTCGGTCTGACCATCTGTCTGGGGATGATATGCAGTGGAAAACTTGAGGTTAGTACCCAACATATGCCACAATGTCTTCCAAAAATAACTGGTGAATCTAACATCACGGTCAGACACTATGGTACGAGGCAACCCAAACTTGCACACCACATAAGTAAGAAAAAGGCGGGCTACCCTCGAAGCATCCGAAGTCTTCGAGTAGGGAATAAAAAGGGCCATCTTCGAGAATCGGTCAACAACCACATAGATCGAATCATGCTTCCTGGAGGTACGTGGCAATCCCAAGATAAAATCTATGCTAACATCCTGTCACGGGACATCAGGCACGGGAAGAGGCGTATAGAGGCCCGAGCTTTGCTTCTTCATCTTGGCCGTAGCACATGTACGACACTGATCCACAATGTGAGCAACATCGTGCTTCAAGCTCGGCCAATAAAATCTATGCTCAACCGCCTCAATAGTCTTGTTCCGACCAAAGTGCTCGGCTAGACCTCTCGCATGTAGCTCCCAGACTAAGAAGTCTCGAACCGATGTTCGGGGAACACAAAGCCTACCTCCTCGAAAGAGGTATCCCTCCTGAAGCACATCGTCATCATGGTCTCTCGAGGGTCTAGCCTGGAGAGTGGCATAAATCTGACCAAAGTCAGGACAGTCAACATAGGCCTCTCTCATCTTCTCTAACCCTATGACCTCGGCACTCATGGTGGTAAGTAAACACGCTCGCCGACTCAAGACATCAGCCACCTTGTTCTCCACTCCAGCCTTATGTTTAAGCACAAAGGTGAACTGCTGGAGATACTCAACCCAACGACTGTGACGCGAGTTAAGCTTCTTTTGGGAATGGAGGTACCTCAAAGCCACATGATCGGAGTATAAGACAAACTCCTGATGTAAAAGATAGTGCCTCCAATGCCGAAGATCCTGGACAACTGCGTAAAATTCCTTATCATAAGTGGAGTATCGCAATTTCGCGTCATTCAGCTTCTCGCTGAAATATGAGACCGGGTGGGTCTCCTGACTCAAGACTCCTCCAATTCCCACACCCGACGCATCACAAGAGACCTCAAAAACTTTCAAAAAATCGGGCAATCGAAGGATAGGTGTCTGGGTCATGCACTCCTTGATGTCCTTGAAGGCAACAGCTGCGGCCTTCGTCCATACAAAGGTGCCCTTCCGGATACAATCCATGATCGGGGTGGTGACGGAGCTAAATCTGCGGATGAAGCGACGATAGAACGTCGCAAGGCCATGGAAGCTGCGGACATCATGGACCGTACGGGGTTCCGGCCACTCAACAATGGCCCGAACCTTCTCCGGATCGGCGGAGACCCCAGTACTAGACACAATAAAACCCAAGAAGGTAAGCTGAGGTGTCATGAAGGCACACTTCTGTGGGTTCGCAAACAACTGTTCTCGCCTAAGAAGTAGACAGACTTGCCGAAGGTGATCTAAGTGGTCTCCCGTGGTGCGACTATAGATAAGGATATCATCAAAGTACACAACCACAAAGACTCCAATGAAAGGTCGAAGGACCTGTGTCATGAGTCGCATGAATGTGCTAGGGGCATTGGTCAACCCAAAAGGCATGGCCAACCACTCATATAGACCATCCTTGGTCTTGAATGCGGTCTTCCACTCATCACCTGGCCTAATCCTCACCTGATGGTAGCCACTCTTAAGATCAATCTTTGAGAAGATGGTGGCACCAGCCATCATGTCTAGCATGTCATCCAGGCGGGGAATAGGGAACCTGTACTTCACGGTGATTTTATTGATGGCACGGCTATCAATGCACATTCTCCACATGCCATCCTTCTTCGGGGCGAGTAATGCGGGTACAGCACATGGGCTCAAGCTGTTCCGAACAGATCCTCTCTGCATCAACTCATCAACCTGCCGTTTTAGCTCGGCATGTTCCGTGGGACTCATGTGATAATGATGAAGGTTGGGCAAGGAAGATCCCGGAATAAGGTCGATGGCATGCTGAATATCCCGCATAGGTGGGAGTCCCTCGGGAAGCTCATCGGGAAAGATATCAGCAAACTCCTGCAGAATGGGGACAACCTTGGGTGGGAGCTCACCCTCGGAGTCTCGCTCTACCTCTCGGACAGCAATAGCAAAAACGAGGCAGCGCCGACTAGCGTCCCGCTCCATTTCCTGGGAGCTAATCAACATCAATCTCCTAGTCGAGGGCTCACCTGGGCCAGATGTAACGGTCATAGCCCGAGCTGGGGACGGGGTACTGGGCCCGGGGACGGACGGCTCCGGAGTACTAGGGCCAGTAGGACCCCTAACTGATGGGCTCTTGGGCTGATGGGGTTGGAGAGTAATCCGTTGGCCATCATGGTCGAAAGTACAAGTGTTCGACCGGCCATGGAGTGTGGCATCTCGATCAAATAACCACGGCCTACCCAAAATAATATTGCCCACCTCCCTGGGTAGGACATCACACCAGACCTCGTCACGGTAGGCATAGAACTGCAGTGGGACCAAGCACCACAGCCTGATCGGGATGGAATTGGAATCCACCCATGATACATGATAAGGGCAAGGGTGATCCATGGGTGTAAGACCAAGACGGGAGACAGCACCCGTGGAGATTGCATTGATGCAACTCCCGCTATCGATGATCACTTTACACACATGCTTGCCCTGCCTACAGAAGGTATGAAAAATAGTGTTCCGACGCCAGTCATCACTGGCCTGTGGCTGGGTGAGAATACACCTGACGACCCCCACGTGGGCATCATTGGGATGTGGGGCATCCTGGCCGTCACCTTCAATCTCATAGTATTCATCAGCTTGCTCCTAATCTGCTTCATATGTGACTAACTCGAGGCCCGTAGGGGTGGTATCCTCGGCATGTGTGTCCCCAATGATAAGAGATGGGCGGGTGGGACACTGGTTGGCAAAATGGCCAAACCCATTGCAGCGGTAACACTGCTGCCATGATCCACTGGGCTCACCAATCATGGGACCTTTCCCTTTATCCTCCCGACGGATAGGAGGTGTAGCTAGCAAAGGACGTGCAGGAGGTGTGGGTGCCGGTGGACGGGCTGTGGGTGCCGTAAGATGCTGGGGACGAGGAAGGTCCCTCGGGGGTGGAGGGCGAGGCCTAGGAGCAAAGGGCTCGGGGCGAGCGGGCTCCTGAGGTCGAGCCATGGGGGCCCTCGGATACATGCCAGATGAGCCACGGGGCTTGACACTACGGAGGGGGAAGGAGCCCAACCGATGGGGTGACTCAAACTCGGCCTCAAATTGCTCCAATTCGAGAGCAACCTGATATGCATGCTCCAAAGTGGTCGCATTGCAGCGAAAGAGTTCATATTGATAGTTGGGCCGCAGACCTCTTCGAAAGCGTGATATAGTCATGGTGCTCTCTTCCGTGACTCCACACCGTAAGTAATACTCGTCAAACTCAGTGGTGTACTCAGTCACGGATCGGTTCCCTTGGGAGATGCTTTACCATTTATCTATGAGACGTTGGTGATATGAGGCAGGAAGGTATTTCTCCCTCAACTTGGTTTTCATATCATCCCAAGTACCGATTTGGGGTTGACGTCACTGATTGAGTAGGCTCTCCCATTGGTCCAACAAGTTTGGGCCTGCCCTTGCAGCTTCATCTTCGCGTATCGGACTCTTCGGTGGTCCGTCATCTCAAACCACTCGAAGTACCAATCCATGCTGGCCTCCCAATCTAAATACACCCTAGGGTCCTAGGACCCGCTAAAAGTGGGAGGGTCCGCACGCACGCCCCTAAGAATGCGATCGTCATCGTCGTCATCATGATTCCATCGTTGATTCCGACGACCGTAACCAACTTGCTCATTGTCAGATGCATAGTCATCCACCACATGCACATGTTGTCTCCCAACATCCATTGCCTGAGCCCTTGGTGCAGCAGGTTGTTGAGCCGGCTCTTGTTGACCATTGGTCGGCGTGGGTTGCGCCGCCGATGGGGCCCTCTCAAGGACGGCTATCCTCCCTACAAGACCCTGGATGGACTGGTCCGAAGCTTCGGCCCGATCCTCGAGGGCTTTCATCCGCCCTTCTAGACGCGTCCCTACTCCATCTAGACGCGCACTGAGGCCATCCATATGCGTGTCAAGATGTTCCATAATGGCTCGGAACATCTCGACCGTCGAGGACTCATCGGAGCTACGGACCCAGGAATTAGCCATAGGTGGTGGTGGCGAGTATTAGGTACCTCGACGGGTGGGCATGCAAAGACACACGAACTAGGAGACACAAACTGATGCAAACACCGACTAATGCACCTAGACCTAAACCAATATCCGGTACGTGGCGGAGTTAATCGATCCGAAGATCACTCCCGCAAGTGTGCGGCCTTCCCGATAGGCGTAGCCTAACGTTCGGACAACACCTTTTAATATACCGAATTATCGGGATGAAATGCAATTTTAAAACACTTTTTTTTGTTTTGAAAATAATGATGATCCTAGACTCGACTTAGACTATGCAAGACTTATGCAACGACTACCCTAGACTCGACTTGCTCTGATACCAAACTGATGCGGGACGGACACGGGGACTGACTCTACGTGATGCGAACCTCGGACTCTAAGTGAGGACGCGACCAGCAACATACGACAATAGAGATGCTTTGGCCCGACACGAAGAATTCCTATGGGCTATACGTCGCTAACAGAAATGCAAGCTCACTCGTCGTCCCACATGAGGGAAACGCGGATCGTGCGCGGTTGAAGAACCGGCAGAGTTCAGGGTAATCCGACTCAACTTCCGTGCTCGGATCGAGCCACGGGACGGGTCACTCTCACACTCACAGCGGTAACATGGACTCACGGGCTAGTTCCTATCGCACTCGGCAGCGGCATATGACCGTATACTAGCTAAGTAAGTAAATGCCAAGGAGGTGAGACCGTTACCTCCACGCTCCCGGCGTGGGGAAGACAACTCCGGCCAATCTCAGACTCCCGGTTAAACACTTTTACAGAAGTACAATAATTTGACCCACTTCACGCAGGGAGGTAATATGTCACCTGTGGGGCCCGGGAATCGCGACAATTGGGTTGACGGGCAGCATTTTGATGTCGCTCCGGTGGTGCCGAATCCGCATTTTCGTGCTGTCCGGACGGCGCGATCCACGGGTCCGTGGGGCCCACAAACCGCTCTGTCCTCCGGGTCTGGTGGGGTGGGTCCCGCTGTGATGGAGACCCCTGGTGGCGCGCCTCCCTGGATGGCGGTCGGGCGGGAATGCCGGTCGGAGGCTGATCGGCTCCGATCTCCAAGTTGTGGAGTTGCTGCCCACGGACTTGTGCTTCTATTTTCAGGCGCGCGATCCGGCGAGATCGGCTGCTGCGATCAATCCTGACGTCGGATCGATGAACAGAAGCTATCGTTGGAAAGCTCTTTCGAAGTACTCCGACCTAGGGCCAAAGAGACAAACTGGATCTGCACGGATCTAGCCTTAGTCGAATTTTGAAGTTTCTGTTGCACAGTGCCCGAAATCTCAGGGCAGCAGGAAAGTTTCCTGAGAACTACCTTTTACCGTAGGGTAGGCCTCAGATTCAGACCTCGAGCTCTTCATAAAGATTGTAGAGGGGAGAGAGAGGAAAACGGAAATAATTCTTATGAAGTTATTGGTGGAGGTTTAGATTTGTTAGGGATTTTATACTGACTGGGGGTCGGATCTGAACACTGGCAGACAGAACTATAGAAGGATCTGAAAGTGAATTTTAAAAAATATGTGAAGGCCTTTAGAAATTCCACGAAAATTCATGGGTGGAGGGGATGGTGGGTATAACCTCCAGTAATTTTTAGGGTTCCAGAAAAAATCAAAAGGTGGGTCGAAGAGGTAAAGATCAGGGTTGCTATCACAGTAGACAGAAACCTGGCAGATCTGGAATGAAAAGGTGGATGAAAATGGAAAAATAGATTTCGGAGATTAGAGGCCAAACCAATTTTTGTAGAACATGGAGGGAGCTCTGGAACACGCCCTCAAAATTTGGGCTCAATACGAATCCGTGGCTAAGAGCAGAAATTCGTGGATGGAGGCTCTATCCTGGGTGGACAGAATACCGGCGACGATGGTGGCGGTGCGATGGCGGCACGACGATGGCGATCACCGGAGCTGATATGTGAGGCTTCCCACCTCTGAAGGCAACCTTCCCAGCTACAAGAAGAAGAGAGAGGAAGGGGCACCACTCTTAATACACTTAAACCGGGGCACCACTCCTCTTGATACTAATCCGGCGTGCCTAGAAGAAAGAAGGTGATCAAAAAAATAAAAGAAAACATGCAATTCAAGTTAATAGAAAACTGATCAAAGGTCTCCCCTCCACTATAATCCAAATTTTATTCCGGGGGCGCTGCCCCCGGAAACCCCTGCAAGGGGCGTTGCCCCCTTGACCCCCACGACCTGACCGGGCAGGTCGAACCCCGCGACCTGACCGCGCAGGTCGATCCGCGTGCGAGGGCGCACGTTGCCGAGTTTGGGCTTCACACTTAACAACCCGCTCCCCCGGACTGTGCGTGAAGAGAAAAGCAATGATGTCCTGTGGTATCGGACGTGGACCTCGGGATCCCCTACATGGTCATGATCCGTGCACCTCTTGGGCCGATAGTTCATCAGCTTGACCCACTTCTTCCGGGATCCGATCCCGCACCCACGTGAAGCGTGCCGTACCTACGGCAGATATCCAAATATCTTTGTTGTTATCTCCGATGCTTCAATTATGAACTCCCGACCGAATACTGGATTGTCCGTTAGTGGCTGATGTATATATACCGGGATCTAATCCCGCACTTTCATTAAATTCGCCGCACTCGTAGCAAGTATTTGTATGGTTTTGAACACCGTTTTGCATACCGATGCGGAGGGTTTAAATCATGTCAACCCAACTCGCATGCTTTAATGAAAAATGATCTGTTGGTCATTTGGCCCCTTTTCTTGGCGATTAATCAGAGGTCTTCCCCTCTCCGAGGGGATGTAATTAACGTCGTGGCCTTTATGGCGCGGCGGGTCTCCAGTCCCGACCCGATATCCACAATCATCTGATTAGTCAGACGGAGCGCACCCCGGGCTTCGGACCACTCCAGTCTCGAAGTCCGAACACATTGTCACCTAGGTGACTGGCACGCCCTCGCACTAGATAAATCGATAAAAAGAACACCACGATATTTTGACCAAGAATTTTAGTGCGTTCCACATCACACTATCCGCTCCATATCCGACCGTTTACATGTCTACGCCACGGGACAATTCCGATGTGATGATCGGTCCCCGGGTCAATGCGTGATAGAGGAACACACGTGTGTTTTACAGAGGGCCCCTCCCGTGGCGTGGGCCATGGTGGCGACACCAAACGGGGGGCTTATGACTGGATGACTGGAGGGATGCATCGATCCGATGTCTGGACGAGGGCCGATCGCGACTCGAGTAGAGCGGTCGAACATGGCCTCGGGAGCGTGACGTCATGGTACGCGCATGGTTGCAACCAACGGGCACGTGAGGGGGAATCCCGGCATGAGGGGACGTTCACCCTTGTCATAACGTCTCACGCATGGTGGGTGTTGACTTGTGTGTCACGGCCAAATACGGCGTGAGGGAAGTGCAAATGACATACCCCCGACGTACTAAGCCAACAAACAAGTCACCCACACATAATTCTCCATAGCTTGTTGCCCAAAGCCGCTTGAAGCTTGAAGGCCATTTGTCTTGGAGCTTCTATGTGCTTGTTCTCTGTACCCCTTGAGATTCTAAGGGGTTTTTATAAAGAAGTTGAAGGGTTAGGAAGGGTTTAGGAGGGCTAGGTTGATAGGGTCATGCCAGCCCGCGTAAACCCCATGAATAGTATGGGTTTAGGGAGACTAGGTTGATAGGGTCAAGCCAGCCCGCGTAAGCCCGATGAAGAGTCTGGGTTTAGGGGGACTAGGTTGATAGGCTCAAGCTAGCCCTCGTAAACCCCTCACGGAGGGTGTTTTTTGTAAAAAGGATGGAATGGGAAGGGTTTAGGCGGACCAGCCTCAGGGGGCTGGGCTGGTCCACCTAAACCCAACCCCAGGGGGTTTAGGCGGGCTGGGTTTGGGCCTTTTTTAATTAAAAAAGAAACTTTTTTTAATAGAAGGTAAGGGGTTTACGCCGACCAGCCCAGGGGGCTAGGGTGGTCCGCCTAAACCCCCCCGGGGGGTTTAAGCGGGCTGGGTTGCTAGGGAGAGAGAGGGGGCAGTCCCCACTATAAAATCCTGTTCTTCTGGGTCTATTTCTTCTTAAATTAACTAAGAAGAAAAGGACAACTTGGATGGGAGGATACGTGGAGGCTTGTGTGCGCGTCGACTTGCGGAATTCCCGCGTGCTGTCGCTTTGCGCTCCCACGTCCACGTGTCAACTTCTCGAACTGGTATGGCATACGAACCGCGTTGTAGGACTACAAACTGGATGAACTGGGGCTGAGTGGGGTCGTGGGACCACCGGGCTGGAAGGATGGCGCGACCCCCGGGGAGTTCGCCCTCCCTGGGGGCGTGCGGCCGCGCCCCGGGGTGAACTGGCCCCGGGGCTGGTTGTGACCCCGAGGGATGGCCCCCGGGTCTCCTTGTGTCTTCTGCAAGCATCCTTTGAAGGACGTTAAGCTCCGGGAACTGGGATGGGCCCGTGGGGGCCGTTGTTCTTCGAGTTGGCGTAGTCGCTCGCAAGGTGTTCGGGTAAATGCCCGACACACCCCGGATTGCCGAATGGCTCGGGTAGTTGGCCGAGGGGCCCCAAGGCGGGCCTTGGGTTAAAGAAGGGAGCTCGTGGGAGCTTAGGAGAGGCATCTCTGGGACGTGAGTCATGTCTTGAGCTACGTGCTGTGTTGCACGGTGGGTTGGTAGGGTAGCCTCGAGTTGGCCCAAGTGCTAGAGTTAAGTGGCTTGTTGCCACGTGTCTGAGTGTCGGGGTTGACCCTGACTTGCTGGGGGGTCGTTGTAGGACCGAATTGATGTGCTGGAACCACAGGGCAGCCCATAGTTTGGTGTAGGTGGGCAGGAACATATGCGCCCACAAGGTGTTCGAAAAAATGCTGAACACACATGTGTGAGCCGTATGCACGTGCTGCGGATGTCCAGAGCCTGTGATTGACTTACTTGGGTCTCCCTTTGACCTTGGAGCGTTGAACGAAGTGTCTCAGGGTGGGCCCACGACCCTTTCACTGGGTGCCACATGGCGTGGCTTAACATCGGGGCGCCCCCGGGTGGTCCCGGGCAGCCATGTAGGATATGGGCAAAGCCTGTATGTGAGTGGCCGGGGCTAACCCCGAACAGTTGCTTATGTCGCCGCGTGTCGCGCGAGCTGGTCAGGGGCTTTGTAGGGACCCGCAGGGTTGTAGAAAGGGTTAGATAGCTCATGCCTTGAAGGTGTTCGGGAAAATGCCCAAACCCTTATTCCTTGTTATTTTGCCAGGAAATAGTCCGGGTACAACAAATGGCCCCCATGGGTCGTGCATCGGAGGCAGAGACGAGGGCGTACAGCCCATGAGACCCCTGTTCTAGGCTGTTGTAGTTGTATTTTGACACTTCATGTGCCTTTATTTTGCTGTGTTGTATATGTTGACTGAAGGGGCGTGATCTCGCGCTTGTCCTGAGCTGGGAGGATGATCACCGAATAGTGAACTGCATAGAAAGGGAAACGGATCAGGAGGCCCAGGGATGATTCCCTAGGGAAAACTCTCTGATGCTTAAGTCAGTAGAGCAATGGTGGAAGATATTGAGGGAGGTAGAAAGAGGTGCATGAGATCCCCCAACACGAAGGTGGTGAAGTGGTTCCTGCTCAGGGATTTTTAGGCATGTATCGCCTTCTCCTTTTCATTGGAGGGAGTCCTAGGTTTATATAGTGTAATTCTTTCTATTCTTTCTATTCTTACAGTGAGCTCCCTTCCATTATAAAAGGTGATGCTCGGCTGGACTCACTAGGCTTGCCTAGTATCAGATTGATGTAATTCTTTATTCTTATATAGTGGAATAACAGTTGCTTCCTAGCGGTCTGATGGTGGAGTGGCTTTCTCCTTACCTCTGGTAAGGGGTGCACTCTCCCATTGAGCCCTAGGTTAGGTGTCATTCAAAAAAAAAGGTTTATATAGTGTGCTCACCTTATGAGTCCCGTAAGCTGAGGAGTTTCAGGCGGGAGTTACGTCCTTATCATGGGATCGTTACGTCCTCATCTTGGGATCTTCATGGCCTTGAGGGATCATGGATCCTTTATTCTCATAAACTCCTACTCATAAAGGGCTCTTCAACGGCTGCGTGGATAAGCACTCGTCAATCGGTCCGAGTATAAAAGGTGCCAGCCCTGTCCGGGCGATAGGCATAGCTCGGACAAAGTCAGGTCAGAGTGGGCGCAGGGCGCTTGCCTCTATCCCGATGAAGGGATCACTCGGGCATGGGTCTTCCTCCGTTCTGACGCTCGGGCCTTCCGAGCCTATGGGCCACCGAGGAAGGGTGGGATCCCGAATAATCTTTATTGGGCTTTTTAGCCTAAGTGGGCCCTGTGGGGCTGTCACTTGGATGAGCTGAGCCTCGTTCGGTCCTGATGGGCCTAGTTCAGCTGCTCTTAGATGGGCTACAGAAATCCCCCTCTCCACTTGTCCCCCTCCTACTCCCAAGCTTTAGTAAGCTCGGAAGAGTAGCTGTTTGGGGTTTTGGACCAGCGTGGCTCAGGTGGGTGGAGATCTGGTGGTGTTAGTAAGCCATGTGTCGTGGTCACCTGGGCCCGTGTTAATGATGATCCTGACGGATTTGAACTGAAGGGGCCCCATTTTCTCGGAGGTTGGAACGACGTGCCGCCTCCCGCGTGGTGATATAGGCGTTGGGCGTTTGTTGTCATTCCAGACTCCCTCCGTCTTTAGGGTTTTGGCTCTCCTCCGTTCTTTGCTTTTGGGGCTCTTCGATGCGCCGTGAGGACGTGATAGAAGAGCAGAGGCTTGCAGCGGCGTTCGAGGAGTTGGCGGAGATAACCACGGAGGCAGTCCGATAGCTTCCTCCTCCCCTGAAATCTTCAAGGTCTGGAGATCGCCTTTCCGCAGAGTCTTCTCCGGATTCTATGGCGGACCAGCGCTCAGAGGCTGAGGAGTGGGAGGACGAGCCGGTGGCGAGGGCGCCGGTCCCAAACTGTAGTGAACTGGGGGAGGGGGATGTGAAGAGGCTGGAGCACCAGTATCGCCTGCCCTACAAGTTCAGCTTTACCACAGCTTCTCCATACGAGACGAGCCTGGACTCTCGTAAAGGCCACATCTGTATGTTTCTTCTGTCGTGGAAGGGTGGATTCCACCTTCCCTTTGAACCTTTCGTTCTCCAGCTTCAATTTTTTCCTGTTGGCGCCCATTCAGTTGGTAGCCAACTCTTGTCTCCTTCTTTCCACCTTCCGCATTCTCTACCGCCAGTGTGGGGTTCCTCCTTCCTTGGACCTCTTTCACTATTTTTTTGAGTTGAAAGCACATCCTTCGGCTTGGAAGGGCTTCTACTTCATCCAGGCGAGGCGGAATAGGAGTTGCATCTCCTTGGCAGTGAAGGATTCTTCCCATAAGGGGTGGAAGACTCAATTCTTCTGGGTGGGGATTTGTTCAGTGGAGGAAACTTGGAGGTGTCTAGTAATCCCCAATTTCCATCCGAATATCCCTCCTAGACAGGACAAGTTCCCCCCACATGTGGAGAAATATGCTGCCATCTTGCTGAAGCACCGCCAATCCACCGAAGAGCTAGTTATGCCGGAGAATATCGAGCGGTGTCTTCTTACGCGGCTGCATCCGTCGGGCTCAGGTGCCACAAACTAGATTCTCCTTTGGATGTGGGGGTCATCTTTCTTTTCCTAAATATGTCTTCCTCTTCGTGCAGACACCAGGCGGGAAGCTCTGAAGGAGGCCGCAGAAGTGATCGAGCTTGGTGATGACTCGGCTGCTGATGAACCGGTTGCTCCCGTGGGTCGCTCCCGTACCAGAGATAAGGGCAAGGGAGCGGCCCAGGGTGAATCCTCCAGACCGCGGGGACCCAAGCGCAAGGACCCTGTGGAGGGTATGATCCGGGCCGTCGCGAGGGCCAGGAAGCGGGCCAAGAAGGCCGGGTTTGTACCCGCGGTCGAAGGCGACCTTGCCGCGGCTCGCCCCTCCACCGAGCATGATGGGGCCGACCCTACTGGGCGAGCTCTCCCACCAGCCGAGTTAGAGGGGGCCGAGGAGGTTGGGGCTGCCCCTGCGGGCGACGGATATGCGGGCTCGGTTCTTCCTTCGGCCGGAACCAAGGGGGCCGAGGATGCTCGTGCGACTGGCAGCGGTGTCGACCCGGCTCTCCCCTCGGCAGGAGCCGAGGGGGACGTGGCCGAAGTGGGGGATGTTGGGACCGTGGCTGAGGCTGGTGCTTCAGGTGGTGGTGCAGGTGCCGGGCCGGTCCAGGCTGAGGGGCCACAGGAAAACCCGGCTGAGGCGCGAGGGGCGACCGAGGTTGGGGCTCAGTCCGAGCCACTCGGTGGGGCACTGGGCGATGGGGGGTTCTCCGTTCCGGTGGCCTTGGAGAGGCTGGGTATCTCGGGCCCCCTGAACCAGGTATGCCACGGTATAGCTGCGTGGGTGAGGGAGGGAGGTAGGCAGTACTCCCCGTCCACGGCTCTCGCCGGGGTTATGGAGGGCGGCCTGGCCCTGGCCTAGATGGGGGCTGCTCTGGCAGAAGCGTACGCTCGGTCGGAGTGGGAGCGAGCGAACCTGGCCTGGACCCTCGGTTGGTCTGACAGGAGGTTGGCTCGGCTCATCGAGGAGCGTGATGGGCTTCGGCGGGAGCTTTCCTCAATCAGAGAGCTGGTACGGTCGAGCCAAGTGGAGACCCGGGCGCTAGCCGAGCAGTTAGCCAAGGCCCATGAATCGCTCGAGAGGAAGAACCGGCTTCTTGAAGAGGAGTTCCTAGCACGCATTGAGCTGGATGGTTGGTGGGAGACCAAGCGTGCCGAGCTAGTAGACCGAGCGGAGGAAGCCGGGCGCCTTCGGCGGGAGGCCGAGGCTGATCGGGCCGAGGCAGAGAAGCAGGTGGCGGCAGCCAAAGAGTGGACGGCTGAGGCCGAGCAGAAATCAGCCGAGGCGGAGCGGAGGGAGGCCGAGCTCGCTGTGTAATGCCCTGGATCCTTGGTAGGTCTTGCTGGATCTTCATTGGATCTTTTGGATTGGTTTCGGTGAGTTTCGGTTCGCTTTGGTAGCTTCCGACTTGAGCTTTATGAGCCGTATGGGTTTTTCTCTCGTACTAGTTACGGAACCCTACGGTAAGTTTGCTTGTCAGTTCCTCGACTCGTGGATGCTACAACGACGATGTACTCGTCGAGCCGGTCGTTTCGACTATTTTTGCGTATTTTTCTGAATTTGTGCATTTTCGGCACATTTTCAGAATTTTCAGAAATTAGGAAAATTTCCTAATTTCTTTTCTTTTTCTTTCCTTTTCCTCTCTCCTCCTTCTCATTCGCACGCTCGCCTCTCTCTCTCTTCCGTTCTCTCTCGTTCTCCCGCCTTCTCACCTCCGGCTGCAGACGGAGGGGTGCAGTGGCGTGCTGGTGACGACGAGATGCTGCTGAGGTGCGCGATAGTGCGAGGATCGGAATGGTTTTGGCGCGATCCCGAACGGTGGATTCAAGCCGACGGTTCGGTTCACGGCGTAGTTTTCGGCGAGGTTTAGTCCCTTTGGGGCATGGTTTCTTCGATGGAGGTAGGGTGACTGATCCTCACTTCTTCCTCTCCGTTTTCCCTGCCATTACACGTCGTTCGGCGCGGAAACGGTCGAGTTTGGGCTTGTTTTACCTAAACCGTGATTTTTGTGGTTTGTAGGGTTCGCCAGAAAACGGCAACCATTTGTAGCTCAGTTAGTGTTGAACTGACCGTTGGGATGTTAGGATCCCATCCATGCTTATTTTGTGTTGATCGGTGGTCATTCGAGGCCGGTAGGAGCCCGGGAACCTCGTTGACCCATTTAGGGTTGATTCATTGGAATCGCCCGGATCTTGTGTTTTTGTGGTTGCATGTGGGCTTTTGAGCCGTTTTATGTTGTTATTTGTCGTTTGGGTTTGGTTCCCCTACGTTTCGGCGTGAATGGGGCGTGGAATGGGCCGGTTTGGCCATTCTCTTGTTTTCCCGCCGTAGCCAATGTAGCGGTCGTTCCAGGGACCGTTACATGGCCCTGACGGCCCTATGATAGACCACCACTTCGTTTGGTGTTTAGAGTTTTGTGGCTTCTGGGTGTGTGACGGCCTTGGGGAGGCGCATCACACCCATGTAACGCGCCTGTGTTAACGCGTTACATTGCTTCGTCATTTTGAGTTTTGGGGTTAAGTCGGTTCCTCTAACGCACTTGACCCAGCGCGTTAGATGGATGTGACGCGCCTGCCCCAGGCCGTTACATTCCGTTTGACCGACGTTGACCATTAGAGGCGATGTCTCTGACGGTGGTTCCCCCGTGCGTTAGGCCTGTGTAACGCGTCCACTCTGGACCGTTACATGCTGTTTTGGCTGAGTTGGCTGCTGCGCCGTTGGATGTAACGGCGGGGCCCCTGTGCGTCAGGTGTGTGTAACGCGCCCGGTGCTGGCCGTTACATGCCTCTCAGCCTCTGTTTTTGTCTTGAGCCAGTGTGTAGCGCGCCTGCTCCTGCGCATCAGGCATGTGTAACGCGCTTGGCTTAGCGCGTTACATGGCTCGAGTTGCCGTGGGTTTTTGTCTTCGGTTTGTGGCTGTAACGCGCCTTATCTTGCGCGTTAGGTGATTGTAACGTGCCTGCCATGGCGCGTTACATTTGTTATGTTTGCGTTTTGGTCCGTGTTGGCCCTGACGGCCCCGGTCGGGCACGTCAGGTGTGTGTAGCACGCCCCGTTCTGGACGTTACATGCTGTTTTCGGTGTTTTAGAGTTGGTTAGGGCGGTGTGAGTGACGGCTGCTCCCCCGACCGTCGCTTGGAGTGTAACGGCCAAGACTTAGACCGTCAGGTTCATGTAGCGGTCTAAGGGTGGCGCGTTACATGTCTTGTGCTCCGATTTCCATTCCTTCGGCTTCTGTTTGTCTTGGCTTGGCCTTGTGGTCTTCCCGTTGTCCTGTGGATGTCTCCTGACGTCCTATGAGGGTTGTAAGGTAGCCATGAGTCTTCTTACTTGTGGTAGGATTCTCTATCCTACTCTTTGTATGCCTTTGTTCGGTTCCGGTCAACCCGGGGTGACCCAGTGGTTGACAGGCGACCTTGTGTGCGGGTGTCTTGGTGGTTTTTCCCAATCCGAGACACTGGTTATGGATGCCTCGAGGTATTGCCTTACCTTGGTTTACGCGTCCAGGTGTGCTGAGGGTTGCTGGTGTTCCCTCAGGTCTCCGTGAGTTGTTTTCTGCGGAGCGTGGTTTCTTATGGCTTAGGATTAGACCGATTGGCGGCTTGTTCCGCTGTCTGTGACGATCTTGCCTTCGAGTCGTTCGACTCGGGATCGTTACGTTGTAGGTCTAGTTGCCTGGTCCTGAGTCTATTGGCAGTGGTTGGACTGCCAGTGGTGCTTCGTAGTACGTGTGACAGGGCTTCCGTGGACTGTCTGTACTTTAGCACTCATGTTTTCGAGTCTTGTGCCTCGTGAGCCTCCATTGTTGTTACCCTTCGGTCTCTTGAGTGCCGGCCCGCTTGCGGATAGCGGAGGGTTCCCGTACACGGTTTGTAAGCTAGTTCCGTGGGCTCCCAGCCAACGATATCGTCCTGCCGAGGGAGAAAACTAGCTAGAGGACCTGGCTTAGGCTAGAGCCAGTGTGTGCACATGTTGTCAGGGACTGAGGACTTACGTCGACGGACGTGACCCTGACTAGTTACTTGTTTTGTTGTTGTTCTGTTTCTGGTTCAGCATTTGTTGGTGCTGCCTCTCCTTGGACTCGGAGCGGTTGTTCCTTGGACTTGGTTTTGAGTACCTTGGCCTCCGCCGTTCTGGGCGTATGTAGGTAGGTACTTGTGGCGCAGCGTAAGACGTCAGTGACGCAACTGGCTGTTTCTGTGAGGAGGTGCTTCCGTCACGTGACACGTGACTCTCGACGTTTCTTGCGCATTGTGACCTTTGCGAGTGGCCCTCTTGTGGCTGTACTCGAGGTCGGTGCCCTGTTGCGTGCGTGACGTTCTGGTCGTGCGTGGGGCGGCGTGCACGGCGTTCTAGTCGTTCTGGTTGTCGTCCGTCTGGGTCTTTTCTAGCCCTTTTCCGTTTGTGTAGTTGGCTTTTGCCCTCTTCTTAGTTTTGGCCGACGGACTGGTGTACCCTACCGTGTGAGTTTAGGGTTGACCGTCTGTTGCCTTTTGGAGTAGCTTAGAGTGCCGAGTTCTCCTCGGTGGCCGTGTTCCGGGTTTTGCGGCCTCGCTCTTTATTTTGGTTGAGCTCCCCTTGCTCTTAGCCTTCTCCCTACTCCTACTTCCTGTCTGCTTACTACTGCCTGTCGCGTAGTTTTACAGCTTTGTAGTGTAGTTTCCTGCTTTGCTACACCTGCTGTTTTTTGTTGTTGTTGTTCCGTGTTACTGCGTGTTTTTCAGTGGGGATCCGCGTGACCCCTACTGAGCCAGTGACGCGTGGCTCACCCCTGCTTTTCAGGTGGGGTGGCGTTGTTCGTTTGCTTCCGCGTGGTTCCTGGAGAGTGCGTGCTCGTTGCGTGCCGTTGTCGCCAGCTGGTACCTGCGTCAGGCTTCTCCCGACCTTTTGGTACGTCTTTCCTTTCTGTCGACTATACTGTGCTAGACTTGTTGTCTTTAGCTTTGGGCTGACTCTGGGATATAATTGTTAATTTGAACAGTTAATTAAAAAGTAATTTTATTTCTGCTACTTTAACAAACCTATCTAATGAAATTTAATTGCTTACTGTACTATCTTTGTGGCTTCAATGTACTCTACACGTGCCTTTTTCCCTTCGGAGCTTTCCTGCTCTTGGGAGGCCTCGCGGGTTCCATGCGGTATCACGCGTATCCGGTAGTCCTACCGGGTATGCCGGGTATCCGGAATCTGGGTCGCTACACGCTGGTAGGGTGGGATCGGCCGGGGCGGGGGCTCTCGAGCAGTACAAGAGCTCAGAGGCCTACCGGGTCGACCTTAAGGAGGCTACCCTCCCCTACTACGAGCTAGGACTTCACCGGGGCATCCTCAAGGGGTTCCAGCAGGGCTACGACCGGGCCATCTCTTACGCCGAGGAGCAGGCGTCCAGAGTAGTTGACTTTTCATCCGGGCAATGTTATGACTCGGACCTGTCATCCTCCAGTTCCTCTGCTTCGGCGCATGACGAAGAGGATCACGAGGGCTCATCGTCCGAGGGGTTGCCAACTCCGGATGCCTCGGGAGGGCACACAACCGAGGCAGTTCCCACGCCGGTGGGGTCAGTGCCAGGGTCGGTCGTCGCCGAAGGTGCCGGGGGCAGACTGCTCGAGCCCTCTACTTCCGGGCTTCAAGGTGGGCCAGAGGCCTGATGTATCTGCTTCGCTTCTTCTTTTTGTATGCCTTTTTCCTTTTTGAAGGAAAAGACTTCCTTTTTCGTGTAGAAATAAATAAGGCAGTAGCGTTATGATGAGGACTTATATGTTCCGTATCGTCATTGCCGTACTTTGTTCAGCGTATCTGCGGTGGTTGGAAAGGGCCGATACTTTCTGCGTGGATCTCGCATGATGGTTGGGTGAGCGCCCAACAGGGTGTCTTTCCGTTTTCTCATGCTTTGAATGCCTGGCCGCTTCGTGTATCCCGCTGGGGTGGAAGATGAGAAGTTTGAGGTGACCGTTCGTAGGGAGAAATCCCTTTGGCGTGTTTTCGAGGAGAGAATCATTTAAGGCAAGTAGCCTCCCTTTGCCTATAAAAGGTCTGAAGGGCGTCCCTTCCTCTCCACCGCTTACGGGTTTCCCTGACAGTCTTTTCTCATTCCTTCTTCACGTAGCGTTGTGCCGTTGTATTCGGAGCATGGGAGACGTTCTGGAAGATGAGGCTGCCGATGACGGGGGGCAGAGAGTTCTTGCTGCTTTGGATTTGAAGAGGGTTCGACAGCCGTCGAGCGGAATTGAAGAGGGTTCGACGTGCGGAGGCACGTCATCTTCCCTCTATCAGTTCTGGCGGCGCTTGCAGGGGGACGAGATGGAGGAAGGATGGGGGCATCAGGCATCCCTATCGCCCGTCCCTTCCTGCTCGCTTCACGGATGGGAGGAGGAAGCGAACTAAGCTCCATCCCTTCCGGGCTTTCCCCTACCTCCTCATCCAGCTCTGCTAATTTCTTTTTCTTTCTCACAGCCTCTTTTTCCCTCTTCTGCTCTGGTCCTCCTTTCTTTCACTCTTCGGAGGGTGCCTGCACTCTCTTTCTTCCAAAGAGTTGGGAGTTTGGCGGGGAAGATGCTTTCATATGCATTCCCTCTCCCCCTTCTCTTCCAAGTTCAACTTGGAAGGTAGCCTTCTCATTCCTAATCTCTCTGTCACCTTTGTCTCGAGCTACCCGAGCCAACGGCGTCAACTATCCTTTATCCGAGCCAGTTTCTACACGAGGTAGAGTCAGTGGCTGGACGCAGGAAGGTCATCCGAGTCAGCCGAGCGATGGGCTCATACGACGGTGCCAGACGGATTTTTTGCTTTTTTGACATGTATTTCCTTGGCTTCGGCCTTCCTGATGTACAAGCAGGTTGTTTGAATAAAAGAAAGGAGCCTTTTGTTTTATCTAATGTCATTTGCACAATGTTCAGTATTTTAGAAGTAGAACTTGCGTAATGTAGTTGCATTCCAGGTCCGAGGGATGAGCTCTCCTTCCATCGTGGATAGACGGTATGCTCCTTTTCCGAGCGTCTCGACCACTCGGTAGGGGCCTTCCCAATTAGGGGATAACTTGCCCGCCGCCTCAAGTGGTCGAGAGGCTTCGTGTCACGCCCCGAACCGATAGCAGCGGAACGTGTCGTTTACTCGGAACGTGGCAGTTAAATAGTCGTGAACGATCAAGAGTAATGGCATGAGACCAAATAATTTGAAGCAATAATAAAAGTTTTATTTCAAAAATAAGTCTCTTACAATTTAAATTTAAAAACTTGAAGACTCAACTACATCACAAGAAAAGAAAATGACGCTCTAACAGACTTAGACAAGATAACTAATAAGAGGCACCATGCTAGACTGAAGAAAGATAAAAGACTCAGGTTCACTAGATTTTGAAGCTCACTTGCACACTTGTCCCTCCCATGTGAGTCTCGGTCTCGCTAGCCACCTGATTACCTGAAAAATGTTGGAATAAACTGAGTGAGCGAAAGCTCAGTAGGAATTATATCTCAAGAACAAGTAATTGGTTTAAGTAATTACATCTTTCACATGTAAATGCAGTAAGGCTATGCATGTAGAATTAACTGAGCAAGTGAAACAAAACTAGCAAGAGATTAACAATGTCGTGCAAAACTTCCAAGCGAGTCTTAAACAAGAGATATTCATAAGAGACTTTATAGATTATTGGCTATTTCATGCAAGTACTTGCCCATTCCGGGCCACGCTAGTCGAGTCACACAAGTCAAGTCACGCACGCAAGTAATATCAAGTAACATTACGAGAGAGAGAGAGAGTGTGTGTGGAATGTCAAAGATCAAACTAGTTATGCACTTCGGTGCAATGCCAGACACCGTGATCAATATAACTCCCATGGGCACAAGTACTTTCGGGTGCTCCTCCCAGGACCAGATCGGGCCCTATATGCACAGCATTAAAGATAGATCTAGACATCCATGATAGTTCATATCCAATAAGGAGTTTCAAGAACAAGCTTTAATAGGATGATAAGATAAGATTTTATGGAATTCAAGGACAAGGCCCTTGAGTAAGGATAATAAAAACTGGGTGGAATTGGCACCTAGATAGGTTGCCATGAATAACTTGAATAGATGACTAACAAGATAGTCACCAATTCAATAGACACGAAGCAAGCTGAAGAATTGGCACCTAACTAGAGGATACCCAATTCAATATATCGCCTAGTGGAATGATCACTCATTCCGCTGGCTAAGAGAATTCTCTCATGGGCCAAGAATAGCACCATGAAAGGGCCGGGTTACCACGTTTCTCCAGAGTGACGTGGCATTAAAATGGGTACAAGGTGTTTAAGGTACAACCAGCTCAGTCGGCCTTGAGGGAATCTAAGGCTACGAGGAGACTTACGGAGGTCCCGATGACTAACTTGCTAGTCCGAAGGAACGGAATGTCCAACGGAGAGCTCGTATGTCGCCGAGAGTTGAAGTGTATAACGTGAACCAATCATAAAACAGGGACGCCATCTACGGACGTGAGATGAGAGTGCCAGAAGACCCGCGGTATGGGTCAAAATCAGAAGAAAACTGTGAAAACATGAATGTGTTAATTATAGAATTAATGTCCATCCAATTCTATAATTAACTATAATTAAATAAACTTATTTTATTTGACGCCCGTGGGTGGCGTCATTTATTAATTAGCGTCCACATAGAGAGACGTTAATTTTATGATTTTTAACTTAATTTATTTAACAAGAATTCACGTCAATATCTATTTAATTTCAATAATATACATTCAAAGAGACATTAATTTATATAAAATAATTTAGAAAATTAGAATATATGATAATTAGGAGAAAAATTCAAGGAATCCAAAAATATATATTTTTATAATTTTATGTTGCATAGTTTAGTAGATATGGATTTTCAAACATATAATTACAAGTTATATATATATATTGTCACGCCCCGAGCGCGGAAGGAACCCGGAGATGCGTGACGAGTTTATATCGATCATGTCAATCAGAGCATTAGTGTATTCAACACAAAGACAGAGTGCGCAAAAGTAAAGATAACCCAATCCTTTATTCAATCACAACCTCAAAGGAACTTCTATTACAATCCACTTAAGGAAAGTGCTAAGACCCAATAAAAGGAAAAGTACAATGGTTGACTCAAGAAATTTAGAAAGATAAGATTAGTAGACGCTTGGATAGACGGAGTAGCTCTAATCCCTTCACTCTTGACCTTCCCCATCCGATTGAGTCTCATCATCGGACTTACCTGAAAAATAGGGGAAAACACTAGATGAGCGAACGCTCAGTAGGAATTATATCTCAAGAGCTAGCTTGCTTTAAGTAAATTACATGTTACATGAATGCAATAAAGCTATGCATGTTTGCGTAAAACGAAAAGAGAGAGAGAGAGTATAACAAGAGATAATTGAGTGAACTAGCATGTCTTTCAAGAACTTATATCAATGAATGTCAAGATATTCAAGCAAGTATATTCATCATGTCATGTCGGGAATTTGGCTATCATGTTTCAAGCAAGAATATAAATATCCGTTCCGGGTCACGCCAGTCATGTCATGTCAAGTCTAGTACGAGATTGTGGAATGTCTAATCAAGCTAGTCATGCACTTCGGTACAATGCCATACCGTGATCATTACAACTCCCATGGGCACTAGTACTTTTGGGTGCTCCTCCCAGGACCTGATCGGGCCCTATATGCGCAGGCATTGATCGTGTATTTTTCGACATCCACTATAGTTATAGCCAATATGGAATTTTAAGGAATAAACTTGTATGAACTTTTAAGGTAGATCTTTGGGGAATAGCATTTCAAGGATTTGAACATGTGGTATAATGACGATAATAACGGTATAATCACGATTATCGATAAAACTAGGTGGAATAGGCTCCCTTACTTGGGTGCCATGACAATATGAGTAAGCGTCCATATGAACATGGTCGCTTGTTCTTGTACATGATAAGGTAGATAGAATTAGTGTACACAAGTACGGCACACTATTATTAAAGGATATGAATGGTATGGATTACCCATCCCATTATTTCAAGAATATTCTCATGTCATACAAACAGCATGTCGTGAGGGCCGGTACACCATGTTTCTTTAGAGTGACATGGCGATTAAGTAGTGTCATGGGATTTAATGGTACAACTAGCTCGGCTGCTTTGAGGGAATCCAAAGCCAGCGGAGTCTTACGGAGGTCTCTATGAGGAAGTCACCAGTCCGAAGGAACGGAATGCCCCGCGGAGAGTTCATCTATCATCGAGAAATAGTGTGTACTCGATAAAACAACGTGAAACATGGGACTATATTCACGGACTGGAATATAGTGCCTATAAAGATATACATACATACATATATATATATATATATATATATATATATATATATATATATATATATATATATATATATATATAACTCACGGAAATCAGAAACCAGGAAAATAGCGCCTTGGGTCAAGTCTTCATTTTATGAATTGACGCCCTTCTTTGGGTCGTCAGTTCACATTATGACGACTGTTCACTCAGTCGTTACATACAATTTTAATATATATAAAAATCTCAATTTTCAGATATTATGCAATGGACGACTTTGCTTAAGCCATTAATTCTGCGAATAACGCCTTAGTTACAGGCGTCTTATATAAAACTGACGGCATGGTATATGTCGTCATTTCAATAATCAAGTGGATTTCACCGGGTATCTCACTAAGTTGACGCCTGTGGGTGAGGGCGTCCATTCAATTTGACGGCATCAGCATGGTCGTTATTTATAGTCATAGGTCAATAACATAGATTTTGGGGTATTTTCAATCAAGAATCTAGAGATATGGACAGATAGAGAAAAATAGCAGGAATTTACTAATATAATCATGCATTAGTTAACTCATCAGGATTCGTAGTTATTAAATTTTGATCATGCGTAATTATTAATTGAATAGTGTAATTGATGACTATTCGCAAGGCGTTAAATTAAAATAACGCCTTAAGCAAGGGCGTCTCTTACTGTAAATGTAGAAATCAGTAAAACAGAAACTTCCCTATTGATCTTTATCAAACTAAATGCATGCGAGGATTTATTACTAACTCAACTTGGCATAACCCTTGAGAAAACCTACCTGGGTTGACTTGGTTTGGCAGACGTGAAGAGTTGAAGAAAATACGATACTCTGTTTCTAACAGAGTATCAAGAAGCCAATATAACGAGAGCAGTTGTTCGTCGGGAGAAACTGCAGGATGATAATAATAAGAGCAACAGCTCTTAATTTCCAACGAAGAGGTAGCAACTGCAGCAGCCGAAGAGTTCTCCCACGTTCTTCTTATATCACGACAGGAGCAGCCTTCGGAGGATGAAGCAATCAGCAGCACTACTTCGTTGTAGACAATCTGGAGAAGAAAGATGAAGAACCTATTAACGTTCTTCACGTTCTCTACAATCAGGTTTGAAGAGAAAGAAGATGGAATCCCCACCACAGAGGGAGAAGAAGAACTCCCTTATGTTCTTCACGCTCGGAACAGCAGCAATAAGTTTTTGACGAAGAAAAGAGCCTTCAGGGTGGCTCGATGGGAGGGGTATTTATAGGTTTTCAGGAACCCAATAAGGTTAGAATTCGATTAGAACTAAAATTTCCTTGATAGAGTCCTTACTAAACTTGATTATACACGTAGCAAAAACTTAAAACTTACCCCAGATCATATCCTCGTTCGAACATAACATAAACGGAAAGTTTGAAATTGACGCCTCAGGTTGAGGCGTTATTTTTAAATTGACGCCCACACATGAAGTCTTCAATTCTTTCCCTTTAATTCTTTCTGGATTTTTATCTTTTTTTATGGATGTGATCTAGGTGGGAAATTTTAAGGGGATTAATTTTCCATTTTTCTCTATTTTTTCATATAATTATTTTTCCAAAATTCTTTAGTCAAAAAAATGGCACTATTCATTATTTTTGAAATGACGACTTGTTCAAAGTCACTTCTTATGAAATTGACGCCCGTAGGTGTTGGCGTCAATTCATTTTTGCCTTTTCTATTTGACCTCCAAAAGATCGATATCGTATATATACCCCTATTCTTTTATAATATCCTTAACTATATACTTTATTTGACTTTTATTAATTTAGAAATAACGACTTATTGTAAGTCGTTTTTTCACGTTATATACGCCTATACCAAGAGGCGTCATTTAAGTTTTGGTCATTTCTCATTGCCCTTGAAAAGACCGAAATTATATATATATCCATTCTTTTATCCTTTATATATCTTTAATGTATTTAAAGCTTATATATATATATCATTCTCCCTTCTAATAAAGTTATAATTTAGTAAATGTGGAATATTAAATTTTCTAAATTAGTAATAAAATATAAATTGACACTTTCTTCAAGATTTAATGATTCTTAATTCAATTAAAATTATTTTGTGCATCTAATGGCTACTTAAAAATAACATGTTATTCTTAAACGTATTATAATATAATGGTAAGGTCTATGAGTACATTTCGTAAGACCTTTCAGAACGTTAGAGGGTTATGTACAAGGTCCAAGCCTCGTTTAATTATTATATATATTTATATATTTTAATTTTATTTGGGCTTTCTAGTCCTTTAATTTACCAGGGTTGCTACACCCTCCTCCACTTAAAAGAATTTGGTCCCCAAATTCAATCGCGTATAGACATGGAGAGTGTAGAGTACATACCTTTTTAGAATAAGTCTGGGAATCGTTTCCTCATAGACTCCTCAGTCTCCCATGTGGCTTCGTGTTCTGAACATTTACTCCATTGCACCTTAACCATGGGAATAACTTTGATCCTTAATGTTCGCACCTCGCGATCGATGATCTTCATGGGCTTTTGTTCATAAGTAAGATCCTTTTGAATCACCAGGTCTCCATGATCAATGATATGTGACGGATCATGCACATATTTCTTCAACATTGATATGTGGAATACATTATGAACTTCGGACAATTGAGGAGGTAAAGCGACGCGGTAAGCAACCTCGCCAACTCTTTCTAGTATCTCAAAAGGTCCGATAAACCTTGGTGTAAGCTTGCCCTTAAAGGTAAGACGTCCAGGTGATATCTTGAGAAATACGTGATCTCCCACTTGGAATTCGAGATCTCTTCTTCGTGTATCAGTATAAGCCTTCTGTCTAGACTGAGCAACTTGAAGTCTTTCTCTAATCAACTGAATCTTTTCAGTGGTATACCTTACCATGTCTGGACCTAATAGTTATTTCTCGCCAACTTCGTCCCAGCACAAAGGCGATCGGCAACTCCTTCCGTATAAAGCTTCGAAAGGTGCCATTTGAATACTTGCCTGGTAGCTGTTATTGTATGCAAATTCAACCAAAGGCAAGTGATCATGCCAGCTTCCACCAAAATTAATGATGCAAGCTCTGAGCATATCTTCAACCACCTGATTGGTTCTCTCGGTCTGACCATCCGTTTGAGGATGAAAAGCTATACTAAAGTTAAGTCTCGTCCCTAGCGAATGTTGTAGACCCTTCCAAAAGTGAGAAGTAAAACGGGGTCTCTGTCAGACACGATTGAGACAGGTACTCCATGTAACCTGACTATCTCCTTAAGGTACAATGCAGCAAGAACATCAACTGACCATCGGCTCTTGATTGGCAAGAAGTGTGCCGACTTGGTCAATCGGTCGATGATA
Organism: Amorphophallus konjac; assembly: GCA_022559845.1. NCBI lineage: Eukaryota > Viridiplantae > Streptophyta > Magnoliopsida > Alismatales > Araceae > Amorphophallus > Amorphophallus konjac. The sequence continues at coordinate 196,628,687 of CM040121.1, read as the reverse complement.
ACCCATATTCCATCATGTCCTCCTTTTGATTTAGACAGACCCATAATGAAGTCCATACCGATATCCTCCCACTTCCATTTGGGAATATCAAGAGGATGTAGCTTTCCTGTAGGCTTTTGGTGTTCTGCCTTGACTTGTTGACACGTAAGACAACGAGACACAAAGTCTGCTACTTGTCTTTTCATATTGGGCCACCAGAAGGTCCTCTTCAAATCTTGGTACATTTTGGTAGACCCTGGATGAATTGTGTACTTCGATCTGTGAGCTTCATCTAAGATTTTCTTCTTTAGCTCTGGACAATTTGGTATACATGTCCTATTCCGGAACATCAATCTTCCATCCGAGGCTATCTTGAAATCTGTTTGTTCTTCCATTTTGTCTTTGATTTCTACTAGTACGAGATCACTATCTTGAAGTCCTTGTATCTCGGATAGTAAGTCTGGCAGTATGCTCATATGGGATAATGTGACACACCTACTATCATTGTCTATGCTTATATCAAGTTTAGAGAACTGTTCTAGCAACTTCCACTCCTGAATCATACAATTGGCTAATAGTGCTCTCGGCTTTCGACTGAGGGCATCGGCTACAGGATTACCCTTTCCAGGATGATATTGTATAGTGAAGTCGAAGTCCTTGAGATATTCTAGCCAACGTCTTTACCTCATATTTAATTCCTTCTGAGAGAAGAGATACTTAAGACTTTTATGGTCAGAGTATACAATAAACTGCACTCCGTATAGATAATGTCTTCATATCTTCAGTGCAAACACTACCGCAGCCAATTCTAAGTCATGGACTGGGTAGTTCTCCTCGTGCTTCTTCAATTGGTGAGAAGAGTAGGCTATAACTTTCCCTTGTTGCATTAAAACACATCCGAGGCCAATGCCAGATGCATCGGTGTATACTTCAAATCTCTCGCCTTCAACTGGTAAAGCTAAAACCGGGGCAGTAGTTAGGTGATCTTTGAGAGCTTGGAAGCTTCTTTCACATTCCTCACTCCATTCATAACGGATCTCCTTGCGAGTTAGCCTAGTGAGTGGTACGGCGATCTTGGAGAAATCCTTGATGAATCGCCGATAGTAGCCCGCAAGACCTAAGAAACTTCGGATCTCGCTAGCATTGGTTAGTCTTTCCCAATACCTGACGGCTTCAACCTTTGATGGATCTACGGATAAACCATCTTTTGATATAACATGCCCCAAGAAAGATACTTCTTCTAACCAGAATTCACATTTGCTGAGCTTGGCATATAACTGATTCATCCTCAATATCTGTAATGCAATCCTCAAATACTCCTCGTGCTCTTCCTTGGTCTTTGAATAGATCAGTATATCATCAATGAAAACCACTATGAACTGATCTAGATGAGGTCTGAATATACTATTCATCAACTGTATAAAGGCAGCAGGGGCATTTGTTAGTCCAAAAGGCATAACAACAAATTCATAGTGCCCATACCTGCTTCTGAATGCGGTCTTATAAATGTCCTCATCCTTGATCCTTAGTTGGTGATATCCCGACCTGAGATCAACCTTCGAAAAATACTTGGACCCAGATATTTGATCAAATAACTCATCAATTCTCAGCAGTGGATATTTGTTCTTGATAGTGAGATGATTCAATTGTCAATAGTCGATGCATAACCTCATGGATCCATCTTTTATCTTTACAAATAGCACAGGTGCTCCCCACGGGGAAGTGCTTGGTCTAATAAATCTTTTCTTGAGAAGTTCCATCAATTGTTCCTTTAACTCCTTGAGTTCGGCGGGAGACATCCTATATGGTGCCCTAGAAACTGGACCAGCACCAGGGACCAAGTCGATGGTGAAGGCCACTTCTCTTTGTGGAGGTAATCCAGGTAAATCTTCCGAAAATACGTCCGAAAATTCTTGCACTACAAGGATGTCTTCTAGCTTAGTCTCCTTAGTCTCCTTAATGGTGACAAATGCAAGGAAAGATACACATCCCTTCCTTATTAGCTTGCTAGCTCGGAGAGCCGAAATGAGAGGTGACTTGTTCCGACTCTTTGGACAAGTATATGCTAGTTCCGGGAATTCCTTGAAAGTAACATTGCTATTACGGCAATCCACCGTTGCCTGATACATGGATAACCAATCTGCTCCTAATATGACATCATATTCCTTTAAATCTAGGCATATTAGGTTGACAGGAAAGTTTCTACCCTTTACCATGACTTCACAGTTTTGATAATGATGAGTAATATCGGTTTCGTTTCCAAGAGGAGTAGATAAAACTATTTTTATCCATTCCGGTTCCATAGGTCGGATCAGCAAACCTTTTGGAAATAAAAGAATGTGATGCACCCGTATCAAATAAGACATATGCAGACTTGGAACAAACTTTCAGTGTACCTTCTACCAGTCCGCCTTCGTCTTGTTCTGCCTCCTTAATAGCTTGGAGATGCGCATTCTTTGTCACCGGGCGCTTCCCATCACCGGCTTGATCATTAAGTAGGGGGCAGTCGGGAATCCGATGATCACGGCTCCCACAACGGAGACACGCTCCAAGTTTCCTCCAACATTCTTCGGCCTTATGTCCGGCCTTGTCACAGTGTCTACACACCACTTTAGAAGGTGTGGTGGTGATGGAGAATGGCTTGCTAATCTTTTTGACTTTCTTCTCCTGAGAAGACCCTCCTCCGTTACTTGGCCTTTTCTTGTTGAAATTGGGTTTGAAAGTGCCGGAACTAGTAACCTACTCCTTCTTGTCTCTCCCACGGATCCCATCAGATAGTTCCGTGGCATCCTCCAGTAGCCGGGCTCGTCGTACCATCTCCGAATAGACTTGTATGTCCATCGGGGCCAGCTGTGTGATATATTGGGGTCTGAGCCCATTTAGGTGTGACGACCCAGAGTTCAGGACACCGATATACCGATAACATCAATACACCGACGCCAAGAACTGGGGAGGCCACCCAAGAGGCTGATGAGGCCCCTGAAGGGTTAGTGGGGGTTAGCTGAGGAATATGCATAATTAATTGCGAATTGGGGCGCGCAATACAGTAAGTATTTAAGATTTAAACACAAGAGCGGAAGCAATTCAAAATAACCAGAGTGATATATATATAACTAGTCCAGAGTCACAAACACTAGTCCTGAAGGTACAACTACGCGGGGCATACCCCGGCAAAAGTACAACACAAGCCTCAAAAAGGCAGCTCGTGCACAGCTGGTAGCTAGGAACGGTCCCGAAACAACACACTAAAGTCCGGGAGACGGCGGGCGCGGCTCACCTGAAAGGAGAAGGGTGAGTCACAGCCAGACTCAGTAGGGGTCACGCGGATCCCTACCTCGCACTAAACAAGCGAACATGCATAAATAAAGCAATTAAAGCATGCATTTAAATAAATACACAGGCAATGGCATGAATAACTAATCACAAGAAAGCTGTAAACTCTAGCTAAGCAAGTATAATAGCTAACACATGCCACTACCACTTAAATGCAAGCGATTAAAGCTAAAACTACCAAATAGAAGGAGCTGCAACTAATCCAAGCAACAAGGAAGGACAACCACTGGAGCAGAAACCAGAAGCGTCCACTGACGGCTTACACTGCGTCTCAAGCACTCGCAGTCGACGAAGCGACAAGCTAAGCGCGTAAACAGTACCAAACCAAGTGACCAGTCAGAGTGGCACCCGTCGGTGTCAGTCCACAGTCTCCGACCACGTGTGCACACACTGACTCTAGCCTGAGCCAGGCCCTCTAACTAGTTTTCTCCCTTGGCAGGACGCTACCATTGGCTGGGAGCCCACGGAACTAGCTTACAAACCGTGAATGGGAACATACCCCTCCGCCATCCTCAAGTGGGTCGGTACTCAACAGACCTTAGGGCAACGACAGTGGCTCCATTGCATGGAAAGAAAAGCTACTCTATTAGTATAAAACACGCCACAATATATTTAAAACAATGCGAATATGGCATGAATATAGAAAGAAGCGCATAACAGATGGGCTGGGAATATATTGCAGCCATCAGGGAAGCGGCGGTGAAAGACCCACGCGCCATATGCAAACGACGGTCGGGGGCCGGCGCGTTACTTCAAGAATGACGCCCCAGTCCCTATCCGTCACTCCCTTCAGGGTTCCAGCTCAAGAGGCACTAAAGGGCTTGTAACGGTGGGGGCCCTGCGCGTTACTTCAAAGAAACGCGTGGGGTCACCGCCGTCACATCCACCCGAGGCTCAAACCACCTATCAGCGTTCTAAATGATAGCAGACGAAGTGACGCCCCGGTCTAGGCGCGTCGGACCGAAACGACGGTCGGCCGACTGGCCGTCGGGCGCATCGCCTGACCAAAACTACGGAAAACAGTTGATAAGTAACGGATGGGAGCCCCACCGTTACTCTCCAAGTAACGCACCCCCAATGGGCCGCTATTTGGAAGTGACGCGTCCGCTATGGACCGTCAGGCAAGTGACGGTTCCTGGCAGGACCGTCACTGCACCTGGGTTACGGGCGGGTACGGTTTGTAAACCGAAGCCCTCCCGGACGGCTGAAAACACCGGGTATCGACAAAAAACCTGATAACCTGTCAAACCACGCATGCTAGACAACAATTTAACATCTAAATCTAGCACATGCAAGGCCTAAAATGCATTAAACTCAAGATTTAGGCTAAAACCCCAAAAATGGAAATATACACATCACGCATGCTACGCGGTGCTAATCATCAAGCAGGCTAAGGGAAACGATCCTAGCAAGATCGAGATTCCATCCCCCTACCTTTCGCAAGCCGAAACCGTCGAACGGGCCGCATGCAAGGAGGAAGAGCCACGGAGCTTCCACGCTCCACCTCGCTCCTACGATCACCGATCCACGCCGAAGTGGACACCCACGCGCACTACTCGACGCGAGGAATCCAACGGTGCCAACCTCGCCTCAATCCGATCTCGTTTCGCCCGAGTTCCCTAGGAGAGGGAGGGGACGATCGTGAGAAGAGAGAGAGGGAGAGGGTGAGAGTGAGATCGACGGGAAGGGAGAGAGAGAGAGAGGGAGAGGTTATAAAAAAAATAAAATTAATATATATATATAATATAATCATTATATATATATAAATCTTATTAATTTCAATAACCCTCAATTAGCCCCAAATAAATCCGGAAAAATACCAGATAAATTCCTAAAAATCCAGGAAAATAGCTAGAAATTCCAGAACAATTAATAGAACAAATACCACGAAGGATCCATTAAGGCACGGGCCTTACAGTCCCTCCCTCCTTACAGAAATTTCGCCCTCGAAATTTACAACAACCGAAAAGGAGGAAACTGAGAAAGGACTTATACCTCACTGGAACAAGAAAGGAAAAAGCTGACGCATCTCATCTTCACGCTCCCAAGTAGACTCGTTACCAGAGTGACGCTGCCAAGCAACCCTTACCAGAGGAATAACCTTATTTCTCAACCGCTGCTCACGACGGTCTTCAATTCGGATAGGAAACTCTGGTGTGGACAAATCAGCAGTCACCTCGGGCCACACTAAATCATCGAGAACATGAGAAGCATCAGGCACACATTTCCTCAACTGAGACACGTGGAACACATCATGAATAGCATGCATGGCCGCCGGCAGTTGCAAACGATAAGCCACTGAACCAATAGCTTCAACAATCGGAAAAGGGCCAACATACCGCGGACTAAGCTTTCCACGCTTCCCAAACCTGGAAACACCTTTCATCGGAGATATTTTAACAAACACCATATCTCCAGGCTCAAATTGTAGTGGACGTCTGCGTTGATCTGCATAACTTTTCTGTCGACTCTGAGCCGTCAACAATCTCTGTCTGATCAGACGAACCACATCAGAACACTGCTGTACCATGTCCGGTCCTGTCAACAGTCGGTCCCCAACATCAAACCAGTTCAGAGGAGTACGACAAGGACGACCATACAACGCTTCATAAGGAGCCATGCCAATACTGGAGTGAAAACAATTATTATAAGCAAACTCAACAAGTGGCAAATACTGACCCCACGAACCTTGCCAATCAAGACAACACGATCTCAGCATGTCCTCCAAAGTCTGAATAGTTCTCTCTGACTGTCCATCTGACTGTGGGTGATACGCCGAACTGAAAGATAACTCAGTGCCCAAAGCTTTCTGGAAACTACGCCAGAAGCCAGAGGTAAAACGCGGTTCACGATCTGACACAAGTGAAATAGGAATTCCATGCAGCGGCACGATCTTCTGCACATAGAGCTCGGCCAATCTCTGCACACTCCAAGTAACTTTAATTGGCAACAATCTGGCGGTTTTCGTCAATCTGTCGACAAGTAGCCAGATTCCATCAAAACATTGAGAAGTTCGAGGCAAACCCACCACAAAATCTGTAGTAACATGGTCCCATTTCCACATCGGAATCTCTAATGGCTGAAGCAGACCACCTGGCTTTTGATGTTCGGCTTTAACTAACTGACAAGTCAAGCACTTAGAAACAAAAATAGCCACGTCCTTCTTCATGCCGGGCCACCAGAACTGTTTCTTCAAATTCTGATACATCTTAGTGACACCAGGGTGAATAGTAAAACGGGAACCATGGGCTTCACTTAGAATCTCATTCCTCAAATCATTATCAACGGGAATATACAATCTGCCCTGGAAACTGACAACCAGCTCGTCATCAAATTCCACATCATATCTTGATATAACACGGGCCAAATCAGAATCAGCTCGCTGGGCTTCTAAAATCTGCTGATACAAAGCTGAACCCAAAACCAAGCTAGCACAAACTGCCATCTTCGGATCGGCAGGAATCTCTACACACAAAGCCTCGCTCGGAAGCTGTTCCCACAATTTCCATTCGTGAAGCAACAAATGGCTGACCTGCACTTTCCTGCTCAAAGCATCGGCCACAACATTCATTTTACCTGGCTGATAGGAGAGTGTAAAGTCATAATCTTTCATGTATTCCATCCATCGCCTCTGCCTGAGGTTCAGATCTTTCTGGGAGAAAATATACTGTAAGCTCTGATGATCAGTAAGAATCTGAAATTTCTCACCATACAGATAATGTCTCCAGATCTTCAAGGCAAAAATAACTGCAGCTAGCTCTAGATCATAAGTGGGATAATTCCCTTCATGCTGTTTCAATTGCAGAGATGCATATGCGATAACCTTACCATGTTGCATCAGCACTGCACCCAAACCTACTCGAGACGCATCTGTACAAACAAGAAAACCACCCGAGTCGGAAGGCAAAGTCAACACTGGAGAAGAAGTCAATAGCCTTTTCAATTCAACAAAGCTAGCCTCACACTGATCCGACCAGACAAATGGCACATCCTTCCGTGTCAATTTAGTCATTGGTGCTGCAATCTTCGCAAAATCCTGAATGAATCTGCGGTAATACCCAGCCAATCCTAAAAAACTTCGTATCTCCGTGATGGTTCTCGGTCTCTGCCAACTCAAAACGGCATCAATCTTTGCAGGGTCTACTGCCACTCCATCACCAGAAATCACATGGCCAAGAAAATGAATCTCCTGAAGCCAGAATTCACATTTACTGAGCTTCGCATAAAGCTCGTGATCTCTTAGAGTCTGCTGAACGATCCTCAAATGCTGCACATGATCATCAATAGAGGCAGAATATATCAAGATATCATCAACAAAGATCACCACAAACTGGTCCAAAAATGGACGAAAGATACGCTGCATTAGGTCCATGAAAGTTGCTGGGGCATTAGTCAAACCAAACGGCATGACTAAAAATTCAAAGTGACCATATCGAGTACTGAAAGCAGTCTTCTCCACATCAGATTCCCGGATCCGTAACTGAAAATAGCCAGACCGGAGATCAATTCACGAAAAGACAGTAGCAGACTGTAACTGGTCTAACAAATCATCAATCCTGGGGAGCGGATACTTATTCTTGATAGTCGCCTGATTCAGCTGCCTGTAATCAATACAAAGCCTCAGGTTTCCATCTTTCTTTTTCACAAACAGCACTGGGGCACTCCACGGAGAAAAACTGGGACGAATATAACCTTTCTCCAGTAACTCTAGTAGCTGTGCACGCAGTACTTTCAATTCAGCTGGAGCCATACGGTATGGCGGCTTTGCTAAGGGGCCAGTACCTGGAATCAGTTCAATCACCATCTCAATCTCTCGCTCTGGGGGCAAGCCTGGCAACTCGTCAGGAAACACATCAGGGAACTCACAGACAACCGGAATATCACAAACATCCCGTCGTGGTTTTTCAACAGCCACCACTGAAGCAAGGAATCCCTGACAACCTGCGCTAAGCAACCTATAGGCTCGAATAGCAGAAATAATCATACGAGAAGAACGGGATCGAATACCTTGAAAATAAAAGGCTGATTTTCCCTGGGGCTGAAAATAGACTTTCTTCGATCTGCAGTCAACCACAGCTCCATAATGCTCCAACCAATCCATTCCCAGAATAACATCATAATCTGCCAGCTGCAACGCATACAATCTCGCCGGCATCTGGTGATTATCAATCATCACAGGAGACTCATCCAAACACAGAGGAGTAACCATGAAATCTCCTGAAGGCAATTCCACAAATAACTCACAAGACAGCTCAGAAGTCGGTTCCTCAATACAAGCCATGAAATCCTCAGAAATAAAAGAATGAGAAGCACCAGAATCAAATAAGACATGAGCTGAATGTCCATAAAGCATAATCGTACCTTCCACAAGATGGGACGCAGCAGCATCAGCTCTTGTCAAATGAGAAACTTTGCCTTTCTGCTTCTTGGAACCAGCTGAAGATTGCTGAGAAGACGCCGACGCTTGAGAGAAAAATTATTGTGGAGCCTGAGGTGCAGGAGGTCTAAACTGCGGCTGAGGTTGAGACAATTGAGGAGCTTGCAATTGAGTCGCCCTCAGCGGGCAATCCCGAACCACATGACCTGGCTGGTCACACCTAAAGCACACAATAGGAAGAGAACACGGCTGGCCCTTGTGATGACCACCGCATCTCCGACACGTCCACGGCTGACTAGCAGCTGAGCTCTGCCGAGTCTGAGAAGAAGGTGCTGTCGGCTGCTGAACAGAATCTGTCCCGGACGGCTGCTGAAAAAACTTCTTCTTCTTGAACCTTTTAAACTTGGGCTTAGAAGGAGAGGAAGCACTGGAAACCTCTGACTGGACCGAAGGAACACCAGGCACGGGCTGTCGGTAAGTCTGCTGAACCTGAGCTACCGGCTGCACTGACCCTGCTTGGGGATATCCACCCGGTCTCGCCATCTCCAGCTCTAAAGCTACAGCTGTCTGACACGCAGTATCGAGATCTGCAACACGACTCGCTATCAGCGGCATCTTCAACTCTGGCCTCAACCCACGCAAGAATTGCTGGGTCTTCAAAGCTTCACTGGCCAGCACATGGGGTGCATACTGACCCAATTCCAAGAACTTATTCCTGTACTGAAGCACGGTCATACAGCCCTGGGTCAATTCCATAAACTGGTACATCTTATCCATCTGCAAGCAGGCAGTAGTATAGGCACGCTCAAAAGCAGCAACGAACTCTGCCCAAGTGATTTGCCGAAGAGGTCTGGATCGAAAGGAAATCTGCCACTCGGCTTTCCACCACGCAATGGATGTACCCTGGAGTTGAAAAGCAGCGAGCATGACTTTCTCATCTTCAGCACACTCCATCGAGACAAACACACGCTCTATCGCGTCCAACCATTGCCTCGCGACTTCTGGATCAGCTTGGCCATCGAAAGCAGGCGGATTGAACATCAGAAATTCCTTCAACGCCTTGCCTCGACTGCCAGGCACTTCAGCTTGAACGATCGGCACTGGAGGAGCAACTGGAACGACAGGAACAGCGGGAACTGCAGGAGGAGGTGCAGAACCGCTATCTTCCCTGGGCGCATCTCGAGGAACACGAGGAGGTCTTCCTCGACGAGGCGGCATAACTATGCTGCCAAAACGCAATCAACAATAAAATCCATCAATCATACGGAAAACATCCTATGCCAGCATGAGACGACAACAGGACTAGCTCTGGACAAAGCGTCAATTCCAATTCTTTACGCAAATCCTCAACTTATGCTCTGATACCATCTGTGGCGACCCAGAGTTCAGGACACCGATATACCGATAACATCAATACACCGACGCCAAGAACTGGGGAGGCCACCCAAGAGGCTGATGAGGCCCCTGAAGGGTTAGTGGGGGTTAGCTGAGGAATATGCATAATTAATTGTGAATTGGGGCGCGCAATACAGTAAGTATTTAAGATTTAAACACAAGAGCGGAAGCAATTCAAAATAACCAGAGTGATATATATATAACTAGTCCAGAGTCACAAACACTAGTCCTCAAGGTACAACTACGCGGGGCATACCCCGGCAAAAGTACAACACAAGCCTCAAAAAGGCAGCTCGTGCACAGCTGGCAGCTAGGAACGGTCCCGAAACAGCATACTAAAGTCCGGGAGACGGCGGGCGCGGCTCACCTGAAAGGAGAAGGGTGAGTCACAGCCAGACTCAGTAGGGGTCACGCGGATCCCTACCTCGCACTAAACAAGCGAACATGCATAAATAAAGCAATTAAAGCATGCATTTAAATAAATACACAGGCAATGGCATGAATAACTAATCACAAGAAAGCTGTAAACTCTAGCTAAGCAAGTATAACAGCTAACACATGCCACTACCACTTAAATGCAAGCGATTAAAGCTAAAACTACCAAATAGAAGGAGCTGCAACTAATCCAAGCAACAAGGAAGGACAACCACTGGAGCATAAACCAGAAGCGTCCACTGACGGCTTACACTGCGTCTCAAGCACTCGCAGTCGACGAAGCGACAAGCTAAGCGCGTAAACAGTACCAAACCAAGTGACCAGTCGGAGTGGCACCCGTCGGTGTCAGTCCACAGTCTCCGACCACGTGTGCACACACTGACTCTAGCCTGAGCCAGGCCCTCTAACTAGTTTTCTCCCTTGGCAGGACGCTACCATTGGCTGGGAGCCCACGGAACTAGCTTACAAACCGTGAATGGGAACATACCCCTCCGCCATCCTCAAGCGGGTCGGTACTCAACAGACCTTAGGGCAACGACAGTGGCTCCATTGCATGGAAAGAAAAGCTACTCTATTAGTATAAAACACACCACAATATATTTAAAACAATGCGAATATGGCATGAATATAGAAAGAAGCGCATAACAGATGGGCTGGGAATATATTGCAGCCATCAGGGAAGCGGCGGTCAAAGACCCACGCGCCATATGCAAACGACGGTCGGGGGCCGGCGCGTTACTTCAAGAATGATGCCCCAGTCCCTATCCGTCACTCCCTTCAGGGTTCCAGCTCAAGAGGCACTAAAGGGCTTGTAACGGTGGGGGCCCTGCGCGTTACTTCAAAGAAACGCGTGGGGTCACCGCCGTCACATCCACCCGAGGCTCAAACCACCTATCAGCGTTCTAAATGATAGCAGACGAAGTGACGCCCCGGTCTAGGCGCGTCGGACCGAAACGACGGTCGGCCGACTGGCCGTCGGGCGCATCGCCTGACCAAAACTACGGAAAACAGTTGATAAGTAACGGATGGGAGCCCCACCGTTACTCTCCAAGTAACGCACCCCCAATGGGCCGCTATTTGGAAGTGACGCGTCCGCTATGGACCGTCAGGCAAGTGACGGTTCCTGGCAGGACCGTCACTGCACCTGGGTTACGGGCGGGTACGGTTTGTAAACCGAAGCCCTCCCGGACGGCTGAAAACACCGGGTATCGACGAAAAACCTGATAACCTGTCAAACCACGCATGCTAGACAACAATTTAACATCTAAATCTAGCACATGCAAGGCCTAAAATGCATTAAACTCAAGATTTAGGCTAAAACCCCAAAAATGGAAATATACACATCACGCATGCTACGCGGTGCTAATCATCAAGCAGGCTAAGGGAAACGATCCTAGCAAGATCGAGATTCCATCCCCCTACCTTTCGCAAGCCGAAACCGTCGAACGGGCCGCATGCAAGGAGGAAGAGCCACGGAGCTTCCACGCTCCACCTCGCTCCTACGATCACCGATCCATGCCGAAGTGGACACCCACGCGCACTACTCGACGCGAGGAATCCAACGGTGCCAACCTCGCCTCAATCCGATCTCGTTTCGCCCAAGTTCCCTAGGAGAGGGAGGGGACGATCGTGAGAAGAGAGAGAGGGAGAGGGTGAGAGTGAGATCGACGGGAAGGGAGAGAGAGAGAGAGGGAGAGGTTACAAAAAAAATAAAATTAATATATATATAATATAATCATTATATATATAAAAATCTTATTAATTTCAATAACCCTCAATTAGCCCCAAATAAATCCGGAAAAATACCAGACAAATTCCTAAAAATCCAGGAAAATAGCCGGAAATTCCAGAACAATTAATAGAACAAATACCACGAAGGATCCATTAAGGCACGGGCCTTAGAATCTCCTAGCTTTCATCTTCTTGGTACTAATTAGATGTTTAGCATATCGAGACAACCGGGCAAATTGTGCCTCATACTCAGCCACCGACAAAGATCGTTGTTTAAGTGCGGCGAACTCGGTGGCCTTCTTCTCCTGAACTCGGTCCGAAAAATATTTATTATTGAAATGTTCAACAAACTCCTCCCAAGTAACTTGTCCTTGATCTAATGTGGCTTCCACCGACTCCCACCAACAGCGGGCCTCCCTTTCCAATTGAAATGTTGCTAATAAGATCTTCTCTTGGTCCGTGCACTGCATAACCCGAAAGATACGTTCGGTCTCCCGGATCCAGTGCTCGGCGTCATCTGGATCAGTGGATCCCATGAACTTAGGCGGGTTCATGTTCTTGAAGCTTTGGTATAGATTTCCTGCTCCACGATGTGCACCTCCTTGTGCCACTTGTTGAAGTGCCTGGGTCATGCCTTGCAGAGTGCGTTGCATGTTGCGCCACTGAGCACGTTCGGCAGCCATTGTCCTTCAATTACAATAATTATATTAATATGTGATGATGTTCAAAGGTTTTGATTCTAAGTTAACTTAACCCTTGGTTCTAACCAATCTCACCGGTTAAAGGTTTAAACCTATCCTTGGACTTGGCTTTCCTAGGAATTGAATATCCTAGGCTCTGATACCACAAAAACTGTCACGTCCCGAGCGCGGAAGGAACCCGGAGATGCGTGACGAGTTTATATCAATCATGTCAATCAGAGCGTTAGTGTATTCAACACAAAGACAGAGTGCGCAAAAGTAAAGATAACCCAGTCCTTTATTCAATCACAACCTCAAAGGAACTTCTATTACAATCCACTTAAGGAAAGTGCTAAGACCCAATAAAAGGAAAAGTACAATGGTTGACTCAAGAAATTTAGAAAGATAAGATTAGTAGACGCTTGGATAGACGGAGTAGCTCTAATCCCTTCACTCTTGACCTTCCCCATCCGATTGAGTCTCGTCATCGGACTTACCTAAAAAATAGGGGAAAACACTAGATGAGCGAACGCTCAGTAGGAATTATATCTCAAGAGCTAGCTTGCTTTAAGTAAATTACATGTTACATGAATGCAATAAAGCTATGCATGTTTGCGTAAAACGACAAGAGAGAGAGAGAGTATAACAAGAGATAATTGAGTGAACTAGCATGTCTTTCAAGAACTTATATCAATGAATGTCAAGATATTCAAGCAAGTATATTCATCATGTCATGTCGGGAATTTGGCTATCATGTTTCAAGCAAGAATATAAATATCCGTTCCGGGTCACGCAAGTCATGTCATGTCAAGTCGAGTACGAGATTATGGAATGTCTAATCAAGCTAGTCATGCACTTCGGTACAATGCCATACCGTGATCATTACAACTCCCATGGGCACTAGTACTTTTGGGTGCTCCTCCCAGGACCTGATCGGGCCCTATATGTGTAGGCATTGATCGTGTATTTTTCGACATCCACTATAGTTATAGCCAATATGGAATTTTAAGGAATAAACTTGTATGAACTTTTAAGGTAGATCTTTGGGGAATAGCATTTCAAGGATTTGAACATGTGGTATAATGACGATAATAACGGTATAATCATGATTATCGATAAAACTAGGTGGAATAGGCTCCCTTCCTTAGGTGCCATGACAATACGAGTAAGCGTCCATATGAACATGCTCGCTTGTTCTTGTACATGATAAGGTAGATAGAATTAGTGTACACAAGTACGGCACACTATTCTTAAAGGATATGAATGGTATGGATTACCCATCCCATTATTTCAAGAATATTCTCATGTCATACAAACTGCATGTCGTGAGGGCCGGTACACCATGTTTCTTTAGAGTGACATGGCGATTAAGTAGTGTCATGGGATTTAATGGTACAACCAGCTCGGCTGCTTTGAGGGAATCTAAAGCTAGCGGAGTCTTACGGAGGTCTCTATGATAAAGTCACAAGTCCGAAGGAACGGAATGTCCCGCGGAGAGTTCATCTATCACCGAGAAATAGTGTGTACTCGATAAAACAACGTGAAACATGGGACTATATTCACGGACTGGAATATAGTGCCTATAAAGATATACATACATATATATATATATATATATATAAAACTCACGGAAATCAGAAACCAGGAAAATAGCGCCTTGGGTCAAGTCTTCATTTTATGAATTGACGCCCTTCTCTGGGTCGTCAGTTCACATTATGACGACTATTCACTCAGTCGTTACATACACGTTTAATATATATAAAAATCTCAATTTTCAGATATTATGCAATGGACGACTTTGCTTAAGTCATTAATTCTGCGAATAACGCCTTAGTTACAGGCGTCTTATATAAAATTGATGGCATGGTATATGTCGTCATTTCAATAATCAAGTGGATTTCACCGGGTATCTCACTAAGTTGACGCCTGTGGGTGAGGGCGTCCATTCAATTTGATGGCATCAGCATGGTCGTTATTTATAGTCATAGGTCAATAACATGGATTTTGGGGTATTTTCAATCAAGAATCTAGAGATATGGACAGATAGAGAAAAATAGCAGGAATTTACTAATATAATCATGCATTAGTTAACTCATCAGGATTCATAGTTATTAAATTTTGATCATGCGTAATTATTAATTGAATAGTGCAATTGACGACTATTCGCAAGGCGTTAAATTAAAATAACGCCTTAAGCAAGGGCGTCTCTTACTGTAAATGTAGAAATCAGTAAAACAGAAACTTCCCTATTGATCTTTATCAAACTAAATGCATGCGAGGATTTATTACTAACTCAATTTGGCATAACCCTTGAGAAAACCTACCTGGGTTGACTTGGTTTGGCAGACGTGAAGACTTGAAGAAAATACGATACTCTGTTTCTAACAGAGTATCAAGAAGCCAATATAACGAGAGCAGTTGTTCGTCGGGAGAAACTGCAGGATGATAATAATAAGAGCAGCAGCTCTTAATTTCCAACGAAGAGGCAGCAATTGCAGCAGCCGAAGAGTTCTCCCACGTTCTTCTTATATCACGACTGGAGCAGCCTTCGGAGGATGAAGCAATCAGCAGCACTACTTCGTTGTAGACAATCTGGAGAAGAAAGATGAAGAACCTATTAACGTTCTTCACGTTCTCTACAATCATGTTTGAAGAGAAAGAAGATGGAATCCCCACCACAGAGGGAGAAGAAGAACTCCCTTATGTTCTTCACGCTCGGAACAGCAGCAATAAGTTTTTGACGAAGAAAAGAGCCTTCAGGGTGGCTCGATGGGAGGGGTATTTATAGGTTTTCAGGAACCCAATAAGGTTAGAATTCGATTAGAACTAAAATTTCCTTGATAGAGTCCTTACTAAACTTGATTATACACGTAGCAAAATCTTAAAACTTACCCCAGATCATATCCTCGTTCGAACATAACACAAACGGAAAGTTTGAAATTGACGCCTCAAGTTGAGGCGTTATTTTTAAATTGACGCCCACACATGAAGTCTTCAATTCTTTCCCTTTAATTCTTTATGGATTTTTATCTTTTTTTATGGATGTAATCTAGGTGGGAAATTTTAAGGGGATTAATTTTCCATTTTTATCTATTTTTTCATATAATTATTTTTCCAATATTCTTTTGTCAAAAAAATGGCACTATTCATTATTTTTGAAATGACGACTTGTTCAAAGTCACTTCTTATGAAATTGACGCCCGTAGGTGTTGGCGTCAATTCATTTTTGCCTTTTCTATTTGACCTCCAAAAGATCGATATCGTATATATACCCCTATTCTTTTATAATATCCTTAACTATATACTTTATTTGACTTTTATTAATTTAGAAATAACGACTTATTGTAAGTCATTTTTTCACATTATATACGCCTATACCAAGAGGCGTCATTTAAGTTTTGGTCATTTCTCATTGCCCTTGAAAAGACCGAAATTATATATATATCCATTCTTTTATCCTTTATATATCGTTAATGTATTTAAAGCTTATATATATATATATCATTCTCCCTTCTAATAAAGTTATAATTTAGTAAATGTGGAATATTAAATTTTCTAAATTAGTAATAAAATATAAATTGACACTTTCTTCAAGATTTAATGATTCTTAATTCAATTAAAATTATTTTGAGCATCTAATGGCTACTTAAAAATAACATGTTATTCTTAAACGTATTATACTATAATGGTAAGGTCTATGAGTCCATTTCGTAAGACCTTTCAGAATGTAAGAGGGTTATGTACAAGGTCCGGGCCACGTTTAATTATTATATATATTTATATATTTTAATTTTGTTTGGACTTTCTAGTCCTTTAATTTACCAGGATTGCTATATATATATATATATATATATATATATATATATTAAACAATCTGATGCCCTTGGACAATGCCGCCAAAAGAATTTGACGACATCGTGATTGTCGTCATTATACATGTCGGAATCACGCGTTCTATATATCGAAATGATGGGCTCGAAAAACTATACTTAACTGGACGTTCAAAATAATTTTTCGTTGAGAGATGGGAGATCTTGAGATAGGGGGCACGAAAAATATTGTAACCACTCTCACTACCTCGGTCACCTCCCCAACAATACACTCATAAAATTTCATAGTCAAAGGACGCTCCGGTGATGAGAATCAAGTCGTAAAAAGAAAAACCTATAACTAGCATGCTACTGTAACCTTTGTAATTCGCCGGGTAATGGGATTATATATATTAAATGATTTAACTTGTTTAAACTTATAGTAAATACACCATATAAGGCATGGAAATTTAGGAATAACCATGAAGATTTTTGAAGTATATTTATCCAAAATTTTGGTGTGTGATTACTTGGGTATAAAATTTTAACATGATGTAATTATTTAATTTATTAAGATAATTAAACGGTAACTACACTTAAGCAAGCGATGATAACAAAACATGAGTTTTAAACATGCAAAATTAATTACTACTATCTTTGGGCTTCAATTATTGAGAAAACCTACCTTTCTGGGTTGATTTGGTTAACAAAAACTTGATCGATGAAGAATCGAAGAGGATTAATACAACCACCGATACACTGTAACGGCAGAAGCAGAGGATGACGATGCAGCTTCGATAGGAATAGAAACAATAAGGCCTCGAAGAAGTAGATGTCTTTTCTTCCGTTTACAGTAGCAGAAGAAGAAGCTTCGCCAGTAGCAGGAAGAAAGCAATCTTCCTTTACTCCTTGATAACAACCTTTGTTCAGCAAGGGAAGAAGTAAAGAAGCATGTCTTCTTCTACGTTGAGGAAGACGATGGAGAAGGGCTCGTGAAGAAGGCAAAGATGCTCAAACTATCACGAACAGTAGGTCGGTGTCGAAGCAGAGAACCCAAAGGCAATAACCTTTGAAGGGTTCTGTAGGGACTTATTTATAGGGAAGAAGGATCCCACGTAGTTAGAGTTTAATTAGGAGTAATATTCCCACAGGAAGAATATAACTTCCCACGTATTGATCTCTTCCTTAATCAAAACTTACCCAATTAACTTCTTTGTTCGAATGAAACACCAACTGTCCCTTTTGAAAATGACGCCATAGGTTGGGGCATTATTTCAATAAATGACGCTTGTACACACAGTCGTCAATTCCTTAATTGACGACTTACTCGGAGGCGTCATTCACCATTCCCTATTTGTTAATTTAAGATGTAACGATCTTTCTAGATTTTTATCTTTTTTTCTAGATGTGATCTAGATGGAAAATTTTAGGGGTATGAGTTTTCCATTTTTATCTATTTTTTCATCTAATTAGTTTTCCAAAATTCTTTAATTGAAAAACAGGCACTATTCATTTACAATAAAGTAACGACTTGGTTTAAGTCGTTTCATATGAAATCAATGCCTAAGGCAATGGCGTCAATTTCATTTTGGCATTTCTCCTTAACCTTCCAAAAGGTTAATATTATGTATATATCCCTATTATTTCTATAACTCTTTAACTATATACTTTATTTGATTTAAAGATCCTATTGTTATTTTACAAATAACGACTTGCATTAAGTCGTTTCTTGCGTTGGATACGCCTGCACCAAGGGGCGTCAATTGAGTTTTTGACCATTTCTCAGTCCCCTTGAAAGAACCAAAATTGCATATATACTCATTCTTTTATCTTTTACATATCTTTAATGTAATTAAATCTTATATATATATCCTTCTCCCTTCTAATCAAATATAATATAATACAATGTGAGATATTAAATTTTCTAAATTACAAATAAAATATAAATTGATGTTTTCTTCGAGATTTATTGATTATTAATTCAAATAAAATTACATTGTGCATTAAATGCTCACATAAAAATAACATGTTATTCTTAAATTTATTATAATATATGAGTTCTTTTGTCACACTTTTTAGGATAGCCTTGATTATTTACGTTGCATTATATATATTTATATTACATTATATATATATATGCACAGATATATGGATGAGTGGGTTGAGACTTAAGGGCCCTTACAATGTATGTGTATGGATTTACTAACCCCCATATACCTATTAATAATTTGTATGTATATAGGGATTTTATTCCTCATAATTTCTTTAACTTTTATTTGTCCTTGTCCTAGGTATTAGAGGCATGTTCGATCCTAGATAAATTTTTACTTCCATTCCAAAAGGTAATATTAACTAGTCTTTTATAAATTCCAGGAACCTTATTAACTATTTATAGAGATATGTAGATATCATCATGTATAGGTTATTTTTCTTTTCAAAATCTAAATATATATTTATATATTTATTCCTTTTTAGCCTTCAAAATTATCAGGTGTTACACCCTCCCCCACTTAAAGGAATTTGGTCCCCAAATTCACATCACCTTCTTCTCTAGATGGGGGATTAGCTATGATACCATATAAGTGAAAGAAGAAATCTAAACATATCGAAAGAATCAATTTAGGATCAAGGACAAGGGATACCTTTCATAGCTTTTCCTTTGGCTGGCTCGGCTCCTATTAAAACTTGAGTTTCTCCTAGAAGCTTCTTGATCGGAACAGAGCATATAGCGATTTTATGGTCTAAGCTCCCGCAACAAAGGCATGCTCCCGACTTCCGCCAACACTTCTCCGATTTGTGACTATATCGACCACAAAACTCACACTTACCTTGAGAGGAATCTTCCTCTTTCTTACACTTCTTGCATTTCTTGCACTTCCTACACCCTCGGGAACTACCGCTCATGTTTGGCCTCTTGTTGGTTATGGCGAACTTCTCAGAATTTTTGACTTGGTCCTTTCCTTCTATTCTTTCTTTTTCTTCTACCGTCTTCTCTAACTCTTGGAGTCTTCGAATAAGGTCCGCATAAGCATGGACATCCACCAATACCATCTCAGGGACAAAAGTTGGTTTGAATGCCTCCATTTTATTTATGTTCCTACAAGGATTATTGGAGAGATTAATTTATGAATTCAAGGATTATAATGGCTATTAATGATGGGACTTAGGTATTTCATCCTTCTTTTATAATTTAACCCCAAGCTCTACCCAATTCTCGCGAAATTCCTATAGGATGACCGACAAGGAGACTCAACGTATCACTTAAACTTAATGACCTATGGACTGAATGCCGAAGCTCTGATACGACTGACAAGGATACTTGACCTATCATTGGAACCTAATAACTGGAGGATATGAAAGCCGAGGATCTGATATCACTGACAAGGATGACCTATCATTGGGACCTAATAACTGGAGGATAAGAAAGCCGAAGCTCTGATACCACCTCTGTCACGTCCCGAACCGATAGCAGCGGAATATGTCGTTTGCTCGGAACGTGGCAGTTAAACAGTCGTGAACGATCAAGAGCAATGGCATGAGACCAAATAATTTGGAGCAATAATAAAAGTTTTATTTCAAATATAAGTCTCTTACAATTTAAATTTCAAAACTTGAAGACTCAACTACATCACAAGAAAAGAAAATGACGCTCTAACAGACTTAGACAAGATAACTAATAAGAGACACCATGCTAGACTCAAGAAAGATAAAAGACTCGGGTTCACTAGATTTTGAAGCTCGCTTGCACACTTGTCCCTCCCATGTGAGTCTCGGTCTCGCTAGCTGTAATGCCCTATGTAAGGCCCGTGCCTTAGTGGATCCTTAGTGGTTTGGATCTAATATTTGTTCTGGAATTTCTGACTATTTTCCTGTATTTTTAGGAATTTTTCTAAAAAATTTTCGGATTTATTTGGAGTTAATTGAGGGTTATTAGAAATTAATAAGATTTTAATATATATAATAATTATATTATATATATTTTAATTTTATTTTACTTTCTTTTAATCCCTCACCCTCACACCCTCTCTCTCTCCCCTCGTCGATCTCCTCTCACCCTCACGCTCTCTCTCTCTCCTCACGCGATCGCCCCTCTCCCCTCTCCTAAGGAAAGCAGGCGAGACGACGTCGGATTGAAGCGTGGTTGGTGCCGGTGGATTCCTCGCGTCGAGAGGAACGCGTGGGTACCCATTTCGGCGCGGTTCGGTGATCGTGGGAGCGGGACGGTGTGTGAAGGCTCCGTGAACCCTCCTCCGTGCATGCGGCGTTTCCGGCCGTTTCGGCTTGCAAGAGGTAGGGGGATGGACTCCTGAACTCGCTAGGATCAATTCCTGTAGCTAGTTCGTTTGATTAGAACCCCGTAGCATGCGTAATGTTCATTTTTCTATATTTGGGGTTTTAGCTTAATTCTTGAGTTTAATACATTGTGGGCTTTGCATGTGATGTTTTTAGCTGTTATATTGTTTGGGATGTATGGTTTGACAGGAAACAGGTTTTTACGTCGTTACCCGACGATTTCTATCGTCCGGGAGGGAACCGGTTTTCAAACCGAACCCGTCCGTGGCCCAGGCGGTGTGACGGTCCTTCCAGGAACCGTCACACGTCTGGCGGTCCTAGATGGACGCATTACTTAAATGTAACGGCCTAATGAAGGGGCGTTACATTGAGTGTAACGGCCAGGTTTCGACCGTTATTTACTCGTTGACTATCGTTGACTAGTTGAGGCGGTTCTTCTGGCGGCCTATCGGCCGACCGCCAGATGGCTGTAACGCGCCTAGGCTAGCGCGTTACATCCTGTTTCATATAGTTTTTTCTGTTGGTTGTAAATTAGGCTCGGGTGGATCTGACGGCCAGTCGGCCGGCCGTCAGAGCCATGTAACGCGCGTAGGCTGGCGCGTTACATGCCTGTTTGTTTGGATTTATTGGGCTCGGCAGCGGTGGTAACGGCCAGGTCTAGGCGCGTCACTTCCCATGTAGCGCGCCTACCCACGACCGTTACTCACCTGTGGCGCGTGGGCGGTGGACCGTCACATGCCTGTTGGTTTTAAAGAATGCCGGCTTATGCTTTAATGCTTCCCGAACTATTTAATATGCCATGTTTAGCTATTGTATTATATAATGGCATGTTTCTATATCCCATTAGAGTAGCTTTTCTTTCCTTGCAATGGAGCCACTGTTGTTGCCCTAAGGTCTGTTGAGTGCCGACCCGCTTGGGGATAGCGGAGGGGTGTTTCCCGTACGCGGTTTGTAAGCTAGTTCCGTGGGCTCCCGGCCAATGGTAGCGTCCTACCAAGGGAGAAAACTAGCTAGAGGGCCTGGCTCAGGCGAGAGTCAATGTGTGCACTGTAGACACGCCATTCCTGACGTCTCCTGAGAAAGTCTCATATTACTATACAACGCCCCGCAACGGCTTACGCATTTTGAATCACTCGAGTGCTTC
Organism: Amorphophallus konjac; assembly: GCA_022559845.1. NCBI lineage: Eukaryota > Viridiplantae > Streptophyta > Magnoliopsida > Alismatales > Araceae > Amorphophallus > Amorphophallus konjac. The sequence goes on along the minus strand of CM040121.1, from coordinate 196,606,511 downwards.
CTTTTCTCGGGTCTTCTTCCGCCCTTTTCGGCATCCGGAATCGTCTCATCATGGTATTCGGACGGCATCAACACCAGTCAAACGCATCAAAAGGTTCCGGAACCAAGAAGGGTGTCTGCCGGGCGCCCTCCGACGCCTGATCTAAGGACCCGGGTGGGTCTTAATGGGGGCGTCCAGGCCCCTGGACGCCCCCATCTTTTTAATTTATTTTATTATTTTATTATTTTTTTTCTCAAGGCCCAAAAATAAATAAAAAATATATATTTTAATGGAGGCGTCCAGGACCCTGGACGCCTCCATAAAAACTAATAATAATAAATATTAATAAAATGCCAGTTGGCATAAAAAAATAAAATAAATAAAAAAAATACATATTAATGGAGGTGTCCAGACCCCTGGACGCCTCCATAAAAATAAATAAAAAAATTAAAATGCCAGCCCTTGTATAAAAGATAAAAGAAAAATAAAAAATAATATACTTTTGGAGGCGTCCAGGCCCCTGGACGCCTCCATCAACTCACTCACGTGAAAAAATCCAAATTATAGAGACGTCCAGTCAGCTGGACGCGCCCATTTCTGAATCACGAGGCGCCGCTCACAAAACCACGCGTTGTGCCAAACCGCGTGCGGCCGTCGTCGATTTTCGGTGGACCTGCTTGAGGCATCCGAGACCCTGGACGCCTCCACAAAAGTATTCTAAAAAAAAATATAAAAATAGAATAAAATATTATTTCGGCCCTGATGGAGGTGTCCAGGGTCCTGGACGCCTCCACCCTCCGGAGCCCTATAAATAGAGGCCCACCCCCTCAGTTCTGGGAGAGCTAAGCAGTGATCCGATAGGCTGCCGGAGCCCAGAGGCTACGGAGTCATTTTCTAACCCGTCGGGTCTTTTGTAGGTGGAGGTTCTGCCGGCTTCTCGGGTGCCCACGCTCGCGAGAGGAAGGTCGTCTTCATCCACCGCGCTTCCACGTCGTCCCCACGCTGCCGGAGCTCCGCCGGATTTCACCCTCGGCTCATCCAATAAGCCTTTTCTTCCCCTTCTTCTTCATAGTTCTTTACATTCATCATACTGCATCCTCTATCCCCCTTCACAAGGGCGCCTCTTCTCTTATACTTCTTGCATCCATCATCTCATTTTTCTCCCACTCGAGTCCGAGAGGGGTTTAAAAGATAACACCAACCAGGTGTGTGTCTTGCCATCATTTCGTTACTTTTATCGCAAGGATTTGAATACTACACCTTCATCTTTCTAATCCACTTGTTACTTGTTTGTCGTTGTTTTGCAAGGGTAACCGAGGAAAGCCCTCTCCGTCGGCCGGCCGAAGGGAGAGGAAGAAGCAACCCGCCATCTCCCGCTCTCGAGGTAGGCGCGATCACTTTCTTATTTTGGGGTCTTTTGGCCCCTGGCGATCACATCTTGTCATCGAGGCCGCGGCGAGTCACTTCCCCAATGGCCGTTTAAATTTCTGTTTCCTATATTCTCTTTATATTTTGTTATATTCTGCTTATATCATTGAGGCCGCGGCGAGTCACTTCCCCAATGGCCGTTTAAATTTCTATTCCTATAATCTCTTTATGTTTTGTTATATTCTGCTTATATCATCGAGGCCGCGGCGAGTCACATCCCCAATGGCCGTTTAAATTTCCGTTCTTATATTCTCTTTATATTCTGTTATATTCTGCTCTTATCATCGAGGCCGCGGCGAGTCACTTCCCCAATGGCCGTTTAAATTCCCGCTCTTTGTATTCTCTTCATATTCTGTCATCTTATTATCTGCTCATATTCTCGAGGCCGCGGCGAGTCACTTCCCCAATGGCCGTTTCAATTCTTGTTATTTAATTTTTGCACCATTCCCGTCCCCCCGAGGCCGCGGCGAGTCACTTTCCGCTATGGCCGTTTAACCCCCATATTTTGCTATATCACACTTGTCCTGCTCGCCCCGCCGGAGCAATCTCCCGTGGTGGCCCCTTCTCCCCCTTCTCTTATTTCTGTGTTGCAGCAAACAAACAACAATACAAAAAAAAGAAGGAGCCCGCGCGCGCTCCGCTTCCTCTTCCGCTCTTCCCCGAACCGCGTGACGTCGCTCACAGATTGGCGATCACGGTGGGACACTACTGCTTCCTTTCGGCTACCCTTGCAAGTTCGGCACCACCCGTGCCTCTCCACCTTCGTGCCCGCGCGCGCCCCCGTTGTGCTCACGGCATCACTATTAGTTGTGATTCGTTGTTTGTTTCTTATATGTCTGTTATTTCTGTTGTTTTCTTACTCTATATATCTGTCAGCATTCCATTGTATACATCAATTCCTCTTTTCTATCCTTTTTTTATTTTTTTGAGGATCACCCTTTCCCGGTGAAGGAAGGACTCTCCGTTTGGGAATTCCTCTAAACGGACTAGAATCTCCTACACTGGGACCTCCGTAAGTCCCCGACATCGAAGAATCTCCTCTTCGTTCACTGGGCTGGTTGTACCATTGAAGTTCCCCGGAGTTAGTCATTTCATTCGTGGTGAGACGAGAGACCCTAGCTGACACGGCGGTGAAACAAAAAATAAACTAGGGTCCCCATTTTGTGTGAACTTCGGATCTCGTTAAAAATAAAAAAAAAATCATCAAAATCAAAACACAAAAAAGGGCGTAAAGGCATCCACTTGTTTGATAATCTCTACTACCTACTTGCTAGTGTATGTTTTTGCGTTCTGGGAAAACTGTGAGCATGTCTCACGAGTCTTTTGAGGAGAACCACCCTAGCCGTGGTTTGACAGCCGACCCACGAGTCTATGCTATGGACTCGGGTCCTTCTCATGACCCCTCGCATGAGGTGCAGGTTATTGCCGGGGACACGTCCCCGCCACAGGATATCACTTCCTTACTGGGCGTCCTCGCCAACACGGAGCTTACCTCTGAACAGCTCCGGGCCTTCCAGGCCATTCTAAAAGGGAAATCTGTTTCCCCCACGCCCCAGGAATCAACTCCGGCCATCGCACCTCTCCAAGAGTCCATACAGGCCATTCCATCTCCCTCATTGGCGCAAGCCATCCAGTCTCCCTCGCTTCAAGGACAAGCGAGCCAACAACCACCCTCATTCCAGTTCCCATCACAATCTCAAACTCCCGTTGTTCCCCAGACACCGCTTCAGCCGGGGCCAACTGTCGACGGTCCGACAGCTCCCTCTCATTCTGGGTTCCCCCCTTAAGTCTCCGGGAGACAGTTTCTCCCCCAGTGGCAAGTGCCACCTTCACCCCCAGAGGAGCTCGCCCAATCGCTCCTCAATAGGTTCAACCGCATGGATGAGCAGTTTCAAAATCTGAGAAGGATGGTGGACGTGAAAGCCACCCCGGAGGTTGCTTTGCCAATCCTTCCCGTCATTCATCTTCCTCCCTCCGAAATGCCCACGTACCGCAGATACAATGGTACCGGCAACCCCTTCATTCATCTCAAGGATTTCATGTATGAGTCCTCTTACTGGCAAAACGATCAGAGGTCCCTGGCATACCTCTTTCGGAGATCATTGGATGGTCCCGCGCTTGAGTGGTTCTATTCTCTGGAGCCCCACGAGGCCGAGAATTTTGAAATAGTCCAGAGAAGGTTCTTGCAGAAATATAGGGATAGGGTCGGTCCCTCACTCTCCATTACCGACCTAGTGGCTGAAAAGATGAAACCCGACGAGGATTTTGTCCGATATGCTGATAGATGGAGGTCTCTGGCGGAAAGAATAAGGGATACCCTCTCCGAGCCCGAACAAGTGAAGATGATTGTGTCTAATGCAACCCCACAGTTCAGACATGTCCTGGCCATGAATAAACTTACTACAATGGAGGAACTCTATGAGAGGGCCCGATACATCCAAACCCAGCTAAAAGACTCCCCCATCATGAACATGTTTGAGTCGCCGAAGCCCAAAGTGGTTAGAAAGACAGGCGCTGGTGTCCCGGGCGGAGCCACAGAAGGGGTCGTGACAAATGAGCAAGTTAGTGCGGTCAACAATGCCAACTATGCGGTCAACCCAAGGCCTCCACAAATGCCCCGACTTCCCCTTCAACCAGGTCCTTTCCCTCTTCGTCCTCCACCCCAAAATAATCCACCCCAGGATAATATGCCTCCATTACGCCAACCCCAGCAACAACAACCACAACCTCAGCAACAACAACCACCGCTTCAGTACAACCAAGTTCCACCCCCGGGGAACTATGGTCCCCAACAGCAACAAAGGAGGCCGCTCGGTCCCAAAAGAGCCTACTATCCACCATTACCGGAAACCTTAGCAGACATTTTTAATGCCCTCATGGCATCAAACCAACTCGCCCTACCCAGAGAAAGGCCCGCGTGGCCCCCCAATGTTGATACCTCTAAATACTGCGTCTACCACAGGCAGCCGGGACACACAGTAGATTACTGCTTCCCTTTCAAAGATTACATCCATGATATGAATGATGAACATCAAATAGATTGGGATGAGATGAGACGGTACGTCGCGGCTCTCAAGGCTAGGAGACCTCCTCAGAGGCCACAGCAGCAGTTACAACAGCAGCAGCAGCAGCAACCACAACAACAACAGCAGCCTCAGCAGGCCCCACAACAACAGCCCGACATGGGAATAATCCAGAATCCATTACCGGAGCACCAACAGCCCAATCATCAGGTTAACCCCATCTCCTCCTTCCCGGAAGTCGGGAGAGAACAGGTGTGGCACCAGGAAAGTACCTCCATTCTTTCTACCTCCAAACCTATCGTCATACAACCCCCTCACCTTGCCCGGGTAGCACCTCTCTCTCATCAACCCGCGTCAGTATCACCATCACCATTTCCACTACCATTACGCCCTCTCATCCGCACCCCGACCTCCTATCAACCGACACTCTCCACTACGCCTTCACACCCTCTCATCTTCTCTCACTCCCCCACTTTACCATCCACCTCTACCACATTTACCCCTACGCCTTCTAAACCCCTTATCATCCGTCAACCATACATAACCCCGTCTTTCTCCACCACATCACCACTAATGCCTTCAAAACCACTCATCACCCACCATCGACCTCAAAACCATTACCCGTTTCAAACCTTACCCACTTCCACTTTGCCTCCGCCTCCACCTTCCAAACCCCTTATCCTTCATAATCCGCGCGATATCCCCTCTACCTCCGCCATGCCGCCACCTAACAAACCCCTCATCAGAATCCCTGCTCCCGTCATCACCCCTGCTTCATCAACCATTCCTCCACTACTACCCCTCAAATCCCTGTTAAAACCCACTGCTACCCCCACAGAGGTACAAAAGCCGCAGGCAATGGTGCTCCGGAGTGGAAGGATTTTCCACAGGGTTTTCCCCCACAACAGTCAGAATCCCGAGCAATCTCAGCCAGAGAAGGATGATGCAGAACAACCAGAAAGAGCTATCCCTGGAACACAGTATGACCTATTAAAATATTTGGACAAGATACCTGCCCGGATCTCCATCCTAGAGCTACTTCAAAGATCCACATCCCACCAGGCAGCCTTAATGGAATACCTTCAAAGAGTCATGGTTAATGAAGACCTCCCCGTGGAGAAGATTTCGACAGTCCTGACCCCAACAGACACACAACCGGCCATCATGTTCCACAACTACGAGCTCGCTCCCAAGGAAGCTCGGAAATATGCATTGTGCATTTCAATAAAAATTAATGGGGTATCCATAAACCCGTGTCTTGTGGACACGGGTGCATCCATAAATGTGATCTCCATGAGCACTCTTCAGTTGTGTGGGGTCAACGAGGAACAAATAAGACCTTCCTCGATCACGGTCACGGCTTATGACAATAGCAAAAGGCCACCGCAGGGGATGATTATTCTGAAGGCAGAACTAGGCCCCATGTCAATTCCCACGGAATTCCATGTCCTCGACATGGACCCCACATTCAAGGCTATACTGGGTCGCCCTTACATCGAAGCCATGGACGCTGTGCCTTCCACCAACCATCAGTGCATGAAGTTTCCTTACAATGGGAGAATTATTAAAGTGGTCAGTACACCTGTCCTTCACACAGTGGATGCTATCAACTCCTCTCTGCCTTCTGTTTGGCCGTCTCATCGGCCCATATTGTCACTGCTGGACGTACGTGATCCATCTCATGTTCCACTAGCACCAAAGGAGCCGGTCAGGGCAACCACAACATCATGTCTCCCTTTTCACTCCAAAGGTTGGGAGATTATGAGGAACATCGGCTATCAACAGGGAAAAGGTCTGGACGCACAGTTACAGGGTATGCTCAAGCCGCCAAAAGAAATTAGGCCGAACCGTAGGTTTGGCCTAGGCTTCAAAGGACCGTTCAAGGCAGATTGGAAGCCCCTCACGTGGACTCTATCAAACCACTTCAACAGAGGGCCCGTTGTTCAGATGGGAGATCACCCACGAGAAGCATATGGGGGATCACATGATGTATATTTGGCTGAAAAATGTCCGAGGATCACCAAAAGAGGCAAGATCAAAGATCCGGAATGCGAGTGGGACAAATGGTTCGACATACGGGACATTTCCGTTGCACTGGAAAGGATGTTCTCGTCTCCGCAGCTTGAAGGACCACCATTGATCTCCGAATTACTAGAGAATATTACCACTCTTGCCAAGGTTCCAAACTATCCTCGTCCTCGCCAGAAGGACTCTGTCATCGACGGATCTTCATCCGTCCTCAACATTGCCGTCGACGGCTCATTAGCCGCCATCCTCTCCATCCACTCGTCTCAGCCTTTGCTGATATCTTCTTCCTGGGCCAGACAATTGTCTGATGATCTTCCCAGGTCCCCTTCTTTGCTTACATACCTGCGCGGGCTTTTCAACCCGCGCCAGGTCTTCAACCATGATCTGCTCTATGAGCCTCACAATCCTCTAGCCATAACCCATTTTCTCTCCCCTCCAATCTCTTTTCACTGCTTTGTCATTAAAAATGAAAACGAAAAAAAAACGTCAATTTTCAAACTCCCCAACAACACATCTTCGTTGAGGAAACCTCCTACATCTCCCACGGGTGCGTACCGCCTTGCGGACCACCCGTCCAAGGTCTGATGAGCGACCTTTTCTACCCCTCCTCTGAGGGGTCTTCTCTTGTACATTCTACACCATCCTCTTCGTCTTCCTCTTCTTCTGTAAATATTGTCAGTCAATCTAGGAATGATAGGCCGAGGGTAGTACCTAGGAAGAAATCCAAGGGTAGACAGATCCCTCGTCGATTCCTTCTGGATTTGGCCGCCAGGTGTCAGGCCCTTCTTGTCATTCCCCAGTTGTTAGAAAATCCCATCCAGCTACCCGAAATAGAATGCGAGGGCGACTGTGCATCTGATGAAGGGTATGGAGTCTACGAGATCACGGATGAAGAATGCCCCACTAAAGATGAGGGTGAAGAATATGAGGATGCGGCGGGCGCATACGCTAGTGGAATGAGGAGATTCGACGAGCCGTCAACCGCCGTAGAAGAATCCACCAAAGAAGTCAACTTGGGAACTGAGAAAGACCCTAGGATCATCCTCATAAGTGACAACCTACCACCCTCTGAAGAAGAGGCATTAATTGAGGTTCTCAAGGAATATAAGGACACGTTTGCATGGAGCTACGAGGATATGCCGGGTCTGGATTCAACCTTGGTCGAACACCGTTTAACCCTAAAACCAGGGTCCATCTCGGTAAAACAAAGGTTAAGGCGTTTCCACCCTCAGATGGCTTTGAAAATGAAAGAAGAGGTCGATAAGCTCCACAAAGCCAGGTTCATTAGAGTCGTTCTTTATCCTCAATGGGTGGCAAACATTGTCCCGGTCATGAAAAAAGATGGGAAAGTCAGGATTTGCATCGACTTCCGGGACCTTAACCGCGCGTGTCCAAAGGATGATTTTCCCTTAGCTCACATTGATGTGCTGATTGATAACACGGCAGGCTACGAAACTCTCTCTTTCATGGATGGATTTTCAGGATACAATCAAATTCGTTTGGCAGAAGAGGATCAGGAAAAGACGTCATTCACTACCCCTTGGGGAACATATTGTTACGTGGTCATGCCGTTTGGGTTAAAGAATGCTGGAGCTACTTACCAAAGAGCGATGATGGCCATATTTCATGACATGATGCACATATATCTGGAAGTGTATGTGGATGACTTATTGGTGAAATCAAGGACCAGGATGGAACATCCAGAAGTTTTGGCTAAGGTCTTGCAAAGGTCAAGAGAATTCCAATTGAAAATGAACCCGAAGAAGTGTGTGTTTGGTGTGTCGTCGGGTAAATTGCTGGGGTTCATTGTGAGTAAAAGAGGGATCGAGATTGATCCCGACAAAGCTAAGGCCAGCAGGGATATGCCGCCTCCCAAGAATTTGAGGGAAGTCCGAGGTTTAATCGGGAGGTTGCAGTTTATTCGTCGGTTTGTGTCTCAACATTCACAAAGGTGTAGACCTCTCTACGAGTTGACCAAGCCAGGAGTAGAATTCCACTGGAATTCTAAATGTCAGAATGCTTTTGAAGGGTTGAAGGAATATCTGGCTAGTCCACCCGTTCTCATTCCACCCAAACCAGAAAAACCTCTGATCCTTTACGTCTCAGTCTTGGATGACTCCGTGGGAGCCGTCCTCGCACAAGCTGATGAAGAAGGCAAGGAACGGGCAACCTATTACTTGTCTAAACTTCTCAATCCCTGTGAGCAGAAGTACACCGTCATGGAGAAAACCTGTGCTGCCCTCGTTTGGGTGGTGCAGAAATTGAAGCACTACTTCTTGGCTCACGAGGTCCACTTGATTGCTCGAATGAATCCTATCAAATTCCTTCTAGAGAAATCCGTCCTTACGGATAGGCTAGCACGCTGGCAAAGTTTTCTCTCTCAGTTCGACATCACCTACATCCAGCAAAAGGCGATTAAAGGCTATGCCATAGCCGAGCACCTCGCTCACCATCCTCTTCCCAAGTTCGATCCCGTCCAATCAGAGTTTCCAGATGAGGAACTAATGTCCATCAACCAATCAGATGAGCCAATGTGGACACTATATTTTGATGGAGCTCTGAATTCTCAAGGGAGAGGAATCGGCGTCGCCCTCCTGTCGCCTGAAGGTCTCACATTCCCGTTGGCATATCAGCTCAAATTTTCAGTCACCAACAATATAGCTGAATATGAAGCTCTTCTAGCTGGCCTAGAACTCGCCCATTCTTTTCGTATCACTGAGTTGCGAGTCGTAGGTGATAGTCAACTCATCCTTCGCCAGGTGCTCACTAAGTATCGCACTCGCGATCCCAAACTCAAGCCATACCAAGAACTCACTGCTGCCTTTGCCAAACTGTTCGCCAAACTGATCTTTGTTCATGTCCCTCGTCATCAGAACATTCTCGCCGATGCCCTCGCCTCATTGGCATCATCCATAAGGTTCCCTCTAGGAAGATAGTTTAAGTCCATTTCCATTTACAAACTTCATGCTCCTGCAATCGATGATGCTTCCTACGTAAACATCAAAGACAGGATAGCAAGGAAGATCCTGCAGGAAGATATCCTTGAAAAGAGGGAGATCATGTTGGCAGAGGCCGAAGAAGAACTGGCTGATGAAGAGAAACCATGGTTCTATGACATTGTCAAATATTGCCAAAATCAGTCTTATCCTGAAGGGGCCACCGCAGAGGACAAGAAAGCCATAAGAAGGGTGGCTCAGAAATATACATTGGTTGGAGGTCTACTCTATAGGAGGAGCCTTACTGGTATTCTGTTAAGATGTCTTGGTGACGATGAGGTTTGGAAATGTGTAGAAGAGACGCACTCGGGTGTGTGCGGTGGCCACGTGAATAGTCAGATGCTCGCCAAGAAGATCATTCGTCAAGGCTTTTATTGGCCCACCATGGAAGAAGATTGTGCCATCTATATCCGTAGGTATGTCAAGTGTCAACTTCACGCCGATAAAATCCATTTACCATCTTCCTCACTTCATCCAATATCCTCCCCGTGGCCTTTCTCCATGTGGGCATTCGACATCATTGGTCCCCTAGGTGATCCCAATTCCCTCACCAAGCAGAAATCTTTCATCCTTACTGCGACGGAATACTTCACCAAATGGGCCGAAGCCGAAGCTTACGCGGAAATCAAGGCGTCAACAGTCTGCAAGTTCATCATGAAGAACATCCTCGCCAGATTCGGCATCCCAAGCACGATCATCACCGACAATGGGCCACAATTCATTTCTCAGGACCTACAGGACCTCTGCAAAAGGTACGCAATTGCATTGCATCATTCATCGCCATATTACCCACAAGGTAACGGCCAAGCGGAGGCCACCAATAAAATATTGCTCAAAATCATCAAAAAAACCTGCGAGTCTAGTAAGTTTTCAGACTGGCCAGAAAAGCTTATCGAAGCTCTATGGGCCTATCGCACTTCAATCCGTACCCCCACCGGGCAGACTCCATTTGCCCTTACTTATGGTATGGAAGCGGTAGTCCCGTACGAGACTCTGATCCCTTCTCTCAGGGTACAATTGGACGAGAAATTTCCCCTCGACGATCGTCGTAGTTCACTCCTCGCCCAGTTGGAACTCTTGGATGAGAAGCGGCTGGCCGCCGCCGAACACGCGCGTGTGTATCAAAATAGACTCGCTCGCTTTTACCAAAAGAAAGTCGTTGAGAGAAAATTCAAAGTCGGTGAGATGGTCGTAAAAAGAATTTTTGTCAAACCTGGAGGGCCGCGTTCTAAGCTCCAACCCAATTGGGAAGGACCATTTGTAATTCAAGCCGTGTACCCTGGCAACGCCTACAAACTAATCAACGCCGAAGGGACCGAGTTATCCCACCCTTGGAATGGGCTTTATCTTAAGAAATACTACCCTTAGCACAAAACAAACAAAAATGATGAAAAGATAAAAAAACATCAAAAACAAAGAAATACTGAAAACCACTAAAAATATGGAAAATTCAAAACGCTGATGCCTGGCAGTCACCATGTAGTTAAGTCCCTGCATCTAACCTTCATGTTAGGATAGGGCCCATTAAGGCTTGGTAGGCACCGGGTCTTGGTTTGCCAGAACCGTGGAGATCCCTGTCCGGCCACGTCGGCCTATGCTCGCTCGAAGGAAGCTAACATGTGCTCACTTATGTATTTTATTCAAAAAAAATCGGTAGCATCACCTACGGTGGGGCTCCACCCAGAAGATCTCCGGAAGCTGTAGTCTTTATTCTTTTCTCTTCGACCAAATGAGACAGTCGGCGCCCTTAAAATGCTGAGCATGAGAAACCGAAACTCAAACCCCAAAGGCAAGAGTAGGACCCATTTCCTCGAGCATCGATCAGAGCACGAGAAGAGGGCAGTGTCCCCGCAGGCATACAAAAAGGGAGCCCACAAACGTCAAACGACTATATCTCCCTCACAAAAAAATACAAAGTCAAAATCAAGAGAAAAGCCTGGTCGTGACCGTGCCTGGTGCAATAAACGAAACCCCTCAAAGCAAAAGTCTGAATCCACAAAGGGGGGCCGTGGAATGTAAATGCTCGAGATTTGGTCCGAAGTTGTCCGAAAGGAAAGAGTTAATGGGCCCTTATTCGCTCGCCGGGTTAACGGCTTTGCCGGTCCTCTCAGGAGGTTTATCCCCTACACTCTTCCTTTTCCCTCTAAAGATGAAGGTTCGATGGAGTTTCTGAAAGGTGAAAACTGCCCAGGGTCTGCGACCTTATTTTAATATACACATTTTGGTTGCCTAGTTTGAAAAGCAAAAGCTATCGCTGCGAAGGAGTCTCCGTGTTTCTGGCTGGTCAAGACCCCTGTTTACCACCTTGATGTCTTCTTGTTTAACCTCGGGCTTAGGCCAATGCAAGCGCGTCACCTATGGGTGCGACGGCGTCTGATTCTGGGTCAGCGTCGCGCGGTTGGCCGTTAGGGTTCCAGGGTGTTCCATCTTATACTATCTAGAGTTGTGAGGAAACAGACCCGGGTCGGACAAATCTTTTACCTCAAACACCTTTTGGGTGAATCCCTGTGGTCGGAAGCAACTGGGAGCCTAAGCATGGCATGACGGTATTATCATCAGGGTAAGTCTTAGCCGGCGGGATCGTCATTCGAGGGGTCTAGAGGCCCAAATCAACCTAGATGTGCACTTAGGATACCCGGGAGGTTAGTAAGAAACCCCTGTCTCACGTAGGTTAGGTGCCATTTGGGTGCTTGCCGGGCGTTAGCAACAAAAAAACAATCGAAATGATAAAAGCAAAAACAAAAAAATGGAAAAGAGAAATGTACATATTTGCAAACAAAAAAATCTTTTTATGATAAAACAAAAAAAATATCAAATATAAAAAAGAAAACAAATCAATTTTGCATGATTGCATTTACGTGCATCATCTCATTTTTAATATCGCTTGCATTCGTGTGCTTGCCTGTCACATTTATCATCACCGCATCTTTCCCTTGCCTTCATTAAATAAAGGCTTGGCCCCTTGACCAGTTATCAAGGACAGTCACAGTGACCATTTGCTTATTGAGCAAGGGGCCAAGTCAGAACAGAAATTCTGATTTGTTTGTTTCAGTGATATGTGCAGGGATTCAGGTAACTGAAGCAAAGGTGAAAAACAAACAAACCAAACCTTGTGTTTTATTCCAAAAACCAAAAAAATTTACATCAAGTTCCGCCCTCTCTCTCTGCATTACTCGTCCCACTACTCTCCGGGCAAAACACTCTCAAAGGTGCTACCCAACTACGAAAAGCGGTACTCCTGCCGCTCTGTACTCCTCTTCCTATTCCCACATCCCGGCGTTGATCCACGGAAGCAGCAGAGAAGCTACCAACACGAAAGCCACGCTCTCGTGCTTTTCGGTAGCGCTCCTCACCATCTCTCAGCCACTGTTCAGCAAGACCAAGGCCGATTCGGAGTTCGAATAGTTGGGCCTCCATGGCCCTTCGCTCCTCCATTTCAGCCAAACTGTTGGCTCTTTCTCTCTCTGCGTCTCTTTCCCTATCTACCCGTTCTCTCTCACGGTCTTCCCTCTCCAACTGGAGAGTGATCCTCAGTTCCATAGCATCCCTGGATGAGTCGTCATCAGGATGACGCCGCAGTTCCCTCTCCAGTTCTGCTATCCTAGCCTCCTTCTGCGCAGCTTGGGCAAGCGCTTCTTCCGTCTCCTTTTCCTGCCGAGTGTACCATCTCAGATACGCGATAAGGCATAAACAAAGAGAACTCAACGCTGAAACTTTTACCTGTATACGGAGCATCCCTTCTGCCTCCGCAGCACGCTGCGTGGCGTGAGCAAGTTGCTCATGAAGCGAGTCAAGTTCTGAGGTGGGAATCCACAAGCTGGAAGAGGCACCACCTACTCCCATCGCTGGGGAGGCCGCGCCAATCTGGGCATGCTACGACCATGTGAATTAGCAGTCAACATCTGGAATCTGGGGATTTAATTAGGAATGTACTATACACCTACCAAGGCGCTCGTAGATCCGCGGGCATCACCCAACTGTTGTTCCATCTCTGCCAAGCGAGTTCGTAAATTCGCTATCATGGCATCCCGGACATCCTGCAGCCTTACAAGTCAGCATTTTCACCAGAAAAACCAAGAAAAGGAGAAAGAAGAGAAGAGAAAAAGGGGAAACCTACCTCCACAAGTCCCCGGGATTGGAACTGTTCTGCGTACTTTGTCCTATATAGACGCAAGTAGTCCTCGCTGTCCCGCGCCTGCGATTCTACAATCGTACCACCCCGTTGCCAGTCTTCGTACTGTTCAGGGAACCGCACGCGCCAGTCAATGCAGGTCGCCGATCCTCGCGTCTTTCTCCCGACACGAGGTGGCGCAGCTGAATCCACCCATTCTTGAGCCAGTCCTAAAGTCCTCATAACTAATCGTAGCCGAAGCGGCTCGATTTCATTCAGGCAGTGCATCCATAGTTCCCGTCCGAACCGGGCACGACTTGCTAGAACCCACGGCTGGTTGGCATCGACCATGTCTGAGTAGGGTCTCCAGTTTACCATCGCTGCAGGGAACTCCTGTAGCTCCCGCCTTAACACCATCAGTTGGTAGGTTAGGGGTGCCGCACTCATGATGGGTTCCCACCGCCTGGCTAGCGGCACCATCACGGGTCGCCAATGTCGAGCTCTCCCCATGGGGAGGTAATAATAGCTCCATAGCTGCTCGGCGCAGGTCATCAGCACCTTGCGAAAACAACAAAAAAAATACAAAACAAGCAAAACCAAAAATACCTGGATGAATGGTGTGAAACCACTCACAGTCATCTCACGATCCGTTTCTTGGAATAGGCCTGCAAACAAGTGCGCCAACATGGCAGCTCCCCAGGCATAGTACCCTACTCTTTCAAGGTCTGACAGCAGCTCCAGGAAGCAACATTGGATACCGTCCCCTTTCGAGCTCAGTACCAATCTCCCCAAAAGGAAGAGGAGAAATCTCCTCAAATCTATGTTACATCTTTCCCAGTTGCCGAAATCTGTGCAATACACGGCACGGCATCCTATTTCCATCCTTTCCATGAACTCTTCTGAGGATTCGTCATCCCGCCGACGAGTGTCGGTGAGCCCTAATGCATCCATGAGGGACGCCCTAGCTACCGACCTGTTTTTCCGACCATCTAGGTCCAAACCCAGTAACTTCTGGGCACCTTCTCGGTAGTCCGCATAAGTGACTCCGGTCACTGCCTCGCCATCCACCTTGAGACTCGTAATTCGGACCACATCTTCTAAGCTGGGCACCATGTGCCCCCAGGGCATCAGGAATGCCCGGCTCACTGGGTCCCATCTCTCACACAAGGCTTGGATCAGGACTAGGTCAAGCTGGATCGGCTCGATCCGAAGGAAGGTACCAAATCACATCACGTCTAGCCTCGCCTTCTGAAAATCTGGGAGGCCCCTGTACGCTGCTACTACCAACTCCCATGAGATTTGTGATTTCATCAGAACCTACACATACAAGGAATGGGGGTGAGGTTTGGTCAGAAGAAAGGAAGAAAAAATGAGAAAAGGGCAAGAAAACTTGGCTTACGAGTTGTGATTGGGCCCTTTCGCTGAAGTGCCCTTCAAGGTCTAAAAGCCTCCTGGAACTACTACCACTGGACCTGCTTCTCTTCGAGGAATGGGAAGATTCGCCCTCCATCCAACTCTCAAAATTTTGAACTCCTCTCCTCCCGTAAGAACTTGTGCTCCTCGAGTTAGCTCTCGATATACCTGGGAGGATAAAAGGGACAAGAATTTATAGAAATGGAAGGAGTGCGGGCCAAGATTGCCTCCATCACCTGTCGATGATAGCCCTCGCAATGAGACACCGGCCAAGCGGCCCCATGTGTCGCTTCACCGCTCGCACAGGGTGATTGACTGGACGAAGAATAGGACGAATAGCCCCTATGTTGTCTAGGGATACCCTATCATGTTTTGGAGGACGCCCGCAAAATTTGGCACAACATCCGGGAAAAGGAACTAGGGCCGTCAGTATTGACTTCGACGGCAGATTCCCGTGAAAAATGGTCACAACAAGACGCGATTCTCCGCTTGGAGCGGACTCTCGGCAGACCCATCACATGGGAACAGTGCAAAGGAGAAGAAGTGTAGGGAAGAAGGAACGCACAAGAGAACAAATAAACAGCAGAAAATCAAATCACTCCATTCATAATTCTACATAAGCTGTCATAAGCACTACAATCATAGAGAGGTGGCGGGCCCACTAGCCCGCCAATCCTCACCATCACTCATCTCTCCAGGCACTCTCCTCCTCTCCCCCGAGGTGAGGGTCCCTCAGAAGCCTCCGGGATCCCCGTGCAGTAGCACCTGCCTCGCCTCTGGGCGCCTGCTCCGCAGCAGTGACTCGCTGCTCCTCCCCTGGCGTGGCGAAGAAGCCATTGGCGGCAAAGCGACCGGACTGGCGGAGTCGCTCCCCAAACTCTCGCGCTCTCTCGTAGCGCGTCTCCATCCTTCCTAGCCTCTGCACGACGGCCTGAAGGCCCAGCTGGAGCTCCCTCACTTGGGCCTCCAAGGCCCTCCTCTCGGTCAGATCCCGCTGTCGCTCGGACCTTCTCTCAGCTTTCTCTCTCTCTGCCTCTCTCCTCATCATCTGCAGAAGAACCCTTAACTCCAGGATGTCTGGAGAAGGTCTCTCCTCACCACGATGCCGCATCTCCGCTACAGTCGCCACCCAGGCGTCACGCTCCTCTTCCGCCCGGGTCGCACGGGCCACCGCACCGGCAAGTTGCTCCCGGAGGGAGGCAATCTCTATAAAAGGGGCCGAGGAGCTGGAAGATCCGCCAGCCACTCCCACCGTCACTGTCTGCTGGGCACGCTGGAACGAAATAAACAACGGCCGTCAGTGAAACTCCAAAATCTGAAGTTAAAAGTGCGGCACATAACTTACCAGGAGCGACAACTCATGTTGAGCGATGGTCAGCTGCCGCCTAGTCTCTGACAGTTGGGCGCGCGAGCCGCCGACGCCACGGATGTCCCCAGCTTGGGGAAGCCCCGCGTAGCTCTCTCTCTGCCACCGCAGGAAGTCGGCATTATCCTGCACCAGTATACCCCCTTGCTGTCCAGGGAGACGTACGGGCCACTCCTCGAGCCTCGCCTTGCCGCGACTCTCCCTCCTGACGCGGCTCGGCTCGTCCGCACTCGCCCACTCATCGGCCAGACCCAGGATCCTTGCCATGTCCTGCACCAAGAAAGGGGCCCCGCATCAGTCAAAAGGAACGCGTCCCCTGTCTAGGACGCGTCCATCATTTGAGTGCAACACTCACCGAACCCTTTCCCCCTCGCGCGGCTCGCTTCAAAACCCAAAATGAATTAAAAGAGGAAGAGATCGAAGCACCTACCGAACCGTGTTCACCTCCTCCCACGCCATCGGGCCCCTCAGGTCCCTCGGGGGCCCGGAGCGGCCCTTCCTCCTCCATGGACGCCGTTCCGTGCTCGGGCGCGTCCCTCCTTGGGCGAGGAGTTCCTCGTCCCTCTCCACCTTCACCATGGTCGGGCCCACCGAACTCCATCGATCAAAAGAAGAGGAAGACGGAAAGGGGGGCAAGCGAGTTTCGGCAGAAGGCGGGCTCGTTTGCGGGTAAGGCACGGGAGAAGAAGGACCACCCGTCGCTTTAAATTTGAAATCAAGGATTAAGACGCGTCCTCGCGCCTGGACGCGCCCAAAAGGGGGAAAAGGGAACAAAATCCCCCCGTGCAAAGCGTAGTTCCCCGCTGTTCAGGGTAAGGTCTCGCGAAGCATGCCTCAAAGGACAACTCAGTGCAAAGAAGAAAGTGTGGGAGAGAGAAAGGTACACACAACACAAA
The DNA here is from genome assembly GCA_022559845.1 of Amorphophallus konjac. Lineage (NCBI taxonomy): Eukaryota > Viridiplantae > Streptophyta > Magnoliopsida > Alismatales > Araceae > Amorphophallus > Amorphophallus konjac. Next base: position 196,589,271 of record CM040121.1, on the reverse strand, counting down.
AAAGTCATTTCCATTTCATATAATAGCCGAAAGTACATCATACAATGAGAAGGGTGACGTACAAGCAACTCTCTAACTCTCACCATCACCCTCCTGGTCATCTCCTTCCTCCCTCCTCTGACGGGGATCCCTAGGGGGCCTCCGCGACCTCTGTGAACCCTGAGAAGCCGTGCTCGCCTCTCCAGGTGGCACCATGCCAGCCTCCAAGGTACGGTGACGCTGCTCGGCCGAAGAAACTAGAAAGCTGCCCACAGAAAAGGAACCGGACTGACGAAGTCGCTCCCCGCGCTCCTTCACCCTCCGATACCGCTCCTCACTCTCCCGGAGTCTCCCCTCCGCCGTGCCAAGACTCAGCCGGAGCTCCGACACCTGGGCCACCAGAGCTCTCCTCTCGTCCCAATCCCGATATCGCTCTGCCATCCTGTACTCCCTCTCTTTCTCCATGGTCTCCCTATCCCTCTCCCTCTCTCTCTCTAGGGTCTCCCTATCCCACTCCCTCTCTCTCTCCATGGTCTCCCTATCACTCTCCCTCTCCTCTCTCTCTCTCACCGCCTCCCTCCTCGACAGCTCGAGGGCGATCCGCAGATCCAGCACGTCACGAGGGAGCTCCTCAGCCTCCCGTCGACGCTCCTCCTCTAGCTCCGCAATCCGGGCGTCACGCTCTGCCACCCAGGCATCACGCTCCTGCTCAGCACGGACAGCACGCGCCAGGGCCTCCCGAATCTCGGCCACCTGTCAAAGCACGCATGCACCGTAAGAGAACAGTGATAGAAGGAAAGCAGCTAGAAAAGGGTCGTGGCCAAGGAAACACTCACTCGAGCCTCGCGGTCACGCTCGGCCTCCTCAGCCCGAGCCACCGCGTACGCCAGCTGCTCCTGGAGGGCAGAAACCTCAGGAGGAGGGCCCCGGGAACTGGAACCCGCTCCACCAGCCATCCCGGCTGCCGCTGTCTGGTGGGCCCGCTGAAACACGAGGCAAACGTCAGTCAAACGCTAAGCATCAAAAATCCAGGTCACAAAAAATGCATTGCATAGACTCACCAGGATCTCCAACTCCTGTCGGATGGCCACCAACTGTCGCCTGGCGTCCGCCAACTGGGCCCGCAGGTCGGCGATCATGGTATCACGAGCATCCTGCATTACACATAAGTTAGTATCCCAGGCATATACATATAGAAAGGTGGAGCAGTTTCATTTCACTTACCCCTGCCATACCACCCAAGGAGAGGCGGTCCCCGTACGTAGCTCGGTACCGTCTCATGTAGTCTGTGCTGTCCTGTACGTGGGACACCACTGGGACCCCGTCCTGCTGCCAGTCCTGGTACTGTGCTGGGAAGCGCGTACGCCAGTCCACGGTCTTCGCCTTCCCCTTGGTCTTCTGCCCAATGCGGGCCGGCGCATCTACGTCAACCCACTCCTGGGCCAGCCCCAACGTCCTCATGACCAGTCTAAGCCGCAGCGGCTCAATCTCGTTCAGGCAATGGACCCACACGTCCCGCCTGAAACGAGGAAGACCCGTTACAACCCAGGACTGGCCAGCGTCGCCCATGCCCAGGTAGGGTCTCCACACCACCTGCATCACCATACATACATCATGTTAGTTACCATTCAGTCTCACGCATAAACACAAAAAATCATACGCATCATACCATGGCCTCGGGATACTCGCTCAGTTCCCGACGAAGTGACGCCAGCTGGTAGCCGTGGGGTGCTGCAACCACGACCGGCCTCCACTGCCGCGCCAGAGGCACGGCCCTCCTGTTCCCATGCCTAGTCCTCCCCATCGGGAAATAGTAATAGCTCCACACCTGCATCCATCATACATCATTAGTACAATAATTGCATATTTAACTGTGGGAATGCATAAATAAAATATTTACCTGGAGGAAAGGTGCGAAGCCACTGACTGTCGTCTCCTTCTCCGAAGCCTGGGAGAGATCAGCAATCAAATGGGCAAGCAGAGCCGCTCCCCACGCATAGTGTCCCACTCTGTCCAGATCCGCCAATATCCCGAGGAAACGGCAGTGGATGCCATCCCCCTTCGTCCCCAGCAGAAGGCGGCCCAAGAAGAAGAAAAGAAACCTCCGGAGGTCTAGATCCACCAGCTCCCTCTCGCTCGGATCCTGGGTGAAAGCTGCACGAGCATCTCCCTCCAATCGTGCCAGAAACTCCGCTCCAATCTCGCTAACCCGTTGGCGCGGGTCAACGAATCCGAGCGCCTCCATGATCTCCACTCGGCCAACTACCCTGCTGTCCCTGTCAGTCACACTCGTCTCTAACCACAGCAGGTCCAGGGCACTCTCTCGATAGTCGGGGTAGGTGACCCCGCTGACTGCCTCTCCATCAACCCGTAGCCTGGTAATCCGAGCCACGTCCTCTAGTGTCGGCACCATGTGCCCCCAGGGCATCAAAAACGCCCGGCTCGGTGCGTGCCACCGCTCCCTCAATGCCTGGATAAGAGGAAGGTCGAGCCGGAAGGGCTCGATCCTAAGGAAAGCTCCAAAGCCCATGGCGTCTACACGCGCCCTCTGGAAATCCGGCAGCCCACGGTATGCTGCCACCACCAAGGACCAGCTGATCCGGCCCTTCATCACGCCCTACAAACCACAAAACCAACAAAGAACACATCAGCATCATGAACAGTAATAAACAATAACACTGTATATATACTACTTATTCTTTTTACTTTATTTTTATTTTTACTTTTTAAAATATTTATATTTTCTTGTGAAGGCGTCCAATGCCCTGGACGCCTCCATCCAATTTACCTTTTTCTTTTTTAGAAAAAAACCAAAAACAAAATTTATTAATAATATATATATATTTATGGAGGCGTCCATGGCCTAGGACGCCTCCTTATTTTTATTTTATTTTATTATTTACGTAAATAAATAAATAAACAAAAGTAAAAAGAAAAAAAAGTGGAGGCGTCCAGGCCCATGGACGCCTCCTTCTCTCACTACCTGGCCTTCTCTCACAGCCTCTCGCACGCCCGTTTTAGCCTATTGAACCACAGAGTGAGAATTCTGAAGTACTTACCGGGTCGTGATCGTCCTCTCCCGCGTCACCAGCATCCGTAGCGGCCTCCGCGGCCAGGAGAGGCACCTCCATCCCCTCCTCCGCCGCAATCTCCTCTGCTGCAGCCTCCTCGGCATCATCCCTCAACCTCCTCGCACGACGAGCCAGTCGTTTTCGCTTCCCTGGACCCTGGCTCGATCCTCCTCGCTCCATGGGGACTAAGAATGGGTCGTCTAGGGTGACTGGGTCGTCAGGTTGAATAGTAAATGAGCAAAAGGGGGGGGGGGGCAGCCCTTATAAATAGGAATTACCTTATTTGGGGCGTCCAGGCGCCTGGACGCCCCCATAATTTTTATTTATTTCAAAATTCAAAAAAAATTTGGGGCGTCCAGGCGGCTGGACACCCCCAAAACAAAAAATCAAACAAAATAAAAAAATAAAAGTTGGGGCGTCCAGGATCCTGGACGCTCCCAAAACAAAAAATAAAATAAAAATTAGGGGCGTCCAGGCCCCTGGACGCCCCCATAATAAAAAATTTTCAAAACAAAAATATTTATATATAATAAAAGTAAAAAAATATAAGAATATGTATATAATCCAAACAAAATAAAAAACACAAAGAAAAAGAAAAACCATAAAAAAGATAATAATTAAGGGGACGGGGGTCCAAAACATCCAAATGCCAATTTTTATTCCATCAGAAAAGCAGAGTGAACTACATCAGGGGTTTAGACACCTTAGGCCTTAACTTCCCCAGTTCGGTTACATAAGCCCTCCACGGCTCGCATTCCTCCACCACGTGCGCTAAGGCCTTTCCCGCAACACTTGTCTTCCAGGGAGCTTTAATGGCCTTCGCTTCCTTCGCGTCCGCTTCAGTGCCCAACTCCCTTTTCTTCAAAGGAACAATGCCAGTCGGTGGCGGGAACGAATGGCGTAGGATGCCAATCTGGAGGCAGCACCGATGCGCACTATAAAGGACGAACTCGGTCGCGCCGATCAGTTGAAGATCAACTTCGGGGGAAGACCTCATGAGGAGATCTAGCGAAAGCAAACATGCCGGTGCGCAAGTAAAGAAGCCTTGTGTCACGGTGCGGAAGTGAGACCGCCAGTCTTCACGTTTCTTCAGCCACGGAACGCGGTTCACTACGGTACCACCGAAGCCTAACACGTCGGCTATGTGATGAAGAGGGCTTTGTTGGAAGAGCTTCGAAGCGGTTGGCATTCCCTCGCGGTGGTCGAATTTGAAATGCAAATCCAGCCAGCAATTCAAGACAAGTGCACAACCAAATGGAGGCTTACCCATGCTCGAGGCAGTAAGACCGCTGTAAAGATAGGCAAGGACGGCAGGTCCCACCCTTTTTCCACGCCAGATCCCGCAGATAGCACTCAGTTGGTCTTCCTCCACTATGTTGTCGGTATGAGGAAACAAGAGAACACCCGCCAGACAGATAGTGAACCCCTTCATGATTCCCTCCAAATAGTCATCGTCTGGTAACCCTCTCAGGGCGTCCATGACCCACTCCGCGAGCTTTTGAAGATCGATCCCCTTTTGAGTACGGACCTTTCTGGCTACGTCGGGCGGCATGAAGCTTCCAAGGACGCTTTCAGAAGTCCCCCGTGTCAGCATCCGCATAGCCTTCACCTTCCCGTCACTCTTGAATTTCTTCAATCCGAGCAGAAGTTCCACCTCCTCGAAGAGGATGGTCACCTCAAAGGTCGGGAAGATAAAAGTGTGGGTCTGGGGATGCCAGATCTCCATTAGTGCGCCCATAGCCGCCCAGTCCATACGAATCTTCTCGTAATGCTTGGCGTGAATAAGGAGCCCCTGCAGATGCCACTTCGAGAGTATGGCCCTCATGCCAATGGAGATATTGGAAGTCAGCTTTGAAAGCCACGGCAGCTTGGAAAACTTCCTCGGGCCTGGGAAGAGTGGATAGGGCTAGAAGAGGAAAGAAGAAGAAAGGAAGTAAGTAAGAAGAAGGTTCACGTGGAGAAATTTGAAATGAATCAGCTTACCATATGCGACAAGATCGTCCTACTCAGATGACCCTCGAGGTCGGAGAGTCGCCTGATCTCGCTGCTAGGCCTGCTCCTCTTCATAACGCGGGAAGACTCTCCTTCCATCCTGAAATATCTAGATTCTCCTCTCCTTCCTCTCCTGAGCTTCCAAAACCCACCTTGGTGCATTTGAATGAACTAGCCTAAGGGGAGTTCTTATAGGAAGGGAAGATCGCTACAGGACAGAACATGTCACATCAGCGGTCGCTATCAGAATTTTGTCTGGATCTCCTTTGAACTGTGGTGCGATTCTGCTATGATTCTGCTACTTTATGATGTTGCTAACCTTTGCTGGCCTGTGCAGGTTATACTAACGGACGTCTTTGTCCTATCTCCTGTCCCACCTTTCATTGGTTGGTCCCACCTTGTCATGCATCGTAGTATATGATACTTACGCTACTAGAACATGTCAAGGACCTTGCGGCTCGAACGAATCTGGGATCTGAATTCCCCTTCAACAAAAATGATGATGATCCCGGAGGAATTTGGGTTGTACGGATAGGCCGTCAACTTGTGATAGAATGGGGACGACGGTTCCATTCAGTGAGTTGGTGCGCGGATAAACGGGCCCCAGCCCAGTATCAGCTCACCGGGTCGGTATCCTGACCCGTTCTTCACAAATTGACAATATTATCCTTGGCTATTTTCTATTTTAGTTTGTTTTAAATTTTTCTTTGAACCCAGCATGCATTCATATAGGATTTTGATTTATTGCGGAAGATCATTCAAGTGATTCGATTGTGAAAGCCGTTGTGCTCCAATTCCCACAAATATGAGATATTCCACTCCGAATGAAATACTGAGTTTCCTTGAGACAGCCCTACGCTGCTCTTCCAAAGGAGACCCTTGTTTGGACAGACCCTCAGATATTCCTTTACCTTTTTTTGACCCACCTTGGCCGCAGCACTTCCACATTGGCTGGTAACCGCTCCCCAAAGGTGAAACCTCCGGTTTATGACCCAGGTACTTCCACACCGAGAAGTTGGTCTCTTCTTGTTTCGTGCCTAAGCGCACATCTCACCCTCCCTTATTTGATCTCCGTCCAAGCAATCGTCAATATTTGAAAGACCTTCTTCAAGGTCGCCTCATTGAAACTCCAGAAAAAATTCCAAACAGTAACGTCAAAAGCGTGTCTCATCACACCTTGGCATCAACTTATCAGTCCGCTCCCACTTCACTCCACTCCACTTCGATACCATTCCACTACGTGTCGCTCCCTTGCAAAGCAGACGCCAAGGCGGGGCAGCTGTAGACACGCCATTCCTGACGTCTCCTGAGAAAGTCTCATATTACTATACAACGCCCCGCAACGGCTTACGCATTTTGAATCACTCGAGTGCTTCCTTTTCTCGGGTCTTCTTCCGCCCTTTTCGGCATCCGGAATCGTCTCATCATGGCATTCGGACGGCATCAACACCAGTCAGACGCATCAAAAGGTTCCGGAACCAAGAAGGGTGTCTGCCGGGCGCCCTCCGACGCCTGATCTAAGGACCCGGGTGGGTCTTAATGGGGGCGTCCAGGCCCCTGGACGCCCCCATCTTTTTAATTTATTTTATTATTTTATTATTTTTTTCTCAGGACCCAAAAATAAATAAAAATATATATATTTTAATGGAGGCGTCCAGGACCCTGGACGCCTCCATAAAAACTAATAATAATAAATATTAATAAAATGCCAGTTGGCATAAAAAAATAAAATAAATAAAAAAATACATATTAATGGAGGCGTCCAGACCCCTGGACGCCTCCATAAAAACAAATAAAAAAGTTAAAATGCCAGCCCTTGTATAAAAGACAAAAGAAAAATAAAAAATAATATACTTTTGGAGGCGTCCAGGCCCCTGGACGCCTCCATCAACTCACTCACGTGAAAAAATCTAAATTATAGAGATGTCCAGTCAGCTGGACGCGCCCATTTCTGAATCACGAGGCGCCGCTCACAAAATCACGCGTTGTGCCAAACCGCGTGCGGCCGTCGTCGGTTTTTGGTGGACCTGCTTGAGGCGTCCGGGACCCTGGATGCCTCCACAAAAGTATTCTAAAAATATATATAAAAATAGAATAAAATATTATTTTGGCCCTGATGGAGGTGTCCAGGGTCCTGGACGCCTCCACCCTCCGGAGCCCTATAAATAGAGGCCCACCCCCTCAGTTCTGGGAGAGCTAAGCAGTGATCCGATAGGCTGCCGGAGCCCAGAGGCTACGGAGTCATTTTCTAACCCGTCGGGTCTTTTGTAGGTGGAGGTTCTGCCGGCTTCTCGGATGCCCACGCTCGCGAGAGGAAGGTCATCTTCATCCACCGCGCTTCCACGTCGTCCCCACGCTGCCGGAGCTCCGCCGGATTTCATCCTCGGCTCATCCAATAAGCCTTTTCTTCCCCTTCTTCTTCATAGTTCTTTACATTCATCATACTGCATCCTCTATCCCCCTTCACAAGGGCGCCTCTTCTCTTATACTTCTTGCATCCATCATCTCATTTTTCTCCCACTCGAGTCCGAGAGGGGTTTAAAAGATAACACCAACCAGGTGTGTGTCTTGCCATCATTTCGTTACTTTTATCGCAAGGATTTGAATACTACACCTTCATCTTTCTAATCCACTTGTTACTTGTTTGTCGTTATTTTGCAAGGGTAACCGAGGAAAGCCCTCTCCGACGGCCGGCCGAAGGGAGAGGAAGAAGCAACCCGCCATCTCCCGCTCTCGAGGTAGGCGCGATCACTTTCTTATTTTGGGGTCTTTTGGCCCCTGGCGATCACATCTTGTCATCGAGGCCGCGGCGAGTCACTTCCCCAATGGCCGTTTAAATTTCTGTTTCCTATATTCTCTTTATATTTTGTTATATTCTGCTTATATCATCGAGGCCGCGGCGAGTCACTTCCCCAATGGCCGTTTAAATTTCTATTCCTATAATCTCTTTATGTTTTGTTATATTCTTCTTATATCATCAAGGCCGCAGCGAGTCACATCCCCAATGGCCGTTTAAATTTTCGTTCTTATATTCTCTTTATATTCTGTTATATTCTGCTCTTATCATCGAGGCCGCGGCGAGTCACTTCCCCAATGGCCGTTTAAATTCCCGCTCTTTGTATTCTCTTCATATTCTGTCATCTTATTATCTGCTCATATTCTCAAGGCCGTGGCGAGTCACTTCCCCAATGGCCGTTTCAATTCTTGTTATTTAATTTTTGCACCATTCCCGTCCCCCCGAGGCCGCGGCGAGTCACTTCCCGCTATGGCCGTTTAACCCCCATATTTTGCTATATCACACTTGTCCTGCTCGCCCCGCCGGAGCAATCTCCCGTGGTGGCCCCTTCTCCCCCTTCTCTTATTTCTGTGTTGCAGCAAACAAACAACAAAACAAAAAAAAGAAGGAGCCCGCGCGCGCTCCGCTTCCTCTTCCCCGCTCTTCCCCGAACCGCGTGACGTCGCTCACATGCACACGTGGTCAGAGGCTGTGGACTGACACTGACGAGTGTCATTCTGACTGGTCACTTGGTTTGGTACTGTTTGCGCGCTCAGCTTGTCGTTTTGCCGACTGCGAGTGCTTGAGACGCAGTGTAAGTCGTTAGTGGGCGCATCTAGTTTCTGCTTCAATGGTTGTCCTACTCCCTACTGCTTGGATTAGTTAAGGCTTATCCTATTTGGTAGATTAGTTTCAGTCGCTTGCATTTAATTATTATTGGCATGTGTTAGCTGTTATACCTGCTTAGATAGAGTTTACAACTTTCTTGTGATTAGTTATTCATGCCAATGCCTGTTATTTTATTTAAATGCATGCCCTACTGCCTTTATTTTCGCGTGTATGCTTGTTTAGTGCGAGGTAGGGATCCGCGTGACCCCTACTGAGTCTGGCTGTGACTCACCCTTCTCCTTTCAGGTGAGCCGCGCCCGCCGTCTCCCGGTGTTTTGTGAGGTTGCTCGGAGACCGTGCTTAGTTGCCAACAGTTGACGGGTCGCCTTTGTGAGGCTCTGTTGTACTTTCGCCGGGGTATGCCCCGCGTAGTTGTACTTATTGGACTAGTACTCTTGTGCTTCTGGACTAGTTATATAATTATCACTCTGGTTATTTTTGAATTGCTTCCGCACTTGTGTTAATTTTATTGCTTAATTGTAATATGCGTGTTCCAAATTGCAATTCGCTATGCATTCCCTCGACAAACTTCACTAACCCTTCAGGGGCCTCATCAGCCTATTTGGTGGCTTCCTCAGTTCTTGGTATCGGTGCATCGATGTTATCGGTATATCGATATCCTGAACTCTGGGTCGTCACAGTTGGTATCAGAGCATAGTTGAGGAATTGTATAAGGAATTGGAATTTGCAACTTGTCCAGAGCTAGTCCTTTGTGTTGTCTATTGCTGGCTTAGAGTTGTTTTCTGCGTAATTGATGTGATTTCTGTTGCTTTCTATTTTTCGGCAGTGCAAGATGCCGCCTCGTCGAGGAAGACCTCCTCGAGTTCCTCGAGCTCCCCGAGATGTGCCCAGGGAAGATAGTGGTTCTGCACCTCCTCCTACAGTTCCCCCTGTTCCTGCTGTTCCAGTCGTTCCTCCTCCAGCGCCGATGGTTGCTTCTCAGGTTGAAGTGCCTGGCAGTCGAGGCAGGGCTTTGAAAGAATTTCTTATGTTCAATCCGCCTGCTTTCGATGGACAGCCCGATCCAGAGGTTGCGAGGCAATGGTTGGATGCTATTGAACGCGTGTTCCTGTCTATGGAGAGCGCTGAAGATGAGAAGGTTATGCTTGCCACTTTTCAACTCTAAGGTACAGCCATCACGTGGTGGAAAGCCGAGTGGCAGATTGCTTTTCAGTCCAGACCTCTTCGGCAGATCACTTGGGCAGAGTTCGTTGCTGCTTTCGAGCGTGCCTACACTCCTGCCTGCTTGCAGATGGCTAAAATGTATCAATTTATGGAGCTGACTCAAGGTAGTATGACTGTGCTTCAGTATCGGAATAAGTTCTTGGAATTGGGTCAGTATGCGCCCCATGTGCTGGCAAATGAAGCGTTGAAGACTCAGCAATTCTTGCGAGGTTTGAGGCCAGAGTTGAAGATGCCCCTGATTGCAAGTCGTGTTGCCGATCTAGATGGTGCGTGCCAGACAGCTGTGGCACTTGAGCTGGAGATGGCGAGACCAGGTGGGTATCCTCAGGCGGGGTCAGTTCAGCCGGCAGTGCAGTCTCAGCAGGCTTACCGACCGCCAGTGGCAGGTGTTCCCTCGGTCCAACCAGAGGTTAGCAGTGCTTCTTCTCCTTCCAAGACTAAGTTTAAGAAGTTCAAGAAGAAAAAGTGGTTTTTCCAGCAGCCATCGTCCGGTACGGATGTAGTCCAGCAACCGACAGCACCTTCTTCTCAAACCCATCAGGGTTCTGCTATCAGTCAGCCATGGACGTGTCGGAGATGCGGTGGTCATCATAAGGGCCAGCCGTGTTCTCTGCCTGTTGTTTGCTTCAGATGTGACCAGTCAGGTCATGTGGTTCGGGATTGCCCGCTGAGGCCGAAGCAGTTGCAAGCTCCTCAGTTCTCTCAGCCTCAGCAGCCGCAATTCAGACCTCCTCCTGTTCCTCAAACTCAACAAGAGTTCTATTCTCAAGCGTCGGCGTCTTCTCAGCAATCCTCAGCTGGATCGAAGAAGCAGAAAGGTAAAGTTTCTCATATGACTAGAGCTGAAGCTGTTGCGTCCCATTTGGTGGAAGGTACGATTATGCTTTATGGTCTTTCAGCTCGCGTCTTATTTGATTCTGGTGCTTCTCACTCTTTTATTTCTGAGGCTTTCTTGGCATGTATTGAGGAGCCGACATCAGAGATGTCTTGTGAGATGTTTGTTGAATTGCCTTCTGGAGATTTCATGGTTACACCTTTGTGTTTGGGAGAGTCTCCTGTGATGATTGATAATCACCAGTTGCTGGCAAGATTGTATGCGTTGCAGCTGGCAGATTATGATGTTATTCTGGGAATGGATTGGTTGGAGCAGTATGGAGCTGTGGTTGACTGTAGATCGAAGAAAGTCTATTTTCAGCCCCAAGGGAAATCAGCCTTTTATTTCCAAGGTATTCAATCCCGTTCTTCTCGTATTATTATTTCTGCTATTCGAGCCTATAGGTTGCTTAGTGCAGGTTGCCAGGGATTCTTAGCTTCTGTGGTTGCTGTTGAGAAATCGTGACAGGATGTCAATGATATTCCTGTTGTCTGTGAGTTCCCTGATGTGTTTCCTGATGAGTTTCCAGGCTTGCCTCCAGAGCGAGAGATTGAAATGGTGATTGAACTGATTCCTGGTACAGGCCCGTTAGCAAAGGCACCGTACCGTATGGCTCCAGCTGAACTTAAAGTACTGCGAGCACAGCTACTTGAATTGCTGGAAAAAGGCTATATTCGTCCCAGTTTATCTCCGTGAAGTGCCCCAGTGTTGTTTGTGAAAAAGAAAGATGGAAGCCTGAGGCTTTGTATTGATTACAGGCAGCTGAATCAGGTGACTATCAAGAATAAATATCCGCTTCCCAGGATTGATGATTTGTTTGACCAGTTACAGTCTGCTACTGTCTTTTCACGGATTGACCTCCGGTCTGGCTACTTTCAATTGCGGATCCGAGAATCTGATGTGGAGAAGACAGCTTTCAGCACTCGATATGGTCACTTTGAATTTCTGGTAATGCCGTTTGGATTGACTAATGCCCCAGCAGCTTTTATGGACCTAATGCAGCGTATTTTTCATCCATTTCTTGATCAGTTCGTGGTGATCTTTGTTGATGATATTCTGATCTATTCTGCCTTTGATGAAGATCATGTGCAGCATTTGAGGATCGTTCTGCAGACTCTGAGAGATCACGAGCTCTATGCGAAGTTCAGTAAATGTGAATTCTGGCTTCGGGAAATTCATTTTCTTGGCCACGTGATTTCTGGTGACGGAGTGGCAGTGGACCCTGTAAAGATTGAAGCTGTTTTGGATTGGCAGAGACCGAGAACGATCACTGAGATTAGAAGCTTTTTAGGTTTGGCTGGGTATTATCGCAGGTTCATCCAGGATTTTGCGAAGATTGCAGCACCGATGACTAGACTGACTCGTAAAGATGTACCTTTTGTCTGGTCGGATCAGTGTGAGGCTAGATTTGTTGAATTGAAAAGGCTCTTGACTTCTTCTCCAGTGTTGACTTTGCCTTCCGACTCGGGTGGATTTCTTATTTGCACAGATGCTTCTCGAGTGGGTTTGGGTGCAGTGCTGATGCAACATGGTAAGGTTATTGCATATGCATCTCGGCAATTGAAACAGCATGAAGAAAATTATCCCACGCATGATCTGGAGCTAGCTGCAGTTATTTTTACCTTGAAGATCTGGAGACATTATCTGTATGGTGAGAAATTTCAGATTCTTACTGATCATCAGAGTTTACAGTATATATTCTCCCAGAAAGATTTGAATCTCAGGCAGAGGCGATGGATGGAATACATGAAAGATTATGACTTTACACTCTCCTATCAGCCGGGTAAAATGAATGTTGTGGCTGATGCCCTGAGCAGGAAGGTGCAAGTCAATCAATTGTTGCTTCATGAATGGAAATTGTGGGAACAGCTTCCGAGTGAGGCATTCAGCGTGGAGATTCCTGCCGATCCGAGGATGGCAGTTTGTGCTAGCTTGGTTTTGGGTTCAGCTTTGTATCATCAGATTAAAGAAGCTCAGCAAGCTGATTCTGATTTGGCCTGTGTTATATCAAGATATGATGTGGAATTTGATGACGAGCTGGTCGTCAGCTTCCAGGGCAGATGGTATGTTCCCGCTGTTGATGAATTGAGGCATGAGATTCTGAGTGAGGCCCATGGTTCCCGCTTTGCTATTCACCCAGGTGTCACCAAGATGTATCAGAATTTGAAAAAGCAGTTCTGGTGGCCAGGTATGAAGAAAGACGTGGCTATATTTGTTTCTAAGTGCTTGACTTGTCAGCAAGTTAAAGCCGAACATCAAAAGCCAGGTGGATTACTTCAGCCTTTAGAGATTCCAATGTGGAAATGGGACCACGTTACTACAGACTTTGTGGTGGGTTTGCCTCGGACTTCTCAGGGTTTTGATGGTATCTGGTTGCTTGTCGACAGATTGACTAAAACTACCAGATTGTTACCGATTAAAGTTGCTTGGAGTGTGCAGAGGTTGGCCGAGCTTCATGTGCAGAAGATCGTGCCACTGCATGGAATTCCTGTTTCACTTGTGTCAGATCGTGATCCACGTTTTACCTCCGACTTCTGGCGTAGTTTCCAGAAATCTTTGGGCACTGAGTTAGCGTTCAGTTCAGCGTATCACTCACAGTCAGATGGACAGTCAGAGAGGACTATTCAGACTCTGGAAGACATGCTGAGATCGTGTTGCCTTGACTGGCAAGGTTCGTGGAGTCAACATTTGCCACTTGTTGAATTTACTTATAATAACAGTTTTCACTCCAGTATTGGTATGGCTCCTTACGAAGCGCTGTATGGTCGTCCTTGTCGTACTCCCTTGAACTGGTTTGATGTTGGGGACAGATTGTTGACAGGACTGGACATGGTACATCAATGTTCTCATGTGGTTCGTCTGATCAGGCAGAGATTATTGACAGCCCAGAGTCGACAGAAAAGCTATGCAGATCGGCGCAGACGTCCACTACAGTTTGAGCCAGGAGATATGGTGTTTGTTAAGGTATCTCCGATGAAGGGTGTTTCCAGGTTTGGGAAGCGTGGAAAGCTTAGTCCGCGATATGTTGGCCCGTTTCCTATATTTGAAGCTGTGGGTCCGGTAGCTTATCGTTTGCAACTACCAGCGGCTATGCAAGCTATTCATGATGTCTTCCACGTGTCTCAGTTGAGGAAATATGTGCCAGATGCTTCTCATGTTCTCGATGATTCAGTTTGGCCCGAGGTGACTGCTGATTTGTCTACGCCAGAGTTTCCTATCAGAATTGAAGACCGTCGTGAGCAGCGGTTGAGAAATAAGGTTATCCCTCTGGTAAGAGTTGCTTGGCAGCGTCACTCTGGTAATGAGTCCACTTGGGAACGTGAAGATGAGATGCGTCAGCTTTTTCCTTTCTTATTCCAGTGAGGTATAAGTCTTTTCTCAGTTTCCTCCTTTTCCGTTGTTGTAAATTTCATGGGCGAAATTTCTTTTGGGAGGGAGGGACTGTAAGGCCCGTGCCTTAGTGGATCCTTAGTGGTTTGGATCTAATATTTGTTCTGGAATTTTTGACTATTTTCCTGTATTTTTAGGAATTTTTCTAGTATTTTTCTGGATTTATTTGGAGTTAATTGAGGGTTATTAGAAATTAATAAGATTTTAATATTTATAATAATTATAATATATATTTATTAATTTTATTTTATTTTCTTTTAATCCCTCACCCTCACACCCTCTCTCTCTCCCCTCGTCGATCTCCTCTCACCCTCACGCTCTCTCTCTCCTCACGCGATCGCCCCTCTCCCCTCTCCTAGGGAAAGCAGGCGAGGCGACGTCGGATTGAAGCGTGGTTGGTGCCGGTGGATTCCTCGCGTCGAGAGGAATGCGTGGATACCCATTTCGGCACGGTTCGGTGATCGTGGGAGTGGGACGGTGTGTGAAGTCTCCGTGAACCCTCCTCCGTGCATGCGGCGTTTCCGGCCGTTTCGGCTTGCAAGAGGTAGGGGGATGGACTCCTGAACTCGCTAGGATCAATTCCTGTAGCTAGTTCGTTTGATTAGAACCCCGTAGCATACGTAATGTTCATTTTTCTATATTTGGGGTTTTAGCTTAATTCTTGAGTTTAATGCATTGTGGGCTTTGCATGTGATGTTTTTAGCTGTTATATTGTTGTTTGGGATGTATGGTTTGACAGGAAACAGGTTTTTACGTCGTTACCCGATGATTTCTATCGTCCGGGAGGGAACCGGTTTTCAAATCGAACCCGTCCGTGGCCCAGGCGGTGTGACGGTCCTTCCAGGAACCGTCACACGTCTGGCGGTCCTAGATGGACGCATTACTTAAATGTAACGGCCTAATGAAGGGGCGTTACATTGAGTGTAACGGCCAGGTTTCGACCGTTATTTACTCGTTGACTATCGTTGACTAGTTGAGGCGGTTCTTCTGGCGGCCTATCGGCCGACCGCCAGATGGCTGTAACGCGCCTAGGCTAGCGCGTGATGCGGGACGAGACACGGACACGACAAGCTCGCGATCGTCCCTTAACGAGGGAAGCGTCGGACGTGCGCGGTTGAGAAACCGGCAAGAGCTAGGGTGGTCGGCTCTCTCTTTCGTGCCCGGATCGGGTCACGGGACGGTAATGCTCACTCTCGCAGCAGCGGTGATACAAATAGAAAGCGAGCTAGTTACCCTATCATACTCTCTAGCAGCGGCATAAATAAGTATATATGAAAATAAGCAAATGCCGAGTGTAGGGAGCGAGAACGATACCTCACGGGCTCGGCGTGGGGACGACGGACCCGGCCGAAACTCGTACTCCCGGGGAACTTAACACACAATAATTACAGCAATGGGAATATGCCCACTCCACGCAGGGAGGTAAAGGGCGACACAAATGGGCCCGGGAGGACCGAATTCGGGATGACGGGCAGCTTCGTGTGTTGATTCGGCTACACGCGTAATCACGACCGTGGGGCCCACGCGCTGTCCGGAGGGGCCGTGTGGGACCCGGTGTCACCGCTGTGGTGGAGACACTAGTAGAAGCGATCCCCGGGCTGGCGGCACGCTGGAACGGCGATCGGAGGCCGGGCGGCTCCGTTCGGTACCCGTCGGAATTGCTGCCCACGGGCTGGTTGCTGCTGTTTTGCAGCGCGCGCTCGGACGAAAATAGCCGTTGTGATCAGCCCCGTCGCCGGAATGCGACGAAACCAGTGCCGTTGGAAAGAGGACTCAAAATCCTCAAACGTAGGGCCAGTGGATTCCTCTGAACCTATGCGGACCAGGGCCTTAGATATTTTTCAATCTTCTGCTCCACTACTCCAGAAATCTCAGATCAGCATATCAGATCCCTATAAAAGCCCGTTGACCGCCTACATACAGTGGGATTCGGACTTTGAACTCTTCTTCAAAGTTGTAGATAATCAAACCACGGAACTGAGACAATTTTTGGAATTGGAGTTGGAGGTGGGGGTGATTTGATATGATTTTTGGAGTAACTGGTGATCGGATCTGGGAACAGGTGGACAGAACTATAGAGGGGACTGAGAACGATTTTTAGAAAATACAAGATGGATGAACCAAAAATTAAGAAAAATTGTGGATGAAGGGGTGGATGGAAGGAAACTCGAGTAAAATTTGTGGGATGAAAAAAAATCAAAAAGTGGGCCTAATACCTAAAATTCAGGGTGGGTGAAAATGGAAACAGACAGCAGACAGAACAGAAGTGGAAGAGTGGACGAAAATCTAAAAATACTAAACGGGATCTGAATGACAAACCAAAATTTAGGGGATGTTTTGGACACCTCTGGAACACCCAGTACAATTCCCAGCTCGATCTGAGCTCATGGCTGAGGTGGGAATTTCGTGGAAGTTTCTGTGGTACTGCACGGACAGAACTGCAGCGGCGGCTCGATGGCGGCACGAACGGCGGCGGCGGCGGCACCGATGATCACCGGAGGGTGGGGAAAGGAGATACCACTCTAGAATGGAGGCTTGGGAAGGGGAGAACCAGAGGAGAGAGGGCTGGGGGCGCAGCTAGCTCTTGCTCATTCAACAAAATTCTGATTTTCATTGATTTTCACATAAAAATACAATCTTTTATATGATTCCAACTAAATCAATTATCCACCCTTAGATCTAGGGATGGGGATTGAAGGGCTGGGATTGCATGCCACAAACACAAAAAAAGACATTAAAAAATGAAGGGGGGGGCGGCCTATTGACTATGGGTAGGTTTTGAATGGAAGGTTGAATGGGGGTAGGTGGGATGGGTGTAGAATGTTGACATTCTTAACCTTTTGTCTACCCATGTGGCATATGACTAGTCCACTCATCTAGAAGGTCACCTAGGCTGATTGACCAGCCCCACATGGTCTAGGTGGACCAATGGGAAAGGGCTGAGGGCCCCCTTGCTGGTCCCATGGGCAAATTACATAGAAACCCACATAATCTACGGGAGTGACGCATTGGCCGATAAAGCCGTACAATTGTGCGTATACTTTCCCATGGATAAAAAAATAAACTAAAGGATATAAATGCAATATGAGAAGTACTAGTTCGGCGTTGATTCCCATCAACTCTCCCCGGGTGGGAGGAACTCGACCCCGTCGAGTAGGGGTAGGAATGCTCGAGTACTCCGGCGGATCCGTCACCGTTCCGAGTAGCGCGGGTATACTCAACTCCAAGTGACCGTCACCTGCTCATTCCATATATACTCGACATGCGCAAGCTGCCATAGGCTAGAGGTGGACACTCCGGGTGGGGCACTCTCAAAGGGAAGGAAGCAGCTCGAAGACTCACTAGGAATCACCGCTGAGTCCCTATAAGTGACTGATCCGGGTATAGATGTGGAACCGATCCCATACTCATCGAGTGAGTCCACTCGCCTCTTACTCATAAGAGAACGACAACGAGCTTGCACAAGACGCATGCAGACAAACAAACGACACACAAACCATGCAAACAAATCACTCAAAACAAATCACACAAAGAAAAAGCACACTGTTAGTCCGACCCGTACATGGTGACGGCGGACCAGGACACCCGAATATGTGCCATGCATATACTAGATGTACACGATGGTTGATGGAAGGGAGGACTCCTAGACACCCTAAGATGTACCACTCATGCATTGGTGACCGATGAGATTTGGGTGAAGAAGGGCTAGGAGATCCAAAACTACCTTCGTCATCATCCCTAGATGTAGAGACGGCTTGCCGACTAGACCGAGGGGTATGGGTGGAATAGTGAACTCCTTGGAAGAGGTGGAGGGAATGTGATAGCTCGGGAGCTTCACTAGTGGAGGGGTCAAAAGGGTCAAAGAAGGTATGACCCCGGGAGATGGGTTCCTCCATGACACGGTCCCAATCGTGAAATTCTTGAAGGTGTGAATGCTCACCTTCATCCGTCATAGTGAACGGGACAATGGTCATGTGAAGAAAATAAACTTCCTCCCTCGGGCAAAAGGAAATGAAGTCGGACTCGGCCGGCATCGGGAGGAGTAGAAGAATCTCCGTGGTGACACACCCCACGGTGCACACGGAGGTAATGGATCCTAAGGCCGGATGGGTGAAGCTAAGACTAGCGGGTTGGTCAAAGCCTCGGGCCAAAAGATGCGTCAACTCCCATTGTGAATCTAATCCCATAATAAGGTCATCCAAAGTATCGACGTGGTGACTAGACCAAAAAGTTGTGTGGTAGGAGTTGATGGACACCAAAGGTAGGGTAGGGTCCATAGACGGGTAAGGGAGTGGGACCAAGCCATCCTTGAGCCAACTAAGAAGCGGCTCGGCTATGTATAATGTACCCGTTAGAAATACGGGTGGCTCGGGATGAGGTGGCTCCAAGCGCGAATCCGAAGTTGGAGTGGGCCGCTGGGGCTGGGTGGCTGGACATACGGGGTCCCTAAGGGTGATCTTACCGGGTAGATATGGTGGGCATAAGGTGCAAGTCCTCTTGTCCCAGTCAAGATTGGCCCTTCTCTCTCCTATCCACTTTTGCCCTAAAATGATGCATGAACCAGCAAGTGTGCCGATCCTGCACCATGCACCATCGGTGTAGAGAACAGAGCCGATCCTCTTATAGAACTCAACACAAGCAAAATCACCATCGCGGATAATCTCGCCTGTCTTGGAGAGAGACTCCACGATGTCAAGAGAAACCCAATTATCCGACTCCCTATCGGTGAAATGGAGTTCCGTTGTGGACCCGTTGGGTAGAGCGGCTTTCATAATGAGAGGGGCAAAATCAAAGGCTCGGTCCATGAGGACATTCATTTTGGCCACAAAAGTTGACCACTCGGATGTATGGTCTTGGGGATCGGCCATGGGTAGTGGACATGGACATGCATACACACGGTGACAAGACACTAGACCGACTATGCAAGTTTGGAATGCATGCACACTAAGGACCCTAGACGTAAACCAAGACTCGGTACGTGGCGGAGATAACCGTTCCGAAGATCACTCGCACAAGTGTGCGGCCTTCCCGATAGACATGGCCTAACGTTCGGACAACACCTTTTGATATACCGAGTAAAGGGATGCAATGCGAAAAGACACTCTTTTTTGTGTTTTAAAACAATGATGACCCTAGACTCGACTTAAACCGACTAATGACTCGATGTAAATGACACTCTTTTTTTTTTGACACCCTAGACTCAACTTGCTCTGATACCAAATTGATGCGGGACGAGACACGGACACGACAAGCTCGCGATCGTCCCTTAACGAGGGAAGCGTCGGACGTGCGCGGTTGAGAAACCGGCAAGAGCTAGGGTGGTCGGCTCTCTCTTTCGTGCCCGGATCGGGTCACGGGACGGTAATGCTCACTCTCGCAGCAGCGGTGATACAAATAGAAAGCGAGCTAGTTACCCTATCATACTCTCTAGCAGCGGCATAAACAAGTATATATGAAAATAAGCAAATGCCGAGTGTAGGGAGCGAGAACGATACCTCCACGGGCTCGGCGTGGGGACGACGGACCCGGCCGAAACTCGTACTCCCGGGGAACTTAACACACAATAATTACAGCAATGGGAATATGCCCACTCCACGCAGGGAGGTAAAGGGCGACACAAATGGGCCCGGGAGGACCGAATTCGGGATGACGGGCAGCTTCGTGTGTTGATTCGGCTACACGCGTAATCACGACCGTGGGGCCCACGCGCTGTCCGGAGGGGCCGTGTGGGACCCGGTGTCACCGCTGTGGTGGAGACACTGGTAGAAGCGATCCCCGGGCTGGCGGCATGCTGGAACGGCGATCGGAGGCCGGGCGGCTCCGTTCGGTACCCGTCGGAATTGCTGCCCACGGGCTGGTTGCTGCTGTTTTGCAGCGCGCGCTCGGACGAAAATAGCCGTTGTGATCAGCCCCGTCGCCGGAATGCGACGAAACCAGTGCCGTTGGAAAGAGGACTCAAAATCCTCAAACGTAGGGCCAGTGGATTCCTCTGAACCTATGCGGACCAGGGCCTTAGATATTTTTCAATCTTCTGCTCCACTACTCCAGAAATCTCAGATCAGCATATCAGATCCCTATAAAAGGCCGTTGACCGCCTACTTACAGTGGGATTCGGACTTTGAGCTCTTCTTCAAAGTTGTAGATAATCAAACCACGGAACGGGGACAATTTTGGGAATTGGAGTTGGAGGTGGGGGTGATTTGATATGAATTTTGGAGTAACTGGTGGTCGGATCTGGGAACAGGTGGACAGAACTATAGAGGGGACTGAGAACGATTTTTAGAAAATACGAGATGGACGAACCAAAAATTAAGAAAAATTGTGGATGAAGGGGTGGATGGAAGGAAACTCGAGTAAAATTTGTGGGATGAAAAAAAATCAAAAAGTGGGCCTAAAACCTAAAACTCAGGGCGGGTGAAAATGGAAACAGACAGCAGATAGAACAGAATTGGAAGAGTGGACGAAAATCTAAAAATAGTAAACGGGATCGGAATAACAAACCAAAATTTAGGGGATGTTCTGGACACCTCTGGAACACCCAGTAAAATTCTCAGCTCGATCTGAGCTCATGGATGAGGTGGGAATTTCGTGGAAGTTGCTGTGGTACTGCACGGACAGAACTGCAGCGGCGGCTCGATGGCGGCACGAACGGCGGCGGCGGCGGCACCGATGATCACCGGAGGGTGGGGAAAGAAGATACCACTCTAGAATGGAGGCTTGGGAAGGGGAGAACCAGAGGAGAGAGGGCTGGGGGCGCAGCTAGCTCTTGCTCATTCAACAAAATTCTGATTTTCATTGATTTTCACATAAAAATACAATCTTTTATATGATTCCAACTAAATCAATTGTCCACCCTTAGATCTAGGGATGGGGATTGAAGGGCTGGGATTGCATGCCACAAACACAAAAAAAGACATTAAAAAATGAAGGGGGGGGCGGCCTATTGACTATGGGTAGGTTTTGAATGGAAGGTTGAATGGGGGTAGGTGGGATGGGTGTAGAATGTTGACATTCTTAACCCTTTGTCTACCCATGTGGCATATGACTAGTCCACTCATCTAGAAGGCCACCTAGGCTGATTGACCAGCCCCACATGATCTAGGTCGACCAATGGGAAAGGGCTGAGGGCCCCCTTGCTGGTCCCATGGGCAAATTACATAGAAACCCACATAATCTACGGGAGTGACACATTGGCCGATAAAGCCGTACAATTGTGCGTATACTTTCCCATGGATAAAAAAATAAACTAAAGGATATAAATGCAATATGAGAAGTACTAGTTCGGCGTCGATTCCCATCAGCGCGTTACATCCTGTTTCATGTAGTTTTATCTGTTGGTTGTAAATTAGCCTCGGGTGGATCTGATGGCCAGTCGGCCGGCCGTCAGAGCCATGTAACGCGCGTAGGCTGGCGCGTTACATGCCTATTTGTTTGGATTTATTGGGCTCGACAGTGGTGGTAACGGCCAGGTCTAGGCGCGTCACTTCCCATGTAGCGCGCCTACCCACGACCGTTACTCACCTGTGGCGCGTGGGCGGTGGACCGTCACATGCCTGTTGGTTTTAAAGAATGCCGGCTTATGCTTTAATGCTTCCCGAGCTATTTAATATGCCATGTTTAGCTATTGTATTATATAATGGCATGTTTCTATATCCCATTAGAGTAGCTTTTCTTTCCTTGCAATGGAGCCACTGTTGTTGCCCTAAGGTCTGTTGAGTGCCGACCCGCTTGGGGATAGCGGAGGGGTGTTTCCCGTACGCGGTTTGTAAGCTAGTTCCGTGGGCTCCCGGCCAATGGTAGCGTCCTACCAAGGGAGAAAACTAGCTAGAGGGCCTGGCTCAGGCGAGAGTCAGTGTGTGCACACGTGGTCAGAGGCTGTGGACTGACACTGACGAGTGTCACTCTGACTGGTCACTTGGTTTGGTACTGTTTGCACGCTCAGCTTGTCGTTTTGCCGACTGCGAGTGCTTGAGACGTAGTGTAAGTCGTCAGTGGGCGCATCTGGTTTCTGCTCCAGTGGTTGTCCTACTCCCTACTGCTTGGATTAGTTAAGGCTTATCATATTTGGTAGATTTAGTTTCAGTCGCTTGCATTTAATTATTATTGGCATGTGTTAGCTGTTATACCTGCTTAGATAGAGTTTACAACTTTCTTGTGATTAGTTATTCATGCCAATGCCTGTTATTTTATTTAAATTCATGCCCTACTGTCTTTATTTTTGCGTGTATGCTTGTTTAGTGCGAGGTAGGGATCCGCGTGACCCCTACTGAGTCTGGCTGTGACTCACCCTTCTCCTTTCAGGTGAGCCGCGCCCGCCGTCTCCCGGTGTTTTGTGAGGTTGCTCGGAGACCGTGCTTAGTTGCCAGCAGTTGACGAGTCGCCTTTGTGAGGCTCTGTTGTACTTTCGCCGGGGTATGCCCCGCGTAGTTGTACTTATTGGACTAGTACTCTTGTGCTTCTGGACTAGTTATATAATTATCACTCTGGTTATTTTTGAATTGCTTCCGCACTTGTGTTAATTTTATTGCTTAATTGTAATATGCGCGTTCCAAATTGCAATTCGCTATGCATTCCGTCGACAAACTTCACTAACCCTTCAGGGGCCTCATCAGCCTCTTGGGTGGCTTCCCCAGTTCTTGGTATCGGTGCATCGATGTTATCGGTATATCGATATCCTGAACTCTGGGTCGTCACACCCTGGATCTTACCGGATCCTTTGTGAATTTGTTTAGATCTTTTATTGGGTCTTTCGGATTGGTTTCGTTGAGTTTCGGTTCGCTTTTGTGGCTTCCGAGTTGAGTTTGACGAGCCGTGTGGGTTTTTCTCTCGTACTAGTTACGGAACCCTACGGTGAGTTTGTTTGTCAATTCTCGAACTCGTGGATGCTACAGCGACGATGTACTCTTCGAGCTGGTCGTTTCGACTATTTTTGCATATTTTTCTGAATTTGTGCATTTTCGGCGCATTTTCAGAATTTTCAGAAATTAGGAAAATTTCCTAATTTCTTTTCCTAATTTCTTTTCCTTCCTCTCTCCTTCCTTCTCATTCGCCGCCGCCGTCTCTCTCTCTCTTCCGTTCTCTCTCGTTTCGCCTCCTCGGCTCCGACTGCAGACGGGGTGCCTAGGGGCGTGTGCTGTGGACGTGGTGAAGCTGGCTAGGTGCGCGATGAGGTGAGGATCGGATCGATTCTGGCGCGATCCCGAACGGTGGATTCAAAGCCGACGTTCGAGCTCGCGAGTGGTTTTCGGTGTGGTTTAGTCCCTTCGGGGCACGGTTTCTTCGGTGGAGGTAGGGTGACTGATCCTCACTTCTTCCTCTCTGTTTTCCCTGCCATTGCACGTCGTTCGGCAAGGAAACGGCCGAGTTTGGGCTTGTTTAGTCTAAACCGTGATTTTCGGAATTTTTAGGGTTCGTCGGAAAACGGCAACCATTTGTACCTCGGTTAGTGTTGAACTGACTGTTGGGATGTTAGGATCCCATCCATGCTTGTTTTCTGTTGATCGGTGGTCATTCGAGGCCGGTTGGAGCCCGGGAACCCCGTTGATCCATTTAGGGTGGATTCGTTGAAATCACCCGGATCTTGAGTTTTTGAGCTTGCATGTGGGGTTTTTAGCCCCCTGGTGTTGTTTGTCATCGTTTGGGTTTGTTTCCCCTGCGTTTCGGCGTGAATGGGGCGTGGAACGGGCCGATTTGGCCGTTCCTCTGTTTTCCCGCCGTGACCGATGTAGCGGTCGTTTCAGTGGCCGTTACTTGGCTCTGACGGCCCTACGATAGACCGCCACTTCGTTTGGCGTTTTTGAGCTTTCTGGCTTCTGGGTGCATGACGGCCCTGGGGTGGCGCGTCACACCCATGTAACGCGCCTAGGTAGGGGCGTTACATTCGTTTTGTGGTTTTGTTTTGGGGTTAAGTTGGTTCCTCTAACGCGCTTGACCCAGCGCGTTAGATGGATGTAGCGCGCCTGCCCCAGGCCGTTACATTCCGTTTGACCGATGTTGACCATTAGAGGCGGTGCCTCTGACGGTGGTGCCCCTATGCGTTGAGTGTTTGTAACGCGCCTGCCCCAGGCCGTTACATTCTATTTTTGGCCGAGTTTAGGTGGCTGCGTGCTGTTCTGGTTGTAACGGCCATGCCCCTATGCGTTAGGCCTGTGTAACGCGTTCTCTTTGGACCGTTACATGCTGTGTTGACTGAGTTGGGTTGCTGCGCCGTTGGATATAATGGTGGGGACCCTGTGCGTCAGGCGTTTGTAACGCGCCCTGTGTGGGCCGTTACATGCCTCTCAGCTAGCTTTGGTTGTGGGTGTGTTGGCCCTGATGCGCCTGGTCTTGTGCGTCAGGTGGCTATAACGCGGTCGCTCCCATGCGTTAGTTCGTTGTAACGCGCCCCGTCTAGCGCGTTACTTGCTTCGTGTCTTTTGTGTTTGAGGGTTGTTGGCCCTGACGGCCCTGGTCTGGCGCGTCAGGTGTGTGTAATGCGCCCGGTGCTGGCCGTTACATGTTGTTTTCTGTGTTTAGAGTTGGATAGGGCGGTGTGTGTGACAGCTTGTCGCCCGACCGTCACTTTGTGTGTAACGGCCCGGGTCTAGACCGTCATATATTTGTAGCGGTCTAGGGGTGGTGCGTTACATGCCTTGTGCTCCGATTTCATTGATTTCGGTTTCGACTTGTCTTGGCTTGTCCTTGTGGTCTGCCCGTTGTCCCGTGGATGTCTTCTGACGTCCTATGAGGGTTAAGACTACGTTGTAAGGTGGCCAGGAGTCTTCTTGCTTGAGGTAGGATCCTCTATCCTACTTTTTGAGCATTGTTGTTAGGTTCTGGTCAACCCGGTGTGACCCAGGGGTTGACGTGTGACCTAGTGTGTGCATGTCTTGGCGGTTTTGTCCAGTCCGAGACATTGGTTCTGGTTGCCTCGAGGTGTCGTTTACCTTGGGTTGTGTGTCCGAGCGTGTCTGAGGGTCTTCGGTGTTCCCTCAGGTCTCCGTGAGTTCTTTCCTGTGGAGTGTCGTTTCTTGTGGCTTAGGATTAGACCGATTGGCGGCTTGTTCCGCAGTTTGTGACGATCTTGCCTTTGAGTCGTTCGACTCGGGATCGTTACGTGGTAGGTCTAGTTGCCTAGTCCTGAGTCTGTCGGCAGTGGTTGTACTGCTAGTGGTGCTTCGTAGTACGTGTGACAGGGCTTCCGTAGACTGTCTGTACTTTAGCACTTGTGTTTTGGAGTCCGTGCCTTGTGAACCTCCACTAGTCGTAGCCTGTGACGTAGGCTTTTTAGTACGTCACCCACCGGGAGTGGTGGACGGGCGGTTTCCCGTTACACGGTTTTTAAGCTAGTTCCATGGGCCCCGGCCAACGGTAGCGTCCTACCGAGGGGAATACTAGCTAGAGGCCTGGCCTAGGTAGTGGTCAGTGTGTGCACACATTGTCAGGGACTGAGGACTTGCGTCGACGGGCGTGACCCTGACTAGTCACTCGCAGCTTGGTACTGCGGTCCTGTGTCCGTAGTTGCCGTTCTTCCTTGGAACGTTGTTGTTCCTTGAACCTGGTTCTTGGTGTGTCTAGTCTCCTCCATGCTGCACACGGTCTGGTAGACGTGACACTTGAGGCGCAGTGTAAGACGTCAGTGGACGCATCTGGCTCTTCTTCTAGTGTGAGGGTACTCCTATCACTTGACCAGTGACTCTCGACGTTTCTCGTGCGTTGCGACCTTCGCGAGTGGCCCTCTCGTGGCTGTACTCGAGGTCGGTGTCCTGTAGTGTACGTGACGTTCTGGTCAATATCAAGTCACGCAAGTCAAGTCACGCACGCAAGTAATATCAAGTAACATTACGAGAGAGAGAGTGTGTGTGTGGAATGTCAAAGATCAAACTAGTCATGCACTTCGGTGCAATGCCAGACACCGTGATCAATATAACTCCCATGGGCACAAGTACTTTCGGGTGCTCCTCCCAAGACCAGATCGGGCCCTATATGCACAGCATTAAAGATAGATCTAGACATCCATGATAGTTCATAGCCAATAAGGAGTTTCAAGACCAAGCTTTAATAGGATGATAAGATAAGATTTTATGGAATTCAAAGACAAGGCCCTTGAGTAAGGACAGACTTGCAATAAAATCCACGTGAAAGCATAGAAACCATGACATGTCGAAAAACTGGGCGGAATTGGCACCTAGATAGGTTGCCATGAATAACTTGAATAGATGACTAACAAGATAGTCACCAATTCAATGGACACGAAGCAAGCTGAAGAATTGGCACCTAACTAGAGGATACCCAATTCAATATATCGCCTAGTGGAATGATCACTCATTCCGCTGGCTAAGAGAATTCTCTCATGGGCCAAGAATAGCACCATGAAAGGGCCGGGTTACCACGTTTCTCCAGAGTGATATGGCATTAAAATGGGTACAAGGTGTTTAAGGTACAACCAGCTCAGTCGGACTTGAGGGAATCCAAGGCTACGAGGAGACTTACGGAGGTCCCGATGACTAACTTGCTAGTCCGAAGGAACGGAATGTCCAACGGAGAGCTCGTATGTCGCCGAGAGTTGAAGTGTATAACGTGAACCAATCATGAAACAGGGACGCCATCTACAGACGTGAGATGAGAGTGCCAGAAGACCCGCGGTATGGGTCAAAATCGGAAGAAAACTGTGAGAACATGAATGTGTTAATTATAGAATTCATGTCCATCCAATTCTATAATTAACTATAATTAAATAAACTTATTTTATTTGACGCCCGTGGGTGGCGTCATTTATTAATTAGCGTCCACATAGAGAGATGTTAATTTTATGATTTTTAACTTAATTTATTTAACAAGAATTCACGTCAATATCTATTTAATTGAATAATTTGAAAAATATACATTCAAAGAGACATTAATTTATATGAAATAATTTAGAAAATTAGGATATATGATAATTAGGAGAAAAATTCAAGGATTCCAAAAATATATTTTTTTATAATTTTATGTTGCATAGTTTAGTAGATATGGATTTTCAAACATATAATTACCAGTTATATATATATATATATATATTAAACAATCTGACGCCCTTGGACAATGCCGTCAAAAGAATTTGACGACATCGTGATTGTCGTCATTTCAATAAAGTGTCAAACTTCAAACCTCTAGTTCTCGACGTATACATGTCGGAATCACGCGTTCTATATATCGAAATGACGGGCTCGAAAAACTCTACTTAACTGGACGTTCAAAATAATTTTTCGTTGAGAGATGGGGGATCTTGAGATAGGGGCACGAAAAATGGTGTAACCACCCACTACTTCGGTCACCTCTCCAACAATACACTCATAAAATTTCATAGCCAAAGGGTGCTCCGATGATGAGAATCAAGTCGTCAAAAGAAAAACCTATAACTAGCATGCTACAGTAACCTTTGTAATTCGCCAGGTAATGGGATTATACATATTAAATGATTTAACTTGTTTAAACTTATAGTAAATACACCATATACGGCAAGGAAATTTAGGAATAACCATGAAGATTTTTGAAGTATATTTATCCAAAATTTTGGTGTGTGATTACTTGGGTATAAAATTTTAACATGATGTAATTATTTAATTTATTAAGATAATTAAACAGTAACTACACTTAAGCAAGCGATGATAACAAAACATGAGTTTTAAACATGCAAAATCAATTACTACTATCTTTGGGCTTCAATTATTGAGAAAACCTACCTTTCTGGGTTGATTTGGTTAACAGAAACTTGATCGTTGAAGAATCGAAGAGGATTAATACAACCACCGATACACTGTAACGGCAGAAGCAGAGGATGACGATGCAGCTTCGACAGGAATAGAAACAATAAGGCCTCGAAGAAGTAGATGTCTTTTCTTCCGTTTACAGCAGCAGAAGAAGAAGCTTCGGGGTCAACAGGTTCGCCAGTAGCAGGAAGAAAGCAATCTTCCTTTACTCCTTGATAGCAACCTTTGTTCAGCAAGGGAAGAAGTAAAGAAGCATGGCTTCTTCTACGTTGAGGAAGACGATGGAGAAGGGCTCGTGAAGAAGGCAAAGATGCTCAAACTATCACGAACAGCAGGTCGGTGTCGAAGCAGAGAACCCAAAGGTAATAACCTTTGAAGGGTTCTGTAGGGACTTATTTATAGGGAAGAAGGATCCCACATAGTTAGAGTTTAATTAGGAGTAATATTCCCACAGGAAGAATATAACTTCCCACGTATTGATCTCTTCCTTAATCAAAACTTACCCAATTAACTTCTTTGTTCGAATCAAACACCAACTGTCCCTTTTGGAAATGACGCCATAGGTTGTGGCGTTATTTCAATAAATGACGCTTGTATACACAGTCGTCAATTCCTTAATTGACGACTTGCTCGGAGGCGTCATTCACCATTCCCTATTTGTTAATTTAAGGTGTAACGATCTTTCTAGATTTTTATCTTTTTTTCTAGATGTGATCTAGATGGGAAATTTTAAGGGTATGAGTTTTCCATTTTTCTCTATTTGTTCATCTAATTAGTTTTCCAAGATTCTTTAATTGAAAAACTAGCACTATTCATTTACAATAAAATAACGACTTGGTTTAAGTCATTTTATATGAAATCAACGCCTAAGGCAATGGCGTCAATTTCATTTTGGCATTTCTCCTTAACCTTCCAAAAGGTTAATATTATGTATATATCCATATTATTTCTATAACTCTAACTATATACTTTATTTGATTTAAAGATCCTATTGTTATTTTACAAATAACGACTTGCATTAAGTCGTTTCTTGCGTTGGATACGCCTGCACCAAGGGGCGTCAATTGAGTTTTTGGCCATTTCTCAGTCCCCTTGAAAGAACCAAAATTACATATATACTCATTCTTTTATCTTTTACATATCTTTAATGTAATTAAATCTTATATATATATCCTTCTCCCTTCTAATCAAATATAATATAATACAATGTGAGATATTAAATTTTCTAAATTACAAATAAAATATAAATTGATGTTTTCTTCGATATTTATTGATTCTTAATTCAAATAAAATTACATTGTGCATTAAATGCTCACATAAAAATAACATGTTATTCTTAAATTTATTATAATATATGAGTTCTTTTGTCAAACTTTTTAGGATAGCCTTGATTATTTACGTTGCATTATATTTATTTATTACATTATATATATATGCACAGATATATGGATGAGTGGGTTGAGACTTAAGGGCCCTTACAATGTATGTGGGTGGATTTACTAACCCCCATATACCTATTAATAATTTGTATGTATATATGGATTTTATTCCTAATAATTTCTTTAACTTTTATTTGTCCTTGTCCTGGGTATCAGAGGCAGGTTCGATCCTAGATAAATTTTTACTTCCATTCCAAAAAGTAATATTAACTAGTCTTTTATAAATTCCAGGAACCTTATTAACTATTTATAGAGATATGTAGATATCATCATGTATAGGTTATTTTTCTTTTCAAAATCTAAATATATATTTATATATTTATTCCTTTTTAGCCTTCAAAATTATCGGGTGTTACACCCTCCCCCACTTAAAGGAATTTGGTCCCCAAATTCACATCACCTTCTTCTCTAGATGGGGGATTAGCTATGATACCATATAATTTAAAGAAGAAATCTAAACATATCGAAAGAATCAATTTAGGATCAAGGACAAGGGATACCTTTCATAGCTTTTCCTTTGGCTGGCTCGGCTCCTATTAAAACTTGAGTTTCTCCTAGAAGCTTCTTGATCTGAACAGGGCATATAGCGATTTTATGGTCTAAGCTCCCGCAACGAAGGCATGCTCCCGACTTCTGCCAACACTTCTCCGATTTGTGACTATATCGACCACAAAACTCACACTTACCTTGAGAGGAATTTCCCTCTTTCTTACACTTCTTGCATTTCTTGCACTTCCTACACCCTCGGGAACTACCGCTCATGTTTGGCCTCTTGTTGGTTATGCGGAACTTCTCAGAATTTTTGACTTGGTCCTTTCCTTCTATTCTTTCTTTTTCTTCTACCGTCTTCTCTAACTCTTGGAGTCTTCGAACAAGGTTCGCATAAGCATGGACATCCACCAATACCATCTTAGGGACAAAAGTTGGTTTGAATGCCTCCATTTTATTTATGTTCCTACAAGGATTATTGGAGAGATTAATTTATTAATTCAAGGATTATAATGGCTATTAATGATGGGACTTAGGTATTTCATCCTTCTTTTATAATTTAACCCCAAGCTCTACCCAATTCTCACGAAATTCCTATAGGATGACCGATAAGGAGACTCAACGTATCACTTAAACTTAATGACCTATGGACTGAAAGCCGAAGCTCTGATGCGACTGACAAGGATACTTGACCTATCATTGGAACCTAATAATTGGAGGATATGAAAGCCGAGGCTCTGATATCACTGACAAGGATGACCTATCATTGGGACCTAATAACTGGAGGATAAGAAAGCCGAAGCTCTGATACCACCTCTGTCACGTCCCGAACCGATAGCAGCAGAACGTGTCGTTTGCTCGGAACGTGGCTGTGACGACCCAGAGTTCAGGATACCGATATACCGATAACATCGATACACCGATACCAAGAACTGGGGAAGCTACCCAAGAGGCTGATGAGTCCCCTGAAGGGTTAGTGGGGGGTTGTCGAGGAGGTGCATAACGAATTGCAATTTGGAACGCGCATATTACAATTAAGCAATAAAATTAACAGAAGTGTGGAAGCAATTCAAAATAACCAGAGTGATACATATATAAACTAGTCAAGAGACACAAAAGTACTAGTCCAAAAAGGTACAACTACACGGAGCATACCCCGGCAAAATTACAACAAAGGCCCCAAAAGGCGACCCGTCTACTGCTGGCAGCTAAGCACGGTCTCCGAGTAACTCACGAAACACCGGGAGACGGCGGGCGCGGCTCACCTGAAAGAAGAAGGGTGAGTCACAGCCAGACTCAGTAGGGGTCACGCGGATCCCTACCTCGCACTAAACAAGCATACATGCAAAAATAAAGGCAATTAGAGCATGCATTTAAATAAAATAATAGGCATTGGCATGAATAAACTAATCACAGAAAAGCTGTAAACTCTAACTAAACAGGTATAACAGCTAATACATGCCAATAACGAGTAAGTCCAAACGACAGAAACTAAATCTACCAGTAGAATATGCCTCAACTAATCCAAGCAGTAGGGAGTAGGACAACCACTAGGAACAGAAACCAGATGCGTCCACTGATGACTTACACTGCGTCTCAAGCACTCGCAGTCGGTAACACGACAAGCTGAGCGCGTAAACAGTACCAAACAAAGTGACCAGTCAGAGTGACATTCGTCAATGTCAGTCCACAGCCTCTGACCACGTGTGCACACACTGACTCTCGCCTGAGCCAGGCCCTCTAGCTAGTTTTCTCCCTCGGTAGGACGCTACCGTTGGCCGGGAGCCCACGGAACTAGCTTACAAACCGTGTACGGGAACGCCCCTCCGCTATCGCCAAGCGGGTCGGTACTTAAAGACCTTAGGGTCACAACAGTGGTTCCATTGCAAGGAAAGAAAAGCTACTCTATTGGGATTTACAAACATGCCATTATATTATAAAATAACTCAACATGGCATATTGATGGGGACATCACCTCCCATGCCCACGTTCACAGCTCGTCTCCTCGCCCCGGTTGCATCCGGCATGGTTTAGTCATTTAATTTTAAGTCCTATGTAATTTTATTTGAGTCATTTGATGTATTTTCCCTTTTATTTGAGTCATGTTCCTAGGTCTTGCATTTATTTTCCTAAGTTTGAGTGTCATTAAATTGTGTAATGTGCTATTGGGCCCAATTCTTCGGGCTTGGCCCATGAGCCCCCCCTACCCCTTCGGTTATTTGTTATTGAGTCTTTTGTAAGGGACTTATTGTAAAATGTGGGTTTCCTATATATAGGGCCCCATTTCCTTCATTTGGAGGTAATGAATCAATGAATGAAAAAACTTGCCATTTTGAGAGTTTACACTCCTTATCTAGTGGAGAGATTCTATTTTTTAGGTGAGAAACCCTAGGGGAGAGATTCCCCACCCTTCCCTCTCTTAATCTCTCTTTTTCACTCCACTTTCTCTCTCCTCAACACCCAAATTCGAATTTTCTTCTCTCTCCTCCCCCTCTCAACCACTTCCAACCCCCACCTACCTCCATTAACTCCCCACAACTTCCCACAACCCCTCTTTAATCCTCACCTAGTCCCAAGGAAGTTCCACCACTCAAAACCCTACCCTCCAACCACCACCTACCCCTTTCACTTCCCTAAGCATATCTCCACCTTCCCAAGGCTGAATTAACTCATTCCAAAGCCCAAATTCGAATCTCCCCATCCCTCCTTGCTCCCTAGGTCGCACCCCTCCTCTCCCCTCAAGCCAAGTTCACCCCCTCCTCTCTTCTCCACTCCAGCTTTGTGTGCAGGCCGACCTGCAGATTAGCACTCTGTTGCAGCGACGTCCACGACTGCATCCTGGTTCTGCTGGTGGCGTGGCCTAACTTTCTGGAAAGGCCTCCCTGTGCTCTTCGCAGGCGAGGTGGAATCACTCCATTCTGAGTTCGTGGCCGTCCGTGAAGGCTGTTCTTCCCCGACTGCGCAGAACCTCTCAGACCAAAAGCCAGAGCGGCAGAGAAGACTCTCCCACGACGAACCTTGAAGGAATCAGCCTTCAGGGTCTTCTACAAAGATCTTCCTCCCCCTGTCAGCGTCCAGGAAAAGAAGGCAGAGCTCCGTTCGGCATCCGACAATCAGAGATATTAATTTTCTACCACAACCACGCCGGTCTGCCTCCTCACAGTCTGCCCCGACCACCGTCCACTTCTCTGGACACCCAGCTCATCTCCGACATCAGAAGACTTCCCCATTTATTTTTCTGCAAAGTAGACTCGTCAACGATTCCAACGAGTCCAGCGGTGCCAGATTTGGAGCTCAGGAGCAACCGTGACCGCTTCTGCAACCTGCTGTTTCAGACTGAGCTCGGCCAGAGACCAGAGCTGCATCCATCTTCCAGTCGCCGGAGCAGTCAGCCCCCAGATCAGAACGTCGTACAAAAATTCAGGCTGCACCCCTCTCCGGTTAGCAATCTTTTGGCGCAAGTCTCATCAGATTCTGAGCTCGGTGGATTTATTGGCTACATCAACATCGACTCCCTGTCCAGAATTACAGAAGCTAGACAGAATCGGCGAAGCTCGGAAACTCGGTTTCCTTTGCATCTCTCCCCACCCCGCTTGGCCGGCTGAAGGCCCCTCCCTGTGTGGAGGTAGTTTTGAATGTATTAAGCATAACCCCCACCCCAAGATCACCCCTCCTGCGTGAGGAGTAGTGCTGTACCGTTTGTAATTTCAGGTCAAGCTACACCGCCGCGGCGTGTGGGGATCCACCGCCTCCCCGCTCGCCCTCGTCTCCGAGCGGGACCGGTTTCTTCAAACCGGTCGAGTAAGTGCTCTAAACCCTTGCTCATTGTGCTTGTCTTTCAATGTTTGTTTCTTAGCTCCACTGGTTGTGCGAGAGAGAGCCCGATCCTCAAGCCCCGTTGCCTTGAGTGATCACCGTGGGAAGAGTGAAACCGGTGCCCTTGGCACTTTGTCGGCCCCATTGAATTGAGTTCCACATCCTTTTGGGAATCAAGCCTTGGCCTTGCTGGCCCTCTACCAGCAAGGGCCCAACCCCACATCTTCACCTTGGCATTGCCAAGTTACCCCGGGCTTGGGTGAGCGACGAGAGAGCGGCGGCCCAAATTGGCCCATTTAGAATGCGAATGTGCTTGCTTGCTTAAGTCCAAGATTGTGTCACATCAAGTGGTATCAGAGCAAGTTCACAATTGTCTCTCCACAAGTTGGTCCTAGGGCATGTTTATGCATTTAGAGTCCTCGGTTGCATCTCCCATGTCCACTAGAATGGCCACTTCATACCCGTCATATTCATCCCCATCAACTTTCCCAAGAAGCCCAAATCCTCATGGAAGCTCCATTGCCAACAAAGTGGGTAGCAACACCTCTATCATAGAAGCCCTACCTAATGTCCTTAATCGGCTTGAAGATATCATGTCTCGACTCGACCGACTTGAAGGAAATAGCCGTGCACCAAGAGTGAATGAGAGTGACCTCTGGGGAAATCTAGAAACCATATTTTTAGAACACTTGAAAATCAAAACCCCCGCCTTTGATGGATCCAACAGCCCAAGCCTTTACATAGATTGGGAGATTTCCCTAGACCAATTCTTTAAAAGTTGCCCCTTGAACGATGAAAGGAGAATGAGGCTAGCCAAGGCACACCTCTCCAAACAAGCTAAAACTCATTGGTTAGTTGTGGAAGGTTTAAGAAGGATCCGCAGGGAGGCCCCCATTAGCACTTGGGATGAGATGAAGGTCGAGCTTAGGAAAACCTACACTCTCCAACCCTCTCCCTCCTACTCAAATCACAAAAGCCCAAGGAGTACTTCAACTCCTTCATCCCCACCCGGTCAATCCAAGACCCCAATCACCCATTCCCTACCACTTCCCATCTCTCCCACCCCAACCACTACATTTACACCCCACCTCCAAGTCCACACCACAACCATAGGCCCCCATACCCAATTGGGCCCCATGGCCAACTCTCCACCTAGGCCCATGGTAACCCCCACCACTACCTCTCCATCACCCCCAAAAAGAGACACTCCTCCCAAAACAAATCAACCCAAACCCCTTCAACCCACCCATCTTCCTCTCCCTACCCCAATCCAACTCCCACCAAAGCCTCCACTACTACCCTCACCTATCCTAACCTAAGTTTCCCACTACCTACCACCCCGGATACACTATGCCCCAATCATCACCACACCCTCAAAAGCCCCTCTCACCTCCTTGGAAGAAGAACCCATACCCCACCCCATAGTGGTGAACACTCCAAACCCACTCTCCACCTTGGAGGAAACCCAAGCCCAAATTGAAGAAGAAACAACACATGAGGGTCTTCACCTTACATCACCCTCTCTAGTTGGGACCAAGCTCATCTTAGGAGAACCCATTGTTAGTTGGCTAAAGGAGAGCCCAATTGGAGAGACCCGGGCCCATATTTTCCCTCCCATAGAACAAGACCTTCCCTTAGTGCCCTTCTTCTCCTATCACACCACAATCCAAGCATCCTATCAAGTGGAGACCTTAGAAGACCTTCTCAAGGGCATAGCATGGCAATTAGAGATGACTAGCATGTTGACCCCTATGGTAGAACAACCTAGGAGCCTTAGCCTCCTACACCTATGCATAGGGTCTATCACCTCAGTTTGCACCATTGGTTGCTACACTAGCGACCTCCTTCTATTCCTCCCTACACCCGATGAGCCCAACCTTCTCCTCGATTTAGAGCTTCTTATCTCGGGTAGAAAGCCAAGCCCTCCACTCATGGCCGACCCACTTGTCAAGAACATTGGCCCAACTATCATGGAGAAGGATGACTTAGCACCTTTTAAGGATCTTGAGGACATGGAGTTCCTCCCCCTAGATGACCCATTTTATGATCCATATGATCCATTCCAATGGGAGTCAAGGGACTCATATGACCCAACCATCTTACCAACCACCCACCCTTTCCTACCCTCACCCACCATATTGGGCCAAACCCACCTCATCCATGACTCGGGTTATACCTTGGGAGCCATGACCTTGGGCCATATATCCCTAGGTAATCAGGTTGTACCCCACCCCATGATGACTACCTTCTTAGATCCATTCGATCATTTCCAATGGGAGTTCAAAGGTTGTCTCACACCTATACACATGGAAGTCACCTTTGGGAAAAGCATGCATGTGTCTAGGCTTACCATACCCCTTGGCATGAACACTATGTTAGGTCCATTCATTCATATCACCCACATATCAAGTAGAAAGTATGAGTGATCCACATTCGGATGTCATGGTCCTCCTTCATTCATCATGGATCTTAAGCATGTCAAAAGTATCTACGGATGTCCGGGTCCCCCCACATTCATCACCACTTTGCATGATAGGTTCACCTACGAGTGCCCCGGCCCACCTAGGCCCACCAAAGTCTACATGACAACATTGCATGATAAGTCCACATATGGTTGCCCCGGCCCTCCAAAATCCATCAAAGGCTTCTTGGCATCAAAGCATGATCGGTCTACTTTCGGTTGCCCAGGTCCACCCATCACCCCTAGAATGTCAACATTCACGAAATTGCATGAAAGCCTTTGCAAGCACATAAGCAAAAAGAATAAGGCTTATAAGAGGTGGGCCGACTCTCATCGGCGTCACCGAGACTTCCATGAGGGTGACTTTGTGATGGTAAGGACGGAGAGGCTCTCCCCGGGAGCCAACTCTAAACTGAGGCCACGTGGGGCTGGTCCCTTCCAGGTCTTGAGGTGCATCGGTGCAAATGCCTACGAGTTAGATCTCCCTGAGGAGTATGCAATAAGTCCCACATTCAATGTGGCCGACCTAGTGTCATATAAGGGACCCACGGTGGTACCTAGTGAGGAGATTGAGCCCACTTCTTCCCTTGAGAGAGCACCCACCCGTGAAGAGAGATCACCAGCCAAGAGAGCCCAGCGTGAACAAATTGAACAAATATTGGATGAACAAGTCACTACCACTCGGAGCAAGGTATACGAGCGCTATCTCGAAAGGTGGATGGATCGGACTCGTTCGGAAGACTTGAGGGCAGTACCACTTCTACACCCTCCAAGGAGGGAATGACACTTACTCGACGGAGTCGAGTTCTCCGCACCCCGGGAGTATGATGGGGACATCACCTCCCATGCCCACGTTCACAGCTCGTCTCCTCGCCCCGGTTGCATCCGGCATGGTTTAGTCATTTAATTTTAAGTCCTATGTAATTTTATTTGAGTCATTTGATGTATTTTCCCTTTTATTTGAGTCATGTTCCTAGGTCTTGCATTTATTTTCCTAAGTTTGAGTGTCATTAAATTGTGTAATGTGCTATTGGGCCCAATTCTTCGGGCTTGGCCCATGAGCCCCCCCTACCCCTTCGGTTATTTGTTATTGAGTCTTTTGTAAGGGACTTATTGTAAAATGTGGGTTTCCTATATATAGGGCCCCATTTCCTTCATTTGGAGGTAATGAATCAATGAATGAAAAAACTTGCCATTTTGAGAGTTTACACTCCTTATCTAGTGGAGAGATTCCATTTTTTAGGTGAGAAACCCTAGGGGAGAGATTCCCCACCCTTCCCTCTCTTAATCTCTCTTTTTCACTCCACTTTCTCTCTCCTCAACACCCAAATTCGAATTTTCTTCTCTCTCCTCCCCCTCTCAACCACTTCCAACCCCCACCTACCTCCATTAACTCCCCACAACTTCCCACAACCCCTCTTTAATCCTCACCTAGTCCCAAGGAAGTTCCACCACTCAAAACCCCACCCTCCAACCACCACCTACCCCTTTCACTTCTCTAAGCATATCTCCACCTTCCCAAGGCTGAATTAACTCATTCCAAAGCCCAAATTCGAATCTCCCCATCCATCCTTGCTCCCTAGGTCGCACCCCTCCTCTCCCCTCAAGCCAAGTTCACCCCCCTCCTCTCTTCTCCACTCCAGCTTTGTGTGCAGGCCAACCTGCAGATTAGCACTCTGTTGCAGCGACATCCACGACTGCATCCTGGTTCTGCTGGTGGCGCGGCCTAACTTTCTGGAAAGGCCTCTCTGTGCTCTTCGCAGGCGAGGTGGAATCACTCCATTCTGAGTTCGTGGCCGTCCGTGAAGGCTGTTCTTCCCCGACTGCACAGAACCTCTCAGACCAAAAGCCAGAGCGGCAGAGAAGACTCTCCCACGACGAACCTTGAAGGAATCAGCCTTTAGGGTCTTCTACAAAGATCTTCCTCCCCCTGTCAGCGTCCAGGAACAGAAGGCGGAGCTCCGTTCGGCATCCGACAATCAGAGATATTAATTTTCTACCACAACCACGCCGGTCTGCCTCCTCACAGTCTGCCCCGACCACCGTCCACTTCTCTGGACACCCAGCTCATCTCCGACATCAGAAGACTTCCCCGTTTGTTTTGCTGCAAAGTAGACTCGTCAACGATTCCAACTAGTCCAGCGTTACCAGATTTGGAGCTCAGGAGCAACCGTGACCGCTTCTGCAACCTGCTGTTTCAGACTGAGCTCGGCCAGAGACCAGAGCTGCATCCATCTTCCAGTCGCCGGAGCAGTCAGCCCCCAGATCAGAACGTCGTCCAAAAATTCAGGCTGAACCCCTCTCCGGTTAGCAATCTTTTGGCTCATTCTCATCAGATTCTGAGCTCGGTGGATTTATTGGCTGCATCAACATCGACTCCCTGTCCAGAATTACAGAAGCTAGACAGAATCGGCAAAGCTCGGAAACTCGGTTTCCTTTGCATCTCTCCCCACCCCGCTTGGCCGGCTGAAGGCCCCTCCCTGTGTGGAGGTAGTTTTGAATGTATTAAGCATAACCCCCACCCCAAGATCACCCCTCCTGCGTGAGGAGTAGTGCTGTACCGTTTGTAATTTCAGGTCAAGCTACACCGCCGCGGCGTGTGGGGATCCACCGCCTCCCCGCTCGCCCTCGTCTCCGAGCGGGACCGGTTTCTTCAAACCGGTCGAGTAAGTGCTCTAAACCCTTGCTCATTGTGCTTGTCTTTCAATGTTTGTTTCTTAGCTCCGCTGGTTGTGCGAGAGAGAGCCCGATCCTCAAGCCCCGTTGCCTTGAGTGATCACCGTGGGAAGAGTGAAACCGGTGCCCTTGGCACTTTGTCGGCCCCATTGAATTGAGTTCCACATCCTTTTGGGAATCAAGCCTTGGCCTTGCTGGCCCTCTACCAGCAAGGGCCCAACCCCACATCTTCACCTTGGCATTGCCAAGTTACCCCGGGCTTGGGTGAGCGACGAGAGAGCGGCGGCCCAAATTGGCCCATTTAGAATGCGAATGTGCTTGCTTGCTTAAGTCCAAGATTGTGTCACATCACATATAAACATTTCGGGAAGCATTGAGGAATGAACAGGCAGCTTTTAAAACCAACAGGCGTGTGGCGGTCTGCTGCCAGCGCGTCAGAAGGGTGTGACGGTCGGGGAAGGGCGCGTTACATAGCTTGTGACGCGTCCGCCCCTGGCCGTTACAGCCACCCGAAGCCCCTATTCAAACCAATCAAACAGAATGTAACGGTCAGTGGCCACGCCGTTACTGAGCCTGACGGTCTGGGGTGGGAGCGTTACTTCGAACGTGACGCATCCGCCCCTGGCCGTTAGAGCCACCCGAGGCCAAAACCAACGCACAGTTATTCAAACCGTGCACAGGAAGTGTGACGCGCTCTCCCAAGCGCGTCAGGGCACCCTGACGGCCGGCCGATTGGCCGTCAGGCCAACTGCCAAAGCCGGTCAACGCAAATCAACGGATGAGTAACGGTTGGGAGCCCCACCGTTACTCTCAATATGACGCCACTTCAAAGGGCCGTTACATTTATGTAACGCGTCCCCTACGGACCGTTACTAGTGTGACGGTTCCTGGAAGGACCGTCACACCGTCTGGGTCACGGACGGGTTATGTTTGAAAATGGTTCCCTCCCGGACGACCGGAATCGCCGGGTAACGACGAAACAAACCTGTTCCTGTCAAACCACACGTCCTAAACAACAATATAACAACTAAAACTATCACATGCAATGCCCACAAGTGATTAAACATGAAGAACAAAGCTTAAACCCCAAAAATGGAAAATAACCATTAAGCATGCCACGGGGTTCTAACTAAGCAAACGAGCTATAGGAAATGATCCTAGCGAGATCGAGATTCCATCCCCCTACCTCGTTCGAGCCGAAACGGCCGGAAAAGCTGCATGCAAGGAGGAGGGTTCACCGGGCCTTCTCGCTCCGCCTCGTCTCCACAAGCCACGAATCACGCCAAGATGGGTACCCACGCGTTCCTCTCGACGCGAGGAATCCACCGGCACCTTCCACGCCTCGAACCGTCGTCGTCTCGCCTACAACCCAAGGAGAGGGGCGATCGGACGAGAGAGAGAGAGCGTGAGAGATTGAGATCGACGAGGGAGAGAGAGAGAGGGGGGTGAAGGGTTAGGGAAAAAAATAAAATTAATATATATAATATAATTATTGTATATAAAAATCTTATTATTCCCATAATCTCAATTAATTCTAAATAAATTCGGAAAAATACCAGAAAAATTCTTAAAAATCCAGGAAAAATAGCCAAAAA
This sequence comes from Amorphophallus konjac, assembly GCA_022559845.1. NCBI lineage: Eukaryota > Viridiplantae > Streptophyta > Magnoliopsida > Alismatales > Araceae > Amorphophallus > Amorphophallus konjac. The sequence goes on along the minus strand of CM040121.1, from coordinate 196,548,910 downwards.
TTCCAGAATAAATACTAGATCAAAACCACTAAGGATCCACTAAGGCACGGGCCTCACAGTCCCTCCCTCCTAATAAAAATTTCACCCTCGAAATTTACAACAACGGATAAGGAGGAAACTGAGAAAAGAATTATACCTCACTGGAATAAGAAAGGAAAAAGCTGACGCATCTCATCTTCACGTTCCCAAGTAGACTCATTACCAGAGTGACGCTGCCAAGCAACTCTTACCAGAGGGATAACCTTATTTCTCAACCGCTGCTCACAACGGTCTTCAATTCTGATAGGAAACTCTGGCGTGGACAAATCAGCAGTCACTTCGGTCCAAACTGAATCATCGAGAACATGGGATGCATCTGGCACATACTTCCTCAACTGAGAGACGTGGAACACATCATGAATAGCTTGCATAGTCGCTGGTAGTTGCAGACGATAAGCCACTTGACCCACAGCTTCAACAATAGGAAATGGGCCAACATACCGCAGACTGAGCTTTCCACGCTTCCCAAACTTGGAAACACCTTTCATCGGAGATACCTTGACAAAAACCATATCTCCTGGCTCAAACTGTAGTGGGCGTCTGCGCTGATCTGCATAACTTTTCTGTCGACTCTGAGCCGTCAACAATCTCTGCCGAATCAGACGAACTACATCTGAACACTGTTGCACCATGTCAGGTCCCGTCAAAAGTCTATCCCCAACATCAAACCAGTTCAGAGGAGTACGACAAGGACAACCATATAGTGCCTCATAAGGAGCCATGCCAATACCGGAGTGAAAACTATTATTATAAGCAAATTCAACAAGTGGCAAATGTTGACTCCACGAACCTTGCCAATCAAGGCAACACGATCTCAGCATGTCTTCCAGAGTCTGAATAGTCCTCTCCGACTGTCCATCTGACTGTGGGTGATACGCTGAACTGAATGCTAACTCAGTGCCCAAGGCTCTCTGAAAACTACGCCAGAAGCCGGAGGTAAAACATGGATCACGATCTGACACAAGTGAAATTGGAATTCCATGCAGTGGCACGATCTTCTGCACATAAAGCTCGGCCAACCTCTGCACATTCCAAGCAACTTTTATTGGCAACAATCTGGCAGTCTTAGTCAATCTGTCAACAAGCAACCAGATACCATCAAAACCTTGAAAAGTCCGAGGCAAACCCACCACAAAATCTGTAGTAACATGGTCCCATTTGCACATTGGAATCTCTAAAGGCTGAAGTAATCCACCTGGCTTTTGATGTTCGGCTTTAACCTGCTGACAAGTCAAGCACTTGGAAACAAACACAGCCATATCTTTCTTCATACCTGGCCACCAGAACTGCTTCTTCAAATTCTGAAACATCTTGGTGACACTTGGGTGAATAGCAAAGCGAGAACCATGGGCTTCACTCAGAACCTCAAGTCTCAATGCATCATCAGCGAGAATATATAATCTGCCCTGGAAACTGACGACCAACTCATCATCAAATTCCACATCATATCTTGATACAACACGGGCCAAATCAGAATCAGCTTGCTGGGCTTCTTGAATATGCTGATACAAAGCTGAACCCAAAGCCAAACTAGCACAAACTGCCATCCTCGGATCGGTAGGAATCTCTATACTAAATGCCTCGCTCGGAAGCTGTTCCCACAATTTCCATTCATGAAGCAACAGATGATTGACTTGCACCTTCCTGCTCAGAGCATCAGCCACAACATTCATTTTACCCGGCTGATAGGAGAGTGTAAAGTTATAATCTTTCATGTATTCCATCCATCGCCTCCGCCTGAGATTCAGATCTTTCTAGGAGAATATATACTGTAAACTCTGATGATCAGTAAAAATCTGAAATTTCTCACCATACAGATAATGTCTCCAGATTTTCAAGGCAAAAATAACTGCAGCTAGCTCCAGATCATGCATAGGGTAATTTTCTTCATGTTGTTTCAATTTCCGAGATGCATATGCAATAACCTTACCATGTTGCATCAGCACTGCACCCAAACCTACTCGAGAAGCATCTGTGCAAACAACAAATCCACCTGAGCCAGAAGGCAAAACCAACACTGGAGAAGAAGTCAAGAGCCTTTTCAATTCAATAAAGCTGTCCTCACACTGATCCGACCAGACAAAAGGTACATCTTTACGAGTCAGTCTAGTCATTGGGGCTGCAATCTTCGTAAAATCCTGGATAAATCTTCGATAATACCCAGCCAAACCTAAAAAGCTTTTAATCTCCGTTACAGTTCTCGGTCTCTGCCAATTCAAAACAGCTTCAATCTTTGCAGGGTCCACTGCTACTCCGTCACCAGAAATCACATGGCCAAGAAAATGAATTTCCCGAAGCCAGAATTGACATTTACTGAATTTTGCATAAAGCTCATGATCTCTTAGAGTCTGCAGAACGATCCTCAAATGCTGCACATGATCTTCATCAGAAGCAGAGTAAATCAGAATATCATCAACAAAGATCACCACGAACTGATTGAGAAATGGACGAACGATACGCTACATTAGGTCCATAAAAGCTGCTGGGGCATTCGTCAATCCAAACGGCATTACCAGAATTTCATAATGACCATATCGAGTACTGAAAGCTGTCTTCTCCACATCAGATTCCCGGATCCGCAATTGAAAATAGCCAGACCGGAGGTCAATCCGTGAAAAGACAGTAGCAGACTGTAACTGGTCAAACAAATCATCAATCCTGGGAAGCAGATATTTATTCTTGATAGTCACCTGATTCAACTGTCTATAATCAATACAAAGCCTTAGGCTTCCATGTTTCTTTTTCACAAATAGCACTGGAGCACTCCATGGGGAAAAACTGGGGCGAATATAGCCTTTTTCCAGTAATTCAAGCAATTGTGCTCGCAGTTCTTTCAGTTCATCTGGAGCCATTCGGTACGGTGTCTTTGCTAACGGGCCAGTACCAGGAATCAGTTCAATCACTATTTTAATCTCTCGCTCTGGAGGCAAGCCTGGCAACTCGTCAGGAAACACGTCAGGGAACTCACAAACAACAGGAACCTCACTGACATCCTGTCGTGGTTTTTCAACAGCAACCACATAAGCAAAGAATCCCTGGCAACCTGCACTAAGCAACCTGTAGGCTCGAATAGCAGAAATAATCAAACGAGAAGAACGGGATCGAATACCTTGGAAATAAAAAGCTGACTTTCCCTGTGGCTGAAAATAGACTTTCTTCGATCTACAGTCAACAACAGCTCCATATTGCTCCAACCAATCCATTCCCAGAATAATATCAAAATCTGCCAGCTGCAACGCATACAATCTCGCTGGCAACCGATGATTATTAATCATAACAGGAGACTCTTCCAAACACAGAGGTGTAATCATGAAATCTCCAGAAGGCAATTCAACAAATAGCTCACAAGTCATTTCTGATGTCGGCTCCTCAACACATGCCATGAAATCCTCAGAAATAAAAGAGTGAGAAGCACCAGAATCAAATAAGACACGAGCTGAATGACCATAAAGCATAATCGTACCTTCCACCAGATGGGATGCAACCACTTAAGCTTGAGTTATATGCGAAACCTTGCCTTTCTGCTTCTTTGATCTGGCTGAAGATTACTGAGAAGACGCCGAAGCTTGAGAATAGAACTGTTGTTGAGGTACATGAGGTCTAAATTGCGACTGCTGAGGCTGAGAGAACTGGGGAGCTTGCACCTGCTTCAGTCTCAGCGGGCAATCACGAATGACGTGATCAGGCTGGTCACAGCGAAAACAGACCTCAGGAAGAGAACACGGCTGACCCTTATGGTGACCACCGCATCTCCGACATGTCCACGGCTGACTGACAACAGAACTCTGACGAGTCTGAGAAGAAGGTGTTGTCGGCTGCTGAACAGTATCTGTACCGGACGACGGCTGCTGGAAAAACTTCTTCTTTTTCTTGAACCTCTTAAACTTAGTTTTGAAAGGGGAAGAAGCACTGCTAACATCTGACTGGACTGAGGGAACACCTGACACCGGTGGTCGGTAAACCTGCTAAGACTGCATCGTCGGCTGAACCGACCCCGCCTGCGAATATCCACCCGATCTCGACATCTCCAGCTCAAGTGCCACGGCTGCCTGGCACGCACCATCTAAATCAGCAACACGACTCGCGATCAAAGGCAATTTCAACTCTGGCCTCAATCCTCGCAAGAATTGCTGAGTCTTCAAAGCTTCATTAGCCAGCACATGGGGCGCATTTTGACCCAATTCCATAAACTTGTTCCGATATTGAAGCACAGTCATACTGTCTTGAGTCAGCTCCATGAATTGATACATCTTAGCCTTCTGCAAGCAGGCAGGAGTGTAGGCGCGCTCGAAAGCAGCAACAAACTCTGCCCAAGTGATCTGCCGAAGAGGTCTGGAGTGAAACGCAATCTGCCACTCGGCTTTCCACCACGTAATGGCTGTACCTTGGAGTTGAAACACAGCAAGCATAACCTTCTCATCCTCAGCGCACTCCATAGATAGGAACACACGTTCAACTGCATCCAGCCACTGCCTCGTAACCTCTGGATCTGGCTGTCCGTCGAAAGTAGGCGGATTGAACAGAAGAAATTCTTTCAAAGCCTTGCCTCGACTACCAGGCACTTCAACCTGAGGAGCAACGATGGGCGCTGGAGGAGGAACTACAGGAACAGCGGGAACTGCAGGAGGAGGTGCAGAACCACTTTCTTCCCTGGGTGCATCTCTAGGAGCTCGAGGAACTCGAGGAGGTCTTCCTCGACGAGGCGGCATAGTTACACTGCCAAAAGCATAAAACAACCACAAATACATCAATCACACGGAAAACATCCTATGCCAGCAATAGACGACACGAAGGACTAGCTCTGGATAAGCGCAAATTCCAATTCCTTATACAAATCCTCAACTCCGCTCTGATACTAGTTGTGACGACCCAGAGTTCAGGATACCGATATACCGATAACATCGATAAACCGATACCAAGAACTGGGGAAGCCACCCAAGAGGCTTATGAGGCCCCTAAAGGGTTAGTGGGGGGTTGTCGAGGAGGTGCATAACGAATTGCAATTTGGAACGCGCATATTACAATTAAGCAATAAAATTAACAGAAGTGCGGAAGCAATTCAAAATAACCAGAGTGATACATATATAAACTAGTCCAGAGACACAAAAGTACTAGTCCAAAAAGGTACAACTACATGGGGCATACCCCGGCAAAAGTACAACAAAGGCCCAAAAAGGTGACCCGTATACTGCTGGCAGCTAAGCACGGTCTCCGAGTAACTCACGAAACACCGGGAGACGGCGGGCGCGGCTCACCTGAAAGAAGAAGGGTGAGTCACAGCCAGACTCAGTAGGGGTCACGCGGATCCCTACCTCGCACTAAACAAGCATACATGCAAAAATAAAGGTAATTAGAGCATGCATTTAAATAAAATAACAGGCATTGGCATGAATAAACTAATAACAGAAAAGCTGTAAACTCTAACTAAACAGGTATAACAGCTAATACATGCCAATAACGAGTAAGTCCAAACGACAGAAACTAAATCTACCAGTAGAATATGCCTCAACTAATCCAAGCAGCAGGGAGTAGGACAACCACTAGGAACAGAAACCAGATGCGTCCGCTGACGACTTACACTGCGTCTCAAGCACTCGCAGTCGGCAACACGACAAGCTGAGCTCGTAAACAGTACCAAACCAAGTGACCAGTCATAGTGACATTCGTCAATGTCAGTCCATAGCCTCTGACCACGTGTGCACACACTGACTCTCGCCTGAGCCAGGCCCTCTAGCTAGTTTTCTCCCTCGGTAGGACGCTACCGTTGGCCGGGAGCCCATGGAACTAGCTTACAAACCGTGTACGGGAATGCCCCTCCGCTATCCCCAAGCGGGTCGGTACTCAAAGACCTTAGGGTCACAACAGTGGTTCCATTGCAAGGAAAGAAAAGCTACTCTATTGGGATTTACAAACATGCCATTATATTATAAAATAACTCAACATGGCATATAAACATTTCGGGAAGCATTGAGGAATGAACAGGCAGCTTTTAAAACCAACAGGCGTGTGGCGGTCTGCAGCCAGCGCGTCAGAAGGGTGTGACGGTCGGGGAAGGGCGCGTTACATAGCTTGTGACGCGTCCGCCCCTGGCCGTTACAGCCACCCGAATCCCCTATTCAAACCAATCAAACGGAATGTAACGGTCAGCGGCCACGCCGTTACTGAGCCTAACGGTCTGGGGTGGGCGCGTTACTTCGAACGTGTCGCGTCCGCCCCTGGCCGTTAGAGCCACCCGAGGCCAAAACCAACGCACAGTTATTCAAACCGTGCACAGGCGGTGTGACGTGCTCGCCCAAGCGCGTCAGGGCACCCTGACGGCCGGCCGATTGGCTGTCAGTCCAACCGCCAAAGCCGGTCAACACAAATCAACGGACGAGTAACGGTTGGGAGCCCCACCGTTACTCTCAATATGACGCCCCTTCAAAGGGCCATTACATTTATGTAACGCGTCCCCTACGGACCGTTACTAGTGTGACGGTTCCTGGAAGGACCGTCACACCGTCTGGGTCACGGACGGGTTATGTTTGAAAATGGTTCCCTCCCAGACCACCGGAATCACCGGGTAACAACGAAACAAACCTGTTCCTGTCAAACCACACGTCCTAAACAATAATATAACAACTAAAACTATCACATGCAATGCCCACAAGTGATTAAACATGAAGAACAAAGCTTAAACCCCAAAAATGGAAAATAACCATTAAGCATGCCACGGGGTTCTAACTAAGCAAACGATCCTAGCGAGACCGAGATTCCATCCCCCTACCTCATTCGAGCCGAAACGGCCGGAAAAGCCGCATGCAAGGAGGAGGGTTCACCGGGCCTTCTCGCTCCACCTCGTCTCCACAAGCCACGAATCACACCAAGATGGGTACCCACGCGTTCCTCTCAACGCGAGGAATCCATCGGCACCTTCCACGCCTCGAACCGTCGTCGTCTCGCCTACAACCCAAGGAGAGGGGAGAGGGGCGATCGGATGAGAGAGAGAGAGCGTGAGAGATTGAGATCGACGAGGGAGAGAGAGAGAGGGGGGTGAAGGGTTAGGGAAAAAATAAAATTAATATATATTATATAATTATTATATATAAAATTCTTATTATTCCCATAATCTCAATTAATTCAAAATAAATTTAGAGAAAATACCAGAAAAATTCCTAAAAATCTAGGAAAAATAGCCAAAAATTCCAGAATAAATACTAGATCCAAACCACTAAGGATCCACTAAGGCACGGGTCTCACAGTGGCAGTTAAACAGTCGTGAACGATCAAGAGCAATGGCATGAGACCAAATAATTTGGAGCAATAATAAAAGTTTTATTTCAAATATAAGTCTCTTACAATTTAAATTTAAAAACTTGAAGACTCAACTACATCACAAGAAAAGAAAATGACGCTCTAACAGACTTAGACAAGATAACTAATAAGAGACACCATGCTAGACTCAAGAAAGATAAAAGACTCGGGTTCACTAGATTTTGAAGCTCGCTTGCACACTTGTCCCTCCCATGTGAGTCTCGGTCTCGCTAGCCATCTGATTACCTGAAAAATGTTGGAATAAACTGAGTGAGCAAAAGCTCAGTAGGAATTATATCTCAAGAACAAGTAATTGGTTTAAGTAATTATATCTTTCACATGTAAATGCAGTAAGGCTATGCATGTAGAATTAACTGAGCAAGTGAAACAAAACTAGCAAGAGATTAACAACGTCGTGCAAAACTTCCAAGCGAGTCTTAAACAAGAGATATTCATAAGAGACTTTATAGATTATTGGCTATTTCACACAAGTACTTGCCCATTCCGGGCCAAGCTAGTCAAGTCACGCAAGTCAAGTCACGCACGCAAGTAATATCACGTAACATTACGAGAGAGAGAGAGAGTGTGTGTGGAATGTCAAAGATCAAACTAGTCATGCACTTCGGTGCAATGCCAGACACCGTGATCAATATAACTCCCATGGGCACAAGTACTTTCGGGTGCTCCTCTCAGGACCAGATCGGGCCCTTTATGCACAGCATTAAAGATAGATCTAGACATCCATGATAGTTCATAACCAATAAGGAGTTTTAAGAACAAGCTTTAATAGGATGTTAAAATAAGATTTTATGGAATTCAAGGACAAGGCACTTGAGTAAGGATAGACTTGCAATAAAATCCATGTGAAAGTATAGAAACCATGACATGTCGAAAAACTGGGTGGAATTGGCACCTAGATAGGTTGCCATGAATAACTTGAATAGATGACTAACAAGATAGTCACCAATTCAATGGACACGAAGCAAGCTGAAGAATTGGCACCTAACTAGAGGATACCCAATTCAATATATCGCCTAGTGGAATGATCACTCATTCCGCTGGCTAAGAGAATTCTCTCATGGGCCAAGAATAGCACCATGAAAGGGCCGGGTTACCACGTTTCTCCAGAGTGATGTGGCATTAAAATGGGTACAAGGTGTTTAAGGTACAACCAGCTCAGTCGGCCTTGAGGGAATCCAAGGCTACGAGGAGACTTACGGAGGTCCCGATGACTAACTTGCTAGTCCGAAGGAACGGAATATCCAACGGAGAGCTCGTATGTCGCCGAGAGTTGAAGTGTATAACGTGAACCAATCATGAAACAAGGACGCCATCTACAGACGTGAGATGAGAGTGCCAGAAGACCCGCGGTATGGGTCAAAATCGGAAGAAAACTGTGAGAACATGAATGTGTTAATTATAGAATTCATGTCCATCCAATTCTATAATTAACTATAATTAAATAAACTTATTTTATTTGACGCCCGTGGGTGGCATCATTTATTAATTAGCGTCCACATAGAGAGACGTTAATTTTGTGATTTTTAACTTAATTTATTTAACAAGAATTCACGTCAATATCTATTTAATTGAATAATTTGAAAAATATACATTCAAAGAGACATTAATTTATATAAAATAATCTAGAAAATTAGAATATATGATAATTAGGAGAAAAATTCAAGGATTCCAAAAATATATTTTTTTTATAATTTTATGTTGCATAGTTTAGTAGATATGGATTTTCAAACATATAATTACAAGATATATATATATATATATGTATATATATATATATATATATATATATATATATATGTATATATATATATTAAACAATCTGACGCCCTTGGACAATGCCGTCAAAAGAATTTGACGACATCGTGATTGTCGTCATTTCAATAAAGTGTCAAACTTCAAACCTCTGGTTCTCGACGTATACATGTCGGAATCACGCGTTCTATATATCGAAATGACGGGCTCGAAAAACTCTACTTAACTGGACGTTCAAAATAATTTTTCGTTGAGATGGGGGATCTTGAGATAGGGGGCACGAAAAATAGTGTAACCACTGTCACTATCTCGGTCACCTCACCAACAATACACTCATAAAATTTCATAGCCAAAGGACGCTCCGGTGATGAGAATCAAGTCGTTAAAAGAAAAACCTATAACTAGCATGCTGCAGTAACCTTTGAAATTCGCCGGGTAATGGGATTATATATATTAAATGATTTAACTTGTTTAAACTTATAGTAAATACACCATATAAGGCATGGAAATTTAGGAATAACCATGAAGATTTTTGAAGTATATTTATCCAAAATTTTGGTGTGTGATTACTTGGGTATAAAATTTTAACATGATGTAATTATTTAATTTATTAAGATAATTAAACGGTAACTACACTTAAGCAAGCGATGATAACAAAACATGAGTTTTAAACATGCAAAATTAATTACTACTATCTTTAGGCTTCAATTATTGAGAAAACCTACCTTTCTGGGTTGATTTGGTTAACAGAAACTTGATCGATGAAGAATCGAAGAGGATTAATACAACCACCGATACACTGTAACGGCAGAAGTAGAGGATGACGATGCAGCTTCGACAGGAATAGAAACAATAAGGCCTCGAAGAAGTAGATGTCTTTTCTTCCGTTTACAGCAGTAGAAGAAGAAGCTTCGGGGTCAACAGGTTCGCCAGTAGCAGGAAGAAAGCAATCTTCCTTTAGTCCTTGATAGCAACCTTTGTTCAGCAAGGGAAGAAGTAAAGAAGCATGGCTTCTTCTACGTTGAGGAAGGCGACGGAGAAGGGCTTGTGAAGAAGGCAAAGATGCTCAAACTATCACGAACAGCAGGTCGGTGTCGAAGTAGAGAACCCAAAGGCAATAACCTTTGAAGGGTTCTGTAGGGACTTATTTATAGGGAAGAAGGATCCCACGTAGTTAGAGTTTAATTAGGAGTAATAATCCCACAGGAAGAATATAACTTCCCACGTATTGATCTCTTCCTTAATCAAAACTTACCCAATTGACTTCCTTGTTCGAATCAAACACCAACTGTCCCTTTTGGAAATGACGCCATAGGTTGGGGTGTTATTTTATTAAATGACGCTTGTATACACAGTCGTCAATTCCTTAATTGACGACTTGCTCGGAGGCGTCATTCACCATTCCCTATTTGTTAATTTAAGGTGTAACGATCTTTCTAGATTTTTATCTTTTTTTCTAGATGTGATCTAGATGGGAAATTTTAGGGGTATGAGTTTTCCATTTTGGTCTATTTTTACATCTAATTAGTTTTCTAAAATTCTTTAATTGAAAAATTGGCACTATTCATTTACAATAAAATAACGACTTGGTTTAAGTCGTTTCATATGAAATCAACGCCTAAGGCAATGGAGTCAATTTCATTTTGGCATTTCTCCTTAACCTTCCAAAAGGTTAATATTATGTATATATCCCTATTATTTCTATAACTCTTTAACTATATACTTTATTTGATTTAAAGATCCTATTGTTATTTTACAAATAACGACTTGCATTAAGTCGTTTCTTGCGTTGGATACGCCTGCACCAAGGGGCGTCAATTGAGTTTTTGGCCATTTCTCAGTCCCCTTAAAAGAACCGAAATTGCATATATACTCATTCTTTTATCTTTTACATATCTTTAATGTAATTAAATCTTATATATATATATCCTTCACTATTCTAATCAAATATAATATAATACAATGTGAGATATTAAATTTTTTAAATTACAAATAAAATATAAATTGATGTTTTCTTCGAGATTTATTGATTCTTAATTCAAATAAAATTACATTGTGCATTAAATGCTCACATAAAAATAACATGTTATTCTTAAATTTATTATAATATATGAGTTCTTTTGTCAAACTTTTTAGGATAGCCTTGATTATTTACGTTGCATTATATTTATTTATATTACATTATATATATATATATGCACAGATATATGGATGAGTGGGTTGAGACTTAAGGGCCCTTACAATGTATGTGGGTGGATTTACTAACCCCCATATACCTATTAATAATTTGTATATATATAGGGATTTTATTCCTCATAATTTCTTTAACTTTTATTTATCCTTGTCATGGGTATCAGAGGCAGGTTCGATCCTAGATAAATTTTTACTTCCATTCCAAAAGGTAATATTAACTAGTCTTTTATAAATTCCAGGAACCTTATTAACTATTTATAGAGATATGTAGATATCATCATGTATATGTTATTTTTCTTTTCAAAATCTAAATATATATTTATATATTTATTCCTTTTTAGCCTTCAAAATTATCGGGTGTTACACTTCGGCTTTCCTGAGGATGAAGTCTCCCGGTTGAAAGTGTCTGTCTCGGACTTTGGCGTTGTAGTATCGAGTGAAGCGGCGTCGGTATTCCGTTGCTCTGATGCTGGCAATCTCTCGGACTTCATCTGCTAGGTCGAGGTTTTCGAGCAGTTTCTGGTTGTTTTGCCTCGGACGAGAAGCAGATGACTCGGAGGAGGGGTTGGCAATCTCCAACGGGATCACGCCTCAGTACCGTATACCAGCTAAAAGGGGCTTTCACCGGTTGCCATTCTGGGAGTCGTTCTGTGTGACCAAAGTACGTTCGGCAATTCCTCAAGCCAGCTGCCCTTGGCTTTACCGAGCCTAGTCTTGATGCCTTTTAAGATAGTCTTATTGGCATTTTCGACCAGCCCGTTAGCCTGAGGGTTGGCGACCGAAGTGAAGTGATTGCAGATGTTAAGGTCGGCGCATCTGTCTCGAAAATAACGAGAATCAAATTACCGACCATTATCGCTCACTATCACCCGGGGGATGCCGTAACGACAGATGATCGACTTCTAGACGAAATTCCAGACGACTATCTCGGTGATCCTTGCAGTGGCTTCGGCCTCGATCCACTTAGTGAAGTAATCGATGGCGACGATAATAAACTTCTTCTGGGCCTGGGCCGTGGGGAATGACCCGAGGATGTCGATACCCCAGCGAGCGAAAGGATAAGGCTCGGCTAGGGTGACGAGCTCCGTTGCTGGCTGATGGACCAAGTGGTCAAATCACTGGCACCGGTCACAGTGTTGTGTGTAGGCCAAGCAGTCGCGTTGCAGGGTGGGCCACCAATAACCTTGCCGTAGCAAGATCCTGGCGAGCGACCTTCCCCCTAAATGCGCTCCGCACAGACCTTCGTGAACTTCTTCGATCACTCGGTTGGCTTCGTTGGTGCTGAGGCACTTCAAGAGAGGGCCGGAGAAGGATCTCCGGTAGAGAGTGCCGTCCAGAGTGATGAATTGCCGAGCTTGGTACTTCAATCTTCGGGCTTCTTGGGGGTCAGGAGGCTCCTGAGAGTCTTGAAGCCACGACCAAGGGGGTACGCCAGTCACTTGGGGAGGCCGAGTCAACAGCTAGGAGCTCCGAATCGATGCTCAGTCGCTCTAGCTCTTTGAGAATGACCGATCGAGTACCCTCGGGGTCAAGAGAGGAGGCCAGCCGAGAGAGGGCGTCTGCTCGGTAGTTCTCCTTCCGAGCTATTCGGAGTACCTCAAAACTCTCAAACTGTTGTGCCACAGTCTTGACCAGTTGGAGGTATTTGATCATCGGTGCTTCCCGAGCTTCCTAATTATCGTTGACATGGCTAGCGACCAGTTGGGAGTCAGTGTGAATCCTGACTCGCTCAGCCCCTAACTGTCGGGCCATGCGGGCTCTCGATATGAGGGCCTCATACTCGGAAGCGGTGTTGGATGCTTGGAAGTTGAACCACAGGGCGTACTGTAGCTCCGCTCCTTCGGGGGACTTCAGGAGAATCCCAACGCCGCTCCCGGCTGAGTTGGAAGATCCGTCGACGAACAGTTCCCAGATCGGCCAGGGCGCGGACGGAGATCTTTCTTCAGTCGGGATGGTGCCCTCGGCGATGAAGTCAGCGAGCGCCTGGCCTTTGATAGCCGAGCGAGGCCGATACAATATATCGTAGGCCCCGAGCATGATGGCCCACTTGACGAGGCCTCCCGAGGCTTCAGGGTGAGCGAGGATCCTCTTCAATGGTTCACCGGTCAGCACGGTGATGGAGTGTCCTTGGAAATAGGGTCGGAGGCGCTTGGCCGAGGTAACCAACGCTAGCACGAGTTTCTCGGTTGCGGGGTACCTCTTCTCAGCCTCAATGAGCACCTTGCTGGTGTAGTAGACCGGCCTCTCGATTTTTGAGTCATTTCTGACTAGGACCGAGCTAACTGTAGATGGAGTCGCCGAGAGATAGAGATGCAAGGCTTCACCTGGGACAGGCTTGGAAAGCACCGGGGGTGAAGCCAGGAACTCCTTAAGCTCGGCGAACGCTTTTTGGCAGTCCTCGCCCCACGCGAATGTAGCAGATGCCATTTTAGGCCCCCTCAACAGTTTGAAAAAGGGTAGGCATCGTTCATCCGCGTGGGACAGGAATCTGCTAAGCGCGGCAATGCGCCCGGTAAGGTGTTGAACATCTTTGATGCAGGTGGGTGGGCGCATGTCCAGGATGGCCTGGACCTTGTCGGGGTTGGCCTCGATCCCACGCTGGGTAACTAAGAAGCCCAAGAACTTCCCGGACCTTACTCCAAAGGTACACTTGGTAGGATTGAGCTTCATGTTGTACTTCAGGAGGGTGTCGAAGGTCTCCGCTAGGTCGGTGAAGTGGTCCTCGGCCTTAGGGGTCTTCACAAGCATGTCGTCAATATAGGCCTCGATGTTCCGTACGAGCTGTCCCTCGAACATATGATTGACCAGCCTCTTGTACGTGGCTCCAGCGTTCTTCAACCCGAAAGGCATCCGGGTGTAGCAGTGTACGCCGAAGTTGGTGATAAAGGCGGTCTTCTCGATGTCTTCGGGGTGCATTCTGATCTAATGGTAACCTGAATAGGCATCCAGGAAGCTGAGTATCTCGTTGCCCGAGGTTGAGTCAACCAGTTGGTCGATGCTCGGCAAGGGATAGCAGTCCTTTGGGGTAGCCTTGTTCAAGTCGGTGAAGTCCACGCACATCTGCCACTTTCCCGAAGCTTTTGGCACCAGGACGACGTTAGCCAGCCACGTCGGGTACAGGACCGGTCTAAAAAGGCCAGTCTTTTGCCCCTTGGTGACTTGGTCCTTGATAATCGCCTACTTCTCTGGCGCGTGCTTCCTTCTGCGTTGCTGCACGGGCTTCATGGTGTAGACACACTGTTCATGACGTCCCCTGAGAAAATCTCATATTACCACGCGACGCCCCACAGCGGCTTTCGCATTTTGAATCACTTGAGTGTTTCCTATCTTTGAGTCTTCTCTCGTCTTCTGGGCGAGTAGCGTAACGCTCCTTCGGCATCCGGAAACCGCCTCGTTGTGGAAATCATGCGGCATTCGAACGGCATCAACATCAATCGCATGCATCAGAAGTTACCGGGACCAGGAAAATGCCTAACGGACGACTGTCGACGCCCTTTTCGGGGGAATCCGGGGGTCATCATGGAGGCGTCCAGGCCCCTGGATGCCTCCATCAATACAAAATAATGACAAAATATATATATATAAGAATGAACAAAAAATATATATATATATGTTATGGAGGCGTCCAGGCCCCTGGACGCCTCCATCAAACCAGCTCTCGGGTGACTCCCGGCCATCGACTGACCGTTGCTCAGCCTGTCGTTTGAATAAAATCTAAGTTATGGAGGCGTCCAGGCCCCTGGATGCCTCCATCAAACTAGCTCACGGGCGACTCCCGGCCATCGACTGACCGTTGCTCAGTCTGTCGTTTGAAGAAAATCCAAGTTATGGAGGCGTCCATGCCCCTGGACGCCTCCATCAACCAGCTCACGGGCGACCCCGGGCCATCGACTGACCGTTGCTCAGCCTATCGTTTGAATAAAATCCAAGTTATGAAAGCGTCCAGGCCCCTGGATGCCTCCATCAACTAGCTCACGGGCGACCCCCGACCATCGACTGACCGTTGCTCAGCCTGTCGTTTGAATAAAATCCAAGTTATGGAGGTGTCCAGGCCCCTGGACGCCTCCATCAACCAGATCACGGGCGACCCCCGGCCATCGACTGACCGTCGCTCAGTCTGTCGTTTGAAGAAAATCCAAGTTATGGAGGCGTCCAGGCCTCTGGACGCCCCCATCCTCCCGACCTTTATAAATAGAGGCCTACCCCCCTCAGTTCGGAGGTCAAAAAAAGAGCGCTGAGAGGCTGCCGGATTCTATTCCTAACCCATGGGTGTTTTGTAGGGGAGGTCCTGCCGGATCCTCGGGTGCCAGTGCTCGCAGGAGAGAGGCCGCCTTCGCCCGCCGCGCTACCTCGTCGTCCCTACGCTGCCGAAGCTCCGCCGGATCCCGCCATCGACCATCCAATAAGCCATTCTCTCCTCTTCTTTCCTAGTTATCTTGCATTCATCATATCATATGTTCTACCCCCCCTTTTTATGAGGGAGTCTCTTTCCGTTTCTACGTCGGAATAATTGCCATTCATCATAAGCATTTTCCTCCTACTCGTGTCCGAGAGGGGTTTAAAAGACAACACCAACCAGGTGTGTGTCTTGCCATCATTTCGTTACTTGCATCGTTAGAATTTGAATACTGCATCTTCATCTTTCTGATACACTCGTTACTTGTTTGTCGTTGTTTTGCAAGGGTACCTGAGGAAAGCCCTCTCCGTCGGCCGGCCGAAGGGGGAGGAAGAAGTAACCTGCCATTTCCCGCTCTCGGGGATTCACAATCTCCGCGCTCAACACAAGGGGAGGTCCTGCCGAATCCTCGGGTGCCAGTGCTCGCAGGAGAGAGGCCGCCTTCGCCCGCCGCGCTACCTCGTCGTCCCTACGCTGCCGAAGCTCCGCCGGATCTCGCCATCGACCATCCAATAAGCCATTCTCTCCTCTTCTTTCCTAGTTATCTTGCATTCATCATATCTTATCTTCTACCCCCCTTTTTATGAGGGAGTCTCTTTCTGTTTCTACGTCGGAATAATTGCCATTCATCATAAGCATTTTCCTCCTACTCGTGTCCGAGAGGGGTTTAAAAGACAACACCAACCAGGTGTGTGTCTTGCCATCATTTCGTTACTTGCGTCGTTAGAATTTGAATACTGCACCTTCGCCTTTCTGATCCACTCGTTACTTGTTTGTCGTTGTTTTGCAGGGGTACCTGAGGAAAGCCCTCTCCGTCGGCCGGCCGAAGGGGGAGGAAGAAGCAACCTGCCATTTCCCGCTCTCGGGGATTCACAATCTCCGCGCTCAACACAAGGTACATGCGATCATTTCGTTTCTTTGAGGTAACCCCTCTGGCGATCACATCCCTTTAGCATCCTACGTATGCTCTTTCCTCATATTGGCACGTTTCATAATCCTTCTTAATTTTTAGTCGCTTGATAGTCCGTAGTTTACTTCGTTTTCTTCTCCTTGAGTGGATTCCTTGGCTTCCACAGATTGGCGATCACGGTGGGACTTTCTTTTTGCTTTTTTGGGTTACCTTTGAACTCTCGGCACCCACGTGTGCCTCCCTTCTTTCGGCACCCCCGTGTGCCCCTCCCTATTGCGCCCACATGCGCTACATCATTTCCCTCGTGCACCACGTGCACTCCCCCGGTCCTTTGTGATTACTTCGAGGTCTGCGTTATCTCGGCACCCACGTGTGCCCCTCCACTCGGCACCCGCGTGTGCTCCCTCCACTTGGCACCCTCGTGTGTCCCCCTTCTTATTGCGCCCGCGTGCACTATGTCATCCCCTTCGTGCACCACGTGCACGCCCCTTAGTCCCCTCTTTTGTCATTTTTAAGTCTGTGTTGTCTTGGAAAGTAGGACGGCTATATCTTCCTCTATCTGTTTATTATTGTTATATTCTTGTTATATCACTGCTATACATCTGTTATATTTGTGTGCTTATTTCTGCTCCATCTGTGTGTTACATATCTTTTATCCAGCACCGCATTTCATGCATTTACCCCCTTTTCTTTCCTTTTTTTACTCTTTTCTAAGGATCACCCTCTCTCGGTGAAGGAAGGACTCTCCGTTCGAGAATTCCTCTCGACGGACTAGAATCTCCTCCACTGGGACCTCCGTAAGTCCCCGACATCGAAGAATCTCCTCTTCGTTCACTGGGCCGGTTGTACCATTGAAGTTCCCCGGAGTTAGTCGACCCATTCGTGGCGAGACGAGAGCCCCTAGTTGACACGGTGGTGAAAACAAAAACGAACTAGGGTCCCTATTTTGTGTGGACTTTGGATCTGGTTAAAAACACAAAAAAAAAATCATCAAAATCAAAACACAAAAAAAGGGGCGTAAAGACATCCACTTATTTGATAATCTCTGCTATTTGCTTGCTAGTATATGTTTTTGCGTTCCGGGAAAACTGTGAGCATGGCTCACGAGTCTTTTGAGGAGAACCACCGTTGTCGTGGTGAGTCAGTCAAGCCGCGAGTCCATGCTATGGACGCGGGTCCTTCCCATGAGCCCTCACGTGAGGTGCAGGTTACCACAGGGGACACATCCCCGCCACAGGACATCTCCTCTTTGCTAGGTGTCCTCGCCAACACGGAGCTTACCTCTGAACAGCTCCGGGCCTTCCAGGCCATTCTGAAGGGGAAATCTGTCTCCCCCGCTCCCCAGGAATCAACTCCCGCCATCGCACCTCTCCAAGAATTGGTGCGGGCCATTCCATCTCCTTCGCTGGCATAAGCCATCCAATCTCCCTCGCTTCAAGGGCAAGCGAGCCAACAACCACCCTCGTTCCAGTTCCCTTCGCAATCTCAAACCCCTGTTGTTCCCCACATACCGCTTCAGCCGGGGCCAACTATTGGCGGCCCGGCAGCTCCCTCTCATTCAGGGTTTCCCCCTCAAGTCTCCGGGAGACATTTTCCTCCCCAGTGGCAAGTGCCACCTTCACCGCCCGAGGAGCTCGCCCAATCGCTCCTCAATAGGTTCAATAGGATGGACGAACAGTTTCAGAATTTGAAGAAAATGGTGGACGTGAAATCTACCCCGGAGGTTGCTTTGCCAATCCTTCCGGTCATCCATCTTCCTCCCTCCAAAATGCCCACGTACCGCAGGTACAATGGCACTGGCAACCCCTTCATTCACCTCAAGGATTTCATGTATGAGTCATCCTATTGGCAAAACGACCAGAGGTCCCTGGCATACCTCTTTCGGAGGTCATTGGACGGTCCTGCGCTAGAGTGGTTCTATTCTTTGGAGTCCTGCGAGGCCGAAAATTTTGAAACAGTCCAGAGAAGGTTCTTGCAAAAGTATCGGGATAGGGTCGGTCCCTCTCTCTCCATTACCGACCTTGTGGCCGAAAAGATGAAGTCCGACGAGGATTTTGTCCGCTATGCTGATAGATGGAGGTCTCTGGCAGAAAGAATAAGAGATACCCTCTCGGAACCTAAACAAGTAAAGATGATCGTATCCAATGCGACCCCAAAGTTCAGGCATGTCTTGGCCATGAATAAGCTCACCACCATGGAAGAGCTCTCTGAAAGAGCTCGGTACATCCAAACCCAGTTAAAAGACTCCCCCATTATGAACATGCTTGAGCCACCGAAGCCCAAGGTGGTCAGAAAGACAGGCGCTGGTGTCCCAAGCGGAGCAACAGAAGGGGTCGTAATAAATGAGCAAGTAAGTGCGGTCAACAACGCCAACTATGCAGCCAACCCAAGGCTTCCACAAATGCCCCGACTTCCCCTCCAACCAGGTCCCTTCCCCTCTCGTCCTCCACCCCAAAACGATCCACCTCAGAACAACATGCCTCAACTACTTCAACCCCAGCAACAACCTCGACACCAGCAACAACAACCACCACTTCAGTACAACCAAGTTCCACCCCCAGGAAATTACGGTCCCCCACAGCAACAAAGGAGGCCGATTGGTCCCAAGAGAGCCTATTACCCACCATTGCCAGAAACTCTGGCGGATATTTTCAACGCCCTCATGGCCTCAAACACACTCATCCTACCCAGGGAAAGGCCCGTGTGGCCCCCGAATGTTGATACCTCCAGATACTGCGTCTATCACAGGCAGCCAGGACACACAGTGGACAACTGCTTTCAGTTTAAATATTACATCTACGATACGAACGATGAAGGCGGGATTGACTGGGATGAAATGAGGCGATACGTCGCCACTCTCAAGGCTAGGAGACCTCCTCCTAGGCCACAGTTCCAGCAACAACAGCAGCAATTACAATAGCAGCCACAGCAACAACCACCACAACAACAACAACAGCCTCAGCAGGCCCAACCACAACAGCCCAACATGGGCATAATCCAGAATCCATTACCGGAGCACCAACATCCCAATCATCAGGTCAACCCCATCTCCTCCTTCCCGGAAGTCGGGAGAGAGCAGGTGTGGCATCCACAGAGTACCTCTATTCTTTCTACCGCCAACCCTATCATCATGCAACCCCCTCGCCTTACCCGGGTAGCACCTCTCTCTCATCAACCCGCGTTAATAACGGCTTCACCATTCCCACTGCCATCACGCCCTCTCATTCGCACCCCAATGACCTATCAGCCAACACCCTTCATTACACCCTCACACCCTCTCATTTTCTCTCACTCTCCCACTTTACCATCCACCTCTACTGCATTTGCCCCTATGCCTTCTAAGCCCCTTATCACCCGTCCACCGTACGTAACCCCGCCTGTCTCCACCATACCACCGCCAATGCCCTCAAAATCACTCATCATCCACCATCCATCTCAACACCATTACCCGCTCCAAACCTTACCCACTTCCACTTTGCTTCCACCTCCACCTTCCAGACCCCTCATCCTTCATAACCCGTGCGATATCCCCTCTACCTCCACCATGCCTCCACCTAACAAACCCCTCATCAGAATCCCTGCTCCCATCATCACCCCTGCTTCATCAACCATCCCTCCACCACTACCCCTCAGACCTCTGTTAAAACCCACAGCTACCCCTATAGAGGTACAAAAGCCACAGGCAATGGTGCTCCGGAGTGGAAGGATTTTCCACAGGGTTTTCCCCCCAGAACAGTCAGAATCCCTAGTAGTCTCAGCTAGAGAAAGATGATGGAGAACAACCGGAAAGATCTATCCCTGGAACACAGTATGATTTGTTGAAACACTTGTACAAGACGCCTGCTCGGATCTCCATCCTGGAGCTGCTTCAGAGATCCACATCCCATTAGGCAGCCTTAATGGAGTATCTTCAAAAGGTCATGGTGAATGAGGACCTCCCTGTAGAAAAGATTTCTGCCGTCCTGACCCCAACGGACACACAACCGGCCATCATGTTCCACAACTACGAGCTCGCTCCCAAGGAAGCTCGGAAATATGCATTGTGTGTTTCAATAAAAATTAATGGGGTATCCATAAACCCATGCCTTGTAGACACGGGTGCGTCCATAAATGTGATCTCCATGAGCACCCTTCAGTTGTGTGGGGTCGAACAGGAACAGATAAGACCTTCTTCAATCACAGTCACGGCTTATGACAATAGCAAAAGGCCGCCACAAGGGATGATTATTCTAAGGGCAGAGCTAGGTCCTATGTCAGTCCCCACGGAATTCCATGTCCTTGACATGGACCCCACATTCAAGGCCATATTGGGTCGCCCTTACACTGAAGCCATAGATGCTGTGCCTTCCACCAACCATCAGTGCTTGAAGTTTCCTTACAATGGAAGAACTATTAAAGTAGTCAGCACACCTGTCCTTCACACGGTGGATGCTATCAATACCTCTCTGCCCTCTTGATGCGGGACGGACACGGGGACCGACTCTACGTGGTATGGACCTCGGACTCTAGATGCAGACACGACCAGCAACACATGATGGGAGAGACATTAAGCCCGACACGGAGAGCTCCTATGGGCTATACGTCGCTAATAGAACGCAAGCTCACTCATCGTCCCAAGTGAGGGAAACGCGGATCGTGCGCGGTTGAAGAACCGGCAGAGTTCAAGGTAGTCAGACTCACTTCCGGACTCGGATCGAGTCGCGGGACGGGTCACTCTCACACTCACAGCGGTGACATGAACACACTGGCTAGTACCTATCACTCTTGACAGCAGCAAAGACCATATACTAGCTAAGCAAATGAACGCCAAGAAGTTCGGACCATTACCTCCACGCACTCGGCGTGGCAAAGATAACCCCGGCCGAATTACGGACTCCCGGTTAACAATGATTACAAAAATACACTAAGTCGACCCACTCCACGCAGGGAGGTAAAAGGTCACATGTGGGGTCCGGGAATCGCACAAATCGGGTTGACGGGCAGCATCTTGATGTCGCCCGGCGATGCCGAACTCCGCGTTTCGTGCTTTCCGAGTGGCGGGTTTTACGGACCCGTGGGGCCCGCGGACGGCGCTGTCCTCCGGATCTGTGGGGGTGGGACCCACTGTGATGGGGACCCCTAGTGGCGCGCCTCCACGGACGGCAGTCGGCCGGGAACACCGATCTGGGGTCGATCGGCCCCAATTCCCAATTCTGGAACTAACTTCCCACGGATTTTGGTTGCTGTCTTCCGACGCGCGCTCCGGAGAAAATGGCCGCTGCGATCAATCCCGACATTGGATCGGGACGCATGAGCTATCGTTGGAAAGCTCGCTTCAAATGCTTCAATCTAGAGCCAGAAAGATCTGCTGGATCTGGTCGGATCAGAACTTTATTGAATTTACAAGTCCCTGTTGTACAGTAACCGAAATCTCAGATCTACAGGTGAGTTGTGTGAAGACTGCCTTTGACCGTAAGGAAGATGGCCGATTAAGCTCCTAAGATCTTCATCAAACTTGTGGGATTTTGAACAAGAATAACGGGGATATTTTTTGTGGACTGATTGGAGGTGTTTGTGATTTGTTATGATTTGTTTACTGGAGGATGTTCAGATCTGGGAACTGGTGGACAGCATTGTAGCTATCTCTGAGATTGATTTTTGAAAAATATGGGATGGCCTCAAAAAAATTCAAGAGAATTTGGGGACGGTGGGGTTGATAGACAGAACGCCCAGTAAAATTGGGAGCTCTAACACAAATCAGAAAGAGGTCCGAACAGGGGAAACACAGGGCAGGTGAAAATTGAAACAGCAAGCAGACAGATCTGGAAATTAAGGTTGGACGAAAATAAAAAAAATATCAAATGGGATATTTATGACCAAACAAAATTTTTGGAACGTGGTTGACACCTCTGGAGCATCCCCTAAAATCCCCAGGTTGATCTGAGCTTGTGGCTGACACAGAGAATTTGTTGAAGCTGCTATGGTCGGATGAAGGCAGAACTCCGGCGATCTCGACGGTGATGCGATGGCGGCTCGTGGCGGCGGCGGCGGCGACCGAAATGATAAGGGGAGGAGTCACACCTCCAGAGGGAAGCCTTCACAGCTCCAAGGGGGAGAGAGGGGCGGCCTAGGCCTTTGCTCAAGTAATTTTCCAAGTTCAAATGGCATTAATCCACCAAAATGGGAAATTACAAATATTTATGTGTTACATCTCAAATCCATTGTCCACCGTTGGATCTAGGGGATGGGAATGGGTGGCCTGGATTGAGTGTGACACACACACAAAAATTACAATAAAAAAAATAAGGGGGGGGGGGCGGCCTATTGACTAGAATGGCAAGGGGGACATGTTTGGTAGCCACCTTGGACTTTGAAGTCCACTTGTCTCCCATGTGCCTTTTACCATTCAAACTTCTAGATGCCTCCATTTGACATGTTGACTGACCCCACATGGGGCCCATGAGCTGAGGTGGACCAATGGGAGGGGGTCTGTGGGCCCGTGGGACCCGGGGGTCCCATTTTACAAATAAACCCCTCTTACAATCAAAATTACATACCCAATAAAATGAAATAAACACACATCACACAAATAAAGTCTAACTAAATATGATAAATGCCGAGACTCAAGGGGGCGTCTCCAGGCTATCTCCGAGCCAGATGGATGCTGAGGTGGCTCGCGTCGTACTCCGTGTGCGGTATCGGTGGCTCGGCGTGTCGCGCCGCTCAACTGCTCGGGTGTCCGCACCACCTCTGTTTGGCCGTCTCATAGGCCCATATTGTCATTGCTGGACGTGTGCGATTCATCTCACATTCTGCTAGCACCAAAGAAGCCGATCAAGGCAACAACGCCATATCTCCCTTTTCACTCCAAAGGCTGGGAGATTATGAGAAACATCGGCTATCAACAGGGCAAAGGTCTGGGTGCACAGCTACAAGGTAGGTTAAAACCACCAAAGGAGATTAGGCCGAACCGTAGGTTTGGTCTAGGCTTCAAAGGACCATTCAAGGCGGATTGGAAACCCCTCACATGGACCCTATCAAATCACTTCAATAAAGGGCCCGTTATTCAGATGGGGGATTATCCGCAGGAAGCACATGGGGGGTCGCATGTTGTGTATTCAGCTGAAAAATGTCCGAGGGTCACCAAAAGAGCAAAGATCAAAGACCCGGAATACGAATGGGATAAATGGTTTGATATACGGGATGTTTCCGTTGCACTGGAAAGGATGTTCTCGTCTCCCCAGCTTGAAGGACCGCCATTGATCTCCGGAATGCCAGAAAATATCATTACTATTGCCAAGGTCCCAAACTATCCTCGTCCTCGCCAGAAGGACCCTGTCACCAGCGGATCTTCATCCGCCATCACCATCACCACCGAAGACTCATTAGCCGTCATCTTCTCCATTCACTCGTCGCAACCTTTGTTGCTGTCATCTTCCTGGGCCAAACGGTTGGCTGATGATCTTCCCAGATCCCCCTCTCTACTTACATACCTGCGCGGGTTTCTCAACCCGCGCCAGGTCTTCAATCATGATCTGCTCTACGAGCCTCCCAATCCTCTAGCCATAACCGCTTTTTCCTCTCCCCCGATCTCTTTCCACTGTTTTGTTATCAAAAATGAAAACAAAAAAAAACGTCAATTTCCAAACTCCTCAGCAACACATCTTCGTTAAGGAAACTTCCTACATCTCCCACGGGTGCGCCCCGCCCTGCGGGCCACCCATCCAAGGTCCGATGAGCGACCTTTTCTACCCCTCCTCTGAGGGGTCTTCCCCTATATATTCTTCACCATCCTCTTCATCTCTTTCTTCTTCTGTAAATAATGTCAGTCAATCTAGGAATAATAAGTCAAAGGTAGTACCTAGGAAGAAATCCAAGGGTAGGCAGATCCCTCGTCGATTCCTTCTGGATTTAGCCGCCAGGTGTCAGGCCCTTCTTGCCGTCCCTCAGTTGCTAGAAAATCCCATCCAGCTACTGGAAATAGAATGTGAGGGCAACTGCATAATTAATGAGGGGTATGGAGTCTACGAGATCACAGATGAAGAATACCCTACTGAAGATGAGGGTGAAGAATATGAGGATGCGGCTGGTGCATATGCTAGTGGAATAAGGAGATTCGACGAGTCGTCAACCACCGTAGAAGAGTCCACCAAAGAAGTCAACTTGGGAACTGAGGAAGACCCTAGGATCATCCTCATAAGTGATAATCTACCACCCTCTGAAGAAGAGGCATTAATTGAAGTTCTCAAGGAATATAAGGACACGTTTGCATGGAGCTACGAGGATATGCCGGGTCTAGATTCAACCCTGGTCGAACACCGTTTAACCCTAAAACTAGGGTCCGTCTTGGTAAAACAAAGGTTAAGGCGTTTCCACCCTCAAATGGCTTTGAAAATGAAAGAAGAAGTCGACAAGCTCCATAAAGCCAGGTTTATTAGAGTCGTCCTTTATCTTCAATGGGTGGCAAATATTGTCCCGGTCATGAAGAAAGATAGGAAAGTCAGGATTTGCATTGACTTCCGGGACCTTAACCGCGCGTGTCTAAAGGATGATTTTCCCTTGCCTCACATTGATGTTTTAATCGACAACACAGTGGGGTATGAGACCCTCTCATTCATGGATGGATTTTCAAGATATAATCAAATTCGTTTGGCAGAAGAGGATCAAGAAAAGACATCATTCACTACACCTTGGGGAACATATTATTACGTGGTCATGCCGTTTGGGTTAAAGAATGCTGGAGCTACTTACCAAAGAGCTATGATGGCCATATTTCACGACATGATGCACATATATCTGAAGGTGTATGTGGATGATCTATTGGTGAAATCAAGGACCAGGATGGAACATCCAAGGGTTTTGGCTAAGGTCTTGCAGAGATCAAGGGAGTTCCAATTGAAAATGAATCCGAAGAAGTGTGTGTTTGGTGTATCATCGGGTAAATTACTAGGCTTCATTGTGAGTAAAAGAGGGATCGAGATAGATCCCGACAAAGCTAAGGCCATCAGGGATATGCCACCTCCCAAGAATTTGAGGGAAGTCCGAGGTTTAATCGTGAGGTTGCAGTTTATTCGTCGATTTATGTCTCAGCACTCACAAAGGTCTAGACCTTTCTATGAGTTGACCAAGTCAGGAGTAGAATTCCACTGGGATTCTAAATGCCAAAAAGCTTTTGAAGGGTTAAAGGAATATCTGGCTAGTCCACCCGTTCTTATTCCACCCAAACCAGAAAAACCTCTGATCCTCTACATCTCCATCTTGGACGACTCCGTGGGAGCTGTCCTCGCACAAGTTGATGAAGAAGGCAAGGAACGAGCAACCTATTACTTGTCCAAACTTCTCAATCCCTGTGAGCAGAAGTACACAGTCATGGAGAAAACCTGTGCTGCCCTCGTTTGGGTGGTGCAGAAATTGAAGCACTACTTCTTGGCTCATGAGGTCCACTTGATTGCTCGCATGAACCCTATCAAGTTTCTTCTGGAGAAATCCATCCTTACTGATAGGCTAGCACGCTGGGAAAGTTTTCTTTCCCAGTTCGACATCACCTACATCCAGCAGAAGGCAATTAAAGGCTATGCCATAGCCGAGCATCTCACCCACCATCCTCTCCCCAAGTTTGACCCTGTCCAATCAGAGTTTCCAGATGAGGAACTAATGTCCATCGCCCAATCCGACAATCCAATGTGGACATTATATTTTGATGGAGCTCTAAATTCCCAAGGGAAGGGTATCGACATTGTCCTTCTAATGCCTGAAGGTGTTACCATCCCAGAGGTATTTCAGCTCGCGTTCCCAGTCACCAACAACATCACTGAATACGAGGCTCTTCTAGATGGCCTGGAACTAGCCCGTTCCTTCTATATCACTGAGTTGCGAGTCGTGGGTGATAGTCAACTCGTTCTCCGCCAGGTGCTTACCAAATATCGCACCCTCGATCCCAAGCTCAAACCCTATCAGGAGCTGGTCTCCGCTTATGCCAAATTGTTCACCAAACTGATCTTTGTCCATGTTCCTCGCGAACAGAACATTCTGGCCGATGCCCTCGCCTCCTTGGCGTCATCCTTCAAATTTCCTTTAGGTGCATGGTTTAGATCCAACATTCTCTACAAGTGTCTTGTCCCTGCCGTTCAGGACCCTTACCTCTTAAAGATCAAGGAACGAGTCCTACAGAAGATCCAGAAGAGAGAAATTCTTGAGAAGAGGGAGATCATGCTGGCATAAGTCGAAGAAGAGCTGGCTGACGATGAGAAACCATGGTTCTATGAAATTGTCAAATATTGTAAAGATCAGTCTTATCATGAAGGAGCCACCACAGAAGATAAGAAAGCCATAAGAAGGGTGGCTCAGAAATACACATTGGTTGGAGGTCTACTCTATAGGAGGAGCCTTACTGGCGTTCTGTTAAGGTGTCTTGACGATAATGAGGTTTGGAAATGCGTAGAAGAAGCACACTCGGGTGTGTGCGGTGGCCACGTGAATAGCCAGATGCTCGCCAAGAAGATCATTAGGCAAGGCTTTTACTGGCCCACTATGGAAGAGGATTGTGCCGTCTATGTCCGTAGGTGTGTCAAGTGTCAACTTCACGCCGATAAAATCCATTCACCATCTTCCTCCCTTCATCCAATATCCTCCCCATGGCCTTTCTCCATGTGGGCATTTGACATCATCGGTCCCCTAGGTGATCCCAATTCCCTCACCAAACAAAAATCTTTCATCCTTACTGCGACGGAATACTTCACCAAATGGGTCGAAGCCGAAGCTTACGCGGAAATCAAGGCGTCAACAGTCTGCAAGTTCATCATGAAGAACATCCTCGCTAGGTTCGGCGTCACAAGCACAATCGTCACCGACAATGGGCCACAGTTCATTTCTCAGGACCTTCAGGACCTCTGCAAAAGGTACGCAATTGCATTGCATCATTCATCGCCTTATTACCCACAAGGTAATGGCCAAGCGGAGGCCACCAATAAAATATTGATCAAAATCATCAAGAAAACATGCGAGTCCAGTAAGTTTTCAGACTGGCCAGAAAAGCTTATCGAAGCTCTATGGGCCTATCGCAATTCAATCCGTACCCCCACCGGGCAGACTCCGTTTGCCCTTGCTTACGGTATGGAAGCGGTAGTCCCGTACGAGACTCTGATCCCTTCTCTCAGGGTACAATTGGACGAGGAATTTCCCCTCGACGACCCTCGTAATTCACTCCTAGCCCAGTTGGAACTCTTGGATGAGAAGCGGCTGGCCGCTGCCGAGCATGCGCGTGTATATCAAAATAGACTCGCTCGCTTTCACCAAAAGAAAGTCGTTGAGAGAAAATTCAAAATCGGTGAGATGGTCGTAAAACAAATTTTTTTCAAACCTGGAGGGCCGCGTTCTAAGCTCCAACCCAATTGGGAAGGACCATTTGTAATTCAAGCCGTGTACCCTGACAACGCCTACAAGCTAATCAACGCCGAGGGGACCGAGTTATCCCACCCTTGGAATGGGCTTTATCTTAAAAAGTACTACCCTTAGCATAGTGCCAAAATGTCAAAAAAAAAATAAAAACAAACAAAAACAAAAAAATGATGAAAAGACAGAAAACATCAAAAATAACAAAAATATTGAAAATCACTAAAAATATGGAAAATTCAAAATGCCGATGCCTGGTGGTCACCATGTAGTTAAATCTCTGCATCCAACCTTCATATTAGGATAGGGCCCATTAAGGCTTGGTAGGCACCGGGTCTTGGTTTGCTAGAACCGTGGAGATCCCTGTCCG
Source organism: Amorphophallus konjac (assembly GCA_022559845.1). Taxonomy (NCBI): domain Eukaryota; kingdom Viridiplantae; phylum Streptophyta; class Magnoliopsida; order Alismatales; family Araceae; genus Amorphophallus; species Amorphophallus konjac. The sequence continues at coordinate 196,520,566 of CM040121.1, read as the reverse complement.
GCCACCTCGGCCTATGCTCGCTCAAAGGAAGCCAACATGTACTCACTAATGTATTTTGTCTAAAAAAAGTTGGTAGCATCACCTACGGTGGGGCCTCATCCGGAAGATCTCCAGAAGCTGTAATCTTTATTCTTTTCTCTTTGACCAAATGAGACAGTCGGCGCCTTTAAAACGCTGAGCATGAGAAACCAAAACTCAAACCCCCAAGGGCAAGAGTAGGATCCATTTCCTCAAGCATCGATCAGAGCACGAGAAGAGGGCAGTGTCCCCGCAGGCATACGAAAGGGAGCTCACAAACGTCAAACGACTATATCTTCCTCGCAAAAAGAAACACAAAATCAAAATCAAGAGAAAAGCCTGGTCGTGACCGTGCCTGATGCGATAAATGAAACCCCTCAAAGCAAAAGTCTGAATCCATAAAAGGGGCCATAGAATGTAAATGCTCGGGATTTGGTCCGAAGTTGTCCGAAAGGAGAGAGTTAAATGGGCCCTTATTGGCTCGTCGGGTTAACGGTTTTGCCGATCCTCTCAGGAGGTTTATCCCCTACGCTCTTCTTTCTTCCTTTAAAGGTGAAAGCTCGACGGAATGTCTGAAGGGCGAAACCCGCCAAGGTTTGCGACCTTATTTTAATACAAACATATGGTTTCCTACTTTGAAAAGTAGAAGCTATCGCTGCGAAGGAGTCTCTATATTTTTGGCTGGTCAAGACCCCTGTTTACCATCTGGGTGTCTTCTTGTTTAACCTCGGGCTTAGGCCAATACAAGCGCGTCACCTCTGGGTGCGACGGCGTCTGATTCCGGGTCAGCGTCGCGCTGTTGGTCGTTAGGGTTCCAGGGTGTTCCATCATATACCATCTAAAGTTGTGAGGAAACAGACCCGGGTCGGGCAAATCATTTACCTCGAACACCTTTTGGGCGAATCCCTGTGGTCGGAAGCAACTGGGAGCCTAAGCATGGCATGGCGGTATTGTCATCAGGGTAAGTCTTAGCCGGCGGGATTATCATTCGAGGGGTCTAGAGGCCCAAATCAACCTAGATGTGCACTTAGGATACCTGGGAGGTTAGTAAGAAACCCCTATTCGCATGAAGGTTAGGTGCCATATGGGTGCTCATCAGGTGTTAGCGACAAAAAAATGATAAAAAAAAGAGAAAACGTAGATATTTGGAAAACAAAAAAATTGTTAGAATGATAACAAAGACAACAAAAAAAATGCCATAAAAATAAAAAAAAATCATTTCACATGATTGCGTTTGTATGCAGCATTTCACTTTAAAATTCCGCTTGCATTAGTGTGCTTGTCTGTCACATTCATCATTATCACATCTTTCCCTTGCCTTCGTTAATAAAGGCTTGGCCCCTTGACCCATTATCAAGGACAGTTGAAGTGAACACCTGCTTATTGAGCAAGGGGCCAAGTCAGAATAAAGATACTGACCTGTTTGTTTCAGTGATGCATGCAGGGATTCAAGATAGCAAGAGTGAGATGAAAATCAAACAAAATCATACCTTTTATTCCATTCTTAAATAAGGAATTGTACATTAAGTTTCACCTTCTCTCTCTACATTACTTGTCCCTCCACTCTCCGGGCAAAACGTCCTCAAGGGTGCTACCCAACTACGAAAAGCGGTACTTCTACCGCTCTGTACACCTCTTCCCATTCCCACACCCCGGCGCTGATCCGTGGGAGCAGCAAAGGAGCTACTGACACGAAAGCCACGCTCTCGTGCTCTTCGGTAGCACTCCTCACCATCTCTCAGCCATTGTTCAGCGAGGCCAAGGCTGGTTCGGAGTTTGAACAACTGAGCCTCCATGACCCTTCGCTCCTCCCTTTCAGCTAATCTGTCGGCTCTCTCTCTTTCTCTGTCCCTCTCTTTCTCTGCCCGTTCTCTCTCACGGTCTTCCCTCTCCAATTGAAGGGTGATTCTCAGCTCCATGGCATCCTTGGAAGAATCGTCATCGGGACGACGCCGCAATTCCTCCTCCAGCTCTGCTATTCTAGCCTCTCTCTGTGCAGCATGGGCAAGTGACTCCTGCATCTCCTTTTCCTGCCAGGTGTACTATCTCAGATATGTGGCAAGGTATAAACAAGGAGAACTCAACACTGAAACTCTTACATATATAGAGAGCATTCCTTCTGCCTCCGCGGCACGCTGCGTAGTCCGAGCAAGTTACTCGTGAAGCAAATCAAGTTCTGAGGCGGGGATCCATAAGCTGGAAGAGACGCCCCCTCCTCCCATCGCTGACGAAGCCGCGTCGATCTGAGCGCGCTATAAACCACATGGGATGAAAATTAGCGGCTGAACGCCATCGATCTAGAGTTTTAATTAGGAGTGCGCATTGTACATACACCTACCGAAGCGCTCAAGGCTCCACGGGTGTCGCCCAATTGTTGCTCCGTTTCTGCTAGGCGTGATCGCAAGTCCGCAATCATGGTATCACGGACATCCTGCAACCATAGGAGTCAGCATCCATAGAAAGGAGAAAAGAGGAAAAAGGAGACCCACCTCTACAAGTCCCCGGGGTTGGAGCCGCTCTGCGTACATTGTCTTATACAGACGCAGATAGTCTTCACTATCCTGCGCATGTGATTCCATGATTGTGCCACCTCGTTGCCAGTCTTCATACTGTTCGGGGAACCGCACACGCCAATCAACGCAAGTTGCCGGTCCACGTGTCTTTCTTCCAACGCGAGGTGGCGCAGTTGTATCCACCCATTCCTGGGCCAGCCCTAGGGTCCTCATAACCAATCGTAGCCGAAGCGGCTCGATTTCATTTAGGCAGTGTATCCACAATTCCCGTCCGAACCGGGCACGACCTATTAAAACCCATGGTTGATCGGCGTCGACCATGCCTGAGTAGGGTCTCCAATTTTCCTAGGTGAGGTTGTACATACCCGTTTAGCTGGTTAAGACAAAAAATATATATAACAAAATAAAAGCAAAAAAAAAAATCCCACCATCGCTGTAGGGAATTCCTGTAGCTCGCGCCTTAGCACCATCAGCTGGTAGGTTACAGGCGCTGCACCCATGATCGGCTGCCACCGCCTGGCTAACGGCACCATCGCTGGTCGCCAATGACGAGCTCTCCCCATCGGGAGGTAATAATAGCTCCACAGCTACATCATCATATGCCGTCAATGCCTCAAGTGGACTATTACAAATAAACACAAAAATATATAATAAAAATAAACTAAAAAAATACCTGGATAAGTGGTGTGAACCCACTCACAGTCATCTCACGATCTGCCTCTTGGGACAGGCCCGTAAACAAGTGCGCTAGCATGGCAGCTCCCCAGGCGTACTGTCCTACTCTTTCGAGGTCAGATAGCAGCCCTAGGAAACGACAATGGATGCCGTCTCCTTTCGAGCTCAGTATCAATCTTCCTAGGAAAAAGAGGAGAAATCTCCTCAAATCCATATTAGATCTCTCCCAATTGTCAAAATCTGTGCAAAACACAGCACGACATCCCCTTTCCATCCTCTCCATAAATTCTTCCAAGGACTCGTCGTCCCGTCGATGAATATCAGTGAGCCCTAATGCCCCCATGATAGACGCCCTAGCTACTGATCTGTGCTTCCGACTGTCTAAGTCCAACCCCAGTAGCTTCTGGGCGCCTTCTCGGTAATCTGCATAGGTGACGCCGGTCACTACCTCACCATCCACTTTGAGGCTCGTGATTCGGACCACATCTTCTAGACTGGGTACCATGTGCCCCCATGGTATCAGGAATGCCTGACTTACTGGGTCCCATCTTTTGCACAAGGCTTGGATAAGGGCCAGGTCGAGTTGGATCAGCTCGATCCGAAGAAAGGCACCAAATCCCATCACGTCTAGCCTGGCCTTCTGAAAATCTGGGAGACCCCTGTATGTGGCCACTGCTAACTCCCATGAAATGTGTGATTTCATCACACTCTGTGCGTGCATAAGAAATGGAGAAGGGTGTTGTCAAGAGGAAGGAAAAAAGAATGAGAAAAGGGCAGGAAAGCTCAGCTTACGAGTTGCGACCGGGTCCGCTCGCTGAACTGCCCTTCGAGGTCCGAGAGTTTCCTAGAACTGCTACCATTGGATCTGCTTCTCTTCGAGGGGGAAGATTCACCCTCCATCTGGAATTCTTAGTTCCTCCTAGTACCCTTCAAGTTGGCCCTCGATGCCCCTCGAAGAACAAAAGAGGAAGGCATATATAGAAATGGGAGAAGGGTGGGCCAAGATTGCCTCCAACGATAGCCCTCACAATAGGGCGCCTCCCCTGCGGTCCCATGAGTCACTTCACCACCCGCATAAGGTGATGGATCGGACGGTGTAATATGATGACCTGCTCCCTGTGGCGCCCTGTCATAACGTGGAGGCCATCCGCAAAGTTTGAAAAATCATCCAGGAGAAGAGGCCCAAGCTGTCATCATTGACCTTGACGACAGATCCCCGTGAAAGAATAGTCGCAGCAAGATGCCATCCTCCATCTAGGGCAGGATGTCGACAGACACATCACATGAGAACAGTACAAAGAAGCGTAGGGAAGAAGGGACGCACAAGAAAACAAACAAACAACTGAAAATCAAATCACTCATAAGTCTACATAAGCTGTCACAAACATTACAATCATAGAGAGAAGGCGGGTCCACTGACTCGCCAACTCTCGACATCATCTTCATGCTCATCCCTCTAGGCGTCCCTCTCCTCTCCCCCGGGGTGAGGATCCCTCGGAAGCCTCATGGACACCCGTGCAGCGCTCACCTCGCCTCGTGGCACCTACTCCACAGCAGGGGCTCGCTGCTCCTCCTCTGGCGTGGCGAGGAAGCCACCAGTAGAAAAGCGTCCGGACCGGTGAAGTAGCGCCCCTAACTCTCGCGCTCTCTCGTAGCGCGTTTCCATCGCTCCTAACCTCTACGCCATAACCTGAAGGCCTAGCTGGAGCTCCCTCACTTGGGCCTCCAAGGCCTTCTTCTCAGCCTGGTCTCGCTGTCGCTCGGCCCTTCTCTCCTCTCTCTCTCTCTCTCTGCTTCCCTCCTCGTCACCTGGAGAAGGACCCTTAACTCCAGAATGTCGGGAGAGGGCCTCCCCTCACCTCGACGCTGCAGCTCTGCCACAGCTGCGGCCCAGGCATCACGCTCCTCTTCAGCACGAACCGCGCGGGCCACCGCACTGGCAAGTTGCTCCTGGAGGGAGGCGATCTCTAGAAAAAGAGCCTGAGGATTGGAGGACGATCCGCCAGCCATCCCTACCACCATTTCCTGCTGAGTACATAAAAAATAGATAGACAACGGCTGTTGGTTAAATTCTAGAATTTCATGACAAGAATAAAAATTTTGAGGCCCTATTGTCACCTCCGTCTGTCTCCCAAGCTGAGGAGCCCCCGCTCGGTCCCCCCTCCACTGCTGCAGGAGGCCGCCACTGCCCTGCACCGGTGCGCTCCCTTGTTGCCCAAGGGAATGTACGCGCCGGTCCTCAAGCTTCGCCTTGCCGCAACTCTCCTTCCTGACACGGCTCGGCTCATCCGCGCTCGCCCACTCGTCAGCCAAGCCCGGGATTCTCACCGTACCCTGCATCAAAGAGGGAGGTCCCCCGTCAGTTAATGAGAACGCGTCCCTTGTCGAGGACGCGCCCATCATGTGAGTGCCGCCCTCGCCAAACCCCTTCCACTCCCACACCACTCGCTCCAGACTCAAAACAAGTCATAGAGGTGGGAATCGAAGCACTCACCCAGCCGCGTTCGCCTCCTTCTGCGCCATCGGGCCCCTCGGGTCCCATGAGTGCTCTAAAAGGCCCTTCCACTTCCGTCGACGCCTCTCCATGCTCGGGCGCATCCCTCCTTGGGCGAGGAGTCCCTCGCCCCTCTCTCCCCTCGCCGCGATCTGGCCCACTGAACTCCATCGATCGAGAGAAGAAGAAGATGAAAAGGGGCGAGCAAATCTCGACAGGAGGCGGGCTCTTTTGCGGGTAAGGCACGAAGAAAGGAAGGCCGCCTGGCGCTTTAAATTTGAAATCGAAGGATAAGACACGTCCTCGCGCCAGGACGCGCCAAAAAAAAAAGATAGAAGGATGTTCTCTCCGTGCAAGGCGTAGTTCCTTGCTTTTCAGGGCAAGGTCTCGTGAAGCGTGTCTCGAAACAACTCGGTGCAAGAGAAGAAGCGTGGAAAAGGGAAAGTGCATACGACAAAAGGAACCGTTTCATTGCACATAAGCAAATAGTCAGTTATACATCATAAAGTGAGGAAGGTGGAGTGTACAAGCAACTCTCTAACTCTCGCTACCACCCTCATGATCATCTCTCTCCTCCCTCCTCTGACGGGGATCCCTAGGGGGCCTCCGCGAACTCTGAGAGGTGATGCTCGCCTCGCCCTGTGGTGGCACGCCAGCTTCGAAGGCTCGGCAACGCTCCTCGACCGAAGAAACTAGAAAGTTGCCGATGGAGAAAGAACCAGACTGACGAAGTCGCGCCTGGCCCTCCTTCGCCCTCTGATACCGCTCCTCGCTCCCCCGAAGCCTCCCCTCCGCCGTGCCGAGACTCAATCGGAGCTCTGTCAGCTGGGCCTCCAGAGCCCTCCTCTCGTCCCGTTCTCGCAGTCGTTCCTCCCTCCTGTACTCCCTCTCCCTCTCCTCTATCTCCCTCTCCCTCTCCCTCTCCTCTCTCTCCCGTATCGCCTCTCTCCTCGACAGCTCGAGGGCAAAACGCAAATCCCGCACGTCGCGAGGGAGCTCCTCAGCCTCTCGTCGCCGCTCCTCCTCCAGCTCCGCAATCTGGGCGTCACGCTCTGCCGCCCAGGCGTCGCGCTCCTGCTCGGCACGAACAGCACGGGCCAGGGCCTCTCGAATCTCGGCCACTTGCCAAAACCCACATGCACCGTAAGAGAGTAGTGAAAGAAGAAGAGAAACTGGAAAGAAGTCGGGGTTAAGCAGGACTCACTCGAGCCGCGCGGTCACGCTCGGCTTCTTCAGCCCGGACCACCGCGTACGCCAACTGCTCCTGAAGGGCAGAAACCTCCGGAGGAGGGCCCCATGAACTGGAACCCACTCCACCAGCCATCCCGGCTGTCGCTGCCTGGTGGGCCCGCTGAAACACAAAGCAAATGATAGTCAGAGGCTAAGCATCAAAATCCAGGTCATAAAAAAAAATATGCATTGCATAGACTCACCAGGATCTCCAACTCCTGTCGGATGGCCACCAACTGCCGCCTGGCGTCTGCCAGCTGGGCTCGCAGGTCGGCAATCATGTTGTCACGAGCATCCTACACCGCATGAAAGTTAGTGTCACATGCATATACGTATAGAAAGGAGGACATTTCCATTTCATACTTACCCCTGCCATGCCACCAAGGAAGAGACGCTCCCCGTACGTAGCCCAAGACCGTCTCAGGTAGTCAGTGATGTCCGGAACATGGGACACCACTGGGACCCCGCCCTGCTGCCAGTCCTGGTACTATACAGGGAAGCGCGTATGCCAGTCCACAATCTTTGCCTTCCCCTTGGTCTTCCGCCCGACGCGGACCAGCTCGTCTACGTCAACCCACTCCTGGGCTAATCCCAACGTCCTCATAACCAGCCTAAGCCAGAGCGACTCGATCTCGTTCAGGCAATGGACTCACACGTCCCGCCTAAAATGAGGACGACCCGCTACAACGCAAGGCTGGCCGGCATCGGCCATGCCAAGGTAGGGCCTCCACACCACCTGCATCACCATACATGCATCATGTTAGTTGCTATTTCGCTCAATTAAGTCACATGCGTAAAAACACCAAAAAATCATACGCATCATACCATAGGCTCGGGGTACTCGCTCAGCTCCCGACGAAGCGACGCCAGCTGGTAGCCGTGGGGTGCCGCGACCATGACCGGTCTCCACTGACGCGCCAGAGGCACGGCTCTCCTGTTCCCCTGTCTGGCTCTTCCCATCGGGAAGTAGTAGTAGCTCCACACCTGCATCCATCATTAGCACGAATAATTGCATATTTAACTACGGTAAAATGCATAAATAAAGTGTTTACCTGGAGAAAAGGTGCGAAGCCGCTGACTGTCGTCTCCCTCTCTAAAGTCTGGGAGAGATCGGCGATCAAATAGGCAAGCAGAGCCGCTCCCCACGCATAGTTCCCCACTCTGTCCAGATCCGCCAGGATCCCGAGGAAGCGGCAGTGGATGCCTTCACCCTTCGTCCCCAGCAGGAGGCGGCCCAGGAAGAAGAAGAGGAACCTCCGGAGGTCTAGATCCACCAGCTCCCGCTCGCTCGGGTCCTGGGTGAAAGCTGCACGAGCGTCTCCCTCCAGTAGTGCCAGGAACTCTGCTCCAGTCTCGCTAACCCGCTGGTGCGGGTCACCGAATCCGAGCGCCTCCATGATCTCCACTCGGTCGACTACCCTGCTGTCTCTGTCAGTCGCGCTCGTCTCTAGCCACAGCAGGTCCAAGGCACTCTCTCGGTAATCGGGGTAAGTGACCCCGCTGACTACCTCTCCGTCAACCCGTAGCCCGGTGATCTAAGCCACGTCCTTTAGTGTCGGCACCATGTGTCCCCAGGGCATCAGAAACGCCCGGCTCGGCGGGTGCCACCGCTCCCTCAACGCTTGGATAAGAGGAAGGTCAAGCCGGAAGGGCTCGATCCTGAGAAAAGCTCCAAAACCCATGGCGTCCACCCGCGCCCTCTGAAAGTCCGGCAGCCCACGGTACGCTGCCACCACTAGGGACCAACTGATCAGGCTCTTCATCACGCCCTGCACACCACAAAAACAAACAAAAAGGAACACATGAGCATCATGGATAATAATAAACAACAACACTGTACATAATGTTTACTTATTTTTTTATTTATTTTAAATATATATATATATATATTTTTAAAGGCGTCCACCCCCTGGACGCCTTCTTTTTATTTTCCTTTATTTTATTTTAACAAAACGAAAAAAAACAAATAAAAAATAAAAATAATAATAATAATATATATTATAATGAAGGCATCCAACTCAGTGGACGCCTCCTTAATTTTGATTTTATTTTATTTTATTTACGAATAACCCAAAAAAAATAATAATAAGACAAAATAAAAAAAGAAAGGATGGAGGCGTCCAGGCCCCTGGACGCCTCCTTCCCTCACTCCTCGGCCTTCTCCACACCATCACTCGCCCGCATGTTTAGCCTATTAAACCAACAAATTGGAGTTCTGAGGGGCTTACCGGGTCGTGCTCATCCCCTCCGGCGTCGCCAGCGCCCGCAGGACCATCCACGGCCAAAGGAGGCGCCTCCTCTTCCTCGGCAATCTCCTCTCCCGCGGCAATCTCCTCCCCCGCGGCAGCCTCCTCTGCATGATCTCTCGACCTCCTCAGACTACGAGCCCATCGTTTCCGCTTCTCTCCACCCTGGCTCGGGCCTCCTTGCTCCATTGGGGACTGAGAATGGGTCGTTTAGAGTGAATGAGTCGTCAGAATGAACAGTAAAAGTGGAAGGGGGGTGAGGCCCCCTTTATATAAGAAAATTACCCTTTTTGGGGTGTCCAGGCGCCTGGACGGCCCCACCTTTTTTACTTTTTTTTCAAAAATTCAAAAAAACTAGGGGCGTCCAGGCGCCTGGACGCCCCCAAAACAAAAAATTCAAAAAAATAAAAAAGGAATTATAGGGGCGTCCAGGCCCCTGGACGCCCCCAAAACAAAAAATTCAAAAAAATAAAAAAGAAATTATAGGGGCGTCCAGGCCCCTAGACGCCCCCAAAATAAAAAAATTCAAAAAAATAAAAAAAGAAATTATAGGGGCGTCCAGGCCCATAGACGCCCCCAAAGCAAAAAAAAAATTAACAAAAAAATAATAAAAAAGAAATTATAGGGACGTCCAGGCCTCTAGACGCCCCCATTAAAATAAAAAGTGTATATGTATATATATATAAACGAGAACACAAAAAGGGGGAGAGAGAAAACACAAAAGAAAAAAAAAATAAAAATCATAAAAAATAATAGTTAGGGGAACAATGGTCCAAAATGCCAAATGCCAGATTTTATTCCATCAGAAAGCAGAGTAGACTATATCAGGGGCTTAGGCGCCTTAGGCCTTAACTTCCCCAATTCGGTTACATAAGCTCTCCATAGCTCACATTCTTCCCCCACGTGTGCTAAGGCCTTTCCCGCAACACTTGTCTTCCAGGGTCCTTTAACGGCCTTCGCTACCTTCGCATCCGCTTCCGTACCCAACTCCCTCTTCTTTAAAGGGACGATGCCAGTCAGTGGTGGAAACGAGTGGCGTGGAATGCCGATCTAGAGGCAGCACCGATGCGCGTTGTAAAGGACAAACTCAGTCGCGCCGATCAGTTGGAGTTCAACTTCGGGAGAAGACCTCATGAGGAGTTCGAGTGAGAGTAGACATGCCGGTGCGCAAGTGAAGAAGCTTTGTGTCATGGTTCGAAAGTGAGACCGCCAGTCTTCCCGTTTCTTCTGCCACGGAACACGGTTCGCCACAGTGCCACCGAAGCCTAACACATCGGCTATGTGATAAAGGGGGCTTTGTTGGAAAAGCTTTGAAGCAGTCGGCATCCCCTCACGGTGCAAATCGACCCAGCAACTCAGAACAAGTGCGCAACCAAAAGGAGGCCTACCCATGCTCGAGACGGTAAGACCGCTGTAAAGGTAGGCAAGGACGGCGGGTCCCACCCTCTTTCCTCTCCAGATCCTGCAGATAGCACTCAGTTGGGTTTCTTCCACTATGTTGTCGGTATGAGGGAACAAGAGAGCGCCCGCCAGACAAATGGTGAACCCTTTCATGATTCCTTCCAAATAGTCATCGTCTGGTGACCCTCTCAGGGCATCCATAACCCACTCCGCGAGCCTTTGCAAATCAATTCCCTTTTGAGTACGGACCTTTCTGGCTGCGTCGGGTGGCATGAAGCTTCCAAGGACGCTCTCGGAAGTCCCCCGGGTCAGCATCCGCATAGCCTTCACCTTCCCGTCACTCTTGAATTTCTTCAATCCGAGCAGAAGTTCCACCTCCTCGAGGAGAATGGTCACCTCGAACGTCGAGAAGATGAAAGTGTGGGTCTGGGGATGCCAGATCTCCACTAATGCGCCCATAGCCGCCCAGTCCATGCGGATTCTCTCGTAGTGTTTGGCGTGAATAAGGAGCCCCTGAAGATGCCACTTCGAGAGTATAGCCCTCATGCCAATAGAGATGTTGGAAGTTAGCTCTGAAAGCCATGGCAGTTTGGAAAACTTCCTCGGGCCCGGAAAGAGTGCATACGGCTGGAAAGAAGAAGAGAAAGGAAGGAGAGTGAGAAGAGAGTTCATGCAATAAATTTGAAATAAATCAACTTACCATATGCGACTGGATCGTCCCACTCAGATGACCCTCGAGGTCGGAAAGTCGCCTGATCTCACTGCTAGGCCTGCCCCTCTTCCTAACGCAGGAAGACTCTCCTTCCATCCTAAAATCCCTAGACCCTCCTCTTCTCCTCCTCCTGAACTTTCAAAACTCCCCTTGGTACATTTGAATAAACTAGCCTAAGGGAGGAACTTATAGGAAAGGAGAGGTGCTACGGGACGGGACGTGTCACATGAGTGGTCAAGTCGTCAGTGTTTTATCCTTGTACTGTGGCACGATTCTGTTATATTTCTGCTGCTTTCTGATGTATTTAATCTATGATGGTCTGTGCAGGTTTTACCAACGGACGTTTTTTGCCCTATCTTGTATACCATCCTTCAGTGTTCGGTCCCCCGTGTCATGCATCATACTATATGATATTTACGCTATTAGAACACATCAAGGACCTTGCGACGCGAACGAATCTGGGATTTGAGTTCCCCTTCAACAAAAACAATGATGATTCCAGAAGAATTTGGGTTGCACGGATAGGCCGTTAACTGGTGATAGCGTGGGAACGACGGTTCCATTCAGTGAGTCGGTGCGTGGATAAACGGACCCCAGCTCAGTATCAGCTCAGTGGATCGGTATCCTGACCCTTTCTTAACGAGTTGACAATATTATCCTTGGCTATTTTTTATTCTAGTTTGTTTTAAATTTTTCTTTAAACCCAGCATGCATTCATATAGGACTTTGAGTCTATTGCGGAAGATCATTCAAGTGATTCGATTGCGAAAGCCATTGTGCTTCAATTCATACAAATATGAGATATTCCATTCTGAATGAAATACTGAGTTTCCTTGAAACGGCCCTACGCTGACCTTCCAAACGAGACCCTTGTTTGGACATACCCTCAGATATTCCTTTGCTTTTTACCTTGTTTGACCCACCTTGGCCGCAGCACTTCCACATTGGCTGGTAACCGCTCCCTAAAGGTGAAACCTGCAGGTTTATGACCCAGGTACTTCCACACCGAGAAGTTGGTCTCCTTTATTTTCGTGCCTGAGCGCACATCTCACCCTCCCTTATTTGATTTCCGTCCAAACAATCGTCAAATTTGAAAGACCTTCTTCAAGGTCGCCTCATTGAAACTACAGGAAAGATTCCAAACAGTCACGTCAAAAGCGTGTCTCATCACACCTTGGCATCAACTTATCTGTCCATTCCCACTCCATTTCACTCCACTTCGATACCATTCCATTGCGTGTCACTCCCTTGCAAAGCAGACGCCAAGGCGGGGCAGCTGTAGACATGATGTTCCTGACGTCCCCTGAGAAAATCTCATATTACCACGCGACGCCCCCGCAGCGACTTTCGCATTTTGAATCACTTGAGTGTTTCCTATCTTTGAGTCTTCTCTCGTCTTCTGGGCGAGTAGCGTAACGCTCCTTCGGCATCCGGAAACCGCCTCGTTGTGGAAATCATGCGGCATTCGAACGGCATCAACATCAATCGCATGCATCAGAAGTTGCCGGGACCAGGAAAATGCCTAACGGACGACTGCCGACGCCCTTTTTGGGGGAATCCAGGGGTCATCATGGAGGCGTCCAGGCCCCTGGACGCCTCCATCAATACAAAATAATGACAAAATATATACATATAAGAATGAACAAAATATATATATAAGTTATGGAGGCGTCCAGGCCCCTAGACGCCTCCATCAAACCAGCTCACGGGCAACTCCCGGCCATCGACTGACCGTTGCTCAGCCTGTCGTTTGAATAAAATCCAAGTTATGGAGGCGTCCAGGCCCCTGGACGCCTCCATCAAACCAGCTCACGGGCGACTCCCGGCCATCGACTGACCGTTGCTCAGTCTATCGTTTGAAGAAAATCCAAGTTATGGAGGCGTCCAAGCCCCTGGACGCCTCCATCAACTAGCTCACGGGCGACCCCGGGCCATCGACTGACCGTTGCTCAGCCTGTCGTTTGAATAGAATCCAAGTTATGAAAGCGTCCAGGCCGCTTGACGCCTCCATCAACCAGCTCACGGGCGACCCCCGACCATCGACTGACCGTTGCTCAGCCTGTCGTTTGAATAAAATCCAAGTTATGGAGGCGTCCAGGCCCCTGGACGCCTCCATCAACCAGATCACGGGCGACCCCCGACCATCGACTGACCGTCGCTTAGTCTGTCGTTTGAAGAAAATCTAAGTTATGGAGGCGTCCAGGCCTCTAGACGCCCCCATCCTCCCGACCTCTATAAATAGAGGCCTACCCCCCTCAGTTCGGAGGTCGAAAAAAGAGCGCCGAGAGGCTGCCGGATTCTATTCCTAACCCGTGGGTGTTTTGTAGGGGAGGTCCTGCCGGATCCTCGGGTGCCAGTGCTCGCAGGAGAGAGGCCGCCTTCGCCCGCCGTGCTACCTCGTCGTCCCTACGCTGCCGAAGCTCCGCCGAATCTCGCCATCGACCATCCAATAAGCCATTCTCTCCTCTTCTTTCCTAGTTATCTTGCATTCATCATATCATATCTTCTACCCCCCCCCCCTTTTATGAGGGAGTCTCTTTCCGTTTCTACGTCGGAATAATTGCCATTCATCATAAGCATTTTCCTCCTACTCGTGTCCGAGAGGGGTTTAAAAGACAACACCAACCAGGTGTGTGTCTTGCCATCATTTCGTTACTTGCGTCGTTAGAATTTGAATACTGCACCTTCATCTTTCTGATCCACTCGTTACTTGTTTGTCGTTGTTTTGCATGGGTACCTGAGGAAAGCCCTCTCCGTCGGCCGGCCGAAGGGGGATGTAAGGCCCGTGCCTTAATGGATCCTTAACGGATTTTGTTCTTGTATTTGTTCTGGAATTTCTGGCTATTATTCTGGATTTTTAGGAATTTATCTGGTATTTTTCCAGATTTATTTGGAGCTTTGAGGGTTATTAGAAATTAATAAGATTTTAATATATATAATAATTATATTATATATATATTAATTTTAATTTTATTTCTTTTAATCCCTCACCCCCTCTCTCTCCCTCGTCGATCTCACTCTCCCTCACGCTCTCTGTCTCTAGCCGATCGCCTCTCCCCCTTTCTCTTGGGATTCGGGCGAGTCGACGTCGGTTTGAGGCGTGGTTGGCGCCGTTGGATTCCTCGCATCGAGAGGAACGCGTGGGTACCCATTTCGGCATGATTCGGTGATCGTGGGAGCGAGGTGGAGCGTGAAGGCCTCGTGGCTCTTCCTCCTTGCATGCGACCATTTCATCGGTTTCGGCTCGCAAAAGGTAGGGGGATGGAATCCTGATCTTGCTAGGATCATTTCCTATAGCTCGTTCTTTCGATTAGAGCCCCGTAGCGCGCATAATGTCCATTTTTCCCATTTTTGGGGTTTTAGCTAAGTTCTTGAGTTTAATGCTTTTTAGGCATTGCATGTGATGTTTTTAGGTGTTAAATTGTTGTATACGATGTATGGTTTGACAGGTTACAGGTTTCTACGTCGATACCCGATGATTTTTATCATCCGGGAGGGCTCCGATTTTCAAACCGAACCCGCCCGTGTCCCAGGTGGTGTGACGGTCCTGCCAGGAACCGTCACACGCCTGACGGTCCTTAGAGGATGCGTCGTTTCTAAACAACGGCCCAATGAGGGTGCGTTATTTGGAGAGTAACGGTGGGATCCCCATCCGTTACTCGTCTTGCATTTTGCGTTGACCAAGTCCGGCAGGTTAGCCCGATGGCCAGTCGGCCGGCTGTCGCTTCCGTCCGACGCGCCTGAGCAAGCGCGTCGCTTCGCCTGCGACTGATTTCGAACGCTGTATGTTAGGTTTTGGCCTCGGGTGGATGTAACGGCGGTGACCCAACGCGTTGCATTGATGTAATGCACAGGGCCCCTACCGTCACATTCCCTTTTGGGTTTTTTGAGCTGGAACTCAGGCGGAAGTAACGGATGGAGACAGGCGCGTCGTTCTTGGTGTAACGCGCCAGTCCCCGACCGTCGCTTTCATGTAGCGCGTGGGCACCCGACCGCCGCTTGCCTGTTGGTTTGAAATAGTTGCCAGCCTTCTCGTTATGCGTTCCATTCTATATATATGCCATGTTTACGTTACTGTAGTATTTGATGGCGTGTTTCTATATCCCAATAGAATAGCTTTTCTTTCCATGCAATGGAACCACTGTTGTCGCCCTAAGGTCTGTTGAGTGCCGACCCGCTTGAGGATAGCGGAGGGGTGTTTCCCATACACGGTTTGTAAGCTAGTTCCGTGGGCTCCTAGCCAATGGTAGCGTCCTACCAAGGGAGAAAACTAGCTAGAGGGCCTGGCTCAGGCTAGAGTCAGTGTGTGCACACGTGGTCGAAGACTGTGGACTGACACCGACGGGTGCCACTCTGACTGGTCACTTGGTTTGGTACTGTTTACGCGCTCAACTTGTCGTTTACCGACTGCGAGTGCTTGAGACGCAGTGTAAGTCGTCAGTGGATGCTTCTGGTTTCTGCTCCAGTGGTTGTCCTTCCTTATTGTTCGGATTAGTTAAGGCTTATTCTATTTTGGTAGATTTAGTTTTAGTCGCTTGCATTTATTTAGCTTTGGCATGTGTTAGCTGTTCTACCTGCGTAGTTAGAGTTTACAGCTTTGCTTGAGTAGTTTATTCATGCCATTGCCTGTCATTTTAATTAAATGCATGCTCTAATTGCCTTTATTTATGCATGAATGCTTGTTTAGTGCGAGGTAGGGATCCGCGTGACCCCTACTGAGTCTGGCTGTGACTCACCCTTCTCCTTTCAGGTGAGCCGCGCCCGTCGTCTCCCGGTGCTTCGAGAGCTATTTCGGAGACCGCGTCTAGCTGCCAGCTTTAGTCGAGCCGCCTTATGAGGCTTTTGTTGTACTTTTGCCGGGGTATGCCCCGTGTAGTTGTACCCTTGTGGACTAGTACTCTTGTTTATCTGGACTAGTATATATATATATCACTCTGGTTATTTTGAATTGCTTCTGCACTTGTGTTAATTTTATTACGTAATTGTAATCTACACGTTCCAAATTCCAGTTCGTTATACATTTCCCTCGACAAAACCCTACTAACCCTTCAGGGGCCTCATCAGCCTCTTGGGTGGCTTCCACAGTTCTTGGTATCGGTGTATCGATGTTATCGGTATATCGGTATCCTGAACTCTGGGTCGTTACAGTTGGTATCAGAGCGGTTGTTTGAGGAATTGTATAAGGAATTGAAATTGTGTTTATCCAGAGCTAGTCCTATGTCGTCTATTGCTGGCTTAGGGTGTTTTCTATATGATTGATGGATTTTGTTGTTGTTTTATGATTTCGGTAGAGTAATTATGCCGCCTCGTCGAGGAAGACCTCCTCGAATTCCTCGTGCTCCTTGAGATGCACCCAGGAAAGATAGCGGTTCTGCACCTCCTCGTGCAGTTCCTGTTGTTCCTGCTGTCCCAGTTGTTCCTCCTCCAGCGCCGATTGTTGCTCCTCAGGTTGAAGTGCCTGGCAGTCGAGGCAAGGCTTTGAAGGAATTCCTGATGTTCAATCCACCTCCTTTTGATGGTCAAGCTGATCTAGAGGTTGCAAGGCAATGGCTGGATGCGATCGAGCGTGTATTTGTTTCGATGGAATGTGATGAAGATGAGAAGGTTATGCTTGCCGCCTTTCAACTCTAGGGTACGGCCATTACGTGGTGGAAAGCCGAGTGGCAGATCGCTTTTCATTCAAGACCTCTTCGGCAGATCACATGGGCAGAGTTCGCAGCTGCTTTCGAGCGTGCCTACACTCCTGCCTATTTACAAATGGCAAAGATGTATCAATTCATGGAGCTGACTCAAGGCAGTATGACGGTGCTTCAGTATCGGAATAAGTTTATGGAATTGGGTCAGTATGCGCCCCATGTGCTGGCTAGTGAAGCTTTAAAGACACAGCAATTCTTGCGAGGTTTGAGGCCAGAGTTAAAGATGCCCCTGATTGCAAGTCGTGTTGCAGACCTTGATAGTGCGTGCCAGACAGCTGTGGCACTTGAGCTGGAGATGACGAGACCGGGTGGATATCCTCAGGCAGGGTCAGTTCAGCCCGCAGTACAGTCTCAGCAGGCGTACCGACCACCAGTGCCAGGTGTTCCCTCAGTCCAGTCAGAGGTTAGCAGTGCGTCCTCTCCTTCCAAGACCAAGTTTAAGAGGTTCAAGAAGAAGAAGAAGTTTTTCCAGCAGCCGTCCGGTATAGATATAGTTCAGCAGCCGACAGCACCTTCTACTCAAACCCGTCAGAGTTCAGCTGTCAGTCAGTCATGGACGTGTCGGAGATGCGGTGGTCATCACAAGGGCCAGCCGTGTTCTCTTCCTGTTGTTTGCTTTCGATGTGACCAGCCAGGTCATGTGGTTCGGGATTGCCCGCTGAGGCCGAAATAATTGCATGCCCCTCAGTTTTCTCAACCTCAGCAGTCGCAATTCAGACCTCCTCCTGCACCGCAAGCTCAACAACAGTTCTTTTCTCAAGCGTCGGCGTCTTCTCAGCAATCCTCAGCTGGATCTAAGAAGCAGAAAGGCAAGGTTTCTCATGTGACTAGAGCTGATGCTATTGCAGCCCATCTTGTGGAAGGTACGATTATGCTTTATGGTCTTTCAGCTCGTGTCTTATTTGATTCTGGTGCTTCTCAGTCTTTTATTTCTGAGGATTTCATGGCATGTATTGAGGAACCGACTTCAGAGATAACTTGTGAGATGTATGTTGAGATGCCTTCGGGAGATTTCATGATTACACCTCTGTGTTTGGAAGAGTCTCCTGTTATGATCGATAATCACCAGTTGTCGGCGAGATTATATGTATTGCAGCTGGCAGATTATGATGTTATTCTAGGAATGGATTGGTTGGAGCATTATGGAGCTGTGGTTGACTGCAGATCGAAGAAAGTATATTTTCAGCCACAGGGGAAATCAGCTTTTTATTTCCAAGGTATTCGATCCCGATCTTCTCGTATGATTATTTCTGCTATTCGAGCCTATAGGTTGCTTAGTGCAGGTTGCCAGGGGTTTCTTGCTTCTGTGGTTGCTGTTGAAAAACCACAGCGGGATGTCTGTGATATTCCTGTTGTTTGTGAGTTCCCTGATGTGTTTCCTGACGAGTTGCCAGGCTTGCCTCCAGAGTGAGAGATAGAGATGGTGATTGAACTGATTCCAGGTACAGGCCCGTTAGCAAAGGCACCGTACCGAATGGCTCCAGCTGAATTGAAAGTACTACGAGCACAGCTACTTGAATTACTGGAAAAAGGTTATATTCACCCCAGTTTTTCTCCGTGGAGTGCCCCGGTGCTATTTGTGAAAAAGAAAGATGGAAGCCTGAGGCTTTGTATTGATTACAGGCAATTGAATCAAGTGACTATCAAGAATAAGTATCCGCTTCCCAGGATTGATGATTTGTTTGGCCAGTTGCAGTCTGCTACTGTCTTTTCACGGATTGATCTCCGGTCTGGCTACTTCCAGTTGCGAATCTGGGAATCTGATGTGGAGAAGATAGCTTTCAGCACTCGATATGGTCACTTTGAATTTCTGGTGATGCCGTTTGGTTTGACTAATGCCCCAGTAGTTTTTATGGACCTAATGCAGCGTATCTTTCTTCCATTTCTTGATCAGTTTATGGTGATCTTTGTTGATGATATTTTGATCTATTCTGCCTCTGATGAAGATCATGTGCAGCATTTGAGGATCGTTCTGCAGACTCTAAGAGATCACGAGCTTTATGCGAAGTTCAGTAAATGTGAATTCTGACTTTAGGAAATTCATTTTCTTGGTCACGTGATTTCTGGTGACGGAGTGGCAGTGGACCCTGCAAAGATTGATGCTGTTTTGAGTTGGCAGAGGCCTAGAACAGTGACAGAAATACGGAGCTTCCTAGGTTTGGCTGGGTACTACCGCAGATTCATCCAAGATTTTGCGAAGATTGCAGCCCCGATGAGTAGACTGACTTGTAAAGATGTACCTTTTGTCTGGTCGGATCATTGTGAGGCTAGCTTTATTGAATTGAAAAGGCTATAGACTTCTTCTCCTGTGTTGACTTTGCCTTCCGACTCGGGTGGTTTTCTGGTTTGTACTGATGCTTCTCGAGTAGGTCTGGGTGCAGTGCTGATGCAACATGGTAAAGTTATCGCATATGCATCTCGGCAATTGAAACGACATGAAGAAAATTATCCCACGCATGATCTGGAGTTAGCTACAGTTATTTTTGCCTTAAAGATCTGGAGACATTATCTGTATGGCGAGAAATTTCAGATTCTTACTGATCATCAGAGTTTACAGTATATATTCTCCCAGAAAGATCTGAATCTCAGGCAGAGGCGATGGATGGAATTCATGAAAGATTTTGACTTTACACTCTCCTATCAGCCGGGCAAAATGAATGTTGTGGCAGATGCTCTGAGCAGGAAAGTGCAGGTCAGTCATTTGTTGCTTCATGAATGGAAATTGTGGAAATGGCTTCCGAGCGAGGCATTCAGTGCAGAGTTTCCTGCTGATCCGAAGATGGCAGTTTGTGCTAGTTTGATTTTGGGTTCAACTTTATATCAGCAGATTCAAGAGGCCCAGCAAGCTGATTCTGATTTGGCCCGTGTTATATCAAGATATGATGTGGAATTTGATGCTGAGCTAGTTGTCAGTTTCTAGGGCAGATTATATGTTCCTCCTGATGATGATTTGAGGCATGAGATTCTGAATGAAGCCCATGGTTCCCGTTTTGCTATTCATCCAGGTGTCACCAAGATGTATCAGAATTTGAAGAAGCAGTTATGGTGGCCAAGTATGAAGAAAGACGTGGCTATATTTGTTTCTAAGTGCTTGACTTGTCAGCAGGTTCAAGCCGAACATCAAAAGCCAGGTGGTTTGCTTCAGCCATTAGAGATTCCGATGTGGAAATGGGACCATGTTACTACAGATTTTATGGTGGGTTTGCCTCGAACTTCTCAAGGTTTTGATGGTATCTGGTTGCTTGTCGACAGATTGACTAAAACTGCCAGATTATTGCCAATTAAGGTTGCCTGGAATGTGCAGAGGTTGGCCGAGCTATATGTGCAGAAGATCGTGCCACTGCATGGAGTTCCTGTTTCACTTGTGTCAGATCGTGACCCACGTTTTACCTCCGGCTTCTGGCGCAGTTTCCAGAAGGCTTTGGGCACTGAGTTAGCTTTCAGTTCAGCGTATCACCCACAGTTAGATGGACAGTCAGAGAGGACTATTCAGACTCTGGAAGACATGCTGAGATTGTGCTGCCTTGATTGGCAAGGTTCGTGGAGTCAGCATTTGCCACTTGTTGAATTTGCTTATAATAACAGTTTTCACTCCAGTATTGGAATGGCTCCTTATGAAGCACTATATGGTCGTCCATGTCGTACTCCCTTGAACTGGTTTGATGTTGGGGACAGATTGTTGACAGGACCTGAAATGGTGCAGCAGTGTTCTGATGTGGTTCGTCTGATCAGGTAGAGATTATTGACGGCTCAGAGTCGATAGAAAAGTTATGCAGATCAGCGTAGACGTCCACTACAATTTGAGCTAGGAGATATGGTGTTTGTTAAAATATCTCCGATGAAAGGTGTTTCCAGGTTTGGGAAGCGTGGAAAGCTTAGTCCGCGGTATATTGGCCCTTTTCCGATCGTTGAGGCTATTGGTCAAGTAGCTTATCGTCTGCAACTACCCACGGCCATGCAAGCTATTCATGATGTGTTCCACATATCTCAATTGAGGAAATATGTGCCGGATGCTTCTCATGTTCTCGATGATTCAGTTTGGCCTGAAGTGACCGCTGATTTGTCTGCGCCAGAGTTTCCTCTCAGAATTGAAGACCGTCATGAGCAGCGGTTGAGAAATAAAGTTATTCCTCTGGTAAGAGTTGCTTGGCAGCGTCACTCTGGTAATGAGTCCACTTGGGAACGTGAAGATGAGATGCGTCAGCTTTTTCCTTTCTTATTCCAGTAAGGTATATGTCCTTTCTCAGTTTCCTCCTTTTTCTGTTGTAAATTTCGAGGGTGAAATTTTTATTAGGAGGGAGGGACTGTAAGGCCCGTGCCTTAATGGATCCTTAATGGATTTTTTCTTGTATTTGTTCTGGAATTTCTGGCTATTTTTCTGGATTTTTAGGAATTTATCTGGTATTTTTCTGGATTTATTTGGAGCTTTGAGGGTTATTAGAAATTAATAAGATTTTAATATATATAATAATTATATTATATATATATTATTTTTATTTTTATTTTTATTTCTTTTAATCCCTCACCCCCTCTCTCTCCGTCGTCGATCTTACTCTCCCTCACGCTCTCTCTCTCTAGTCGATCGCCTCTCCCCCTTGCTCTTGGGATTCGGGCGAGTCGACGTCGGTTTGAGGCGTGGTTGGCGCCGTTGGATTCCTCGCGTTGAGAGGAACGCGTGGGTACCCATTTTGGCATGATTCGGTGATCGTGGGAGCTAGGTGGAGCGTGAAGGCCTCGTGGCTCTTCCTCCTTGCATGCGACCATTTCGTCGGTTTTGGCTCGCAAAAGGTAGGGGGATGGAATCCTGATCTTGGTAGGATCATTTCCTATAGCTTGTTCTTTCGATTAGAGCCCCGTAGCGCGCATAATGTCCATTTTTCCTATTTGTGGGGTTTTAGCTAAGTTCTTGAGTTTAATGCTTTTTAGGCATTGCATGTGATGTTTTTAGGTGTTAAATTGTTGTATACGATGTATGGTTTGACAGGTTACATGTTTCTACGTCGATACCCGACGATTTTTATCATCCGGGAGGGCTCCGGTTTTCAAACCGAACCCGCCCGTGTCCCAGGTGGTGTGACGGTCCTGCCAGGAACCGTCACACGCCTGACGGTCCTTAGAGGACGCGTCATTTCCAAACAACGGCCCGATGAGGGTGCGTTATTTGGAGAGTAACGGTGGGATCCCCATCCATTACTCGTCTTGCATTTTGCGTTGACCAAGTCAGGCGGTTAGCCCGACGGCCAGTCGGCCGGCCGTCGCATCCGTCCGACGCGCCTGAGCAAGCGCGTCGCTTCGCCTGCGACTGATTTCGAACGCTGTATGTTGGGTTTTGGCCTCGGGTGGATGTAACGGCGGTGACCCAACGCGTTGCATTGATGTAACGCACAGGGCCCCTACTGTCACATTCCCTTTTGGGTTTTTTGAGCTGGAACTCAGGCGGAAGTAACGGATGGAGACAGGCGCGTCGTTCTTGGTGTAACGCGCCAGTCCCCGACCGTCGCTTTCATGTAGCGCGTGGGCACCCGACCGGCGCTTGCCTGTTGGTTTGAAATAGTTGCCAGCCTTCTCGTTATGCGTTCCATTCTATATATATGCCATGTTTACGTTACTGTAGTATTTGATGGCGTGTTTCTATATCCCAATAGAATAGCTTTTCTTTCCATGCAATGGAACCATTGTTGTCGCCCTAAGGTCTGTTGAGTGCCGACCCGCTTGAGGATAGCGGAGGGGTGTTTCCCATACACGGTTTGTAAGCTAGTTTCGTGGGCTCCCAGCCAATGGTAGCGTCCTACCAAGGGAGAAAACTAGCTAGAGGGCCTGGCTCAGGCTAGAGTCAGTGTGTGCACACGTGGTCGGAGACTATGGACTGACACCGACGGGTGCCACTCCGACTGGTCACTTGGTTTGGTACTGTTTACGCGCTCAGCTTGTCGTTTACCGACTGCGAGTTCTTGAGACGCAGTGTAAGTCGTCAGTGGACGCTTCTGGTTTCTGCTCCAGTGGTTGTCCTTCCTTATTGTTCGGATTAGTTAAGGCTTATTCTATTTTGGTAGATTTAGTTTTAGTCGCTTGCATTTATTTAGCTTTGGCATGTGTTAGCTGTTCTACCTGCGTAGTTAGAGTTTACAGCTTTGCTTGAATAGTTTATTCATGCCATTGCCTGTCATTTTAATTAAATGCATGCTCTAATTGCCTTTATTTATGCATGAATGCTTGTTTAGTGCGAGGTAGGGATCCGCGTGACCCCTACTGAGTCTGGCTGTAACTCACCCTTCTCCTTTCAGGTGAGCCGCGCCCGTCGTCTCCTGGTGCTTCGTGAGCTGTTTCGGAGACCGCGTCTAGCTGCCAGCTTTAGTCGAGCCGCCTTTTGAGGCTTTTGTTGTACTTTTGCTGGGATATGCCCCGTGTAGTTGTACCCTTGTGGACTAGTACTCTTGTTTATCTGGACTAGTATATATATATCACTCTGGTTATTTTGAATTGCTTCCGCACTTGTGTTAATTTTATTACGTAATTGTAATCTACACGTTCCAAATTCCAGTTCGGTATACATTTCCCTCGACAAAACCCTACTAACCCTTCAGGGGCCTCATCAGCCTCTTGGGTGGCTTCCCCAGTTCTTGGTATCGGTGTATCGATGTTATCGGTATATCGGAATCCTGAACTCTGGGTCGTTACAGGGGAGGAAGAAGCAACCTGCCATTTCCCGCTCTCGGGGATTCACAATCTCCGCGCTCAACACAAGGGGAGGTCCTGCCGGATCCTCGGGTGCCAGTGCTCGCAGGAGAGAGGCCGCCTTCGCCCGCCGCGCTACCTCGTCGTCCCTACGCTGCCGAAGCTCCGCCGGATCTCGCCATCGACCATCCAATAAGCCATTCTCTCCTCTTCTTTCTTAGTTATCTTGCATTCATCATATCATATCTTCTACCCCCCCCCCCCCGTTTTTATGAGGGAGTCTCTTTCCGTTTCTACGTCGGAATAATTGCCATTCATCATAAGCATTTTCCTCCTACTCGTGTCTGAGAGGGGTTTAAAAGACAACACCAACCAGGTGTGTGTCTTGCCATCATTTCGTTACTTGCGTCGTTAGAATTTGAATACTGCACCTTCGTCTTTCTGATCCACTCGTTACTTGTTTGTCGTTATTTTGCAAGGGTACCTGAGGAAAACCCTCTCCGTCGGAGGTCCTGCCGGATCCTCGGGTGCCAGTGCTCGCAGGAGAGAGGCCGCCTTCGCCCGCCGCGCTACCTCGTCATCCCTACGCTGCCAAAGCTCTGCCGGATCTCGCCATCGACCATCCAATAAGCCATTCTCTCCTCTTCTTTCTTAGTTATCTTGCATTCATCATATCATATCTTCTACCCCCCCCCCCTTTTATGAGGGAGTCTCTTTCCGTTTCTACGTCGGAATAATTGCTATTCATCATAAGCATTTTCCTCCTACTCGTGTCCGAGAGGGGTTTAAAAGACAGCACCAACCAGGTGTGTGTCTTGCCATCATTTCGTTACTTGCGTCGTTAGAATTTGAATACTGCACCTTCGTCTTTCTGATCCACTCGTTACTTGTTTGTCGTTATTTTGCAAGGGTACCTGAGGAAAACCCTCTCCGTCGGCCGGCCGAAGGGGGAGGAAGAAGCAACCTGCCATTTCCCACTCTCGGGGATTCACAATCTCCGCGCTCAACACAAGGTACACGCGATCATTTCGTTTCTTTGAGGTAACCCCTCTGGCGATCACATCCCTTTAGCATCCTACGTATGCTCTTTCCTCATATTGGCACGTTTCATAATCCTTCTTAATTTTTAGTCGCTTGATAGTCCATAGTTTAGTTCGTTTTCTTCTCCTTGAGTGGATTCCTCGGCTTCCACACATGGCTGGGTCGAGGTTGAGCTTATGCATCACCGTTTCCTTCGGTATCCCGGGGAGTTGATCATCAGACCATGCAAAGACCCGGATGTACGCAGAAAGAAAATCTTTGTATTGCTGTTGAACCTCAGATGTTAGGTCGGCTCCGATCTTTACTCCTTGGGTCGGGTCGTCATTTAGGAAAACCGCTAGCAATTCGCCTCCAGGCTCGGCGGTTGCGGATTTTTCCTTGACTTCCCGGGGGCCCTTGGTCTTCTCGTCCGGCCTTGTGGCTTCAACCGAGATATTGTAGCACCTTCTAGCCATGGCCTGGTTGCCTCGGACTTCCCCCAACCCATTTTTGGTGGGGAACTTCATCTTTTGGTGATAGGTAGAAGGCACTGCTTTCGTTCGACTGAGGATTCCCCGGCCGAAGATTACGTTGTATGCTATCATACCTTTGATCACTATGAAGTTCACCATGACCGTAACGGTTTTGGGTGGTGTGCCAAGAGTAACCGGCAGGCTTTGGGCTCCCTCGGGATAAGTGGCCTGGCCATTGAACCCGCACAGGGGGGTTCGGATCGGGCGGAGTTTAGACGGATCCTCCCCCATCTTAAGAAAACATTCATAGAATAACACATCAGGGGCACTTCCATTGTCAACTAGAATCATGTCTACGTTACAATGGTTTATCATGGCCGATATGACTAGGGTGTCGTCATGCGGGGTGGTCAGCCCTTCTAGGTCTTGGTCGGAGAAGACTATGACCTGGGGCTCACTCGGCGGGGCCCTGGGAGGCTCGATGGCTCGGCTCGCCCGCTCAGCATGATGCTTCCTTCCTCGGCCACTGTCTCCTCCTGATGCAGCTCCTCCGGCGATGACGTTGATGTGGACCCCTCGGGGGACGTTGTCGATCTCCTCTGGGGCGCCTCGGTCTTCCTGGTGCCTGGCCACGAACCGGGAGAGGTGCCCCTGATGAACGAGACGCTCGATCTCGTCATGGAGCTGATGGCAGTCATCGGTGTGATGACCGTGGTCGCTGTGGAACAGGCAATGCTTGCTGCGACTACAGTTCTTCGACCTCATTGGCTCGGGTTGGCGGAGGAGGCCCGAGCCTTTGATGTCTTCATATATCTCATATACTGGAGCGGTTAGAGGAGTGTACCGCTCGTACTTCCGTGACGGTTCCTTGCGTTCCCCTTCTCGATTCCACCTTTTTCCTTGGCCCGAGCTCGGCTCGGGTGCCCGCTTCTTGTCCCCCTCCTGACCCGAGCCGGTTGCGTCTCGGCACGTGCTGAGCACTTCTTCGCACTCGGCATGGCGTAATGCCAGAGTCACTAGCGCGGTAAGGGTCGAGGGAGGGTGGAGGACAAGCTCGCGGCGGAGCTTCTCGTCGCGGGTACCCCCGGTCAGTGCGGTTATGGCCGAGGTGACGTCCAGGCGGAGGATCTTCAGGGCTTCCGATTTGAATCGGATAATGTAGGCCCGAAGCTTCTCCCCTTGCGCCTGTTTGAGGGCCAAAAGCCTCGCTACCGACCTTGGGGGACCGCTGCCGGTGAAACTCTCCTTGAATACTCGCCCGAATTGCTTGAAGTCTCGGACGGATCCGGGGGCAAGGGCCCGGAACCATGCTTGGGCGCCTTGGACCAAGGTGGTCGCAAAGGCTCGGCACATGATGGCGTCTGACGCTCCATGAAGGGTCATCAGGGCGTCGAAGCTGTCGAAGTGGTCGGTCGGGTTACCCTAGCCATCGTAGGGCTTGAAGGTTGGGATGGAGGCTCTGGGAGATACCTCTGCCTTCAAAATATGGTCAGAGAACGGGGATCTCTCCTCATCCTCTGGTGAAGAGGTCTTCTGCAGGGCTCGTAGGGCGCGCTCCTGCTCTGCGAAATGCCTCTCGAATTCTCGCAGTAGGAGGGATAACTCCGGCTGCCGCTGCGCCGTAGTGCTGAGGGGGCGTGATGGCAAGCTGTCTTGGCGCTCCCTGGGGACTTCGGTCTCCGAGAGGGGACGGCGTGCCCCATGCCTATCCCGTTTCGGCGTGGAGGAAGCCTCTTGCTCCGGAGGGGGGGCTTGCGAGGGTCCTCCTGCTTTGTTGCGGATAAGATGCTGCCCTCGGAGGGTGAAGCGACCTCCGGTGGTGTGCTGGGATACATTCTCGCGGGGAGGGCTCTCCGGAGGGGCGCGTGACCTTCCATCCCTGGCCGCCTGGGTCTTCATGAGTTCCACGAGGACGTCCAGTTTCGCGTTGAGGGATTGGAGTGCGTCAGCGCCGCCGTTGAGTGGTAGCCCTATCGTCGCAGGAGGAGGGGGCAGTAGCCCTACCGCGGGGGGAGGGGGCGGTCCGTCGGCGGGAGTGCTGGCACCGGAGGGGGGGTTTTGGGAGGCTTGAGAGGGGCCTTCCCCCGCCGCCACCGTGGCCTTTCCTCTGTTGCCGGCGGACCTCCTCCCTGAACTTCTTCTCACCATACTGGCTCTATGGTCGTTTCGCACATACGGCGCCAGATGAAGGGGTGTGATCTCGCGCTTGTCCTGAGCTGGGAGGATGATCACAGAATAGTGAACTGCATAGAAAGGGAAACGGATCAGGTGACACAAGGATGATTCCCTGGGGAAAATCCTCTGATGCTTAAGTCAGTAGAGCAATGGTGGAAGATATTGAGGGAGGTAGAAAGAGGTGCACGAGATCCCCCAACACCAAGGTGGTGAAGTGGTTCCTGCTTAGGGATTTTTAGGCATGTATCACCTTCTCCTTTTCATTAGAGGGAGTCCCATGTTTATATAGTGTGCTCACCTTATGAGTCCCGTAAGCTGAGGAGTTTCAGGTGGGAGTTACGTCCTCATCATGGGATCGTTACGTCCTCATCATGGGATCTTCATGGCCTTGAGGGATCATGGATCCTTTATTCTCATAAACTCCTGCTCATAATGGGCTCTTCAACGGCTGCGTGGATAAGCACTCGTCAATCGGTCCGAGTATAAAAGGTGCCAGCCCTGTCCGGGCGATAGGCATAGCTCGGACGAAGTCAGGTCGGAGTGGTTGTAGGGCGCTTGCCTCTATCCCGATGAAGGGATAACTCGGGCATGGGTCTTCCTCCGTTCTGACGCTCGGGCCTTCCGAGACTAAGGGCCGCCGAGGAAGGGTGGGATCCCGAGTAATCTTTTTTGGGCTTTTTAGCCTAAGTGGGCCCTGTGGGGCTATCACTTGGATGAGTTGAGCCTCGTTCGGTCCTGATGGGCCTAGTTCGGCTACTCTTAGATGGGCTTCAGAAATCCCCCTCTCCATTGACTTTTTGGTATACTGACTATTTTTTTGGGTGCCCTGTCTTGCAGCTATGGCACTGTGGACGCACTTTTCGACACACTCGTTTGTTTGTTTTCTTTAAGTCAGTTTATTCGGTGGGTTTATTCATTTATTAAGTGCGTGGGCTTGCCAGTCACAAATTGACGATTTATTGTGCGCTCGATTTGACTAATCAGATGATTGTGTGGTTCGGGTCGGGACCAAAACCCGCCACGCCATAAAGGTCACGGCATCATTTACATCCCCTCGAAGAAGGGAACACCCTTGATTAATCGTCAGGAAATGGGGCCTCATGGCTGTGAGCGACGTCACGCGGTTCGAGGAGCGGAGAAGACGCGGAGCGCGCGGGCTCCTCTTTTTGTTTGCTGCAACACAGAAATAAGAGAAGAGAGAAGGGGCCATCACGGGAGATTACTCCGGCGGGGCGAGCGGGACAAATGTAATATAGCAAGATATGGGGGTTAAACGGCCATAGCGGGAAGTGACTCGCCGCGACCTCGGGGGGACGGGAATGGTGCAGAAATTAAATAACAAGAATTGAAACGGCCATTGGGGAAGTGACTCGCCGCGGCCTCGAGAATATGAGCAGATAATAAGATAACAGAATATAGAGAGAATATAAAGAGCGGGAATTTAAACGGCCATTGGGGAAGTGACTCGCCGCGGCCTCGAGAACATAAATAGATAAGAATATAACATATAAGAACGGAAATTTAAACGGCCATTGGGGAAGTGACTCACCGCGGCCTCGAGAACATGAATAGATAAGAATATAACATATAAGAACGGGAATTTAAACGGCCATTGGGGAAGTGACTCGCCGCGGCCTCGAGAACATGAATAGATAAGAATATAACATATAAGAACGGGAATTTAAACGGCCATTGGGGAAGTGACTCGCCGCGGCCTCGAGAACATGAATAGATAAGAATATAACATATAAGAACGCGATCGCCAGGGGCCAAAAGACCCCAAAATAAAGAAAGTGATCGCGCCTATCTCAAGATCGGGAGATGGCGGGTTGCTTCTTCCTCCCCCTTCGGCCGGCCGACGGAGAGGGCTTTCCTCGGTTCCCCTTGCAAAACAACGACAAACAAATAATAAGTGGATTAGAAAGATGAAGGTGTAGTATTCAAATCCTTGCGATAAAAATAACGAAATGATGGCAAGACACACACCTGATTGGTGTTATCTTTTAAACCCCTCTCGGACTCGAGTAGGAGGGAAATGAGATGATGGATGCAAGAAGTATATAAGAAGATGCGCCCTTATGAAGGGGGATAGAGGATGCGAGATGATGAATGCAAAAGAACTACGAAGAAAAGGAAAGGATTGGCTTATTGGATGTGCCGATGGTGAAATCCGGCGGAGCTTCGGCAGCGCGGGGACGACGTGGAAGCGCGGTGGATGAAGACGACCTTCCTCTCACGAGCGTGGGCACCCGAGAAGCCGACAGAATCTCCACCTACAAAAGACCCCACGGGTTAGAAATGACTCCGGTAGCCTTTGGGCTCCGGCAGCCTATCGGATCTCTTCGAAGCTCCTCCAGAACTGAGGGGGTGGGCCTCTATTTACAGGGCTCCGGAGGGTGGAGGCGTCCAGGACCCTGGACACCTCCATCAGGGCCGAACTAATATTTTATTCTATTTTTATTTTTTTTAAGAATATTTTTGTGGAGGCGTCCAGGGCCCCGGACGCCTCCAACAGGTCCACCGAACACCGCCGACGGCCGCACGCGGTTTGGCACAACGCGTGGTTTTGCGAGCGGTGCCTCGTGATTCAGAAATGGGCGCGTCCAATTGTCTGGACGTCTCCATAATTTGGATTTTTTCACACACGACAAACCGTCGTTCGGTGGGCGGCGCCCGTGAGGGAATTGATGGAGGCGTCTAGGGTCCTGGACGCCTCCATAAATATATTATTTTTATTTGTGTTTTGTCTTTTATGCCAAGGCTGGCATTTTAATTTTTTTATATTTATTTTTATGGAGGCGTCCAGGGGCCTGGACGCCTCCATTAATATATTATTTTTATTTGGTTTTGTCTTTTATGCCAACTGGCATTATATATTTTTTATATTTGTTTTTATGGAGGCGTCCAAAGGGCTGGACGCCTCCATTAATTTATTATTTTTTATTAGGTTTTGGGCCTTAAAAATAAAAATAAATTAAATTAAAAGAATGGGGGCGTCCAGGGGCCTGGACGCCCCCATTAAGACACACCCGGGTCCTCAGTTCATGCGTTGGCGGCCGCCCGGCAGATACCCTTCTTGATTCCGGAACCCCCTGATGCGTCCGACTGGTGTTGATGCCGTCCAATGCCGTGACGAGACGATTTCGGATGTCGAAAAAGGCAGAAGAAGACCCAAGAAAAGGAAGCACTCGAGCGATTCAAAATGCGTAAGCCGTTGCGGGGCGTTGTATAGTAATATGAGACTTTCTCAGGAGACGTCAAGAATGGCGTGTCTACAGCTGCCCCGCCTTGGCGTCTGCTTTGCAAGGGAGCGACACGTAGTGGAATGGTATCGTAGTGGAGTGAAATGAAGTGGGAGCGGACTGATAAGTTGATGCCAAGGTGTGATGAGACACGCTTTTGACGTTACTGTTTGGAATCTTTCCTGAAGTTTCAATGAGGCGACCTTGAAGAAGGTCTTTCAAATATTGACGATTGCTTGGACGGAGATCAAATAAAGGAGGGTGAGATGTGCGCTCAGGCACGAAAAAGAGACTAACTTCTCGGTGTGGAAGTACCTGGGTCATAAACCGGAGGTTTCACCTTTGGGGAGCGATTACCAGCCAATGTGGAAGTGCTGCAGCCAAGGTGGGTCAAACAAGGTCAAAAGTAAAGGAATATCTGAGGTCTGTCCAAACAAGGGTCTCCTTTGGAAGAGCAGCGTAGGGCTGTCTCAAGGAAACTCAGTATTTCATTCGGAGTGGAATGTCTCATATTTGTAAGAATTGAAGCACAGCGGCTTTCGCAATCGAATCACTTGAATGATCTTCCGCAATAAATCAAAGTCCTATATGAATGCATGCTGGGTTTAAAGAAAAATTTACAATAAACTAAAATAGAAAATAGCCAAGGATAATATTGTCAACTTGTTAAGAACGGGTCAGGATACCGATCCGGTGAGCTGATACTGGGCTGGGGCCCGTTTATCCGCGTACCAACTCACTGAATGGAACCGTCGTCCCCATGCTATCACAAGTTGACGGCCTATCCGTACAACCCAAATTCCTCTGGGCTCATCACCATTTTTGTTGAAGGGGAACTCAGATCCCAGATTCGTTCGGGCCGCAAGGTCCTTGACATGTTCTAGTAGCGTAGGTATCATATACTACGATGCATGACATGGTGGGACCAACCAATGAAAGGTGGGACATGAGATAGGACAAAGACGTCCGTTAGTAAAACCTGCACAAGCTAGCATGGATTAGTAAAAAAATCGTAACAGAATCGCACCACAATGGAAAGGAGATCTAGCCAAAATCTTGACATTGACCGTTGATGTGACATGTTCCGTCCTGTAGTGCCCTACCCTTCCTATAAGAACTCCCCTTAGGCTAGTTCATTCAAATGCACCAAGGTGGGTTTTGGAAGCTCAAGAGAGGAAGGAGAGGAGAATCTAGAGATTTCAGGATGGAAGGAGAGTCTTCCCGCGTTATGAAGAGGGGCAGGCCTAGCAGCGAGATCAGGCGACTCACCGACCTCGAGGGTCATCTGAGTGGGACGATCATGTCGCATATGGTAAGCTGATTCATTTCAAATTTCTCCACGTGAACCTTCTTCTTACTTCCTTCCTTTCTTCTTTGTTGTGCATCCCTTGGTTTTGATGATGACAATAGGATATGTTTGATTAATCAAGTTCTATCTTGTTTCATAACAAATACAAGTGGTTTGATTGTTCCTTCAAAGTATTGGACTCATTCAATTTACCTCTGATAAGTTAAGTAATTTCAGGTCCACTGAAATCCAAGTGGAATCAACAAATCAGAAGAAGTGTCAAAGGTCGCTTGTCGACCAGGGAAGTGGTTATGGTCGACCAACGAACTCAACCAGAAAAGCATCAGATCATCTGTCTTCTGGAAGCATCTTGGCTGTCAACCAAAGCCCCGCCTCTGGTCGACCACAGAAAAGATAGAAGCAACAGACAGAACTGCTGGCCATCTGGAAACTGCCCCCTGTCGACCAGCGACCAGGCTGTGGTCGACCAACGGGCGACGTGAGTTTCAGCCAGAAGAACCGGCCGTCTGGGGACTGCCCATTGTCGACCAGCGACAGGGTCATGGTCGACCACGGGTTTATATATCGTCCAAAACCGAACTCTAACCGAATTCTGTTTTGGTTCCTTAAAACCTGCAGATGGTTGTTGCAGGTTGTTGGGCTGCTCAGGAGATAAGCTTCCGCACGGGAATCAAGGAAACAATCTTGCTTAGAAGTGGTCAAACTCGTTCTAACGATTGGATTTAAACCGATCCCTGTTTTCTAGCAGATTGGCGCTCGATCTGAAAATTGAGCGGGAAGAACTTTATTCTTGAAAATAAAAAGAGCTATATGAAGAATATAAGGCAACTAATCACGAAGAAGGAAGCGGTGAGAGAGCACGGAATAGAAGCCAAGGAAGATACACACAGAAGAGGAAGAAGGAGCTCTCCACCAATCAAAAATCTGCAGAAAGGTTAAAGGCAATCTCGTTGCTGCAGAAGGAAGACTTAGCTCAAGACTGTGTGATCTCCAGCAGCAGAACAATCGAAGGCAACTGACTAGAAGATCAACAGGGAGTCTAGGCTTCTTCATAAGCGTGATCAAGTCCCAGGCTGAACACCTATCCTTCTACACACGCCAATATTCAGTCCTGTCTTTCATCACCTGTTCTTATCATCTTTTCATTTCTGATTACAATTATTGTCAAGCTGTGAGGCAGCAGAATCAAGCTGTGTGTCAGCAGGTACAAGCTGTGTGTCAGCTGTGTTTTGGTTGAGATCAGAGATTCTCATAGTGAAGCCTTGCTTGAGTTAAGCAAGGGGTGGATGTAAGTCTCAGGAAGAGACTGAACCACCTTAAAAATCCTTTCTTGTGGTGTGCTTGTGTGTGTTTGATTTCCTATACGTATGCTTGCATCTTTACTATTCGCATTAGTTCTATGATTCATTAATTACCAGTAGCTCATCTGGTCGATAGTTAGTAAATTATCAAAAAGGGGGAAAGATCTATTCACCCCCCCTCTAGATCTATTCAGTCCGTATCCAACACGTGGTATCAGAGCAGGTTCTCCAAAAATGTGGTCTAACAACCAGGAGAGACCGGGCGGACTGAACTCTAAAAGCCTCATAGCTGAGGGGCACTCTGTAACTAGACCTCCATATTTTGATGGAACTGATTATTCTTATTGGAAAAATCGTATGCAGGTGTTCTTACGTGTGCATGACCACGAGATGTGGAGGGTAGTGAGCCGCGGACCTTTTGAGCTACCGGAAGATGAAGAAACATGGACCAGAGAACAGGTCAGGAAATCAACTGTCAACTGGGGAGCCATGAACGTGATGCAGTGCTCACTACACCCCACAGAATTCTCAAGAGTTTCCCAATGCGCAACAGCCAAAGAAATGTGGGATCGTCTAAAGGTAATCTACGAAGGTACTTCCGAGGTAAGAGAGACAAAAGCAAATATGCTAGTCTCAGAATATGAGATGTTTAGGATGAAAAATGATGAAAGTATTTCTGAGATGTATGCCAGATTAGTACAATTGACTAATGGCTTGAAGAGCTTAGGGAAGACATACAAAGAGCAGGAATTAGTGAGGAAGATTTTAAGGTCTCTCACATCGATGTGGCATACCAAGGCCACAGTCATTGAGGACTCAAAGGATCTCACAACAATGACAGTGGATGAGTTAGTAGGATCCCTGATGGCCTATGAGGTCAATCTGAAGAGAAAGGAAGATGAGGGCAAGAAAAAGAAGCAACTTGCCCTAAAGACTAAGACAAGCACCTCTGAGGTGTCTGACAATGATGACTCATCTAGCTCAGGTGAAGAATCTGGTGAGCTAGCCATGCTTACAAGAAAATTTAAAAAATTCCTGCGGAAGGAAGGTAAAGGATTCAGAAATCCAAAGGGCATGGTAAGGAAGTCATCCCAGTTTAAATCTGATAAACATAAGGCTCCTTCTAACAAACTCATTTGCTACAATTGCAGGCAGCCTGGACATATGAAGGCTGAATGTCCAGAAGCTCCTAAGAAATCAAGCTTCAAGTGGAAAGGCAAGAAACCCAAGGCGATGATTAGCACTTGGAGTGAGGAGGAAGAGAGCAGTGAAGAGGAAACAACTTCCGAGGAAGAAGAAGGAAAGCTCTGTCTGATGGCCAAGGGAGACAACAGTGATCTTGAGGTAAGTTCCCCATTTCAAGACTTCTCTAGTTCGGATTGGGAAGAAGTATATTCAGAATTGTTTGATACTTATGAAAGAATAAGAAAGGAAAATAAACATTTGAAGAAGAAGATCAGTCAACTGAATAAAGACAGCAATTCAATGGAAAACAAAACTGAACTAGAAATGGAAATCAAGTCACTGAAAAACAAGCTGAATCAAATGGACTTAGATGAAGAAAACCACAAGAGAATGTCCGAAGAGAATGAAATGCTAAAAAACGACATTGATGAGTTAAAACTAAAGACTCAAGAATATGAACAGGAAACTAAGTTAAGTCAAGAAAGAAACAATTCACTCAAGGAAGAAAACAACCAACTCCTAAGAGAAATAGAAAGAATTAAGAGTGACCTGAAAAACAAACAGGAGACCTTGGAAAAAATGACTCAAGGTCAAGAAAACTTAAATGCTGTCTTGGGAATAAAAGTAAACTTTCAAAAAGAAGGGTTAGGATACAATCCTACGGCTAAAAAGGAATTCCAAATAAAAACCGTAACTGGGATTGCTGACTCAAAAGGAAAAAGGCCCCTGATTAATCTATACCAAGATAAACAAGAGGATGTAGCTGAATGCTCCTCCAAAAGGAACAATGTCACCAAGGAAGAGAGAAATTTTAAAGAGAAAACAGTCAATCAATATAAGATTCAAAATAATAAACAAGAAACCCAAATTCACAGAAATCACCAAACAAACCAAGGACTAAACCAAGTTAAAAGACATAAATCTGGAAAACAAGATGTCTGGAGACAGGCTGGTCGACAACAGACCCTTCATCTGTCGACCAGAGGATCTGCCAGAACAGGCGCTGGTTACTGGAGAAGCAGTGGTCGACCACAGGTACACCAGATGTCGACCAGAGGTGCTGCCAGAACAGACGCTGAGTTCTGGAGACGCGATGGTCGACCACAGACATACCAAAAGTCGACCATGGCCAGACAAGCAAACAGAAATCACAGGTTTTCTCTGGTAAAACAAAATGAAAACTTGAATACACAAAGGTGGACTCAGATTAAAGAAGCTTTAGAACAAAAGCAACCCAACCTGAACAAGTTCAGAAATAAAAATTTACACTGCTCTAACAGAATCTGGGTTCCCAAAGGATTACTGCAGCAATTTCATAATTTCACAAGCTATCTTGGACCCGGGTACCATTGGGGTCCAAAAGTTTCTGTGTAACTTGTGATGCAGGTGTGTTTGGCAGCTATACACAACAAGTGGTACTTAGATAGTGGCTGCTCAAGACATATGACAGGGGACAAGGCAAAATTCTCCGAGCTAAACTCAAAAGATGGAGGACATGTGACATTTGGAGGAAATAACAAAGGCAAGATCATTGGGAAAGGTAAGGTAGGTAAGACATCTACAAATTGCATTGAAGATGTACTGCTAGTGGATGGCCTGGAATATAATCTTCTAAGCATCAGTCAGCTATGCGACAAAGGCCATCAAGTAGTCTTTGATTCTAAGATCTGTAAAATTCTTGAACCAAATTCGGCTAAAGTTAAGTTTATGGGCAAGAGAGTAAATAATGTCTACATGATAGACTTGGATGATCCAGCCCACTCCAACTTGTGCCTCACCGCCAAGAAGGAGGACCTGACTTGGTTGTGGCACCGAAGGCTAGGGCATGTTAGCTACAGGGTGCTGCACAAATTGGTTAAGAATAAAATGGTTTCTGGTTTACCTGAAATTTCGTTTGCTCAAAATGTCAAAGTATGTGAATCATGTACCCAAGGTAAGCAAACAAGAAAATCATTCAAAGGTAGAACTGAAAGTCAATCTTCTAGACCACTAGAACTTGTGCACATGGACCTTTTTGGCCCAACAAGAACTGCTAGTCTTAGTGGTAAGAGGTACGGTTATGTACTAGTTGATGATTTCTCTAGATTCACATGGGTAATGTTTTTATCACATAAAAACGATGCCTTTCATGAATTTCAGGATTTTTACAGAAGAATGAAGCAGGATGGTAAGTCCAAAGTGTATTCAATAATATCTGATCATGGGGGAGAATTTGAAAATTCAGAGTTTGATGAATTCTGCAGGAACAAAGGAATAAATCACAGGTTCTCCTCACCAAGGACGCCAGAGCAAAATGGAGTGGTGGAAAGAAGGAATCGCACACTTGTTGAAATGGCCAGAACCTTGTTAGTTGAAGCCAATCTTCCAAGAAGATTTTGGGCTGAGGCGGTCAATACAGCATGTTATATTGTAAATAGGGCAATGGTAAGACCATCTAGTGCGAAAACTCCATATGAGGTGTTCAAAGGTAAGAAGCCATCTCTAGCTCATTTTAGGATCTTCGGTGTAAGGTGTTTTATTCATAACAATGACAAGAGATCATTGGACAAATTTGAACCAAAGAGTGACCCAGGAATCTTCTTGGGATACTCTGACCGATCAAGAGCCTATAGAGTCTACAACACCAAAGATCAGCTAGTTGAAGAATCCCCACATATCACATTTGATGAAAATAATGACTTTGACAAAACTGGACAGGTAGGCAAAGATGAAGATGGGGAATTTCTGGAAGGCAAAGAGGAACCAATGGAGACTGAAGCAGAACCAACGCAAGGTGATTCCAATGATCAACCCGAAGGAGAGATCATCCCAGGTAACAATTCTGAAAATCTGAGATTTCTCAGAGATCATCCTCTAGATAACATCATTGGAGGAATTAATGAACCGAGGAAAACTAGATCTCAGCTTAAAACAGTTGATGAATTAGATCAGCTAGCCCTTGTATCTCAAGTTGAGCCTAAAAATGTAGAGGAAGCTTTAAGAGGTGAATCTTGGATAAATGCCATGCATGAAGAATTAAATCAATTTGAAAGAAATCAGGTTTGGAAACTTGTTCCCAGACCCTCATCTCATCCTGTTATTGGAACCAAATGGGTTTATAAAAATAAGCTTAATGAAGAAGGAGTTGTTATGAGGAACAAGGCTCGGTTGGTGGCTAAGGGGTATAACCAAGAATTTGGAGTTGATTTTGAAGAATCATATGCTCCAGTTGCAAGGTTAGAAGCCATTAGAATATTGTTAGCATTTGCGGCGTCCCATGGAATTAAATTGCAGCAAATGGATGTAAAAAGTGCCTTTCTAAATGGCTTTGTAAAGGAAGAAGTCTTTGTGGAACAACCCCCTGGTTTTGAAAATGATGATCTTCCTAATCATGTCTTTAAACTGCATAAGGCTTTGTATGGTTTAAAGCAGGCTCCTAGGGCATGGTACGACAGACTGAGTTCATTCCTCACCAAAAAGGGCTACACAAGAGGTAAAATTGATCAAACATTATTCTCCAAGACCCAAGGTAAGAATATACTAATTGTGCAAATCTATGTGGATGATATTGTGTTTGGATCCACTGAAGCTTCATTATGTACTGAATTTGCAAATCTAATGACCAATGAGTTTGAAATGAGTTTAATGGGTGATTTACAGTTCTTTCTTGGATTGCAGATTCTACAATGTAGAGAAGGCTACTTCATAAATCAATCCAAGTACATAAAGGAGATGCTGAAAAAGTTTGGCATGGAGAGCTGCAAACCAATAGAGTCACCCATGGGGACAAATGCAACATTGGAGGCTGATGTAAAAGGTAACATGGTAGATGCCAAGAAATACAGAGGTATGATCGGATCCCTACTATATTTAACTGCCTCTAGGCCAGACATTCAGTTCAGTGTATGCATGTGTGCTAGATATCAATCTAGCCCTAGAGATTCACATTTAGGGGCTGTCAAGCGTATCCTTCGTTACCTTGCCGGTACCCAAGAATTGGGTTTATGGTATCCTACTTATTGCAAACTAGATTTAATTTCATATTCAGATGCTGATTATGCTGGTTGCAAAATTGATAGGAAGAGTACTAGTGGTTATTGTCAAATATTAGGTGGATGTTTAATATCATGGGCTTCTAAAAAACAGCATTCTGTGGCACTCTCCACTGCTGAGGCTGAGTATGTCGCAGTAGGGAGCTGTGGTACACAGGTTTTGTGGATAAAACATCAACTCCAAGACTACAATGTAGATCTTGGATGTGCACCTATTTTCTGTGACAACACTAGTGCTATTAATTTGTCTAAAAACCCCATTCAACACTCTAGGACAAAACACATTGAGATCCGTCATCACTTTCTAAGAGATGAGGTCTCCAAAGGAAATTTCATGCTTCATTTTGTAGAAACTGAAAAACAACTGGCAGACATTTTCACAAAACCCCTTAACAATGACAGATTTTCAACTCTAAGAAGGGAGTTAGGAATTTGTAGAATTTCTCCTGAAAATTCTTGAAATAATCATATTCATGTGTTCACTGCATAGATTCTGTCATTTCTGTCTAAGTTATGTCAACTAGGTCTCTAGTACTGGTCAAGTTTTTGAGTTTGGAAAGTCTTGTGTCGGGTGCTACTTCAGCAAGTTCTACAGAATACTGGTTCTCTACGGCTCATCTCTTGTGGTCGACCACAGACAAGGCGCTGGTCGACCAAGGCATCAGGACAGGAAATAGTTAGCTCTGGGAATTCGCAGCTGTCGACCACAGGCGATCCAATGGTCGACAACAGGTTTGTCAGAACGCAGTCTTCTCAACAGGCAGGTTCTGTGTCAGCACAAAGGTCGACCACAGGCCACTCCATGGTCGACAAAGGACCTGAAAAAGGGAAATTGGATCTAATCAAGCTGCTGGCTTTGGTGGGAAATCTTCTGAACTTTTTGGACTCTGAGCTCAGTTTTGCTTTACTCACTCATCCTTGTTCACACTTCCTATTCCTTGTGTCTCTATATCTCTTTGTGGCCAACTTATTGTTTTCTATCTTCAGCAAGGACTCACAAATTGAGGGGGAGTAAAAAGTGTAAACTCATTCCTTAATAAATCATTGAACAACCTAACCATATCTTACAAGAAAATCACCAAAGTCATCAATGAGAGTAAAGGTTAAGTGTAGTAATGAGAATTTGACCTGTACTACTGCAATAAATTCAAACCATAACTATGACTCTGACTCAAGACTATTGAGAACTTATGTTTTTAGTAATGAGACTGTTTCTCTACCTGTGTCTGTGTTGGACAGTGAAAATAAACGCTGCTATAGCATGAATGTATATGGAATACGCCATAATTCTGCCTTCTTGGTAGAGCAATGGACTGAGTTCTGAGAAACTACTGTTCTCTATCACAAAGCAAAATTGGCTGAAAAATTAAGTGGGAGACATTTATGTCATGAAGACTCAATCTACCTCTGCCACTCTCAAAATTATTAATTGGGCATCCTGAGTAACTGGGGATATTGGCGTCTGATAAACGTATATCCTCACGGATAAAAAGTGTGTCCCAGTTAAAAATGGAATGGTTAGGCATGCTAAGTAGCCGGGGTTTCTGGCGTGTAAAAAGCGTGTCTCCTCGTGTGGAAAAGCATGTGATAAACCTGACCACAGCTCTTAAATATTTCAAAACGAAAAGGCAACAAAAATGGTTGACCTAATGCACTATATGCAAATAGAGGCATAAAACACTGTTCAGCTTGTTCAGCTAGTAAAATTATCTCATGAACAATATTATAAGTTTAAGGAGCCGTGAGTAAGAAAGTGGATATGGGGAGTCAATTTATTGGGGCAATACTTTCAAATTCTTTGAACCACAAGACCCACTCGAATTTGTCACAAGGTGGTCTTTGAGAAAGGGAGGAAAGGTTACTTAATTGTCTTATTAAAGAAAGGGGGTACACTTCAATAATTTCCCAAAATATGAGTTATGCTGATTAATCGTGACCGCTCGTTCTTTGCATCGCGATGGTTCACTGCCCTAACAATTAAGGGCCAGCCTTAATGCCCTACCCTATAAATTGTCTCGGCTGGGTCCCTGAAATTTTCCCATCCGCAGCCCTAGCCCTCTCCCAACTTCATCTTCTCCAGATTTCTTTTCTCGCCTCTCTCTCGCCTCTATCTCGCTTCCCTTCACAATGTCTCCCAAGCGCGCTCTAAGTTCCTCTAAGCGTAGAAGAGATCAGGCCCCTGCCGCAGCTTCGATGCCGTCCAAGCGATCCAAGTCGCGGGCCGCACAGGGTTCGCCATCGGCCCCTCACAGGTCGACCACGGCTGATGCACCTGGTCCAGGCAGACAATCAGCAGCTTCAGAGGAACCCGCAGTGCATCCCGTTTCTGGAGCTCTCAAGCCACGGACAGTTCTGCAACCAAGGATCGTCGATTTCTCCGATGACAAGCTGATGGAGATGTTCCCAGATCTACTGCCAATTTTTGAAGCTCAAGAGTGGACTACGTTCGTTTCAGTGCACAATTCGTACTCGCCCCAGCTTGTGCAAGAATTCTACCACAACCTGCAAGTCGTGGACAGTCAGCTCTACACCGTAGTTCAAGGGAAAGTCATCAGACTCGACGTCAAGCTTCTCCACATGACGCTGAAGACTCCCAGACTTGGAGCTGTTTTCAACCATGAGGACTTCGACCTCCGAGAAGCACATGCAGTGGTCACTGGCAAGCCAGCCCCTGAGGTCCTTCCCAAGTACCTCAATGCTAATACCTTCCCTCCTCTTCATCGTTTGCTTCACCACATCATCACCACCATCATACAACCTCGAGGAGGCGCCAGAGATCAAGTGAGTCGCCTCCATCTGTTTATACTCCATGGCCTCATCACTCGCCAGCCTATTCGCCTAACCACACTCCTTTTGAATTCCCTCAGAAGCATCCTACATTATCCCCTGAATTCTCTTCCTTTTGCTGCCCATATCACTTCCATTCTGAAAGCAGCCAACATACCTTCTCCTCACAGCCCAAGCATTGTCATTCCCAAATGGCACGTCTACAATTTTCACTTCGTGACCACATTCTTGGGATTTAAGAAGGTCGGAGACCATGTTCAGCGCACTCTCCCTTCCAAGGGCAAAGCAAAGGATCCAGTGCCACCCTCTTCTCCACCTCATTCACCTATACAGGTTAGCCCTGCTGTCACACCGTCACCAATGGTGCCTCAAGCTACACCTACTACCACCACTGCTGCCCATCCACCATCGTCCCTTTCACTAGTGCTCTGGCAGCCAGGCACTGCTGCCCCTCCAGCTCAATCCCCATCTGCTCAAACTACCCAAGCTCCATCACATTCTGCTCAACCCACACCAGTACCACCTACCTCCACTCCCTCTACTTCTGCTCCACCACCAGCATTTATCTCCCACCCTGAATCTCATGGCGTGCTCCTCCAGATGGCATCTCAGTTATCTTCTCTCACCACCCAACTCCAATCATTTCAAGAGAATGTCAATGCTGCCACTGGACGCTTGGAGCAGAAA
The DNA here is from genome assembly GCA_022559845.1 of Amorphophallus konjac. NCBI lineage: Eukaryota > Viridiplantae > Streptophyta > Magnoliopsida > Alismatales > Araceae > Amorphophallus > Amorphophallus konjac. The sequence continues at coordinate 196,478,696 of CM040121.1, read as the reverse complement.
GTCCAACGGCTGGAACAACAGATGGAGGCCAGGTTCATCAAGCAGAAGGAACACTCTGACCAGGCTAGTTCTCGGTTCAACAGACTAGTAAGGACCCTCGGTGAAGTGTCCGATCAGATGGGAATCCGTATCGAGATCACAACCCAGCAGAATGAGAAGTATCACAAGGATACTATCTCAGAGATCCAGAAGCTCAGGCTCTCCTATGCCCACATAGTTGACAAGCTGGATCGCATGGCAGAGACCGTGAAGCCAGAGACCTCCTCATCCTCCTCAGAGGGATTGTTCAAATGATCTTCTTTTTGCTGTTGACAAAGGGGGAGATAGGACTTTATGTGTCATTATGTGTCTAGTTGTGTGTCTAGATGTGAGTCTAGATTGTCAAATTTACTTTGTCTACGTGTCCTCAGTGTCTTTATCCTTTTTTGAGTCTCTCATGTAATTAGTGCTATTGTTTTTGAAAGACACATCAAACGAATTGACTGAATGAAATATGTGCTATGATAGCCTTGCATGCAATATCAAATGAATTTTATAATCTGTTGTTTGTCACAATGACTCATGGTTGTCATCATCAAAAAGGGGGAGAATGTTGTGCATCCCTTGGTTTTGATGATGACAATAGGATATGTTTGATTAATCAAGTTCTATCTTGTTTCATAACAAATACAAGTGGTTTGATTGTTCCTTCAAAGTATTGGACTCATTCAATTTACCTCTGATAAGTTAAGTAATTTCAGGTCCACTGAAATCCAAGTGGAATCAACAAATCAGAAGAAGTGTCAAAGGTCGCTTGTCGACCAGGGAAGTGGTTATGGTCGACCAACGAACTCAACCAGAAAAGCATCAGATCATCTGTCTTCTGGAAGCATCTTGGCTGTCGACCAAAGCCCCGCCTCTGGTCGACCACAGAAAAGACAGAAGCAACAGACAGAACTGCTGGCCATCTGGAAACTGCCCCCTGTCGACCAGCGACCAGGCTGTGGTCGACCAACGGGCGACGTGAGTTTTAGCCAGAAGAACCGGCCGTCTGGGGACTGCCCATTGTCGACCAGCGACAGGGTCATGGTCGACCACGGGTTTATATATCGTCCAAAACCGAACTCTAACCGAATTCTGTTTTGGTTCCTTAAAACCTGCAGATGGTTGTTGCAGGTTGTTGGGCTGCTCAGGAGATAAGCTTCCGCGCGGGAATCAAGGAAACAATCTTGCTTAGAAGTGGTCAAACTCGTTCTAACGATTGGATTTAAACCGATCCCTGTTTTCTAGCAGATTGGCGCTCGATCTGAAAATTGAGCGGGAAGAACTTTATTCTTGAAATAAAAAGAGCTATATGAAGAATATAAGGCAACTAATCACGAAGAAGGAAGCGGTGAGAGAGCACGGAATAGAAGCCAAGGAAGATACACACAGAAGAGGAAGAAGGAGCTCTCCACCAATCAAAAATCTGCAGAAAGGTTAAAGGCAATCTCGTTGCTGCAGAAGGAAGACTTAGCTCAAGACTGTGTGATCTCCAGCAGCAGAACAATCGAAGGCAACTGACTGGAAGATCAACAGGGAGTCTAGGCTTCTTCATAAGCGTGATCAAGTCCCAGGCTGAACACCTATCCTTCTACACACGCCAATATTCAGTCCTGTCTTTCATCACCTGTTCTTATCATCTTTTCATTTCTGATTACAATTATTGTCAAGCTGTGAGGCAGCAGAATCAAGCTGTGTGTCAGCAGGTACAAGCTGTGTGTCAGCTGTGTTTTGGTTGAGATCAGAGATTCTCATAGTGAAGCCTTGCTTGAGTTAAGCAAGGGGTGGATGTAAGTCTCAGGAAGAGACTGAACCACCTTAAAAATCCTTTCTTGTGGTGTGCTTGTGTGTGTTTGATTTCCTATACGTATGCTTGCATCTTTACTATTCGCATTAGTTCTATGATTCATTAATTACCAGTAGCTCATCTGGTCGATAGTTAGTAAATTATCAAAAAGGGGGAAAGATCTATTCACCCCCCCTCTAGATCTATTCAGTCCGTATCCAACATTCTTTCTTTTGTCTTCCAGCCATATCCACTCTTCCCAGGCCCGAGGAAGTTTTCCAAACTGCCATGGCTTTCAAAGCTAACTTCCAACATCTCTATTGGCATGAGGGCCATACTCTCGAAGTGACATCTGCAGGGGCTCCTTATTCACACCAAACATTATGAGAAGATTCGTATGGACTGGGCGGCTATGGGCGCACTAGTGGAGATCTGGCATCCCCAGACCCACACTTTTATCTTCCCGACCTTCGAGGTGACCATCCTCCTCGAGGAGGTGGAACTTCTGCTCGGATTGAAGAAATTCAAGAGTGACGGGAAGGTGAAGGCTATGCGGATGCTGACACGGAGGACTTCCGAAAGCGTCCTTGGAAGCTTCATGCCGTCTGACGCGGCCAGGAAGGTGCGTAATCAAAAGGGGATTGATTTGCAAAAGCTCGCAGAGTGGGTCATGGACGCCCTGAGGGGGGCACCAGATGATGACCGCCTAGAAGGAATCATGAAGGGGTTCACTATCTGCCTGGCGGGTGCTCTCTTGTTTCCTCATACCGATAACATAGTGGAGGAGGATCAACTAAGTGCCATTCACGGAATCTGGAGTGGAAAGAGGGTGGGACCCGCCGTCCTTGCCTATCTTTACAGCGGCCTTACTGCCTCGAGCATGGGTAAGCATCCTTTTGGTTGCGCACTCGTCTTGAATTGCTGGCTTGATTTGCACTTGAAATTCGACCATCGCGAGGGAATGCCAACTGCTTCAAAACTCTTTCAACAAAGCCCTCTTCATCACATAGCCGACGTGTTAGGCTTCGGTGGTACCGTAGTGAACCGCGTTCCGTGGCTGAAGAAACGTGAAGACTGGCGGTCTCACTTTCGCACCGTGACACAAGGCTTCTTTACTTGCGCACCGGCATGTTTGCTTTCGCTTGATCTCCTCATGAGGCCTTCTCCCGAAGTTGATCTTCAACTAATCGGCGCGATCGAGTTCGTGCTTTATAATGCGCATCGGTGCTGCCTCCAGATTGGCATCCCACGTCATTCGTTCCCACCATCGACTGGTATCGTTCCTTTGAAGAAGAGAGAGTTGGGCACTGAAGCGGATGGGAAGGAAGCGAAGGCCGTCAAAGCACCCTGGAAGACAAGTGTTGCGGGAAAGGCCTTAGCGCATGTGGGGGAAGAGTGCGAGCTGTGGAGGGCTTATGTAACCGAACTGTGGAAGTTAAGGCCTAAGGCGCCTAAGCCCCTGATGTAGCTCATTCTACTTTCTGATGGAATAAAATCTGGCATTTGGATGTTTTGGACCCTTATCCACTTAATTATTTTTTTGATTTTCATTTTTCTTGTATTTTTATTTTGGTTTGATTATATAACCACTTATCTAAGATGCTTTTATATACATATATATATATATATATATATATATATATATATATATATATATATATATATATATATATATATATATATTAAAAAATCTTATCATGGGGGCGTCCAGGGTGCTGGACGCCCCTAATTTTTATTTTTATTTTTTTTGCAGTTTATTTTTGGGGGCCCCTAATTTTGATTTTTGAATTTTTTTATTTTTTTTATTTGTGGGGGCGTCCAGGCGCCTGGACGCCCCTATTTTTTGAATTTTTGAAAAAAACATAAAAGGTGTGGGGGCGTCCAGGCGCCTGGACGCCCCAATTAAAGGTATATCTATATATAGGGGGGGCTCCCCCCTACTCACTTACACTGTTCATCCTGACCACCCAGCTACTCCAAACGACCCATTCTTCGTCCCAATGGAGCAGGGAGGCCCGAGTCAGGGTGGTGAAAAGCGGAAACGACGGGCTCGTCGTCCGAGGAGGCTGAGGGATGATGCCGAGGAGGCTGCTGCGGCGGAGGAGATTGCCGTGGAGGAGGAGGCTCCTCTTTTGGCCGCGGAGGCTGCTGTGGGTGCTGGCGACGTGGGAGAAGACGATCACGACCCGGTAAGCCCTTCGGAACTCTCACCCTGTGGTTCAATAGGCTAAACGGACGGGCGAGAGGCTGTGAGAGAAGGCCGGGGAGTGGGAAAAGGAGGCGTCCAGGGGCCTGGACGCCTCCACATTTTCTTTTTCTTTTTGTTTATTTGTTTATTTACGTAAATAATAAAATAGGATTAAAAATAAGGAGGCGTCCAGGACCTAGGACGCCTCCATAATAATATATATATTATTAATATATATTTTGTTTTGGGTTTTTCTATAAAGAAAATAAGGAAAATAGAGAGGAGGCGTCCAATGTACTGGACGCCTCCATAAAAATCCTAAAATTTTTAAAAGATAAGATAACATAAAATAAATAAGTAGAATATATAGTGTTATTGCTTAATATTATTCATAATGCTGATGTATTTTTTATTGGTTTTGTGGTGTGCAGGGCGTGATGAAAGGACGGATCAACTGGTCCCTAGTGGTGGCAGCATACCGTGGGCTGCCGGACTTTCAGAGGGCGCGTGTGGACGCCATGGGCTTTGGAGCTTTCCTTAGGATCGAGCCCTTCCGGCTCAACCTTCCTCTTATCCAGGCATTGAGGGAGCGGTGGCACGCACCGAGCCGGGCGTTTCTGATGCCCTGGGGGCACATGGTGCCGTCACTGGAGGACGTGGCTCGGATCACCAGGCTACGGGTTGACGGAGAGGCGGTCAGCGGGGTCACCTACCCCGACAACCGAGAGAGTGCCCTGGACCTGCTGTGGTTAGAGACGAGCGTGACTGACAGGGACAGCAGGGTAGTTGGCCGAGTGGAGATCATGGAGGCGCTTGGATTCGTCGACCCGCGTCAGCGGGTTAGCGAGACTGGAGCGGAGTTTCTGGCACGACTGGAGGGAGATGCCCGTGCAGCTTTCACCCAGGACCCGAGCGAGCGGGAGCTGGTGGATCTAGACCTCCGGAGGTTTCTTTTCTTCTTACTAGGCCGCCTACTACTGGGGATGAAGAGGGATGGCATCCACTGCCGCTTCCTCGGGATCCTGGCGGACGTTGACAGAGTGGGGCACTACGCGTGGGGGGCGGCTCTGCTTGCCCATTTGATTGCCGATCTCTCCCAGACTTCGGAGAAGGAGATGACAGTCAGTGGCTTCGCACCTTTTCTCCAGGTAAACATTTTATTTATGCATTCCCACAGTTAAATATGCAATTATTGTACTAATGATGTATGATGGATGCAGGTGTGGAGCTATTACTATTTCCCGATGGGGAGGGCTAGGCATGGGAACAGGAGGGCCGTGCCTCTGGCGCGGCGGTGGAGGCTGGTCGTGGTTGCAGCACCCCACGGCTACCAGCTGGCGTCGCTTCGTCGGGAGCTGAGCGAGTATCCCGAGGCCATGGTATGATGCGTATGATTTTTTTTGTGTTTTTATGCATGTGACTCAATGGTAACTATCATGATGTATGCATGGTGATGCAGGTGGTGTGGAGACCCTACCTGGGCATGGGCGACGCTGGCCAGCCTTGGGTTGTAGCGGGTCTTCCTCGTTTGGGACGGGACGTGTGGGTCCATTGCCTGAACGAGATTGAGCCGCTTCGGCTGAGGCTGGTTATGAGGACGTTGGGGCTGGCCCAGGAGTGGGTCGATGTAGATGAGCCGGCCCGCATCGGGCGGAAGACCAAGGGGAAGGCAAAGATTGTGGACTGGCGCACGCGCTTCCCAGCACAGTACCAGGACTGGCAGCAGGGCGGGGTCCCAGTGGTGTCCCATGTACAGGACAGCACAGACTATATGAGACGGTACCGAGCTACGTACGGGGACCGCCTATCCTTGGGCGGTATGGCAGGGGTAAGTGAAATGAAACTGCTTCACCCTCCTATATGTATATGCATGTGGCACTAACTTATGTACAATGCAGGATGCTCGTGACAACATGATCGCTGACCTGCGGGCCCAGTTGGCGGACGCCAGGCGGCAGTTGGTGGCCATCCGATAGGAGTTGGAGATCCTGGTGAGTCTATGCAATGCATTTTTTGTGACCTGGATTTTTGATGCTTAGCCTTTGACTGACGTTTGCCCCGTGTTTCAGCTGGCCCACCAGACAGCGGTAGCCGGGACGGCTGGTGGAGCGGGTTCCAGTTCGCGGGGCCCTCCTCCGGAGGTTTCTACCCTCCAGGAGCAGCTGGCGTATGCGGTGGCTCGAGCTGAGGAGGCCGAGCGTGACCGCGAGGCTCGAGTGAGTGCTTGCTTGGCCCTGACCCTCTTCTAGCTGCTTTCCTTCTATCACTGTTCCCTTACGGTGCATGCGTGCTTTGACAGGTGGCCGAGATTCGGGAGGCCCTGGCTCGTGCTGTTCGTGCTGAGCAGGAGCGCGATGCCTGGGTGGCAGAGCGTGACGCCCGGATTGCGGAGCTAGAGGAGGAGCGGCGACGGGAGGCTGAGGAGCTCCCTCGCGACGTAGTGGATCTGCGGATCGCCCTTGAGCTGTCGAGGAGAGAGGCGATGAGGGAGAGAGAGGAGAGGGAGAGGGATAGGGAGAGCGTGGAGAGAGAGAGGGAGAGGGATAGGGAGACCATAGAGAAAGAAAGGGAGTACAGGATGGCAGAGCGATATCGAGATTGGGAGGAGAGGAGAGCTCTGGTGGCCCAGGTGTCGGAGCTCCGGCTGAGTCTTGGCACGGCGGAGGGGAGACTTCGGGAGAGTGAGGAGCGGTATCAGAGGGCGAAGGAGCACGGGGCGCGACTTCGTCAGTCCGGTTCCTTTTCTGTGGGCAGCTTTCTATTTTCTTCGGCCGAGCAGCGTCGCCGCGTCTTGGAGGCTGGCATGGTGCCACCTGGAGAGGCGAGCACGGCTTCTCAGGATTCGCAGAGGTCGCAGAGGCCCCCTAGGGATCCCCGTCAGAGGAGGGAGGAGAGAGATGATCAGGAGGGTGGTGGTGAGAGTTAGAGAGTTGTTTGTACACCCCACCGTCCTCACTGTATGATGTACTTTTGACTGTTTGTATGAAATGGATTTCGTGTGGTTCCTTTTGTCATGTGCCCTTTTCCTTCCTGCACTTTCTCTCACACCACGTTGTTCACGCTTCACGGGACTTTGCCCTGGACAGGAGGGAACTACTTTGCATGGAGGGTTTTTGTTCCTTTTTTTTTGCTTTCTTTTGGGCGCGTCCAAGCGCGAGGACGCGTCTTAATCCTCGAATTCAAATTTAAAGCGACGGGTGGCCTTTCTTCTCCGTGCCTTACCCGCAAACGAGTCTGCCCCCGCCAAAATTCACTCGTCCCCCTTTTCATCTCCTTCCTTTTTTGATCGATAGAGTTCGGTGGTCTAGACCACGGTGAAGATGAAGAGGGACGCGGGACCCCTCGCCTGAGGAGGGACGCGCCAGAGCACAGAACGGCGTCCATGGAGGAGGAAGGGCCGCTCCGGGCCCTCGAGGGACCCGAGGGGCCTAATGGCGCGGAAGGAGGTGAACACAGCTCGGTGAGTGCTTGGTTTTCCCCCTCTTTGATCCATTTTAAGTTTTGAAGCAAGCCGTGCGAGGGGGGAAAGGGTTCGGCGAGTGTTACGCTTAAATGATGGACGCGTCCTAGACAGGGGACGCGTTCTTTTTGACTGATGTGGGACCCCTTTCTTGGTGCAGGACATGGCGAGGATCCTGAGCCTGGCCGATGAGTGGGCGAGTGCGGACGAGCCGAGCCACGTCAGGAGGGAGAGTCACGGCAAGGCGAGGCTCGAGGACTGGCACGTACGTCTCCCTGGACAGCAAGGGAGTGTATTGGTGCAGGACAGCGCCAACTTCCTGCGGCAGCAGAGAGAGAGTTATGCGGGGCTTCCCCAAGCTGGGGACACGCATGGCATCGGCGGCTCGCGCGCCCAACTGTCAGAGGCTAGGCGGCAGCTGGCCGTCGCTCAACATGAGCTGTCGCTCCTGGTAAGTTACGTGCCCCACTTTTATCTTCAGATTTGGAGTTTCACTGACGGCCGTTGTTTATTTTGTTCCAGCGTGCCCAGCAGACAGCGACGGCGGGGATGATTGGTGGCGCATCTTCCAGTTCCTCGGCCCCTTTTCTCGAGATTGCCTCCCTCCGGGAGCAACTTGCCAGTGCGGTGGCCCGCGCGACCCGGGCGGAAGAGGAGCGTGATGCCTGGGTGGCGACTGTAGCGAAGTTGCGGCATTGTGGTGAGGAGAGGCCTTCTCCAGACATCCTGGAGTTAAGGGTTCTTCTGCAGATGATGAGGAGAGAGGCAGAGAGAGAGAAAGCTGAGAGAAGGTCCGAGCGACAGCGGGATCAGACCGAGAGGAGGGCCTTGGAGGCCCAAGTGAGGGAGCTCCAGCTGGGCCTTCAGGCCGTCGTGCAGAGGCTAGGAGGGATGGAGACGCGCTACGAGAGAGTGTGAGAGTTCGGGGAGCGACTCCGGCAGTCCGGTCGCTTTGCCGCTAGTGGCTTCTTCGCCACGACAGGGGAGGAGCAGCGAGTCATTGCTGTGGAGCCGGCGCCACGAGGTGAGGCGGGTGATACTGCATGGGGATCCCAGAGGCTTCTGAGGGACCCTCACCTCATGGGAGAGGAGAGGGACGCCTAGAGGGACGAGCATGAAGATAATGGCAAGAGTTGGCGAGCTAGTGGACCCGCCACCTCTCTATGATTGTGATGTTTATGACAGCTTTTGTAGAATTATGAATGGAGTGATTTGATTTTCTGCTACTTATTTGTTCTCTTGTGCATTCCTTCTTCCCTACACTTCTTCTCCTTTGCACTGTTCCCATGTGATGGGTCTGCCGAGACTCCTCCCCAAGCGGAGAATCGCGTCTTGTGACCATTTTCCACGGGAATCTGCCGTCGAAGTCAAAAATGACGGCCCTAGTTCCTTTTCCCGGATGCTGTGTCGAATTTTGCGGACGTCCTCCAAATCATGATAGGGTATCCCTAGACAACATAGGGGGCTAGTCGTCATATTCTTCGTCCAGTCAATCACCCTTTGCGAGCGGTGAAGCGACACACGGGACCGCATGGCAGGTGCCTCATTGCGAGGGCTATCATTAACAGGTGATGGAGGGAATCTTAGCCCGCACTCCTTCCATTTCTATAAATTCTTGTCCCTTTTATCTTCCCAGGTATATCGAGGACTAACTCGAGGAGCACAAGTTCTCACGGGAGAGGAGGAGTTCAAAATTCTGAGAGTTGGATGGAGGGCGAATCTTCCCATTCCTCGAAGAGAAGTAGGTCCAGTGGTAGTAGTTCCAGGAGGCTTTCAGACCTCGAAGGGCACTTCAGCGAAAGGGCCCAATCACAATTCGTAAACTGAGCTTTCTTGCCCTTTTTTCCATTCTTTTTTTCTTCCCTTCTTTCTGACCAAACCTCCTCTCCATTCCCTGCATGCGTAGAGTGTGATGAAATCACAGATCTCATGGGAGTTGGTAGTGGCAGCGTACAGGGGTCTCCCAGATTTTCAGAAGGCCAGGCTAGACGTGATGGGATTTGGCACCTTTCTTCGGATCGAGCCGATCCAGCTCGACCCGATTCTGATCCAAGCCTTGTGTGAGAGATGGGACCCAGTGAGTCGGGCATTCTTGATGCCCTGGGGACACATGGTGCCCAGCTTGGAGGATGTGGTCCGGATCACAAGCCTGAAGGTGGAGGGCGAGGCAGTGACCGGGGTCACTTATGCGGATTACCGAGAAGGTGCCCAGAAGTTACTGGGTTTGGACTTAGATGGTCGGAAAAATAGGTCGGTAGCTAGGGCGTTGCTCATGGATGCATTAGGGCTCACCGACACTCGTCGGCGGGACGACGAATCCTCAGAAGAGTTCATGGAAAGGATGAAAATAGGATGCCGTGCCGTGTACTGCACAAATTTCGGCAACTGGGAAAGATGCAACATAGATTTGAGGAGATTTCTCCTCTTCTATTTGGGGAGATTGGTACTGAGCTCGAAAGGGGACGGTATCCAATGTTGATTCTTGGAGCTGCTGTCAGACCTTGAAAGAGTAGGATACTATGTCTGGGGAGCTGCCATGTTGGCGCACTTGTTTGCAGGTCTGTTCCAAGAAGCGGACCATGAGATGACTGTGAGTGGTTTCACACCATTCATCCAGGTATTTTTGGTTTTGCTTGTTTTGTATTTTTTTTGTGTTCTTTGCAAGGTACTGATGACCTACGCCGAGCAGCTGTGGAGTTATTATTACCTCCCCATGGGGAGAGCTCGGCATTGACGACCCGCGATGGTGCCGCTAGTCAGGCGGTGGGAACCCATCATGAGTGCGGCACCCCTAACCTACCAACTGATGGTGCTAAGGCGGGAGCTACAGGAGTTCCCTGCAGCGATGGCAAACTGGAGACCCTACTCAGACATGATCGATGCTGACCAGCCGTGGGTTCTAACAAGTCGTGCCCGGTTCGGACGGGAACTGTGGATGCACTGCCTGAATGAAATCGAGCCGCTTCGACTACGATTGGTTATGAGGACTTTAGGACTGGCTCAGGAATGGGTGGATACGGCTGCGCCACCTCGTGTCGGGAGAAAGACGCGGGGGCCGGTGACCTGCATTGACTGACGCGTGCGGTTCCCTGAACAGTATGAAGACTGACAACGGGGTGGCACGATTGTAGAATCGTATGCGCGGGATAGCGAGGATTACCTGTGTCTATACAAGGCAAGGTACGCAGAGCGATTCCAACCCCGGGGATTTATGGAGGTAGGCTTCCCCTTTTTCTTCTTTCTCCCTTTTTGATTTTCTGGTGGAAATGCTGACTCGTATGGCTGCAGGATATCCGTGATACCATGATAGCGAATTTACGAACTCGCTTGGCAGAGATGGAGCAACGGTTGGGCGATGCCCGCGGAGCTACGAGTGCCTTGGTAGGTGTACAATGTGTTCCTAATTAGAACCACAGATTCCTGATGTTGGCTGCTAATTCACATGGTCGTAGCATGCCCAGATTAGCGTGGCTTCCCCAGCGATGGGAGTAGGTGGTGCTTCTTCCAGCTTGTGGATTCCCACCTCAGAACTCGATTTGCTTCACGAGCAACTTGCTCACGCCACGCAGCGTGCTGCGGAGGCAGAAGGGATGCTCTGTATACAGGTAAAAGTTTCAGTGTTGAGTTCTCTTTATTTAAGCCTTATCGCGTATCTGAGATGGTACACTCGACAGGAAAAGGAGACGGAAGAAGCACTTGCCCAAGCTGCGCAGAAGGAGGCTAGGATAGCAGAACTGGAGAAGGAACTGCGGCGTCATCCTGATGACGACTCCTCTAGGGATGCCGTGGAACTGAGGATCACTCTCTAGTTGGAGAGGGAAGACCGCGAGAGAGAACGTGCAGAGAAAGAAAGGGACGCAGAGAGAGAAAGAGCCAACAGATTGACTGAAAGAGAAGAATGAAGGGCCATGGAGGCCCAACTATTCGAACTCCGAATCAGTCTTGGTCTTGCTGAGCAGTGGCTGAGAGATGGTGAGGAGCGCTACCGAAGAGCACGAGAGCGTGGCTTTCGTGTTGGTAGCTTCTCTACTGCTTCCGTGGATCAACGCCGGGGTGTGGAAATAGGAAGGGGAGTACAGAGCGGTAGGAGTATCGCTTTTTGTAGTTGGGTAGCACCTTTGAGAGCGTTTTGCCCGGAGAGTAGTGGGACGAGTAATGCAGAGAGAGAGGGCGGAACTTGATGTAAATTTTTTTTTTTTGGTTTTTGGAATAAAATACAAGACTCGGTTTGTTTGGTTTTCACCTTTGCTTCTGTTGCCTGAATCTCTGCACACATCACAGAAACAAACAAATCAGAATTCCTGTTCTGACTTGGCCCCTTGCTCAATAAGCAAATGGTCACTGTGACTGTCCTTGATAACTGGTCAAGGGGCCAAGCCTTTATTAACAAAGGCAAGAGAAAGATGCAGTGACGATAGATGCGACAGGCAAGCACACGAATGCAAGCGGTATTAAAAGTGAGATGCTGCACGTAAATGCAATCATGCAAAATTGATTTGTTTTCATTTTATATTTGGCATTTTTTGTTTAATTTTATCATAAAAAAGATTTTTTTGTTTGCAAATATGTACATTTTCTCTTTTCCATTTTTGTTGTTTTTATCATTTCAATTTTTTTGTTGCTAACGCCTGGCAAGCACCCAAATGGTACCTAACCTACGTGAGAACAGGGGTTTCTTACTAACCTCCCAGGTATCCTAAGTGCACATCTAGGTTGATTTGGGCCTCTAGACCCCTCGAATGATGATCCCGCCGGCTAAGACTTACCCTGATGACAATACCGTCATGCCATGCTTAGGCTCCCAGTCGCTTCCGACCACAGGGATTCACCCAAAAGATGTTTGAGGTAAGAGATTTGCCCGACCCGGGTCTATTTCCTCACAACTCTAGATGGTATATGATGGAACACCCTGGAACCCTAACGACCAACCGCGCGATGCTGACCCGGAATCAGACGCCGTCGCACCCATAGGTGACGCACTTGCATTGGCCTAAGCCCAAGGTTAAGCAAGAAGACATCACGGTGGTAAACAGGGGTCTTGACCAGCCAGAAACACGGAGACTCCTTCGCAGCGATAGCTTTTGCTTTTCAAAGTAGCCATCCAAACGTGTATGTTAAAATAAGGTCGCAGACCCTGGGTAGTTTTCACCCTTCAGAAACTCCATCGAACCTTCATCTTTAGAGGAAGAAGGAAGAGCGTGGGGGATAAACCTCCTGAGAGGATCGGCAAAACCGTTAACCCGGCGAGCGAATAAGGGCCCATTAACTCTTTCCTTTCGGACAACTTCGGACCAAATCTCGAGCATTTACATTCCACGGCCCCTTTTGTGGATTCAGACTTTTACTTTGAGGGGTTCCGTTTATCGCAACAGGCACGGTCACGACTAGGCTTTTTTTTCTTGATTTTGATTCTGTATTTCTTTTTGTGAGGGAGATATAGTCGTTTGACGTTTGTGGGCTCCCTTTTCGTATGCCTGCGGGGACACTGCCCTCTTCTCGTACTCTGATCGATGCTCGAGGAAATGGATCCTACTCTTGCCTTTGGGGTTTGAGTTTCGATTTCTCATGCTCAGCGTTTTAAGGGCGCCGACTGTCTCATTTGGTTGAAGAGAAAAGAATAAAGATTACAGCTTCCGGAGATCTTCTGGGTGGAGCCCCACCGTAGGTGATGCTACCGACTATTTTGAATAAAATACATAAGTAAGCACATGTTAGCTTCCTTCGAGCGAGCATAGGCCGACGTGGTCGGACAGGGATCTCCACGGTTCTGGCAAACCAAGACCCGGTGCCTACCAAGCGTTAATGGGCCCTATCCTAACATGAAGGTTAGATGCAGGGACTTAGCTACATGGTGACTGCCAGGCATCGGTATTTTGAATTTTCCATATTTTTAGTGGTTTTCAATATTTCTTTGTTTTTTATCTTTTCATCATTTTTTTTGTTTTATGCTAAGGGTAGTATTTCTTAAGATAAAGCCCATTCCAAGGGGGGGATAACTCGATCCCTTCGGCGTTGACTAGCTTGTAGGCGTTGCCAGGGTACACGGCTTGAATTACAAATGGTCCTTCCCAATTGGGTTGGAGCTTAGAACGCGGCCCTCCAAGTTTGACAAAAATTCTTTTTACGACCATCTCACCGACTTTGAATTTTCTCTCAACGACTTTCTTTTGGTAAAAGCCAGCGAGTCTATTTTGATACACACGCGCGTGTTCGGCAGCGGCCAGCCGCTTCTCATCCAAGAGTTCCAACTGGGCGAGGAGTGAATTACGACGATCGTCGAGGGGAAATTCCTCGTCCAATTGTACCCTAAGAGAAGGGATCAGAGTCTCGTACGGGACTACCGCTTCCATACCATAAGTAAGGGCGAATGGAGTCTGCTCGGTGGGGGTACGGATTGAAGTGCGATAGGCCCATAGGGCTTCGATAAGTTTTTCTGGCCAGTCTGAAAACTTACTAGACTCGCAGGTTTTTTTGATGATTTTGAGCAATGTTTTATTGGTGGCCTCCGCTTGGCCGTTACCTTGTGGGTAATAAGGCGATGAATGATGTAATGCAATTGCGTACCTTTTACAGAGGTCCTGTAGGTCCTGAGAAATGAACTGTGGCCCATTGTCGGTGACGATCGTGCTTGGGACGCCGAATCTGGCGAGGATGTTTTTCATGATGAACTTGCAGACTGTTGACGCCTTGATTTTCGCGTAAGCTTCGGCTTCGGCCCATTTGGTGAAGTATTCCGTCGCAGTAAGGATGAAAGATTTCTGCTTGGTGAGGGAATTGGAATCACCTAGGGGACCAATGATGTCGAATGCCCACATGGAGAAAGGCCACGGGGAGGATATTGGATGAAGTGAGGAAGATGGTGAATGGATTTTATCGGCGTGAAGTTGACACTTGACACACCTACGGACAT